>CM060988.1:144587337-145209837 GCA_030765065.1 Deroplatys truncata | reverse complement strand
AGTTTTTACGCTCTCTGTCACTAAATTAGATTTCGTTGAAGCACCTAACTCTGCGGTGTGAGGGTAGCATGTCTGCCTTCAGCACGGTGATGTAAGTAAACAAAAACATGTGAAAAGTCAAATGAAAATCTTATTCCCGGTTGGTATAGCAACAATTGTTGCCTGATTCAAACACTATGGAGAGGATTTTACTCCAATTTTTGAAGGGCCCGAGTTTGTATATGGTTGGGGTGACTTATCTGCATAAGGTTTTTTTGGATTTTCTCTTATCCTGAGAAGGAAAATTGTCGGGTAGTTCTAGGCTCTATGGATTCCAGGCTAATCTCGGAAACCATTTTCTGCACCTATTTAATGACAAGTTGGGGCATTAAACCTACCAAAAAAGTGCATGTAACACTCGCATAGTTTTTCTACCCATTATGAATTCACAGATGACTCTCCCATCCACTTTACGCCAATCACAAGTGTATGTCTAGAAATGGTTTCAGATTAGTCAATACAGAATACAACTCAACTGTTCATAACGGGTGTTCATATTTAAACATGGAGTTACATCACAGTTTGTATGTCCATGTAGACAGGCTATGGCATTACGTATCAGTTGTAGTCTATAACATGGCCGGCAGTGAACAACTTCATAGTATAATTTCAGTTTTCCACATATTTCCAGCCATTTATTGCTCTTCTAATATATTGGGATATTTTAAACAAGTAGAATTGCATAGCACGTTTCACTGAATTTAGCAGACAAGTTATTTTAAACGCTTTTTTCAAAACGCATTTTGGAAGGTGTAGGTTGTGTGTGTGTGTGTGTGTGTGTGTGTGTGTGTGTGTGTGTGTGTGTGTGAGGCATCTCCCCTCAATCCTTTGTTCCCTTCTGTATGTAATGTAGGGCCACAAAATTACTTTATTAATAAACCACAGGTAATGTGAATGATGTGGAATTTGTGTAATTTGTTACAAAACCCCACGCTTGTATCGGAATGTGAACATCAAGGTCCTGGTCCTCTCGCTGTGTCTGTGCTACGTTCCCCCCATGTGCGTATTGAGGGAATTAAAATTTAATAATTTGCTGGAAACTTTTTGGTGGAGGAGATGTGGAGTATTAGTAGGTATTGTCATGCCAGACACATTATTGCGTCGCATTGGCGACAGCATTGTTGGGATAATTTAGTATTTATTTCGGCTTGTGTTTGAATTTCCGTCTGGCATGACACTCTCCACCTCTGGTCGGCGAGCCTAGCCAGAGTTGGAGAGATGGGGGGATAAATGTTAGCGTTACTTTCTTTGTGTGTGAGTATCAGTCTAAAAGTTGGTGTGTAAGGTGTAGGTTGTGTGTGTGTGTGTGTGTGTGTGTGTGTGTGAAGCATCTCCCCTCAATCATTTGTTCCCTTGTATTTGTAATTTAGGGCCACAAAATTACTTTATTAATAAACCACAGGTAACGTGAATGATGTGAAATTTGTGTAATTTGTTACGAAAACCCCACGCCTGCATCGGAATGTGAACATCAAGGTCCTGGTCCTCTCACTGTGTCTGTGCTACGTTCCCCCCATGTACGTGTTGGGGTGATTAAAGTTTAATAATTTGCTCGAAACCTTTTGGCCCTCACCCCAGCATGTAACAATGTATACACTTTAAACTCTTCGGGGTCAGCTGACAAATAGTGAAACATTTTTGGAGCTCTAGTCCACTAGCTTCTCCGTACAATGAGGTTTTCACATTACCTTTCTAAGCTTTCTGCTGCATCTTTATATCGTGAAACATAGATAATGAATTCCACCAGGCACCACAAGAGCGGATAGCAAGTAGTTTAGCTGCAGAACGTAATTTTTTGCATATCGATAGTCTAGAACCATAGTGTTCTAAGTCCATTTCTTTTAGAATATTAGTTATGAAGCTCAGCGAATGTTCTACGTCCAGAGCTATGGTGTGAATAAAACAGAGAACAAATAGCTACATTTAAAACATCCTATATCAACAGAATCAGTTTGTTCCATGTCCATATTCCCTTATAATTTCTGAACCGTACTGTTCCATGTCCAAGTATCGAAGTACCAGCGTAAGACACAACATCGTTTAACGTTACATTGTACAGGATGTGTTTGGTTTTATTGTTATAACTTGGCCTCTATATGATCAAATAACCTTAGTGATACATCAGCTGTTTTTGATCCTTTACACTAATGACCAAAACCCTTTTGTTTATACGAACATATCTACCTATACATTCTGAAAATGTATAATGTAAATTATAGTTCGCAAAACATTTTATTTGAGCGTACTTGACAATTCTCAAAGGAGAATTAGTTACTTCCAAGAGCTTAAGACAACCGGTATTACAGAAAAACGAGAGACTGGCCGTAGGGACACAAAAGCATTTGAATATACATTTCCGAGAATTAAGGAAGATAAGAGGAATGCTATTAGGAAACACACACAGCTTTCCAAGAATTTCAGCTCATTACTGTCAAAGGAATATTTTGAATCAAATCTGAGTCTAATGAACTGTATGATTCGTACATAGGAATGTGTAAGCATGATGGCATTATCCCTGAAAAGAGTACATATTTTGCATAGATTTTAACATAGGATTTTTCAAACCTAAGATAGATCAATGCGAAACATGTGCACTGAATTCACAAAATTGACACACTCAAAAAGAGAACATTAAGTCACTTTACAAATGTTTCTCATTAGAAGACAACCAGGTATGGAACTGTTTGCTTAAGTAAAACCTGTATCAATTAGTAAGAAACTGAGAATTATGCAATTTTATTATAATGAAAATAATCATCTAATATGAATAATAATGCTTTATGTCTTTTATCTCTGAAATAAAATTATTTCTGCAGATCATTATGCATAGGAACATAATAAAGTCACAAGGTCACCCTATAATAAATAAGTACAAATTGACTGTCCTTAAAATTAAATAGCTTGTACTGTAAAATGAGGAAAATAGGACGTGGAACAACATGATTCTAGGCCATCGATATATAGGTTCATAATCTGTAGTTGCCGAAATGGTTTATTCATCTTTTCACTGAATAAAACAGTGGGCCCTCTCTTGAACGTACTTTCAAAGCATCCTACATACGTTAACGCTGCAACGGTCCACTCAAAAAGGGGGTAAACTAATGCGAGGATACATACGTGTTCAGCTTTTACCGAAATTAAATGACAAATGTGGGAATTTACCTTAAAAAGTGGTAAATTGAAAATATTTATGGCATCTTACCTACATGAATATTTTGGAGAGTTTTCATACCTACCAGTAATTGCTTACAACATACACCCACACATACACACACATTGATACATGACTGAAAGATACCCTTTTTCTTCATCAAAGTAAACAAGACTAAGCAAAAGACAAAAATTTAACTTCGTAATATCCAGTCCATTTTTACTTTCTCTATCACGTACATAGTAGGTAGAGAAGGTATTGCATTTCACCCAAAAATTCGATACCGAAATTTTAGCGGAAATACATGTTTTGAGAACCCTGGATTTAAAAAAAAGCAATTTTAGAAAAAGGTCCGGGTGTGTGTTTATGTGTGGGTGTGACTGTAGGCCTGCGGGTTTGTGTGTCTGGGAACAGCATGACTCAAAAGCGAAAAGTGGATAAGTACCAAACTTGGTATTTAAGTTCGTATCTTCTAAGGATGTGACACGAAGGTTTTCAAGAAAATACCCCAACTCCTACTACCTTTACATGGAACATCTTTCAACATTTTTTATTCTCTAAAAATGGTTTTAACGAATTTTATTAAAATACCATATATTAAAGATATTTACATAACAAATAAAATATATATCTTGAATTTTCTGGGAAGAGCCTGTAAGTCCTCTTCAATCGGAGGGTATTTTGTATAATCTTGTATAACTGGTAAACGTTAAGTGATAGACGAAAACATACTATACAAAAAATGTAGATCTCTTTAAAACACACAATTTATTTCTAATAATCTTTTTGTGGCATCAACCATTTACGAGATATGTTATTAATGGTTCAAATAGTTCATTACATAGCCATTTTTTTAAAGCCCTGTCAACATTCAGTTGTTTCTCGCGATTGCATGGTAACAGTATGGAATTTTAAGATCAGCGTACAGCGTCCAGTTCTTAAACATTTGACTACCGCTGTTTCATTTGTATCTATAACGAAATGTGTAATACAGCTACTTCTGCAAAGGTTTATTTGGATTAAAGTGCAGTAGGCATTAGTAAGACTAGTTTGTATACCAACTAATAAAAGATAGAGGGTAGTGAAAGGCACGTGAAGGCATCACATCAGATTTTTTAAGCAGGTAGCATTTCAGTTCACACTGCTCTGTTCTTACTAGTATTAATTTATTGTTAAAGGGCTTATGTTACTCCGCAAAATTCCTCTTCAAAAAACTATAACATTACTGAAAGTCTTAGTGCCTTTTAATGGTAGTTTATTTATTTTTTTTTTTACTCTGAGAACGCCGTAAGAAGTACACAGACGCACTTGATTCACAGCTCACGCTTAAAGGTGTTGAAAGACATCTAATCGTGGCATTAAATATTAAATAAAATAGCACTTATGATCGTCAGTCAAATTGTAGATGATTAAGAATTTGTTCGACACATTTAGATGCTTGTACCTCCCAGATATAGGAGAAAAAACTTAATGGCAGTTCTCAAGAATTCACAGTAAACTGAAGTACTGTACAATGAGAAGTACTAGTCAGTCAGTAAATCATCTCTTGTTTTGAAACAACACAAGTTGATTAAATCACGTAGTAGCGTTAAATATGTCATTGTAATATATTTAATGGAAAATTATGTGTAAAAACAATTAAAAAGTGTAGAATATTTACGTGTGCACTAAAACAATTCAAAATAAACGCAGACATGGGACACAGTGGCCTCCATCCAACGAAGGATTGTTTGCTTTTAACTCAACAGTTGTCCTGTAAGATAACGCTTATACTGCCAACGTAACAGTTGCAATTAACACCAAGTACGGCCATATCTTTACCATGCGTATATTTTTATATTTTAGGCTTCCCGAGATGAACGAGCCCCCCAGGAAGAGGCACCAGCCGGTCAGCCCAGCGCCAAGAAGAAATCTTTACAAAGCGTAAACTCCACCGTCCCGCCGTAACGCACCAATCGCCGTCGCCTGGTCCTACAACCCTAAAACATATGAAAGGAAATGATGAGGACAGGAAAGAAGAGAAACCATCCCAGCATTCTCCTACCGACCAGAAAAACCCACAAAAACACCCAAGGTCAGAGTGGCCTGCCGAATACGAGCTCAATTTACCACGACCCATCTTGAAATTTAGCTATTGTCTTTAGAAGATTCTCGATATTTGAGCATGTGCGGTATTTTTTAATGGGGACTTGTACGTTTCAAGCGATACAATGCTTACTTTTTGGAGTATGCATACATACACAGTCTGTGAAGTAATAAATTCCCAGACCCACTAGGTCCGCCACTGCAGCTACTCTCTGCCACTTCTAGAACTTTGAAAGAGTTAGCCTGGCCTTTTCTGTCCGTACTGACATTCAGCTACTGGTCCTACGCATATTGTTGTGATGAATGATGATGTTTCGTTGTGGAAGTGATAAACAGATGGGCAGATACAAAGGGTTGTCCTTGGTTACCAAGTTCCTCGACCTCACAACATCCATCCATCTCCGTACACCTTTCCATTCAACTCATTTGGGGCAAAGCTGTGTGGAAACAAATTGTTTGTGCTGATTATAATAGGTGAGCTTACTAAGTCGTCCGAGTTCCTAGAAACTTTTCCAGAAGATAATAACTTTTGAAATAAAACTTCTTGTAAGGTCCGATAAACATATTTCATTAGCCATGCGTAAACCCAAGAGAGTAAACATTCATTGCGATACATTTACATAACTTTCTCTACCACTACAATTTATTTTTGTGTCTCTTCCACAAACTATTCTTACAAAAGCTTGTTTGTCTACCTACTTCATGTTAATCGAGATTAACGATTATGTAAATGGTTAACAGGAGGTGCAAGTGACAGTCAACTCTTTAAAACGCGACTAGCTATATGCTGGCTTTGAAATTACATCTTTTGCATATCACATACGGATTTTGGAGGATAAAGGGTTTTAAGAAGGGAGTTGAGCAGGGAACCTGCCCCATGTGTGAGCTCATCAGAAAATGCTAATCATATTTTATTTGAAAACCAAGAAACTGAGAATTGGAGAAAAGAGTTTATTTTGAGAAAATAGAGAGTATAATTAGAAATGCGGTAGCAGTAAAAAATGTATAACTAGCAGAAAATAAAACTGTTAGGAGAGTTTTTGTACAAAGTTAAAAGGAAGTGGTGCTAGTTAGTTGAAAATGAAAGTCAAGGAAATCGCTAGAACATACTATGCATAAAGCTAGAATTTTCAATATTTGGGACAAAACTGTAGCAAGTCACTTCTATAATATTGTACATGTAATTAAGTAATGACGAAAGACCACTATATAATATCAAGGCCAAAGCAGCAGTCACCCTATGAAATAATGTGCTATCAACTTGGCACTGAATAAATATATTTAGAAAAATAAACATACTGGATATCATTGAAACAAAAGAATGGTGACTAAGCACTTAAAAACGCGAAGAAGTACTGAAACTTCAAATAAATAAAACGAAATCTGGGGTATATTTAATGCTACAAATTTTTACTTTGCATATACTGTGTATTTTAACGAGATCTACATTTTGTGATTTACCAGTTATACCAAAGTACACAAAATTTATAGAGGACTTCACAAATCTTTCACAGAAATTTTAATATATACCTACATTTTATTAGCCATACAGATATCCTAGACGTTTGATATTTTAATTAAATTCGCATTTTTCGAGAAAATCAACTAATGAAAAATATTTCATACAAAAGGTAGTTTCGGGTAGTGGACCTTTTTGAAAATCTCATTCTTACATTTTTGGAAAATGCTGAACTTAAATACCAAGTTTGGTTTTTTCGACTTTTGTTTTGTGTTATGGTGTTCATAGATACACACACACACACACACACACACACACACACACACACTGCATATGAAGACAGCGCCTTTAACTGTGTTAGTTTGAGAATTTTAGTTCAGTTTCCCCCCCCCTATTTATTTTACGTCGGTCTAACTACCTGGGCATATCGCGACGGTTCTGTTAGGAGATATCTCTTGGTTCGGTGTGTGGCGGACAGTTAGCCTTCTAAGTCTCATCCCTCAACCATACCATTTTGTTTCGTCACGTCCTTAGTGCTAGACAAATGTATCTGTGTTTCTACACCTGCCGGACAGATGCCGTTAGGATGCCGTCCAGTCTATCTGCTTTCATTATCTGCAGAGCATTCGCTATTACCATCTACTTCATTCTTATTATTGTTTTAGACTTAAGGTAGAACTTTGGATCATAGTATTAAATATCCAAACCGTTGTTTACTTTGGCGACTAAGGGAAACCACTAAAAAAACAACAAAAAAAACAGTTAGATTGGTCAGCCCCGAGAATTTAATTTTGAACCCGAAACCTCCTGAATGTGGACCACAGACGATACTCCTGAGCCATCCTGCTCGGATTAAATTTGTTGTTGCGTTTTTACGTAAGCTACCTATGGCTGAAGCTTAATACTTTTTACCTTTTTTGTTTCATTTATATGCCGCCTTTAATCATCTAAGGTATATTCGCTCATTGGCAATGATGTTCTCATTAATGTTTGTGTTTGTTTACTTGGGGTTTTCTTTATAAACATTAAATTCACACACACATTTACTAATCGGCCACGATATGAATGCGCTTGGAGGAGGGCACCACTATTTTTTTTAAATCAAGGCTAGGGATCAGCGGACAGTGAGAGGCAAGGCAATAGGGAAGTGTACAGTCGCACGGTGAAAACAGTATTACATTTGCAGGCCTCGCTAGTAAATGCAACTCGGAACTGTGGATGTTTTCTTTACCTAACTGTCCGCCCACTTGTTCGGCAACCGTTTAATTCCTCTTCTCACCACACGCATCCACATCGTGGCCGGCTAGTACACTCTCACTCATACTTCCACACTCTAGGGATGATGGAGTATAATCCTGACTAAGAAAAATCTCCAGCCGAGAATCGAACCCGAAGCTTGTGGACTTGGAAGTCAGCATGCTAGCCACCAGACCACAGAGGTAGTCTATTACTTTACTTGTTGCTTCCCAATAAGAAACTTGTAACCAACTACTTTTACGCGTTTTGCGGTGTTCTAATTAATGTGGATGTATTCTTTAAATCGTCGCGTATCACTCTATGACGCCGACTTAAAATCGTCTTCTGTTTCTTCTTACTTTTCGCAACTTTAGATGCCTCATGTCTGTTTTACTAACATGGTAATTATATATTTATACAATTTTTCATTTATGTAATTACGCGTCTTCACGACTTGTTTCTCCCGTAGTAGGACCGATGCTATTTCTTGTTGCTAAATACTAATTCAACATTCTGCCTCGTCTTTTTATTGGTAGCCAAGGACAGAAGTTGGTTAAACAAATGTAACGGAGTGCTTTATTGGCTTAACTCATACATAACAGACCACAAGTTGAGTAAATATTTGCATGTGTTGAAAATGTATTCCATTTGTACGTATGGAGATTGTTTAGCCTGCGGTAGTCACTGTTTTGTTACGTAAATACTTTATGTGTATCTGCGGCCATGATATGTTGCTTTAGCTTCAAAATTCAACTAATGTGACAACACTGCATGAGATACAAAACATTGATACATCATAAATATAAAATTAAAATATATTTGTATTCTTAATTTAAAGCCTAAAACGTTGACTTAATAATAACATGTTTATACATGCCTCTTTTAATGCAATTAATAAGTAAACAATTAACGTAATGATTTAAAAAAATAATGTTTTAGGAGACAATAAATGTACACTTTCTTGAATTCACAGTAGAGATGTGCACGAGCTCGGGCCTGAGCGCGGCCGGTTTCGGACTTAATTTGAAAAATGTTTGTAGGGCTCGGGCATGCAAATAAAGACGAAGAAACTAATCTATCAAATTCAACATATGCATTTTATTTTTCATACAAATATCTTTAAATATCACATATTTTTGTTCCGCATTGTTGAGATGCCCGGAATAGCACAATTATCGCAGCATGCATACATTCATAGCAGTATTAATACTAGTAATAATAAATGCTCGCTCTGGCTAATTGTGAATAACGTTAACAGTACGGCAGCTGCAAACTCCGCCTCCCTCCCACCACCCACACTCAGGGCACCCTGGGCAGAGTGCAGTCGTAGTGGCAGCATGTGGTCAATAAGGCAGAAAGCCGTCAACATGCCGCTTACTATATGCGGATTCTAAGACCCCAGCCAACACTAGTTCTGTAAAGTGGCTCCTGAATTGGTCCAGGCCCCCCCTTGAACAGGGGTAAATATTCCCATACCGGTGCAGGGAATCGAACCCGAATCCCTTCGCACTGCAAGCAGCAGCGCTTCATGGGACAATAATAATAATAATAATAATAATAATAATAATAATAATAATAATAATAACTGTAAAATAGTTGTATTTAAAACAAAATTAGACAATAGGGCCGGACCGGTGGTACGGTATAACCTATCCTCAAGCTCGGGTCGGTCGCGGGCTCGGTTCTAAAAATTTCGCCCCTGCAGTCCTCTAATTAATAGTCCATCTCAAATGATTAAATTACCTATCTAGCCATTTCGCTCTATTTGTACGGCACCTAAAATGTCAAAGTTCGAGAATTATAATTCTTAAAACTCCTCTGTAATGCATTTCAAAAACATTTAAAGTACAATTATCCTAAATTCTGTATTCAGTATCATTGTTTTTATATGTATTCTACAAAG
The DNA here is from genome assembly GCA_030765065.1 of Deroplatys truncata. Taxonomy (NCBI): domain Eukaryota; kingdom Metazoa; phylum Arthropoda; class Insecta; order Mantodea; family Mantidae; genus Deroplatys; species Deroplatys truncata. The sequence continues at coordinate 145,199,964 of CM060988.1, read as the reverse complement.
TATTGTTTCGAAAATATCCAATGTTATGCTAATACACATACAGTTGTGAGTAGTTATATAAATAGATGGATGAATGGAACGACCACCTTACACTTCAAAATTTGCTGCTTAAAATATGAGAACGTTTCAACGCACAACAAAACGTTTCGAAAGTGGTTACTGCCAAGGGGAAATCTACATTTTCGTTGAGGTAAGTTTCTTTTATAGTTTCCATTATATACAATAAGAATGAAGAGGACTTCAGAGGCTATTCCCAGTATTTAAGATTACAATTTATTCTTCATGCATCAAACGTGTAACACTTTATCAAAATTTTAAGAGATCTTTTAAAAATACAAAGACATAGCGACGATTTTTTCAGCGAGAAAGGTTGTTTGGTGTGGGGAACTCCATTAAAACCTTGTCTTGTATCTCCGAAACGTTCATGACTTAAGCAAGGAATTTATCTTTTTCTTTCTTTTTCCCCCTCGAACAGGCACACACACGAAGCATTTTCGTAATTTTTTTTCCTTTCGGGGAACTTTAGAACTTACTTTCCAGAGAAATCTTACTTCGGATGTTTGCACTGAATAAATTAAAAATAAAAGCTCTCCGTTCTCAGCAAATTTCTTGGTAAAGTCTATCTGCCACCCGGTCTACCGTGGAGAAGATTCCCATGGTCAAGCCGAAGAAGTGGTTGCTGGACCGCCCATGGAGCATCACGGCTAACAAGGTACGGGCTGCAACATTAATGGTCAAATAATTACCGACATACGCAAAGAAGTTAACACCTAACACAGCTGCTGCGTCCAACCAAGGACAAAGAGCGACCACCAGGGTCGAGATTTCATTTCTACTGCTACCTCTTTCACTCGATCTTAAAGTTATTAATAAATCAAATACTAAGGCAGATAGATCCTAGTAGAGAGGCATCTCTGACGTTTCACATTTACTTTTAAGTCATTTAGGTAGAATATAGCAATTCTTGCTTAAGGGGTCAAGGTAGTCTGAACACATGGAAATTACGCCTTAAGGTGTTAAATTATCACTGCTCTTAAAGTTCTCAATGGTTTTCCCTGAAAGTTTTATGAATTATTCTATAAATCATGAGAATTATATCAAGTGGTTGTTTGCTTTGATAGCTTATGTAGTTGAGTCCGTAAAAGTATTTCATTCGGCAGAAAAATAATAAAATGTACTCTTAAAACATGTGATTTCATGTACCTTTTTCTTTGATGCTACTTGCAATACAGAATCACACTTTTGCAAGCTTGTTCTTAGTATAATCAGCTGTCTTCTGAACCTCAATTATTTAGTTATGTATATCAGTTCACTAGAAATTGAAAAAGCATTATTTCCAAAGTCAAAAAAGTAAAAACGTGGAAAATTTGCAATGTTGTTGCTTTCTTAATATCATTAATATATATTATAAAATTATGATTGTGTTCAGAAAGTTTAACAATGTGTTGTATACATGTGCTGAAAATTTCTGAGTAAAAGGTACATAAGTATCCAAACATGTTGTTTTGAGAAAACTGAATTTAAAGTTTGAACATTAAAATTCTGACACACTTCAGTACATTCCAGGGTCATAATCATCTGCATCTACATTCCTGGATTGCTTCAGCTTTTCTGATTGCCTTCTCTTGATCCTAGCCTCTTTTGGTGATTGCTGAACTGCTCGCTGGACACGATATAGTCGTTCATTGTTAAAAGATACCAAAATGTTCTAAAAAGGAACGCTACATGACAGCTTTAAAGGAATGTAGACTAGCATTTAAATGGTATTTAAATGTCTTAAAAACCTCTTAACCCCCAAAAAGTATATATATTCTGAAACTTGAAATAATAGAGATTTTATTAGTGCCTAAAACGAAACATCCGATTTTTTACCATTTCAGAGTACCTACTTGTCCCCTTAATTAAACTGGCAATCTAAATAAATGGACTGTAACATCAAAGAGCATAGAATAAAGCATACAGAAGATAAAGATAAGTTGCATTAGCACTTCTCACTTTATCCTCAACAAACAAAATTTGCTTTTATAGTCCATATCTTTCAAATACTCTCAGCGTTTTCCAAAAATGTTACTGTAGTTTAGTATTACTATGCCAGTTTAAGTATCTGAAGTATGAAATGAAACCTTATTTTTAAACCCAAGCCTCAAAATTGCGATGGACTGCAATTTTCAATCATCATTCATGATTATAGTATTCAAAACGTTTGTTCTTTCTTTTCTTTTTGGAAAGTTAATCTAAAAATCTCCCAGCTCATAAAAGCTCCCAGATGGATGAAACTCCCCAGTCTGCTTGAGTTATTGCATTAAATGAGGAGATTCTACTCTGAGCCCTCTCTCACTCTCTCTCTCTCTCTCTAACTTTCGTATTGTCTCACCCATCTCTCTTTCTCCCACTCTCCCCTGTTTCTCTAACTCCATTTTGGTGTTCTCGCACTTTCCATCTCTCCTCTTCCCATTCCTATTATCCCCCTCTCTCTCTGTCTCTTTCCACCTCCCACTTTCTCGTCCTCCACCCTCCTCAGCCCTCGCTCTCTCTCCTCTCTGTGTAACTTCCATGGTATGTGATGTTTTGAAAATTGGTAATAACACTTTTTCTAGGATTTAATACAAATTAAAAAATTAGTTACAGTTATAATTAATAAAGGGGAGAATTCACCACAAAATTCTTCTAGATCATTTTACATTAGTTCCATAAAGAATATGGAGTAGTAAATGAAATTAATGAAATCCTCATTCCAGATTTAAAAAGCTACCGTGGAACGCCGAGTAAGCCAGCTAGTTATGCAGTGAAATGAACATTTGAAGTCCATGTAGCAGATATTCGTTTTAAGAACCGAGGAAGAAGCAGAATAAAAGCCCAGAACAGGTAGTTTGAGACAAACCAGGGCTTGATCTTAGTGTGAACGGTAAGACTGTCATGCCTACACTACTCCAGGGACAAACGGTATACTGAACTCACTGGAGCATTCTCAACGTATAAACAAACGTGTGATTTAGCTTTCACTGCCCAATGCTTTGCGACGCTCTGTATAGTAGTACATATGGAACGTATAATATAAACATTCCTTTATTTATTACATTTTTTAGGTACTGAAGAGCCTCCTTTTCAGAACCAATTGGTGATGATTCAGGTTACACTCACAATCATATCAGGTAAGTTAAGCATTCTTGAGGAAAGAAAGGAACAATTGTACACAAATAGGGAATTTTATAGTTGCTCTCTGCTTATGTGTATTTGGGGTAGTTATCTCGTTTAACGACGCAGAAAGCATCTTAGGAGCATTCATTGGTATGATTTATCACGTTCAAACACCTCTTTCTACTTTCTGGCCCATTATAAGGACAGTTGAAGGAAACACAAATGTCCTAAGAAAGCAAGGCTGGCCCCGTAGCTCAGTCGGTAGAGCACCTACCTGCTGTGCAAAGGGTCACTGGTTCGATTTCCGGCTGGGGGTGGGAATTTTTCTCTAGCCAAGATTATCCTCTAGCCTCTATCTTCCCCAGTCTGGAAGTATGAATGAGAATGTGAATATGTGTGTGAACTAATGATTAAAATACCCAAAATGCAAGAGGTTCAACGACAAGAGAATACGGGTTAACACCATTGCCTTAGACAATAAGTTCCAAAGGAAAGGCCGTCGATAAGACCAATGCAGTTAAAGGCGAGGTATAAATGGAATTAATATTTAAAAAAAAAGGAAAAAAGAAAGCACGGGGACAAATTGCAATAAGTATACCAACTAACTTAGAAATTTTACGTATTTTTGCGTTAATACTGCGCTAGTTAAACAACAAGTAAATCTAATAATACTGGAGTATGACAGAGCGTTCAGCCCAGGCTCTTTGCTCGTCTACCCACCCAATGGATGCACTAGTAGCATCCGAAAGAACCTGGAAGCGAATGGGATGAGACAATACTGGAGGAGGGGAGAGAATATTCATAATAATTTTTGGAAAATAATAAGGAAGAGATTTGAAGACATAGAAATCATAAAAACTTTTTAGTGGGACATTGGAAAAAATATCTCTGGTATACTATATACCAATGAAGGAAACATGCGAAAGGGAAAAATTAAATTAAATTGGGTTTTGTTTATGGGCGCCCTATTGGGCGTGAAAGACTTGTAATTTTGTTCAGAGGCCTCTTTATCGGGCCCACCGGCTTTACTTCTCTTCCGAAGGAAGCCATACTAAGGATTTTTACGCCCGATAAAATCCATCGCCCTCCGCCGGGCTTGAGCCCGCGCCCTCGGGAACTAGAGGCCAGCATGGTATCCACTACACCACGGAGCACGACTGCGAAAAAGCAGACATGCGTTAATAAGGTAAATAACAGCAGAGGGAAGGAATAGCATGGTTAGGAAGTGGGTTTGGAAATTAAGAGGGATAAGAAGGGACATCCTACAGAGTCAGTGTCCCATTTGTGGAGGGAAGGAACATCTGGAGCACATAGTATTTGAATGCCAAGAAACGGATCTATAGAAGAAGGAACCTCAGGAGCAGAAATGGGCTAAGGTGGATAGGAAAACAGCGTTAAGGAGAATTTTTAGAAAGGATGGCAGAAGCTTACTACAGTAAAGTTAAGAAGAAAATGGAACTGGTCTGTATAAAGGGATTCTGAATTAAATATAACTTTTTATAAGCTATTACTGCCTTTTTTTATAGTTATAGAGAATTATAAAACGTGTGTAAAGCTAAATTAGATATTAACTTTCCAAAATATTATATTCACCAATGAAACGAATGTTGTATTTTCCCGGTAATTTAACTGAGCTTAGGGAATATTTGTTATGATAATTATTTTGATACCGAAGATCGAGAAGTTCGGTGAGATAATTAGAACAGGAGAGAGTGTCAGTTTTTCTTTATAGAGTAGCGTGGGGCAAGTGTACGCACTTAAACTTTCAAGACCTCTGCAACGGTATCTATTCAACCAGTAGGTATATCTGAAATTTTTATTATGCAATCTTTATTCTATTGTCCATCACAAACAGTGGTTAAAACCTATTTTTACATGCGAAAAATAGTTTTATAAATGTTCAATTAAAATGTGACCCATGCGAACTTTTGCCCCATAGATGGGGGTAAGAGTACGCATAAGGTGGGGTAAAAGTACGCAGAAAACACAAATGTTTAATTTTAATGCTTGGTGCTGTAACTTTTATTACATTATAAGAATACACCAAGGACCTTAGTCTGACTAATATTGAACATCATTCTAAGAATAAGATGATAACCTAAATATAAAAATATTTGAATAAAGAAAAGATTGAAATATTCTCATTGTCTGTCATTTTTAACAATAGTCGGAGATAAATTTGCTGCCTCCCTCATGGGTGGAACAAGCTACATGCCACCATTCTGCACACTTTTGGCACTGAATCCAGTCCTCTTCTGGTGGTTCAACATACTCCCCGTCGCATCCTGGACAGTGGATTTTCTCATTTGAAGTTGAAGTTGACGCTTTGGGTAGGACTGAATGGTATTTGGTCCTTTGGGGTCTCATATCGTTTTGTGCATATTTTGATACATCACCTTGACGTGTTTTGAAGCACTGGATGATTTAAGGCTTGATTCTTTTCCAATCTTCTTTTAAAGGGTGAGCTAGTCAGTACTTCCAATTTTTTACTTCTCTTACTTCTTTCCTCTGCAATTGAAATTGTGTTATTACACGTCCTGGGTTATTTAGTAACCGTTTGTCACACATTGCAGAATATAGATCTTTTAACGGCTTGAAAAATGATCTGTCAAGGGGCTGCAACCTATGTGAAGTATCGGGAGGAATCGATAATAGATGAATACCATTGTGTCTGCAGTAGACAATTGCTTCCAAGTTTATATGGGATATGTGGTTATCTAGCACCAGAAGTATTGGATTCTCCATGCTTCCTCTTACATGCTTCTGAAAATGCTTCAGCCACTCAGAAAATAGCTCACTGTTGATGTAGTCACTGTCTGAGCACATCATGATTGAACCTGGTGGAGTTCCGTGCATGAGTTCTTGTTTAGCTCTTTTTCTTGCAAATATTATGGCTGGGGGAACATAATTTCCACTGCGCTGACTGCCAAACAACAGTTGTTAAATTTCCTCTTTCTGTAGAAACAATTGTTCCAACTGCTTTCTTACCAGTAGGTGATACAACCTTAGGAGTCTTACTAGAGACAGTGCTTATTTTGATTCATCCATATTATACATTCTTGATAGACAGAACTTGTATTGATCCATCATTTGTTCAAGATTATCAAAAAACAAAGAAACTTGAGCTTTATTAAAGCCCATAACTCGAGCAAGACTTGTTTTGGTGGAAACACGGAGTGATAGTTTGTGCAGTTTCATAAATTTTAGTGCCCAGTCTCTGCCAGCTAATTTGCTGTCCTTGTTAATGTCAGCAAACTAAAATGCCAGTTCTACGCAAATCCTTCAATGTTAAACTATACAAGTGAGAGTTAAGGAGTCTGCAAAGCTCTGCCAATTCCTTCGCATGCTGTTTAGTGCGTACTTTTGCCCCACTCGACAGTTCGTACTTTTGCCCCGTTGTCGTCTTTAACATTTCCCAGACCGTACTGCCATCTGTGGCCAGTTTCACACAATGGCCAAGCCACCACACGTTATTACAGAAATTTGTCTGAGAAATGACATAATGCTTAAATACCTGTCCCACATTCCTAATAGCTCAATCACGTTTCCAAAACCACGAAAAATAACATCAAGATGAATCATTTTCAATCTTACCTCATAGTTTAAAGATGAAACACACCAGCACAACGAAACTATGTAGAGAGGCTATCGGCCATATAATTCTTCCAACAGCATACAGTACTGCCAATTGCACGGTTGTGCGTACTCTTACCCGCCGCGTACTTTTGCCCCGCACTACTATATGTTTTTCTTACATAATCTTAATCATCGCGTGACTTAACTATTTAATCTTTCTTAACAAAACACCGTTTAACAGAAGTTAAACTACAGCGAGAGCCAAAAGACTGCGAACCGGCTGCGCGGTGTTTTTCCTGTCCGCGTCCTCGGTGCTCGTTGCCATCTGCCGCTATCATAGAAAGGCGTGGATGAAACCATACATGTTTAAAACTAGTTTTAAAAGCTTTACTTAACAACTTTATGAAAGTGTGCTTGAGGACAGAATTATTAGTAGAGATTTGTGGCCCCCCTCGGTCCCCCAAACTAACCCCCTGCGATTTCTATCTCTGCAGTAGCTTAAAACAAAATATACAAGACAAACCCACACACCCTGGAAGAATTAAAACAAAATATCCGCCAGGAAATTGCCAGCATTTCTCAACGTGAACTACGGCGAGTGATGGATAGTTTCCTAAAGAGGTATGGACAACGATAGCATCTTCTTTCATAAAGTTGGTAAGTAAAGCCTTTAGAAGTAGTTTTAAAAATGTTGTATGGTTTCATTTGCTCCTTTCTGTCATAGCGGCAGACGGCAACGAGCGTCGAGAACGCGGACAAGAAAAACACCGCGCAGCCGGTTCGTAGTATTTTGGCAATTGAACATTTGAGGTTATAACAATATACGAGCCATCAATACAGGCAAATACATGTTCTCTCGCTGAGTAATCAAATCGAAACAGAGCTGAAGCTAACAAAATAAGTGAACATAGGAGGGAAAAATTATCGCTTGTTAGTTTTCAAGCAATATGTTATTGGCTAACAGTACAATTCGAACGTATTGTCGGTAGGTTAACATGAGCTCCTTGATTGGCCAAAATTGCGCTCTTCTTGTAAACATTGCACTTAACAATCTAAGTTTACATTGCACTTGATTTTCATTGTGATTTGACCTTAGTCTGTTCCGTATAAAACAAGTAAGATGCTCTAAACTGGCGATATTCTCTGGTAAAAGAGTTCCATTGGTAAGCAGTCACTTGACCAAAAGAGGTGGAGATATAAATAAACAAATGAAGGTAACCTTCCCACCAGGAGAATAGCTCTTTGGGGGGTTTTCCTTTCATCTGTTCCCAAAAGGATTCATAGGTATGACAAGGACACAATGTCCGAGCGACAGATGTTGATGAAGGTTGGTAGTGGCCGCCAAGTCAACCCCTTTCATGTGCACTTCGCTGTCTTTTTCACTTCTGAAGCAGCTTCATACAAAAAAGAGCTTTCCCTCCCGGATAGACATACTTCAGAGAGAAACAAATCACAGTTAAGTTCCTTCTTAAAGTTGTTGAAAATGCCAGACTTTTAACTTTGACAGTTTATAGCACAGCGCATCGGATTTGGATACTGCAAGGCCAGGAAGAGCATTTTTGAACACACGTTACTATGTGCAAACATGACTTTAATGCGAAACGATACAAGCGTTGCAGGATTTGATACAAATCTTACAACTTTCATGTGTGACAATCACTGGAATTTCTCTACCATAATTAATTTTTGTAGTTATGATAAAAAACTGTTCCTAAACTTGTTTTTCTGTCCGCTTAATATTAGTCAAGGTAAACGTTGGCTAAAATGGAATCAATACACATTTCTTGTAGATAAACAGGAACAAGGAGAAGGCTGAAACTAGAGTAACATGACCTTTTTCAGCATTATTTAGTGCCCGTTCTTATTACACACGGCACCACAGGCGGTGGACGCTGATGATCCATGCAGTGAGATGATATTTGGGAAAGGAATTTAGGGTACCTTCCCGGCATTATGAGGACTGAGAAAACCATGCAAAAAGAAAAGGCATACACATGGAGGACGGTCCTGGGGATATTTGAACCCCGTAGCTCCCGTTCGCGAGTCTGTGTTTTAACGACATCGCCACCCGTGTCAGTGTAACTTGATTAAAAAGTAAGTCGCTATATGCTGGCGTCTATGCTGGCATAGACTTGATGAGAAATAAAACAATGGATAGCATTTTAAAAGAATTGCTTACAATATTATAATATTAAAACGAACAACAGGAAATTTCTCGTAAACATCTAAAGCTATAAAAGCGTTATTGGGAAAAAATATATTTTAATGAGCTCTACATTTTACTTTTGGTAAGTTTTGGTTTGCCTCTTACTGCTTTCCAGTTATACAAAACTACAAAACGTCAGTTGGAATGAACAGGACTTCACAGTCATTCACAGAAAGTTCAAGCTCCGCTCTTTATTCGTGATAGTATCTCACACATATGTTTTAATTAACATCCTTAGAGAGGTTTCTGAGAACATAGCAAGTAACAGAAGATGTTCCATTGAAGGATAGTTCTCATGGGGGAGGATTTCTTGAAAAACGTCGTATTGCATTATTGAAAGATGCCTGACTTAATACGGATTTGGTATTCATTAGAATTTTCATTTTTACTTTTTCTGCTGCTTACCTGTAGTAAGTAGAGTATTCCACCCAAAAATTCGATACCGAGATTTCACCGGAAACACACGTTTTGAGCTACCCCGAATAAAAGATTAATTTTTGGAAAAAGGTCCGCGCAGGCGCGCGTGTGTCTGTGTCTATAAACAGCATAACTCAATAACGAAAAATTGGTTAAACACCAAAGTGGTATTTAAGCTTAACGTCCCCCAAGGATGCGACACAAAGATTTTTAACAAAATCTCCCAATCTCAAAATACTCTTTACATGGAAAAATATTCGTTGTTTTTTAATTTCTAAAAAAATAACTCATAACGAGTTTGATTAAAGTGCCATATGTTTAAGATATTTGCACGAGAAATAAAATTATGTCTTGAATTTCCTGGAAATAGCGTGAAGTCGTCTTCATTCTTAATGATTTTTTATAACTTGTAAACTGTAAGAGATAGACAAAAACTTACTAAACAAAAGATGAAGATCTCGTTAAATCACACAATTTATAACAAATAAAATTTTTTGTGGCGTTAACATTTCCGAGATATTCTTTATTAGGTTTGAATTGTCAAATACTTCATATTTTTCAAATGAAAAATCGCTGTTTGCTTTTTTTCTCTCGCGATCATGCAAAGAGAACGGAATTTCAAAGCCATCGCATAGCGAGACGTTCTTAAAATTTTGACTATCGTTCAAGCTTACTGTATTCCTTATTTCCTTGAACCTACAAGCCAATATGTAATAAAACCGTTTCTGCAAATGTTTATCTCGAATAGCATGAAGTAAATAGAAGAAAAAGCTTTTGTAAGATTAGCTTGTTGAAAAATGGATAGGGAAAGCCCTGTGAATGTAAGACATCAGATATGTTTTAGTGATGATGTCCACAGACGACGCACACGTCCTTCTTTTGTGTGCGGTTTTCTTTTTCGAAAGAAATGTTGGGACTTCAGGGACATCAAAAGCTGCAATGTCGGGAAATTTAGGTATCGAATTTTCGGATCCAATACAATACTCCCCTTATCTACCATTAGTAAGTAATAAATAAAGTAAAAATAATGATTCGAAGGAAACCGTAGCGTGTTAACGGGCAACGGGGACACCAGACTGATTGATATATAGATACCTAATATTTTCGGTCCAGTACCGCAGAAGTACGATGTTAAAAAATTCATTTTAAATTTTCTGAACAGTTCATCAGCTACATTTAGCAAAAAGCATTAAAAACCATTACTTTTATTTTCTGTTTCATGAAAGATATAATTATATTATACTTAAACGTGACAATTGTTTTAACGTAGAACCTCCATGAATAGACGCCACCTGATTATTTAAATATAATCTATATCGAAGTAAAACCTTAGGTATAATTCCAGTTGTTTTTTTATTTATGGACGCTCCTTAACTGCTGTGGTTCTTAGCGTTCCATTCTATATTGGGCGTGAAAGATCGGAAATTTTGCTCAGAGGCCTCTTTATCAGGCTTGGGGTTCTTTTACGTGCCGTAAATCTACGACACGGGACCACCGGCTTTACTTCCCTTCCGAAAGAAGCCATGCTAAGAATTTTTACGCCCGAAAAAATCCATCGTCCTCCGCCGGGTTTGAACCCGCGACCTCGGGAACTAGAGACTAGCATGGTGCATCATATGGTGAATTTATATTTAGGAAAATGTAATTATTGACAATTTCGAAAACGGAAAACTTTACAAAGAAAATTATTTGACAAATTGTATATTACAATGCGTTTTGCATCCTTTCTTAGGTAGGTATGTTTTTGTCTATCTCTTATGCTTTTCTAGTTAAACAGAATTCAATCAAAATATTCACAGAATATTCAAGATATACATTTTAATCCTCATGTCAATTTGTCAGACGTGAGATATATTAATTAAAATGTTTCAGCCATTTTTGAGGTAAATATAACTAAAATGTTTCGAAGTTAAAGTTAGTTTGGGGTGGGGGAAAAATAGGTGAAAATCTTCATGTTACAGCCTTGGAAGGTGCTAATCTCAATGTGTTTTTTGTTGTTGTTCAGGAGGTCTCAAAACGTGCATTTCTGGTAAAACCTCGATATCGAATTTTTAGATGGAATAATACTTCCTCTACTTACGATAGATAAGGATAGAGAAAGAATTAAGAAAGTTTTATATTCACTGAGACGGCGCAGTGGTAACATAGCAGCTGGGGAAACTAAGCTTAAAGTGCTTCTTCGGATCATTCTGGTTAGGGTTTCTCGTTTTCCTTAGGCACACGTTCATTCTTTCTTCAATTGGAATAAATCTTTTCACTATGCTCAAAGTCCACGTGGCAGCAAATAAAAAAGGAAAAGGTGAACAGTATAGAAGGAACTATACCACTATCCAATATCGATGGTTCAGAAAGCTACTCACGTGTAGCCGTGGTTGTTAAGGTACAGACTCGTGAACGGGATGTCAGGTTCAAATTCCACCAGGACTATCCTCGCTGATGGTGTTTTTTCAGGTTTTCCTCTGTCCTCATATCTGGCAAATGGAGATACCCTAAACTTAGACCTGGAAGTTTTCCTTCCCAAATTTCTTCTCCCAATTGTCACCTTATTTTATGTATCATCAGTATCCAGTTCTGTGGTGCCGTATACAGTAAGAATGGACGTTAAACCTGCTACTAAGGCATTGCCGAACCGCTTCCAACAAGTAAGTACTTACAACGTTGCTATATGACCCAAGAAATTAAATCGACAATAAGTAAGTGAAGAAACAAAAAGATTGTTTACAACAGAAATATGTTTCTCTTAAGCATAAGCACTTGAAATCTAAATTTTTCTTTGGGTGTTCTATACTCGCATAAACCATTCCTAACGTGCAAAATCCTACGAAACAATTCCTACAGCTTTGAAATGCGTTTTCACCACTTTCTTCTCTGTTGATCCTGAAGATCATCTCAGGATTCACCTTTCCTAGTCCTTGAAGTCCGAGGACGTTCAGCAAATAAGACAAAAACATTGGAAGAGGCAAAGTAAAAACTTATAAAAATGAATGTACCTGTAATCCTCCTCGGAAGCGTTGATGTAGTCAGGAGGGATGAGGTGCCAGGTGGGCTCCGGGTCCGTAGCTCCTGGACCACTGTAACAGTCCACGTCGTAGCCGGTATTCCACATCCCGCTTCCGGGTTTACATCGGTGTACTCCAAACAGTTCGAGTTTTAAATGAAAACTGCGAGGCAGCAATCACAGACTGCAATGGGCTTATCATATCATCGCGTTTGTTGCCAAGGCTACTGCCATCTTATCTATTGCTACCATCCATCCATCCCTCCGTCTAGCTATCCCGTTCTTTATGTCAACATTCAGGTTAGTCGTGTGTCGATACAAACTAACATCTCTGCCGCGGTGGCCAAGATGCCCGACTCTGGGGGGAACCATTGGGCAACCGCCCTCAGTTTAAGACAGGGCACTGCTGACCTTTATATTTCTAGTGTATTTATATTTCATTTCAGTGCATACACTCTGGTCATTAAGTATTCATTTTATTTGGCCTCCTCGGTTGCATTTCTCACTGCAGTACATATTTTATTAAAAAGCTGATATAATGCATTCACATGACCTTCTCTATACACTCTTCTATAGGGTGATTAATGAAGAACTGACACATTTCTTTCTTTAATTATTGTGTTCGAAATTCACTCAATGCCCCAATTTTAGCACCAAATTAAGCAGAATGCTCTGGAGTTTCGATTGCCTGTCACTAGATGCGCGATGTTCATGTTTTATTTGTAATTGTTAGTTTTATTGTCGGCAACTGTTTTTGAGATTTAGTTCTCTTCAACGTGAAAATCGAGTACGCATTAAATGAACGACTGTTCCTATTAAAGCAATACTGGATTACGAATTCAATTACAGCTACTCAAAGGACATATCAGAAAGAATTTGGTGTTCAGAATCCTCCGCAAAGAAACACAATACTGGGACTGGTAAACAAATTGGAAACAACTGGATCTCTGGTGAGTGAAAAAGGCAAAATCCTGCCATATTGTCCATTACATGGTTCACAGACTTGGTTCATTTATCCGGCTATGTGAACTCAAATAACTCACGCTAGTGGGCCAGCGATATCCGCACAGAGAATAGTGGGACCAATTTATTTTTAAACAATGTGAACACTGCAGAGTACCGACGGATTTTCATGGAGTTTGCTGAGCAAGACGATGTAGAGCAGTCAAGGATATTTTCAGCAGAACGGCGTTACATACCATATATCAAATGAATCCATGGCACTAATTGCAATTTTCTTTGACGACCGGATAATTTCCAAGAACCTGTGACCGCCGAGATCTCCGAATTTACGTCGCCGGACTTCTTTCTATGTGGTTACTTAAAAGACAGGATTTATATCACACGTCCCCAGACATTGGGCGATCTGAAGCACAACATTACACAGGAGATTCAAGCTATTGACAACAGAGCCCTCCAACGAGTGGCCAGTAACATGGAAAGACGTGTTGAGTTGTGGAGGATATTTTTAATATTTGCTATAGAGGTAAACAATCTCCCAAAATTCCCCTGCATTTCAAGTATAATAAGTTGTCGCTAGCATAACTCGTTTTGAAATAATTAAAGAAATAAATGTGTCAGTTCTTCATAAATCATCCTGTACAAATTATTCTTACAAAGCTTACTCTTCTAGCTGCTTCACGTTAATCGAGATAATCATTTATAAAAACCGTTTCATTGCACATTTGGTTGTAGGTACAAGGGAAATACAGCCGGCTTAAGCGAAAGTCAAATCTTTTAAAAGCGAGTCTCTATTTGATGCCTTTGAGATTCCCTTTTCTTAGCATGATCACGGGAGAGAGAGAGAGAGAGAGAGAGAGAGAGGAAAAAGAAAAACGAATAGAGACTTAACACTTGAAAAAGGTATTTAAAAACTTAAAACAATAACAAAGAATATATCGAAAATGGTTACGATACAAAAAGTTTATTTGACATAAATCCCATGCTTTAATAAGCTCTACACTCTCAACAGTAGTAGCACTAGTGCTGATAGTTTTACGACAATTTAATTGAGGGTAACGAATGCTTCTTTTCATGTTAATTATTTGAGACCGAAGGTCATTATCTCATGAAAAGATGCACGAGTTTGAAATCGAAATTAAATTGTCACATAAAACTAGTAGCACGAGTGCTGCTCGGCTAGATAACCGCGCGAAAAACTTATTATGAACTTAGCTAGTTTAGCGCCAACCATGTTTGTCAGTCCTGTAGAATGGATGCAATCTCTTTGTCGCTAACTGAGCCGTCAGTTTTATAAATTCTCTCCGTGCAGAATTCTGTAAAGTGGTTCCACACCATACTTTTGTTCTTCTTTGTATTTTCTGGCGTTAAATTATCTACAGCTGCTTTTATATTACCAATATTTTGACTTCCAAAGCGCGGTATTTTCAGTTGCTATTATTGTAGCCACAGCCTACACTCGCTGCATTCATACAAATTAAAAACAAGTGCACCACCACTATCAGTGTAGTAATCGAAGATGAATTAATATCAGTGTAGTACGGCTTTGATTGGCCAACTGACTAGCACAATCTACCTGTCATTGGCTAATGGCATTTTCTCTATCTCATGCGGTTTACCAGTTATCCAAAAGTCTTTCAGAATGAAGGGAAGTTCACAGGAAATTTCAAAATATAAATGTTTTTCATGCAAATATCTTAAAATGTGGTATTTTAATCAAAATCATTATAAACATTTTTGCGAAAATAAAAATAACGAAAATTTTTCCATGTTAAGAATAGTTTGAGGTGGGGGATTTTCGTTAAAATATTTACATTGCCTCCTTGGAAGATGCTGAACTTAAATTCCAAATTTGGTATTTAATCGACTTTTCGTTTTTGAGTTATGCTGTTCAAACTCATGCGCGTGCGTGTTGAAAATGCTTTTATTTATTTATTTATTTATTTATTTATTGTGAACGTCAAAACGTGAATTTTCACTGACATCTCCATATCGAATTGGAATATTCTACTTAGGTAGTATGATAGGCGGTGGAGAAAGTAAAAATATAGCCAAATTCCGTATAAATAACACGTATTCATGTGAGAGGCCAGTCTATAACACGTAACCTGTATAAGTATTTGAAAGCACTTTGTAGGGAGTAACATACTTTGTTGTGAAGACCGAGGTTAACATCAAAATGCGTTGCATGCGAACCGCATTACGTTTGAAAACTCGGTAGATCTGAGTGAAGTGCTCTTCCGTTCCAGAAGGTCATTCAGGAATGTTATCCGCTGTTGTCAATTGGAAGTTATAAAAAATGAAAAGCGCTCACGAGAGATTTGCTACTTGAAGAAATTGGATGATAAGATAACGCTGGAGTGTGCTATAAGGTTTTCTTGAACAAAGCATTGCCTGTGATCCAAGTATGAGTACCATTTAAACCCCAAGCCTCGTTATTGATGCTACATAAGTGCCTGATATTTCCGATTCCAATTCATTCATACTTGAAACCACACCTCTCACTGCTGTGCACAGCTTTGAATACTCCGTGATCACAAACACTGCATCATTGAAGTTTCCAAACATAATATCGAAATGTGTTAGGGTATACGTAATAATAGGAGATTTTGAGAAAAGAAAAAGGGGGAGAAGGTAAGGGAAGTAGGTTGCATTTCAAATGCATAATTTAGGTTAATATTTCTCGGGGTGTAATACAAGTATCGAAATGTGACAAATGTCATTCTTAATGCTATTTTCCATGTTAGGAATAGCACCAAATAATACGGAGTTTCGGTTTAAAAGGCATCAATTTATGTTGAAAACTATAGTTGTTTATGTTTTTGAATGGCATATATCTTCTAATTTTATGCATCTTACTTCTGTCTTCTTGTTTGTGAAGTTAGTTTTACAATTCCTTTATTTGTGTCAGAAATATTTGCAGTGCTACTTTCACACATTTGCTGGCTCTTTGATACAAATTGTATAAATTAATGAGCGCTGCATTTTTCCGAAGTAATGTTTGTGTATCTCTTATGGTTTCCTAGGTGTATAAGCAAAACTATATTTCTGAAAATTCAGAAAGATGAGGAATTCACAAGCTATTCGCAGAAAATTCCAGATATACGTTGTACAAAGCATACAAATATCTTAAATGCAGTAAATCCCCACCTAATCGAATCCCGACTTAATCAAAACGACAGAGAGAGAGAGAGAGAGAGAGAGAGAGAGAGAGAGAGAGATGTAAAATCGAATTGCGAAGAAATACTAGGTGTTCAAATTCGCGCTGTCAACGCTGCTGTGACAACTGGCAATGTTCTTTGCACCGTTCCTAAATTCCAACACACGTACTTAGTGCTGTAAGCAGTTAATCCTCACCCCTCCCCCACATTCCAAGAAATATTGTATCTTTATAACAAGTGTTAACTCCTTGCACATGCATTCAATGTGGAGAGCCATATTATTTTGCTGTTGGTGCTGGTCACTGTGGTTTATTTGTCTTTAAGATGACGGCGAAAGAAACCGTGTTGTAACAAGCATTGAACAGAATGCCATTAGCAACAATGAAGGCAGACGAGGGATTCAAAGCATTAGAAGTAACAATGACTACAAATTCATATTCAAATCTTAACGGGAAATCTTCAATTACGACACTATCAATAGAGCAAAGTCTTTTGTTTTTAGGTTTACTTGCATTTTGTGGAACAAGGCAGTGAATCAACACCAACAGATATAATGCTTATCAAACAGTGGTGTGACATAGCTGCTCGCGAATAAAATTACTGATTTTTTATGAAATAAACTTCGTAAATACCTATATAATGCATATTCTAATACTGTATGAAGTGGTACTTTTTATTAACATTATTACATGCATTTGGAATACAATTTCTTCATTTCGCTGCTTAAAATCGTTACCATCGACTATCCGAAACGGTTCTGCCCCTTTTAGTTCAGCTAGTGGGGTTTACTATACTATTTTAACCAAGCGGGATGGCTCCGGCAGTTACGTCTGTGGCCGGCATCCTGGGCGTCGTGGGTTCGATTCCCATGGCCGACTTTCCTGACCCATGGGTTTTTTCGGGGTTTCTCCGGGTTACCAGGCGACCCCGAATTTTCTGTTCCTCCATTTCATCTCCATTCTCATTTCACTTCACCTTTCATCTGTTTGGTCTCTTTCAGTACTGCAAGAGGTCTCGGCGTGTGCATGGTAGGGGAAAAGGACGCTCTAAGGAAATGTTCATCCCCCGGAATGTGAGCGGTCTCGGGTCCCGGGCTCTCAGGGGATGTGTAAGCTCACAGGGGGAAGGGGCGCCAGCCAGCACCGGGGAGTTCAAATCTGTAAATGGTAGGGACCCTGCCCTCTGCCTGGCCGTCCTCTTTCTCCTCTCACCTCATCTCTCCCTCCTGGTAGCATCCCGTCAGAGACCTAGCAGGTCGAGGTGCTAAGTCGCCCTCCGCTTCTAGTCCTATCCTTTTCTATTTTAAGCAAAAATCGTTTCAGCTATTTTTTGAGAAAATTAAAAACAACTAAATATTTTCCATATAAAGGGTAGCTTGAGCTGGTGAATTTCCTTGAAAATCTTCATCTGAGGTGCTTAAGGATAGCCATCTGAGAAAAAACGCCAAAACTTACCAAAATTGATAAATATAGATTTTAATCTTATTAAACACTATAAATTTTCCACTTAAATTCTATATAGCATTTAAACCTGTACGATCTTTTAAAACATGTCATATTAGTAAATTAAATGTATACCTGTAAGGCTGGCCTCTTTTAAAAACGTAGTGAAAAAAATCTTTTTCTACATTAAAGTGAACAAACCGTTCAAGAGAGGACTCAGGAATCCTAAAATATTAAATTAGTTGCAGAGGAGCCGAAAAAAAAGACGAAGGAGGGCCTGCATATATGCACTAAATGCTTTTTGAACACCATAAAGCTGCACTATTTTTGTACTGCTCTTTTTACTTTGATATATCGCATCTAGTGCAGATACCAATAAAGTGGAAGAGAGAACAGCCAGGATGGGTAATCAGGCCGAAACCAGTCGTCCTTCGTGGTGTACTGGTTACCATGCTAGACTCTAGTTCCCGAGGTCGCGAGTTCAAACCCGGCTGAGGGCGATGGAGTTTTTCGAGCGTAAAATCCTTAGCATACCTTCCTTCGGAAGGAAAGTAAAGCCGGTGGTCCCGTGTAGTTGTTTTACGGCACGTAAAAGAACCTCTAGCCTGATAAAGAGGCCTCTGAGCAAAATTTCTGGTCTTTCACGCCCAAATATGTCTGTGGTGTGTATAATGATAATGGAGCAGTTTTGATATGATTTACTTCATTTACATTATTTATGATTATTTACCATCTACGATAGTTTTAAACATAACAGAATAATCAGGATCGAGTCTACAAGTAAATGGAGCACATTTTGAACATCTGCAATAGTGAACATACTGTAAACAGAAATCCATTCAATTTATAATACAGAAAACAGTAATATTAACAATAGTATGTCACTTATGTTTGTCATAACTACCTGCATAATTGCTGTTTACAATGATGTTTCAAAATTAAATTATTAAATGTAAACACAAGATGTGAGTCATATATTTCCATTTGTCAGCTGACTTATGTGTGAAACTGTATTTAGTGTCGTATTTAGGCAGAGTACTTTGTTTTTATTTTGATACATTTCTTTTATTCGTCCTCCCAGTTATGTTTTGTATTATATTTTTAATAATCTAGGTTAGCTTTATTTCATTATATCAAATGTTTTCACCTACTAGAGTGGAAGAGTGATTAAAGTGTTTCAACTCCTACCAAGACAGACAGACAGATAGGCAGACAGATGTATGAGTGAGTGGGTGGATGGATGGATATGCGTTATTGGTTTGAATTGTATAATTAGATAACCAAACAAAGTTATAAAATTACAATAAATGTAATAAAATTTGTTTTAGTATTCTAGAGAATTCCTTTATATCATCATTTTAATAAGGATACATCGTAACATGGCATCTTAAAAGCAGTTAAATGTAGATACATCCAAATCTTTGATAGGTATAGTCGGTAATTTATTAAAAATTGTATTCCTATTTTTAAATGATCCGTTACCTTTTTCAAGTATAATAACTGATATTATCAAGGTTTTTGTGATGCCTGGTAAGTGTTCAGATAATTACCACAACCAGAAAACACATGTTCATTATGTTTAATGTACATAAGGCAGATAAATAAGTAAATATTTATTCGTAATTTCGAGTTGAATAATTTTAATTAAATTTTAGAATGAGTACATTTTTTCATATGCTGGCGGCAGTGACATCGAATGACTCCACATGGAAAAGACCGCGTGGAGAAAGAACCAATAGCGAAGCGCCTCGGACTCTCCCAAGCTACTATTACCTCTCTGCACCCCTCGCCCTCTATCGAAGCGTTCCCCTCCGCTCATGTCACCTCTAACAATACCCACAAGCACGAGATTTCTTCTCGACGGATTTGATGTAGATCGAAATACACTCCGTAATGAAAACATTCGCGCTACTCACAGTATAAGCGTTGCAAAAACATTTCAAACAAAACAAAATCTAAAAACTAAATTGGGGAGTGCAAAGGTTAATACCGCAATGACATTTGATATTATCCTTCCTTTCCTGTTTTTATTTTTTATTTATGGAACTCTTATTTATGGGGAGGACGCCGCCATAGAAACCTCCATCCCAGCCACCAGTGCAGGAAATTGAATTGAGTAGAAAAGTATTTGATGTGATACATTCACATGACTTTCTCTACCCTCTATCTTTATTAGTGGTATACAAAGTATTCTTACTAAAGCTTATTTTTCTATCTCCTGCATTTAATCCAAATAAACCTTTGCAAAAATAGCTACATTCACATTTCGTTATAAATACGAAGAGGACAGCGACAGTCAAGTGTTTAAGAACTGGACGCTATGTGCTGGCCTTAAAATTTCATACTTTTTCCATGCAATCGCGAGAAACAACTGAAAATCAATGGGATTTTAAAAGAATGACAAGTATTGAACAATTCGAAAATCCTCGTGTCGCATCCTTGGAAGGTGCTAAACTCAAGTTTGGCAATTTATCTGACTTTTTATGTTTGAGTTGTGCTGCTCACAGACACATACAAGGACAAGTTTCTAAAAATGCTTCATTTTGATTCAGGGCGCCTCAAAACATATATTTCCTGTGAAATCTCGGTATAGAATTTTTGGGTGAAATGGAATACTTCCTCTACTTACTATATCTACGTAGTAGAAAAACTGAAAATGTTGGAAACAATAATACACTTGTTTTTAACGAAGTGCTCAATTACTTTAAAGTACTGGAACTAAGGATAATGACCAATAATAAATTATTTCATCTTTCTTTCATTTTTACTTTCTCTACCACGTACATAATAGGTAGAGAAGGTATTGTATTCCGCCCAAAAATTCGATACCGAGATTTCACGGGAAATACATGTTTTGAGGTCCACGAATAAAAAAATCTGATGTGTTACACTCACATGACTTTCTCTACTCCTGTACAATCTAATTTTACAAACGCTTATTCTCCATATGCTTCATGTTAATCGAGATATCGAGATGTCAATTTTATTGGTAATATATGGTAGCTTTTAAGCGATAGTCAAATATTTTAACGCTGGTTGCTATGTGGCGCATTCCATTCTCTTTGCATGTCCAGGACATAAAAAATGAATAACGAATTTGAGAAAAAGTATAAGTATTGTAAAATTTAAGGAAATAACAAGCAATATCTCGAAAACGGTTCACTCAACAAAAGAAATGTATATGACATAAGTTGTGTATTTTAACGCGATCTACATTTTTTGTGTAGTAAAATTTTGTCTATCTCTTATGGTTTACCAGTTATGCAAAAGTCGTTCACAATGAAGAATACTTTTGGAGACATTCCCAGAAAATTCGAGATATACATTTCATTTCTCATGACATTATCTTACACATATGATAAGTTCATCAAAATCGTTAGAGCCATTTTTGAGAAAATTAAAATTTTCGAAAAATCTTCCATGTAAAGGGTAGTCTGGGGTGGGGGGATTTTCTTGAAAACCTTCGTGTCGCATCTCTGGAAGATACTGAACCTAAATACCAAGTTTGGTGCTTATCCGACTGTTTGTTTTTGAGTTATGCTGTTCACAGACACACACACACAGACACACAGACACACACACACACACAGACACACACACGGACATGTTTCCAAAAATGCTTTTTTTGGATTCAGGAGGTCTCAAAACATGTATTTCCGGTGAAATCTCGGTATCGAATTTTTGGGTGGAATGCAATACTTCCCCTACTTACTATACGTAGTAGAGAAAGTAAAAAGCATTTTTAGAAAAAGGCCCGTGTGTGTGTGTGTGTGTGTGTGTGTGTGTGCGCGCGCGCGCGCGCGCGAGTGTTTGTGCTATGAACAGCATAACTCAAAAGCGAATTGTATTTAAGTTCAGTATCTTCCAAAGATGCAACACAAAGACTTTCAGGAAAATTTCCCCACCCCAAACTACCTTTACATGGACATTGTTCAAAAATTTTGATTTTCTAAAAAATGGCTAACGATTTTGATTAAAATACTGTATATTAATAGTATATTATGCAACGAGACTATAATGGTAGTAATTAAAACGCAAGTATTAATATTAATCGAGTGAGCGAAGCGAAGTGTTTGAGTGATGTGTTACAAACGTTATTCCTTTATCTATGGTTACAATACAATGACCTGCTAGCACCTGTGTCAAAGTAGGTAGCTTTGTGAGACGTACTACGCAGATGCAGAAATATTCATTACTTCCCTAAACAGCTGTTAACATGTGTCACACTTTAACCTAAAAACAAGTATAGACAATGAAAACTAGAACAAATTAAATTTATTGAAATATCATTTACAATTAATGATAATATGAACAGAACTAACTTTATTTATTGTACAATTAGTGATATGAATTTGCGGGAATGAGCGTTTTTGAATAGTTGAAGTTGAAGGTGAATTGATGTTAATTTGTGTGTTTTCTTTTTCTACTGATTTTAGTACTGTGTTTCAAACTTCAATTCTATTTTATACTGATTCTTCAATATATCCTCCTGCGACAGTTGTAGATTTCCAGCCTCCATGACGTTTTAGTGTTGTTATGTCGCCACCAGCATCTACTAGAATTGTCGCTATTTCTTTCCCCATATTTCCTAGTTTATTTATGCCGACATTCTGTGCGATGCATTCTCCATTTTGGTAATTTATAAAGAAGGAGGGAGTGTTGCATACATTGGGACGTAGACTTACGCATTTATGGCAAATATCATAATACTTGCCTGTTACTGTAAAGGTTCTTGCTGATTTTGTCTTAGTATTTGGGATAGTAACCAGAATAATTGATCCAATATCCTTTACATTATCGACTTTTAATTGATGCAACTCATGTCTTCGACAAGCACCCATTATTCCAAACATTGTAGCTACCTATAGGAATATTCATCACGTTACCTAGCACTTTTTCACCACGCCTATTAACACATTTGTTAATTTTAAGAAACTACTTGGTAACATTAAAAAAAATCTGATGTGTTACACTCACATGACTTTCTCTACTCTTGTACAAACTAATTTTACAAATGCTTATTCTCCATCTACTTCATGTTAATCGAGATAAACATTTGCAGACTCTATCTTATTGCTAATTTTCTTGTAGATGTAAGGGGAATATATATTTACAAGGGCAATATAGAAATACAGTAGCCTTTAAGCACATACATATCTCTTAATAGCTGGTTGCTAGGTGCAGCACCATTCCCTTTGCCACAGATTAAT
The DNA here is from genome assembly GCA_030765065.1 of Deroplatys truncata. Classification (NCBI taxonomy): domain Eukaryota; kingdom Metazoa; phylum Arthropoda; class Insecta; order Mantodea; family Mantidae; genus Deroplatys; species Deroplatys truncata. Next base: position 145,176,856 of record CM060988.1, on the reverse strand, counting down.
ACTCTTTGCATATACAAGACAAAAAAACTCTGATGTGTTACACTCACATGACTTTCTCTACTCTTGTACAAACTATTTTTACAAACGCTTATTCTCCATCTACTTCATGCTAATCGAGATAAACATTTGCAGACTCTATTTTATTGCTAATTTTCTTGTAGATGTAAGGGGAATATATATTTACAAGGACAATATAGAAAAACAGTAGCCTTTAAGCACATACATATCTTTTAATAGCTGTTTGCTAGCTGCAGCACCATTCCCTTTGCCACAGATTAATACTCTTTGCATATCCAAGACAAAAAAATGAATAACGAATTCCCATTTGAGAAAATAAGTATTGAAAAACTTAAGAAAATAACAAGCAATATCTCGAAAATGGTTCACTCAACAAAAAAAATGTATATGACATAAATTGTGTATTTTATGACGATCAACATTTTTTGTGTAGTAAAATTTTGTCTATCTCATGGTTTACCAGTTATGCAAAAGTCGTTCACAATGAAGAATACTTTTGGAGACATTCCCAGAAAATTCAAGATATACATTTTATTTTTCATGAAAGTATCTTAAACATATGATATTTTAATCAAAATCGTTAGAGCCATTTTTGAGAAAATTAAACTTTTTGAAAAATCTTCCATGTAAAGGGTAATCTGTGGTGGGGGGATTTTCTTGAAAACCTTCGTGTCGCATCTCTGGAAGATACTGAACCTACATACCAAGCTTGGTGTTTATCCGACTGTTCGTTTCTGGGTTATGCTGTTCACAGGCAGACAGACCGACACACACACACACACACACACACAAGGACATGTTTCCAAAAATACTTTTTTTTGGATTCAGGGTGTCTCAAAACATGTATTTCCGGTGAAATCTCGGTATCGAATTTTTAGGCGGAATACAATACTTTCCCTACTTACTATACGTAGTAGAGAAAGTAAAAATGAATAACGATTCCCATTTGAGAAAATAAGTATCGAAAAATTTAAGGGAATAACAAGCAATATCCCGAAAATGGTTCACTCAACAAAAAAAATGTACATGACATAAATTGTGTATTTTAACGCGGTCTACATTTTTGTGTTGTAAACTTTTGTCTATCTCTAATGGTTTACCAGTTATGCAAAAGTCGTTCACAATGAAGAATACTTTTCGAGAAATTCCCAGAAAATTCAAGATATACATTTTATTTGTCATAAAAATATCTTAAACATATGATATTTTAATCAAAATCGTTAAAGCCATTTTTGAGAAAATTAAAATTTTCGAAAAATATTCCATGTAAAGGTAATCTGGGGTGTGGGGATTTTCTTGAAAACCTTCGTGTCGCATCCTTGGAAGATACTGAACCTAAATACCAAGTTTGGTGTTTATCCGACTGTTCGTTTCTGAGTTATGCTGTTCACAGACAGACACAGACACACACACGGATATGTTTCAAAAATACTTTTTTTGGATTCAGGGGTTCTCAAAACATGTATTTCCGGTGAAATCTCGGTCTCGAATTTTTGGGTGAAATACAATACTTCCCCTACTTACTGTACGTAGTAGAGAAAGTAAAAATCTGATGAGTTACACTCACATGACTTTCCCTACTCTTGTACACACTATTTATACAAACGCTTATTCCCCATCTACTTCATGTTAATCGAGATAAATATTTGCAGACTCTATCTTATTGCTAATTTTCTTGTAGATGTAAGGGGAATATATATTTACAAGGGCAATTTGGAAATACAGTAGCCTTTAAGCACATACATATCTCTTAATAGCTGAATACTAGGTGCAGCACCATTCCCTTTCCCACAGATTATTACTCTTTGCATATCCAAGACAAAAAAATGAATAACGAATTCCCATTTGAGAAAATAAGTATTGAAAAATTTAAGGAAATAACAAGTAATATCTCGAAAATGGTTCACTCAACAAAAAAAATGTATATGACATAAATTGTGTATTTTATGACGATCAACATTTTTTGTGTAGTAAAATTTTGTCTATCTCATGGTTTACCAGTTATGCAAAAGTCGTTCACAATGAAGAATACTTTTGGAGACATTCCCAGAAAATTCAAGATATACATTTTATTTTTCATGAAAGTATCTTAAACATATGAAATTTTAATCAAAATCGTTAGAGCCATTTTTGAGAAAATTAAAATTTTCGAAAAATCTTCCATGTAAAGGGTAATCTGTGGTGGGGGGATTTTCTTGAAAACCTTCGTGTCGCATCTCTGGAAGATACTGAACCTAAATACCAAGCTTGGTGTTTATCCGACTGTTCGTTTCTGAGTTATGCTGTTCACAGACAGACAGACAGACACACACACACACACACACACGGACGTTTCCAAAAATACTTTTTTTTGAATTTAGGGTGTCTCAAAACATGTATTTCCGGTGAAATCTCGGTATCGAATTTTTAGGTGGAATACAATACTTTCCCTACTTACTATACGTAGTAGAGAAAGTAAAAATGAATAACGATTCCCATTTGAGAAAATAAGTATCGAAAAATTTAAGGGAATAACAAGCAATATCCCGAAAATGGTTCACTCAACAAAAAAAATGTACATGACATAAATTGTGTATTTTAACGCGGTCTACATTTTTGTGTTGTAAACTTTTGTCTATCTCTAATGGTTTACCAGTTATGCAAAAGTCGTTCACAATGAAGAATACTTTTCGAGAAATTCCCAGAAAATTCAAGATATACATTTTATTTGTCATAAAAATATCTTAAACATATGATATTTTAATCAAAATCGTTAAAGCCATTTTTGAGAAAATTAAAATTTTCGAAAAATATTCCATGTAAAGGTAATCTGGGGTGTGGGGATTTTCTTGAAAACCTTCGTGTCGCATCCTTGGAAGATACTGAACCTAAATACCAAGTTTGGTGTTTATCCGACTGTTCGTTTCTGAGTTATGCTGTTCACAGACAGACACAGACACACACACGGATATGTTTCAAAAATACTTTTTTTGGATTCAGGGGTTCTCAAAACATGTATTTCCGGTGAAATCTCGGTCTCGAATTTTTGGGTGAAATACAATACTTCCCCTACTTACTGTACGTAGTAGAGAAAGTAAAAATCTGATGAGTTACACTCACATGACTTTCCCTACTCTTGTACACACTATTTATACAAACGCTTATTCTCCATCTACTTCATGTTAATCGAGATAAATATTTGCAGACTCTATCTTATTGCTAATTTTCTTGTAGATGTAAGGGGAATATATATTTACAAGGGCAATTTGGAAATACAGTAGCCTTTAAGCACATACATATCTCTTAATAGCTGGTTACTAGGTGCAGCACCATTCCCTTTCCCACAGATTATTACTCATTGCATATCCAAGACAAAAAAATGAATAACGAATTCCCATTTGAGAAAATAAGTATTGAAAAATTTAAGGAAATAACAAGTAATATCTCGAAAATGGTTCACTCAACAAAAAAAATGTATATCACATAAATTGTGTATTTTAACGCGATCTACATTTTTTGTGCAGTACAATTTTGTCTATCTCTTATGGTTTACCAGTTATGCAAAAGTCGTTCATAATGAATGAGACATTCCCAGGAAATTCAAGATATGCATTTTATTTGTCATAAAAATATCTTAAACATATGAAATTTTAATCAAAATTGTTAGAGTCATATTTGAGAAAATTAAAATTTTGAAATATCTTCCATGTAAAGGGTTGTCTGGGGTGGGGGGATTTTCTTGAAAACCTTCGTGTCGCATCTCTGGAAGATACGGAACCTAAATACCAAGTTTGGTGTTTATCCAACTGTTCGTTTCTGAGTTATGCTGTTCACAGACAGACACACTGACACACAGACAGACACACAGACAGACACACACACGGACATGTTTCCAAAAAATGCTTATTTTGGATTCAGGGGGTCTCAAAACATATATTTCCGGTGAAATCTCGGTATCGAATTTTTGGGTGGAATACAACACTTCCCCTACTTACTATACGTAGTGGAGAAAGTAAAAACAAAATAAATTAATTTTATCATGAGGTGTTTAACGTCTGCTGCTTCATTTATAAATGTTTTCAACTCATCAGGTGTAAATATTTTGGCTTTTTCCCCTTTGTATCCCTCTGATTTGCGTTTTAGTAAACTGTTCAGTTTTGAGTATTTAGATAAGTCAGTTTGGTGCCTAATGTTGAGTGTTAATTTCAAAATAGAATAGTGAGTCCACAAGGTCGATGATTTCATATTTAGAGACAATTCTTCGAAATACACTAGCAATACATTTTTTGAGAACGAATTCATACCTTTTGATATTCTCCAATCCATGAATTGTGAATAGAATTTCTCGTACATCTTTCTTGACTTTTGTGGCAACAAGTTATTGGTAAGATTGAGTGCTTTTGTCGTAATTTCTGGGGGTGTAAGTTGAATGTCACTGTTACTAGTGTCAGACATTTTGACTTTTTTCTAAACTCGCGCTAGTACCGTTGTCGATCGAAACGAGAATAATCGATGCTTGCGCTTTCACGATGTAACGTGGCCACTTCTTATTGGTCGAATACCAATACTTTAATGAACAGGGTACTTTAATGAGGCCCGTTAAAGTACTGCTCCCAGTCGTATACATACTACATTTTGGCATGATCGAGAATAAAGGTATTTACACGACAAATAAAACGTATATCTTGAATTTCCTGGGAATAGCCTGCAAAGTCCTCTTCATTCGGAAGGAATTTTGTATAATCTTGTATAACTGGTAAACGTTAAGCGATAGACGAAAATGCATTACACGAAAAATGTAGATCTCTTTATAACATACAATTTATTTCTGTTAGGTAAGTTTTTTCCCGATATATCCGTTATTAATGGTTCGAATTGTTCCTTATGGTCATTCTCTTAAAGTCCTGTTAATATTCAGCTGTTTCTCGCGATTGCATGGAAACAATATGGAATTTTAAGGCCACCTATACAGCGTCCAATTCTAAAACATTTGGCTATCGCTGTTGCCTTTGTATCTTTAACGAAATGTATAATGTAGCTATTTCTGCAAAGGTTTATTTGGATCAAAACGTATTAGATAGAAAAACAAGCTTAATAAAAATAGTTTGTATGCCCACTAATAACCAATAAAGGATAGAGAAAGTCATGTGAATGTATCACATCACAGCTTTCATGTAGGCATGCTATTTAATACTGACTTTTGGAAAAATCCCTAGCTGACTTTAAAATTTTAAGATAATATATATAATTAATTATTAAAGACGATAGGCGTAATTAATATTTTCATTTTATAACAGACATAAAAAGAAATTCTAAGCTAGAGGGGTCTTTTACAAATGCTCATGGTGGATCCCAAAATTAATGAACGTGATACTAATAGAGAATAATGTAGTAAAATAATGACAATTTGTTCCTTCCACTTTGTATATGCCATAACATTACTGAGAGAAATCTTGGTGCAGCCAGCTTTGTATTTTTGTCTTGCACGCAGCTATGAACCCTGGGAGCAAAAACCCTAAAGACTAATGTATCATACCTAAACTGCCATCGTTATCTAGGTATAGCCGGTCACAGATCTCTGATACTGTGTTAGCCACAGAATTCTGAACCTAAGGTTCCAAATTCCGCAAATGACACAACACGTTTCATTGGGTATCACCATCAATCTTATTAAAATAAAAACACGAGTTTTGTAGCTTAATAGCTGTTCCTTTAGGCAATTGTTTTGGTAAAGGTATCCTATTTAAGATAGATGCGACTGTCCTTTTTCTCTCTCCTGGTTCTCGAGGTGGGAGGAGACGATTAGATAAACGTAACGGTGTGAAATATTGGTGCATTATCTAGTCCCTGGTAGGTGTGTTATCTATAGTTGGGAAAGAAGATAACTCCTTGGTTATGTTACCAGGTGTAGCTTTATTCCGTAATTAAATTGCAGACTACGTAGAGATTTAGCGTTACTTATTTCAACAAAAGTAAGCTGCATAGAATAGCCGCTAGTAGTTGATAGCCGTCTACATGGTGTACTGGCTGCTTACGTTAGCTTTTTAAACGACAAATTCATTTTATTTACCTCCCCCCGTTCTTTGTGAAATTATTGTATTTAGAGGATTTTTATGGGGAATTCAATTATCGCTTATAATTATAATTTGTTACATTCGCAGGTAATAACGTATGAAAACTTCCCTGATTTTCGCGCAAAAGGATGCGAAACATCGGCGGAACATCTGACTTCCTTAACCTCCCAACGACACTCTTCCAAGTTCTGGAAATGCTGTAGAATGTTTTAGATAATTACAGTAGGTGCAATTTTGTACATTCTATTTGGTTTCAAGTTATTCAAAACCATAAAAGCTATACATATACAACGATAGAGCTGAAGCTGGTGAATATGGAGATTCCACACTACTAGGTCAAAAGGACGCATGGTCTGTAATCATCGAGAAAATAATCTTCTCACTTGTTAATTATAAAATATGTTGACTGACTTCTAATGTTAGCAATTTTCTTTCTTTATACAGTTATTTACCATGCTCTGCTAACGAACTTGATTACAGCGTACAAAGGAAACAGAAATAAAACAGAACTTTCTTACATGAGGGTTATTAGAAGGTTTTGGCATCCAGAAACTTCAGTGCATACATCTACAGAATTGGAATAAAGTTTATCCAGAGATTTCGAAACTGTTTCATTACATACACATCTGCAGTATTTGATAAATGGCAAATAAATAACTAAATAAATATAATATATGATTCGTACATTTATAAACAGAATCCATCTTCTATTTGCTTAAACATGGCCATCTGTGTATATTGCTTGGAATAAAACGTGACCAGCTTTTGTTTCTATACGCATTCGCTGTGGAGTACAGTAACTATTTTCTATTCCACGGCATTCTCAACGAAGGCTTTGTAAATCCTTTTTTGTCTTTTGGAAATCTATGAATTTAAATTAGGTGTTTTATAGCCCATATCTGTCAGAAAGAATGGGGGTTTTCATTGGAGAAAGAATGATCAAAATTGGTTGAGTGGGTTTTGAGATTACTGACGCACAGACATGCTTAATACGTAAATAAATATTTATAATATTACATAGTACCTATAGTTAATAAAATTGTGACCAAATCTTATTGTTAATTCTAGTTTTTTGATGTTAAAGTGATTATGGTGGTTGTAATAGTAATAGTAGAGGTAAATGTACGTACGAACAGAGGGGGTCCTCACTCTATTTGGGCCCGAGCTTCCGGGGAAACCCCGAAGAACGCATTGCCACACCCGCCGAACACCTTGACCGGTCCTACAACCCTGAAACAGATGACAAGGAAGATTATGGATCCAGGAACTGGAGGAGGGGGCAGAAGAGTCGTGGTAGAAGATGAACCACCAGCATTCGCCTGTCGACCCGGGGAAACCACGAAAACGGGTCAGAGTGGACGGTCCTGGGACCTCCTGAATGCGAGTCGCACACGTTACCGCGGCGCCACCTCACTCGGTAATAGTAATGGTAGTTATTAGTGACAGTACATCCTTAGTTTAGGGTATACAATAAAAATAAAACAAAATAAAATTCTGATGCGTTACAGTCAAACCACTCACTCTCTGATTATAATTTATCTTCATTGCAGTTCTGAAATTTATTCATAAAAACTTTTTTCCCCTAAACATTGCCCAAAATGCTTTCAGAATGCAAATTTCATTGTACCTACACAGAGACATATAAGAGGCTAGACGACAATCAAGAGTTTAGTACATAGATGGCTATTAGCTGGCCTTGATATACATAATCATGTGTAACGAAGCCATTTCTGCAAGCCATCTCGATTAGCATGAAATAGAAAAATTAACCAATTGTAAGAATAGTTTGTAGAGGATTTGTGATTTGAGTTATAAAAATATAATATCAGATTTTTTCTTTTCCTTTACGCTTTCGATGCAGCACTTTTCTCAAACATCCCGTGAAAAATATAAAAATATGTAGACACATTAGAATATTAACACTTAAAGCGTAAATTTTAGGGAACTTATTTAATAACTTTTTGTCCACGTGATTCTCCAAACTTTAACTATAACTGGATCCTGCCTCGCTCTCGTTTGTTTTCTTTAGTATAAGTAGAAATAGGCTGTAAAATTCCTGGGAGTTATCAGCTGTCCGTCCCGAGCTCAATAATTTACCCGATAGAGTGCTCTGATTTCAGAGCTAATACATTCTGCCCTCTTCTGGGAGAGCTCTAAACTAATTGCAGTCACTATTGAAAATTTGCCGATAGAATGCGCGTGACTCGGTTTGCATACGGTGGTTCGATCTGCTGGACGATGTTCTAAACATCACTGTCGTAAACATGGCGGAAGTTAATGTAGTGTTGCTGTGAGGTCTGTTCTGTTTTGGAAAACTAATGAAGGCTGCCCCAAGAACAAGTGTTTAACAGGAAGGGATAAGTGCAATTAAGTGAAATGTGCAATTGAAACTCATTTTTCCCGTGTAATTGCTGAATTTCGTTGAATATAGGCCATGAAAAGTGGACCAACATTTAGTTTGATTGTTTCGGTGCATAGAGGGAGCCTAAAGAACAAGTGTCATTATAACAACCACCTGGCTGTTCATGAAGCTACAGTTCCGATTTTCGGAAAAATAACGTCACCAGAGTGTCTGATTTCGGTGGGAGGATCCCGAATCCATCCCAGAAGCAACGAATGCCTCCGTTATTGACGTCCATGGAACACAGCACGACTTACGCGAACAGCAATGGCCGAGAGGAAGTCTGCAATACAAGTACCAGCATCCGTACCGTTTCTCCGACACCGAATACCATTAGCACTGGCCAGCAAACGAGTAACAGCAGTAGCCCAGTCAAACAGAATAACTTCAGAAAGAATGATAAGAAGGGCAGCGTCCTCTCCCTTTGGACGGCCCTCTACGATTACGAAGCTCAGGGCGAGGATGAACTTAGCCTTCGGAGAGGGGAAATCGTGGAGGTTCTGTCGAAAGATTCCAAAATATCGGGGGACGAAGGATGGTGGACCGGTAAAATCGGCGACAAAGTGGGCATATTTCCGGCAAATTTCGTGGCCGAAGACGTCATCGATCATGTGTCGAGCGTGATAGGAGATGTTCAGCCCGTCGAAATCGACTTCTCGGAGCTAGATCTTGAGGAAGTAATTGGGGTTGGTGGTTTCGGTAAAGTTTACCGCGGATTCTGGCGTAACCAGGAGGTGGCAGTGAAGGCAGCCCGCCAAGACCCCGACGAGGACATCAGTGTGACCCTAGAAAATGTGCGACAAGAGGCCAAGCTGTTCTGGTTACTTAAACATGAGAACATTGTGTCCCTGGAAGGTGTGTGTCTACAGATGCCAAATCTTTGCCTGGTTATGGAATATGCCCGAGGAGGATCCTTGAATCGTGTTTTGGCAGGAAGGAAGATCAGACCAGATGTCCTGGTTGACTGGGCTATTCAAATAGCAAGGGGAATGAACTACTTGCACAATGGAGCACCAATTTCACTCATTCATCGAGATCTCAAGTCATCAAATGGTGAGTGCAAAAATAAACACATTGTTTAAGCCATCACATCAAGTGATAAAATTGCAAGGCAGACCTAATATCTTGACTGCAGTTGTTCATTCCGTTGTTTACTCATAGACATTGCCATTATAACAAGCATCTCGGTGCAATTGTACATAGTGATATCCAGTAGAATCATTACTACCATATTTAGTTTTCATGTAGTGGAATACTAATGAAATGTAGTATCTCTTGACAGATTTATGCAAGACAAAAGTATCATTATTCTGCAGACTGAATAAGCATGGCTAATTGAACTAAGGGTCAGCTGTTGTGTGGTTAGCATACAAAAATTATGGATTGTAAGTTCTGTAAATAATGTTTACAAAATGAAAAGTACTTTAAATTGATGTTTATGTTGGTGGTATAAGCAAACCATTAAGTGAATACTGATATCATTTTAGTGATTAAAATAATTCATTAAAATGTTGCAGATAATAGGTGTCAAAATGTTATTTCCTTTTAAATAAACACCAAAACTGAAAATGTCAACATTTTAGCTACACAAGAATCAAATGAGTAGTTCCTCAAGCTCCTCTTTCATAATATACTTTGAAGTTGAATTCATTTAGCATAATAATCTGTTGAGTAAACAGAAAAAAGACCTAGCATAAATTTGAAAGTGAAGATTTTCAACATGTGAAAGAAATTGGAGAATAAGGCAACTTCTTAACAATAGGTAGTTGTGTTATTGTTGGCAGGCATTTAATTTTAACATTTTTTACTTCGTCTACTAATCTATAGTAAGTAGAAGTAGTGCATTCTACCTAAAAATTCAGTATGGAGATTTCACTAAAAATACACGTCCCCTGGAAGGCCTGTGAGTCCATGTGTCTAACTGTCAACAGCATAAATAAAAAAATCTGATTTGTTGCACTCACATGACTTTTTCTATTCTTGTATAAACTATTTTTACAAATGCTTATTCTCCATCTACTTCATGTTAATCAAGATAAACATATGCAGAAACTATCTAATTGCTAATTTTCTTGTAGGTGCAAGGGGAATATGGTAGGCTTTAAGCGATAGTCAGATATTTTAAGAGTTGGTTGCTATGTGGAGTGTGCATGTCCGGAACATACTAAAGAAAAAAAAGAATAACGGATACCCATTTCAGAAAAAGTATAAGTACTGGGAAATTCAAACAAATAACAAGGAATATCTCGGAAATTGTTCACTCCACAAAAAAAATGTATGTGATATAAATTGTGTGTTTTAAAGGGATCTAACGTTTTGTATAGTAAAATTTCTCTCTCTTACAGACAAGTAATGCAAAAGTCATTGAGAATGAAGAGGACTTTTGGGGACATTCCCAGAAAATTCAAGATATGCATTTCATATGCCATGGAAATATCTTAAACATGATATTTTAATCAAAATCTTTAGTAATTTTTGAGAAAATCAAAATTTTCGAAAAATGTTCTATGTAAAAGGTAGAGTCTAGGGTAGGGGGATTGACTTGAAAATCTTTGTGTTGCATTCTTGGAAGATATAAACTCAAATACTAAGTTTGATATTTATCCGACTTTTTGTTTTTGAGTTATGCTGTTCACAGACAGACACACACACTGACATGTTTCCAAAAATGCTTTATTTGAATTGAGTACACCTTAAAACATGTGTTTCCAGTTAAATCTCGGTATCAAGTTTTTGGGTGGAATACAATACTTCCCTACTTACTATATGCAGTAGAGAAAGTAAACAATGAGGTCAATTGAATATCAAACTTGGTATTTAAGTTCGGCATATTACAAGGATGTGACACAAAGATTTTAAAAAACATTCCCCCATTCCAAACTATTCTTTGCATGGAAAATTTTTCATTAATTTGATTTGCTCAAAAATGGCTCTTAACAATGTTGATTAAAATACCATACATTTAAGGTATTTGCATGACAAATAAAATACATATTTTGATTTTTTTTATGAATAAGCCTGTGAAATACTCTTCGCACTAAATGATTTTTGTATAATTGGTAAACTATAAGAATAGACAAAATCTTACTGTATAAAAAATGTAGATGTCATTAAAGCACACGATTAATGTCAAGTTAAACTGTTTGGGCTATTAACCATTTCCAAGATATTGTTTGTTTTGGTTTGAATTTTCAAATACTTGTACTTTTTTTCAAGCAGTTAGTCGGTATTCGTTTTCTTCTTTTCTTTTCCTTCCTTCTCTCCCTCCCTATCCAAAGAGCACGGAATTTCAAAGCCAGCACATAGCAACCTGATTTTTAGAAATCTGATTCATCTTAACCTACTGAGTCGCCACTATATCTATCTGCCTTATACCTGCAATGAAATGTGTAATGAGAGCATTTTTCAACTGTTTATCTTGATTAATAAGAAGTAGATGAACGAATAAGCTTTTATAAGAATAATTTGTTGAAGGGTGAGAAGAGAAAGCCATATGAATGCAATACAGCAGATTTTTTTATGATTAAAATGATATTTTAACTTATGTAATGCTCAAGAGAGGCTCCATTGCTTGAAGACAAAATATGCAGTTGCCTATGGTCTATGAAAGGAATGATTTTCTTAATTTCTTAATATAAATGCTTGCAATTAAGTGTAAATCCATTACATCGGTCATAACCTATTCGCAATAAACTGGTATAGGTATATGAGAAGACTACATTATATAGAAAATAATCTGTTGAAAGAAATTCAGAAACACCATTGTTTGCATAGATAGCTTTTTTTATTTTCCCAGAACTGATACAATAAAACGAGAAAAATACTTCACAACCAGAATTTCAAAAGAGTAGATAATTGTGACAAAATATTGTTAAACATAAATATGCTTTTATTTAAAGGTGAGTCGGAATTGTTACACTAACATCACTTAAGTTTACTCACTTAACATGTTTCGGGAAACCGTTGTTCCCATCCTCAGAAGGTTAACTCGACTGGCCTGTGTTGTTGGTGTTTCCGTTTTTTGGACTGGATCCTGTGGTGGCATCTTGTGGTGGAGAAATGTACTTCCAGAGAGGATTTGGTGGCGGCAAATCAAAATTCATTAGATGTGTGTTGTGTTTTAGAATGGTGATCTTCTAAAACACAACACACATCTAATAAATTTTGATTTGCCGCCACCAAATCCTCTCTGGAAGTACATTTCTCCACCACAAGATGCCACCACAGGATCCAGTCCAAAAAACGGAAACACCAACAACACGGGCCAGTCGAGTTAACCTTCTGAGGATGGGAACAACGGTTTCCCGAAACATGTTAAGTGAGTAAACTTAAGTGATGTTAGTGTAACAATTCCGACTCACCTTTAAATAAATTCAATACACATCACTGTTTCTAGCTTCTTTTCATTACAATATCAACATAAATATGCTTGTTCAATTTTAATAGTCTTAAAACATTTTATGCTTTGATAGTGCATAAAAAAATCTGTTCACAAAGTTTTTGTGAAATATAAATAATAACTAGTTTGTGATAATGTCACGACTGGGAGAGGTCATGAAAGCAAAGCAGGAGATTCAACTTGTGTCATTACAACACATAAAAAAACAGGCAACATTTTGTGCCTCTTTTTGAAATCATTAAAGAAATTTGTTAATAATGTCTATATTGACTTAAGTTTTTGTGAGTGACATTATTAATAGGTATGTATGTTACAACTTAAATGCATTTTTTGTTCCAAATGTGTGTTTCTGCAGTCTTCTTGCAATTTGTACTGGAAGAGAAACTTTTATTTGCAATGGTATTATTAATAATAATAATTTATATTTAATTTTGCTACATTAAGTAGTGGTTCTTATTGGGTATATTAGTAGTAGTAGTTGTGGTGTTGTATCTCGAAAGAGGCCCCAGTGGCTAGGCTTGTGTAGGGTAATTCAAAAACCCAGTCATATGTAACAGGTAGGATTTTGCAAGTTTGGGAGATTGTCTTCAGTTATATTTTGGCGCTTCAAAATAGTAGGACTGTTTGGATTAATGTGTATATAGTTATGGTAGAAAAAAAGTTTTCCAAATAAATATATCCTTATGAGTTGAATTTTGCAAATGCAGTTTTACATGCTGCTTGAATGTTTTATGATTCATTCCATTTTCTGTGTTCAATTGAAACTGTTTCTATGCTGTTTCCTCCTAAATATAATGATTAAGAGATTATAAATGCTGTTCTCATTTATTCAATACCTGGTTTGTTCATGAGCACTTTGAGTGAATGCTATACCAGAGGTTAAGAGTCATTTGTATGAGACTCAAGATATTTAAAAATACTAAAATGTATCGGAGTTTTATTATGATTCATGATACTGTGTGCACACCAAAACATGATGGCATCATGACTGCACATATAATTTGATGATGCAAGATTAAGTAAGAAATGCAAAGTAATACTATGACAGCACAATTACATTTGGCAACATTCTTCTGTGCAAAAGTGGTGCATATTGTGACCTCCACATTGGCCAGAGTAAAACTCATTCAAATGTATGTGTGAGGGAACAAAAGAACAGCTTAATTGCAATTATGCAGCAGGAGAAAGGACCATAGAGCAATGGCATTTCCGGACAAGAGATATATTTTGCATTAAAAATAATTGGCAGTACATATTCTGGCAGTATTTTTTAGATTATTGCTCAAGGAATTACCAGGATTAGAATATTCACTTGGCATTCTGATAGCATCAACTTGTAAAGTCCAGCATTTAAATTTGCCGCTCTTAGTGTCGCAGAATAGTTGCCTTAACAAAGGGAACTGTTTTGGAAAGGTAGAATCAGATGACTGAAAAATTCAATGCCATAGCCGGTATTTGAACCATGGCTATGGCATTGAATTTTTCAGTCATCTGATTCTACCTTTCCAACCCTGTCCAACACACGGCTTGTGTGAAAGAACAATTAATTCCAAAGGGAACAGTTATTATTACACTTAAAAAAGCAGAACCTTTCAGGTTCAAAAAGGTCATTTTGTGGGTATTGCGAACTTGCTGCATAATTCACACATAAATTTTTGTGAAGACATGCCATGCCTTCTTCCCACAGTTATATTACCTTGAGTCTCTCAAGATGAAATAATGTTAGTGTTCATATCTCAGTACCATATTTAAAGGCAAAGAGAGAATTTTTCAGTTTGTATTATTCTCCTTGAAGATTTCACACTAGTTCAGCAAATTAGCAAATGGAATTTCCGCTATTGTGTATTTAGTTTCTTATGGTCAATAAATGCAGTAGAAATAACGATGATAAATCCTCTAGACTGCAATATATTTAGTGTTTCTAAACGTGCAGTAAATCATTACAACAAAGACAATTCAGTGGTTAATGCTTAAATTTGGATAATAAAACAATAAAACTAAACAATGGTTAAAGTTAAAATGCATATACCAATAGCTAGCAGTATTGGTGATTCTTAATACATTTTTCTGAATCAATGTAAATTATGTGGGATTCTGTAACAAACATAGAAAGTTGGGAGAGAACCATTTCAACTTGTCGAAGGACCAGAATATGGCATTTCTCTTGAGGAGCTGCAATTTAAACCAACAACGGGAAAGCCTTAAGCAATCAGGATGTTCCAATATGTGAAAGTTTGTTTACAGAACTTCCTACTGTGTAGTTAAATAATAAATATTTTATGCATGTTTTGAAGAATGGATAGTTCATAATTTTTACTATGATATTAATTATGCTATTAAGTTCAGGAAAAACTGATTTTGTCCCATGAAGATACTTTGTGTGGCTTAAAAATGAGTTGAGATACGAAAATAGAATACTCAGGCAAGAAACATATTCATATCTCTAAATGTTATTCTCTTCATACAAAAAATAACATTCTATCCATATTGTGTAGTTTTGCCTAGGAATGATTTCAAATGAAGTGATAAATGTTTAGATGTACAAAAACACCATTCAGTTGTTTAGCTGTGGTACACAGTTCTTGCCCTGGAAAACAAAAAGAACTTTCTAGCATGTCTATTGGATGACATATTTGGGTATGTGTTATCCTGTAGCACAGAATATTTCAGAAATGGGTAGAAAAAAATTTACCCATTATATATTTTGGCGAGTTTGACATTTTACTTGTAAATTTTTGTCTATGTATTATGGTTTCCCAGGTATACATAAATGCCATTTTATTAGCCATATAAGTATCTCAAACATGTTTTTAATCAAAATCATTAGAGGTAGTTTTGAAAAATTTAAAAGTAAAGAAACATTTGTCCATTTCAATTGTATTTGACGGGCTAAACTTTCTTGAAAATAGTTGCATTCTATGCTTAAGTAGCGTATGGCTAAGTATGAAATTTGCTATTTAATCAACTTTTTATTTTTGAGTTAAGCTGTTTACAGAATTGGTAGAACAAGTAGAAATAAGTAAGAATGTGACATTGGATTTGTAATACCAATTTTAGGTTGCACATTTGGGTCACACATTTTGCAACGTTATGAAATTTAAACCAAATTGTCATAAAGTGAACTTTTATGTTGAATATTGCTTTTTGCTAGCAGCTCTCAGATATACGTGGAAATATCAAGTCCTCCATAATATGGGAGCAATATATATTCATCAACTTACTCTTCTCACCTACCTTCATAATAATATTCAGTTGCTCCTAATTCCAAAATAAATATTTAAACGACATAAATGAACACAGTGAAAAGTGGAATAACTGATAATTGACAGATTACTTGACAATGGGACACTGTTATTAGCAGCCTAATCATTGCAAGGATTAGGCTGATGTCCTCCAGAACATTTTTCGTTTGTGACTAATATACATGTATGTATTATAAGATTTATTTATATGGGGTTACAAAACACAGATCTTCTATTTTCACCATTGAGAATTCCTTCAATTTCTCTGAATATGTTACTGAAAATACCATGTCTGACAAACTTTTTCAAAACATCTCATGTGTTCTGAAATTACTACAAATTTTCAGGAATATAAATTCTCTTTCATCCACATCACGTTTTTCACTTTTTACTTTCTCTACTGCATAGAGAAAGGGAAGTATTGCATTCCACCGGAAATGCATGTTTTGAGGCCCCTGAATCCATATAAAGCATTTTTGGAAACATGTCCATGTGTGTGTGTGAACACGATAACTCAAAAACGAAAAGTCGGATAAATATCAAACTTGGTATTTATGTTCGACGTCTTTCAAAGATGCGACGCGAACATTTTCAAGAAAATCCCCCCACCCACAACTACCCTTTACACGGAATATTTTTGGAAAGATTTGATTTTCTAAAAGCGTCTCTAAGGATTTTGATTAAATACCGTATACGAAAGATACTTGAATGAGAAATAAAATGTATATTTTGAATTTTCGGGAATAACCTTTTCATTCGGAAGGAATTTTGTATAATCTTGTATAACTGGTAAACGTTAGGTGTTTAGACGATAGACGAAAACGTACTGCGCGCGCGCGCGCGCGCACACACACACACACACACACACACAAAAGTAGATCTCTTTAAAACACACAATTTATTTAAAATATTTTTTTTGTGGCATAAGCCGTTTCTGAGATATGTTATTATAGGTTCGAATTGTTCATTTCTTGGTCATTCTCTTAAGTCCTTTCAACATGCAGTTGTTTCTCACGATTGCATGGAAACAGTATGGAATTTAAAGGGCAGCATATAGCGTCCAGTTCTTAAACATTTGACTATCACTGTTCTTTCGTATCTATAACGAAATGTGTAATGTAGCTATTTCTGCAAAGGTTTATCTCGATTAAAATGTAGATAAAAAAACTTAGTAAGAATAATTTGTATACCCAACTAATAAACGATAGAGGGTAGAGAAAGTCATGTGAATGTATCACATCGTTTTTGGCTTGATATGATTTCACATTAAGCACCAAACACCTAATATGTGTGTGTAATTTTATTTACCCTATTTTTCTGAAGGATTTTTATGTGCCCATCTAAAGCAGAATTCATTTTTGGGTCATAAAGAAATAGATATGCATAAATTAATAATTCAAATACTAATAATTATTTATCACTTGCATGATCAAAGTAATCCCGGATTATCCGGAGGACAGGAGAAAGGAAGAAAGTCAAGAATAGTGTATCAAGTCAATCCTGAATTAATACTCTGTTCTAAAGAAATTGTATCTAATACACATGCTAAATGCATGTTCAATACTTGCGTATTCCAAACTGTAATCTGTATAGACTGAACACAGCTTCAATGTTCTACAATGCACTGGATGGATGTGTACAATTCAGCGAAGCGAGTGTATACAAACTGGCACTCAAAAATTCACCTTATTTTCTTCTTGCATCTTCCACCTTATGTAGATTCATTTTGTGACGAGATATTTGAAGAAGCTGAAGGCGTTAGTTTCCATATCTGCGTCCTTTCTCCCATGTAGAACATCAACATTGCATTTACGATAGGTAAGGTCAGCACCGTCCGTAGTTCAACATGTGACATACTTACGAATGTGAATGTCTTTGTTTTTGCCACTGGTTTGGGATAAAATATGTACACAAAATATATTCTGTTCTTTCACAAGTTCTCTCTCCATAATTAGTTCGAAAGCTGCTGGGTGTCATCAGATGTTACCTTTATATATGAAACATACAGCACGAAATATTTCGAAAACGGCTAACGCAACGAATAAAAAATTAATTCTTTGACACAGATTGTATGTTATGAGCTGTACATTTTTCCTGAAGTAGGCTTTTTGTCTATTTGTTTTGCTTTCCTAGTTATACAAAATTCAGTCAGCATGAAGGGGACTTCAGTGGCTGTTCACAGAAAATAATGTAAGTTTCATTGGCCATCTAAACATTTTAAATACGTACTATTTTAATCAAAAACGTTAGAGCCGTTTTTGAGAAAATGAAAAATAGTCAGAATTTTTTCCATAAGAAGGATAGTTTGAGGTTGCCGATTTTTCCTGGAAATCTTCGCTTGGTATGTTTAAATAAACAATAGAAAATTTAGTGTATTTTCATTTTTTTCATTATTGAGGTATGCTATTCACAGATGCGTGCGAGGTCATTTTGTAACATTGTTTTTCTGGTGGGGATTCAATGGACCTCAAAACTTGTATTTCCACTAAAATCTCGATATCGAATTGAGTGGAATACAGTACTTGTTACTACAGGTAGCGAAAGTAATAAATGATTGCAAAAAAGCGTCCCATGTAATGCTCCTAGCCAAGCATTACTCTCAGCCTCCGTGCTGTTGGGTATTATTATGTGAACCATTCAAATGTAATTGCGTTTTCTGCCTGTGGAATCAGAGCATCCAGTGGACACCCTATCGCCTAAGACTTCATCTGTCAGCAAAGTTAGGCATTATTTACGTGTTAAATATCCGAAAATGTTGCCAGGGGCTACTTATTTTCAATTTTAGAGCTCTTTAGCATGCCGTAAATCTCCGACGCGTGACCAATACCTTAATGACACTATGCCAAATGCTTCAACTTCTAAACGTTTGTTTTGGGGGGGGGGGTGAAAGACCGGGTCCGGTTTTGGTCCGCAAACTTTTTGTCGAAGAAGTATCTCCTAAGCATAAAATTGCAACGATAACGAATTTATTGTGTAGTTTGTCATTAAGCTTGATGGCAAATTACTGTATTTCTGTATTATCATAGTCTTCATAGCTTTTAATCCTTTAATTAGTAAAAGGATGGGTTGCATGAACGCATTTAATGAATTGTTTACACGTTATTAATCCTATAAACGCTTTTATATTTGATTAGCGTTGCAAGAATGACCCTTACTGTTGGTTTCTTAGAGAATTCGTTAAGTTTACCAACCAAGTAATTCAGCAAATATACTAAGTATCGTTTTTATTTCCTCGGAACTTTTTTGTATTCTGACATGTTTATGTATTTTGAATTTTGTTTGTATACTACTACAGTTAACTGTGGAGTAGGTTGCCGAGTATCATAGAAAAATATGCATACTTCTTATTGTGTACGTCTTCTATCACTAACTCCTATCATCATCAGAATTTCAATCCTCTCAGTTTGTTAAAACGTTTTATTTTGGATTGATAGAATAAAATTGTTTTCTTCACCCAAAATGTACTACACAAGTCAAGAAAGGAAGTTTTACCATAGCAAACAACCCTTCTGTATTAAATAAATGAAATTTTGCATGCAGCTATAAAACTACCTTCAGAAAAAAAAGAAATACGTTACCATTTAAAAATTGTTGATGAAGTCATAGTAATGGGTGTATTCTTTTTCGCAAAATATTCCACTCAAAATTAAATTTCATGTCACCGAGAATTTTTAAAAAGTGAGTTTATTTTATTGCTTTACGTAACTTATAAGACAAACATTTGAATACGTTCATTTTTTGGTAATGCTACACCTATTTTATTTCCAACCAGCTTTCGAACTGATTGTGGAGAGAGAACTTGTGAAAGAACAGAATATATTTTGTGTACATTATTTTATCCCAAACCAGTGGCAAAAACAAAGACGTTCACATTCGTAAGTATGTCACACATCGAAGTACAGACGGTGCTAACCTTGGCTATCTAAATGCAATGTTGATGTTCTACATGGGAGAAAGGACGCAGATATGGAAACTGACGCCCTCAGCTTCTTCAAATATCTCGTCCCAAAGTGAATTTACTTAAGGTGGAAGATGTGAGAAGCCTCTACAGATTTGTATTAAAAAAAGAAAGTGAATTTTTGAGCGCTTCGCTGAATTGTACACATCTATCCAGTGTATTGTAGAACATTGAAGCTGTGTTCAATCTATACGGATTGCAGTTTAGAATACGTATGTATTGAACATCCATTAGCATGTGTTTTAGGCACACATTTCTTTAGAAAGTAACAGAGTATTACAGGATTAACTTGATACTCTAATTCTTGACTTTCTTCCATTCTCCTGTCCTCCGGGTAATCCAGGATTACTTTGATCATGCAAGAAATAAATAATCATTAGTATTTGAATTCTTAATTTATGCATATCCATTTCTTTATCCCCTAAAAATCGAGCTCTGCCTAGGAAGGGCACCTCAGATCGTTCAGAAATGATGGGTGCATAAAATAAAAAAAGCTTTTATTTTATTCTTAAGCCAAAAAGAAAGGAAGAAAAAAAACTTTAAGCACGATTCTTAAAACTGCAAAGATACCTATAGGAATTCTTCTTGTTTTCTCAGAGTGCAATTCCTGTCACCTATAGTAATTGGAGAAGGTATTTTATTCCACTCAAAAATTCGATATCGAGTATTCATCGGAAATGCTCGGTTTGAGTCCGAACAAAAACCGCGCACGCGCGTGTATGTGAGTGAGTGTGAACATGAGCGTGGATGGAAATACCAACCATGGTGCATGTTAAGTTCAGCATCTTCCAAGAATGCGGCAGGAAGAGTTTTAAGAGAACCCCACCTAAAATATCCTTTTCATAGAAATGTTTCGCTATTTTCATTTTCTCGTAAATATCCCTTTTAGGTTAGTTTGAGGGGGGATTAGTTTTAAACGCCCGTTCTCACTACATGTGGCTTCACAGGTAGTGGACACAGGTTATACATGCAATAAAATATTTGGGAAGGAAACGTTTCAGACCTAGTTTTGGGTACCTCCCCGGCATTGGTAATTATAAAGACTGAGGAAAACCTGAAAAAAAAAACCTGTCGTGGAGGACAGTCTTAGCAGGATTTGAACAGCTGATCTTCAGTCGTGCCTTAGTGACCTCGGCTACCCGCGTCGGTGTAAATGTTTATAATGATTTGGACTAAAACATTGCACGTTTTAATATAACAAAATGCATATCTTGATGTTTCTACGAATCGCTTGTGATTCCTCTCCATTGTGATTGATGTTTGTATACGTTTGTATAATGGTAAACCGCAAGAGCTAGATAAAAATTGACTACACCGAAAACACGAGATGCTGGCGCAGAGAAGACCCACACTTTGTTCCTCAGGTGTTGTAGCAGTTTGTCCTTGAGGACACGGCTGTAGTATTCTACATCAGTTGTTTGGCCTTGCTGCAGGAAACACGCCTGGAATTGCCCACTACCATAACATAGCCTTCTCTGTTACACAATGGGCATCACCTGATCTGATCCGATGCCTGCTTCTCTGAAACACCATACTTTCCTTCTGTGTCTAAGCATTTAAACACATATCTGCTGCAGAGGAACTTCATTCTTCTTGGGTGGCCAGTGTAAGGTGAAAATTCTATTTCCTGTAATACTAATACAACCGCTCTGAGATTTCAGAGTATATACTAAACTTATAGGATTTAGGTCTCTTGTTGTTTCTTTATTTTATTTGATTTAACAAACGCTGTTAAAATTCTAGCAATTTAATAAAGGCTAATGATGTTAAGTTATATAAAACTGTTAATGCCATCATAGGTTGGTTACCTAGAACTTATAAATGATTTGAACTCTTTAACATACCTGAAGGAACAAATATTAGCTCTCACTTAATATTAGTAAATGTATGAATATTTCATTCACAAGAAACAAAACACCTGTTTTATTATAAAATAAATAGCATGCCACTTATTGTAGTAGTTGAAAATAAATATCCAGGGATATCTTTTTGAAAAACTTCAGATTTAACAGGCAGGTTGTAACTGCGACAAAATTGCTGTAATATCCAAGCATTATTAATAGAAATTCAGAGTAAAATAACTAAATTATAAAAATATATAAAATCCGACTATTAAATTCTTTTGTTAGACAAAATCTTGAATATGCATGTCATTTGTAATCGTTTGACGAAAAAGAAAATAATAATAAAAAAATAAAGTAAATAAAAAAAACACGCGGATCAAATAGGAAGAGTACAAAATACATTTTTAATAAAAATTGTATATTATCACATTTTTAAACTATGAATTCCTTTAAAAACATTTATCTTTAAAACTTCAAATTACAGAAGAGATAATATGGTCATATATCTACTACAAGGTGAGAACTATAAGGTTCTCCATTATATTTCCGACATCCATACCACTGAAAACATTGCTTTTTGTGCACCAAATAGAGTAAGTAGTTTTAAAAAGATTTTCTTCTCTTCAGAATAAATACTGATATTAAAATTTCGCCAGTAAATGGAATCATTAACTTATATACAAATTGCATTTCGATGTTGACACATTCAAACATGCCTGAAAAACAATTTTACAATGCAAGTAGTTGATAGTAATTCTTTATCAGTAAACTGAAATTAATGCAATATGCATAGAGACAATTATTATTGGTATTATTGAAACCTTGCCACATTTTTTTTCCTTTCTTTTCTTTGTTGTGTCGAATAGTATGTAAGTATATATGTATAATAAACATTGTAATTGTGCATCTGTCTATTATGTCCATAAGGAAATATCCTAAGCACATTTCATATAACATTAATGCTTCGAAGTTTATCAATTCTCTGACTCTTTCAAGATCTTGTTGGTCAGGATGTGAAATAATGTTCATATAGACGTGTGTAATTTTTATAAATTGTGTAATTTTTGTGTCAAAGAGTTTAGTTGTTTGTTTATTTAGACTTCTTTGCAGACAACACTTAACATCTGAAACGATAGCTTTATATTTAACCTTTTTTGAGGAATGGCTATTTACGAATATCTTCTTCGATAGATATACTTGTTTCAACTAAACATCCTTTAAGATTTTGTTAAAATTTGATACTATACAATTGCTAATTTTGAAGAAAAAAATAATATAGTTGAATGACAGCATGGAGATTGCTTTTGAAGGGTGGCTTAAGCGGTTTTGCCTACAGCTGTTTGTATAAGAAAAGTCAGACCGTGATTGATGAAGAGGTAATCAATAAAGTAAGATAAAAGCCACGAGCAACGCAGAATCTATGTTATTTGTGTAATATTTTCAAATGAGTATGGGGATTTCTAACAGAATATATCGTATACTTTGAGAGTATTGAACATATCGCGTTTTGTAATAATTCTGGCAGGACACTACGGCAGTCTCTCGTATATGTGTGTGTGTGTGTGTGTGTTCGTAATAAAGTTCATATGTAGTGATTTTTAATTAATTATTATTTAATTTAAAATTATGCCTCGGCTGCGTCAGTTATATCTGGTAGAGCAAGTATCTCTCAACAAGGGTGGTGCGGCTGTAGAATAGTTTCACACACTTTACACAAGTTATAGTTTAAATTCTCACTTCTTTATTAATTCTTGAAGACAGTTGAATAATATATCAAATAATAACAAGTTATGAAGTATTTACGTATGGAGCTGTAAGATATTAAGTTCTATATGTGTGGTAACGAGCTGCAGTTTTTAGAGGATTTCATAAGTTTGCTTTAAAAAATTATGAATCACACAAATATATATCTCTGCGAATATATAATGAAATGTATTTTACGGTTGTAGTAATTATCTGTTCCTAACTACATTTTATAGAGGTCAAAATTTATCTTCTCTGCACTGCACTAATATTTCACATCTACACACTCTGAGCTTCAATGTACTGAACTGACTTGAGTACGCTACCTCTTAGCGTCCACAGCTTAAAAGTTTGAATTTAATGATTCTATTTTCTGATTGGCTACGCCTACTCTAGCAGAACACTGTTGATTTGATTTTCATTGGCTTTTTGCACCCATGTGACTATTTACAAACTTTTGACGTTACATCAGTATTTTTCCATCGACTGTTGGTAGCCTTCCTTAGCTTTCTATCTATTTGTTCTGCCAAGATTACAACTTATTGTTAGCCAGCCTCTGCTTTCCACTTTATGACACTGTTGGCTACAGAAAACAGCTTGATTCTACCCTCTTAGTTCCTACGTTTCTACACTAAGAAATACATTCACATAATATTTTACACAGATATACAATAAATATGCATAACACAATGGCTGTAATATACACTTTATAGCAATTACTGATCGTTTATAGGCGGGCTATTATTTTTACATTATATAATTAAATTTATAGCAGTTAAGGGATGAAAAATACTGCCTCAACTCGACTACAAGCTTTGGAGATATTTCATACCTTACGTTTTGCAAGTAGCCAAAAGTTGCAATGAATTGTTTCGAGTGAGATTCTAAGTAAATGTTAAATAATAACAATAATGCAGAATAAATATTAAATCTGTGGTATTTTATTCACGAAATAGGTTGCAAATAGCACTCGTGATTACGTTTTTCTGCAGATAATTTGTAAGAGAATTTCAGATAGCTTTAGCGGCCTAGAGCAAACTGCCTCTTGAACTTTGAGCTTTTGCTTTCTTTCAGTTGTGGACATACTGTGGTGTAACGGCACCCATGTGTTATGCCATACATAGGTAAGATAGAATAATCATAAATTTTCAGTGCAGGTACTTTAAAATTGGTAATAGCTGTAACTTATCGTGAAATTATTCATTCATTTAGAAACTGCACATTTGAAAAGAAGTATTCGTCTCGTCCGTTTACTTGATTTTATTTTCTGCATGGAATTGCTGCTTTGTGTGCTGAGAAAATGTTCATCATTTCAGATGGTGTCTTAAGCTGTGAATCTCACAAGTGAGGTGATATTAGAGATCTCCGATAATGTTGTAGCATGAATGTAGAGATTGCAGTTCTATTAACCCGAAGTGTTGTGATTTAGACCCTGGAATTTTAATTTTAAAATAATAATGCACGTAAAGTTCTTTCGAAGAAGTAGACTTGTCTTTGACATTTATTTTAACTCAAATATACAGGAAGTTTTAAACCTTTATTTTAAAGTCTTTAGAAATGAACCTAAAATAATGCATTGAAAACCTGCCAGCCATTTCAGTATAAGTTGTAGAAGCAGAATGAAGTTCAATTCATTTTTTTTTATAGTTCTATTAAGGTTATTCTTTCATATCTGCTCTTTGTAGTATTATCTACTTGTAAAATGAATTTATTTTTTTACATATACGTGCTGTTTTAAGCATAACACTTCTTTAATTAAAATTAATCAATTTTAAATATTTTTAAATTACTAATGCACGATTATTAAAATAGCGCCTAAGGTGTTAAATATTTGTTGAAAAGCAAGAATCTATGAACACCTTTACTACAAATTGCATCAAATTCATACAGAAATCTGTTTAACACCGTTTCCATGGTTTAAGCTTTTATTAAAGTATGAAACACATATGTAACACATATGAAAGTCATATGTGTTACACTCATATGACTTTCTCTACTCTTGTACAAACAATTATTCTCCATCTACTTCATATTAATCGAGATAAACATTTGCAGAAATTATGTTATTGCTAATTTCTTGTAGGTGCAAGGGGAATATTGTAGGCTGTAAGCGATAGTCAAGTGTTTTATGAGCTGGTTGCTATGTGGAGCCTTCCATTATGTTTGCATGCCCAGGACATTAAAAAAAACGAATAACGAATTCCCATTTGAGAAAAAGTAAAAGTATTGGAACATTGAAACAAATAACAAGGAATATCTCGGAAATGGTTCACATCGTGTGTTCTAACGAGATCTAAATTTTGTCTATATTTGATGGTTTACCAGTTATGCAAAAGCCACTCAGAATGAAGAGGACTTTTAGAGACATTCCCAGAAAGCAAAGTAGTAGAGAAAGAAAAAGAAATGTACATATATTAAGCTTCGTAATATAATGTAAAATGCGATATTTCAGCAAAATATAACATTTAGTTAAGTTTCAATTTTATTAAACTAAAGATAGCATTAAGAAAGAATAATTCACTCGGGTTTTTAATGAACTATACAGTAACGGAACGTGCCGTTTTTCACGTTCGTGGTATAAAGGAGATTGCAGGTTTAATCTTTGTGCTATGATATTCATCAGTTTGTACTGAGGTATTTATGTAATTGAATGAAATTCGACGATTTTCTATGTTAATGCTCAAGGATGCAACACATTTTTAAGTCCCGTACTAATCGTCCATTGAATGATTAAAAACCCGACGTAGATCCCTTCTGTAAATGATGAATGCTAATGCTAGTATCAGGATTCCTTAAGGTGCATGTTTTGCTGATGATATTTCTTTTGTCTACCTAACTGAATTATCTGATTTATATTTACTCTTGGATCCTCTTTTACCAGCATCTAGTTGCTTGAGGCAAATGATGAGTTGAATAATGAGAAGACTCGATTCTTTTCTCACTGACGTTCCCCCCCCCCCAAAGGTTTTATCATGCTAAATTTCATTTTGGTGAAGCTTTCCTGGATTATATTTATTGTATTAACTGATACCCATCATAATCATAGATTAGCTGTTAAATAATGATTACAGTATCCGTTTTTATGTTTTTTCATTTAATTACATATTAAAATTAATAGTTCTAAAGTTAGCAAAAGGAATAATTTGTAGAAAAGGCTATTGAAACTACTGCTGTATTTTATTATTCTTATCGTCGTCTTTTATTCACCTAGTGTTAACAGTTTAATGTTAAATTCATTTCAACCACATCATTTATTATACTATGATCGAATATATCATAATTACATTAAATCTGAGAATAAACGAAATCAAAACTGTTTTACTTTCTCTACAGCAAATTTATAGTAACTTAGAGTGTAGCATTCCACTCAAAAATTCGATACCAAGATATCACCAGAAATATGAGTGTGAAGTCACCTTAGTAAAAAGAAAAAAACATTTTTAGAAACAGGTGTGTGACGAAAAGTCAGATAATACCAAACCTGGTATTTAAATTCAGTGTCTTCCAAAGATGCAATACGGAAATTTTAAAGCAAATTTCCCTATCCTAATTATAACTAATACATGCAAAAAATTTCGATATTTTTGATTAACTATTAACGTTTTGATTAAAATATCACATATATTTAAAATATTTTACATGGAAAAATGTATATTGAATTTTCTAGGGACAGCCTGAGAAGTCCTCTTCATTCGAAAGGAAAAGGATAAAACAATAAGAGTAGGCAGAAACCTACAGCGCAAAAAATGCAGATCTCTTTAATATTCAATTTATTTCAAATAACCTTTTTGTGGCATCAACTATTTCCAGGATATGTTGTTATTGGTTAGAATTTTTCAATAATTTTATCATTGTTTAAAATGCTATCGCTATTCAGTTGTTTCTCGCGATATGGAATTTCAAGGTCAGCATATAGCGACCTGCTCTTAAACATCTGACTATGGATTCTGTTTCCTGCATCCCCTTTGTACCTAAAACGAAATGTTTAATGAAACAGTTTGTGCAAAAGTTTATTTCGATTAACATGAAGTAGAAAAATAAGATTTCGTAAGAAGTTTGTAGAAGCTATACAAAAATAAACTGGTTTCTAACACTGTATAGAATTAATGCTAAACTGTCATGCATTGAGTAACATCTGTAAAGCTGAGTGTGATGTCCCGTGTTTAATTTTGAAATTGTGGTACTACAGGGAGAGCCAAAAAACTACGAACCGGCTGCGCAGTGTTCTCCCTGTCCGCGTCCTCGGCGCTCGTTGCCGTCAACCGTTATCATAGAAAGGCGCGAATGAAACCATACAGCGTTTTTAAAACTACTTTTAAAGGCTTTGCTTACCACTTTATGAAAGGAGATGCTGAAACTGGCCACCGCCAATTTTTTTCGAGTCAACAGTTGACGCCCGTACATGTGTGAATACAATGTTGCCCCCCCCCTTTTTTTATATAGAGAATTAACGGACAGGCAGCGTGATTTTGCATTTTTTCAACAAGATTCTGCAACAGCTTATACGGCCAATATTTCGATGAGAACAATTAAAAGTGCGTTTGAGGACAATTATTAGTAGAGCTTTGTGACCCCCTCGGTCCCCTGAACTAACCCCCTGCGATTTTTATCTCTTGAGGTAACTTAAAACAAAATGTACAAGACAAACCCACACACCCTGGAAGAATTAAAACAAAATATCCGCCAGGAAATTGCCAGCATTTCTCAACATGAAGTACTCGAGCGATGGGATAGCTTCCTAAAGGGGTGACAAAAATGTGACGGTGACCAGTTTCAGCATCTCCTTTCATAAAGTTGGTAAGCAAAGCCTTTAAAAGTAGCTTTAAAATGTTGTATGGTTTCATCCGCGCGGTTCTATGATAGCTGCAGAGCAACGAGCGCCGAGGTACGTGGACAGGAAAACCACCACGCAGCCGGTTCGTAGTTTTTTGGCTCTCTCTGTATAATTTTGGAGAACAGTCTTACATGTAAGTTTTTGAGGGATGTTGGACTCATTACAAATTAGGCATCACAGATTTATCAAGCTTTCAAGATCTAGACTCACCGAAAGGACCGAAAGATGAAAACGTGAAATATAAATCTGAAAAACATTTCCTCTGCATGAACATTCCTTAGGTCGGTGAATATTTCCTAAGACGTGAACATTTCTTGAGGTCTGAAGGAAAACACTTGTTCTGTGAGACAAATTGTGCTTTCGGTGTGAATCTTGATGCACCAGATGCCCTTGGAGATACATCGAGGTATGTGGATTCTACTGCAGCGCTGGGAAGGTTCGAAATGAAGGCGTTATGCCAGAAAAACCAGCATCAGCAAGAAACTCGGAACACGAGGAAGATTAAAAGAGTGATTTACGTGATCGGTGTTGTACGACAGTAATTTTCCGTGGTAAACCCAAGATGGACCTCTCACAGGCCAGCAAAAAGTCACCTGTGCCGAGTTCTTGTTCCTAACTTTTTCGCTTCACATCGCCACTGTTCACTCCAGCGGCAAAAACATTTGAATGCCCTTTTCTTCAAGGTAGTTACGTAATACTAGCGAGCAGGGGAAGGAAGCAAGTTGCTGCGGCTTTATACGGCGATAATAAACAGTCCAGCCGCAAAATGTGTTATCTCTGCTCACGTTATATTTTCGGATCAGATGAAAAACATAGGAGAAAAGGGATGATAGTCCATAAACCCTCCTTCTTTCGTTCTTTAGATGTTTCTGCTTGTTGCAATCTACATTTCTTGCCCATGCCATCTTTTAATAAGGTCTTCCTATACTTCTCTTTGCTCTTGGTTTATAATTCATAAAGTAATAATCTTTCAGTTGTCATTCTCGGTACTTTGTTTTGTATTCTTTTGTTTTATCATTCAGTTATATATTCCTAAGTCTTCTCTTATTTCATTTCTTTTATGGTCGTCTTTTCTATACTCAGCAATTCCCCTTAGGGCTTTCATTTCCCTTATGTACTTGGAATCTGTTTTTATTATTTTTGCTCACAATCAAATTTCAGTACCATATTACAATTTTCGCAGTGACGCCAGTTTATAGAATTTTATTATTGTGTCTTTTCTTGTTTTATTTTTAGTGAATTGTTTAAAATACAATTCAAATAATTAAATCTCTATATCTACTTAGCTTGATCAGTGGTACTTTTATGATAGATGTCTCCCAAAAATTAATATTCTCATAATATATATATATATTTTAGACACACACACACACACACACACACACACACACACACTGCCGTTAGTGAAAATTGCAGCACCAAGAAGGAAACGCATGATTTCAATGAATTTAATACCACAGGTTAGGTACATGACAAGTAACAAATGATAAACTTTTCAAATCTGTGCATGACCTTTGAGCCCTAATATTCAGTATTTGGTGTGGCCTCCATGCGCTGCAATTAGAGCGGCTATACGCCGTGGCATTGAATCAAAAAGATTCTGAATAAGTTCCTGTGCTATTTTCTTCCACGCAGTTCGTAATCGTGCCCACCAATCCGTGACACCGGTTACTGGAGGACCGTGACGCACCAGGTGCCGACCAACCATATTCCAGACATGTCCGATAGGCGACATGTCAGGCGAACGTGCAGGCCAGGGAAGCAATGGTACCCGTCGCGCTTCGAAGAAGGCTTGTACAGGCCTCGCAATATGTGGCCGGGCATTGTCCTGTTGAAATGTGGTCTGTGGAGATGCCTGAAGCAGGGGGAGTACCTCGGCTCTACAACCATCGTTAGGTACTGGATGTTGTTCAAAGTGCCCTCAATTCGTAGGAGGTGAGATCGGTTGTTGTAACCAATGGCGCCCCAAACCATCACAGCTGGTGTTTGTCCGCTTTGCCGCTCAACAATGCAGCCCTCCGGGTTGCGCTCACCACGGTACCGCCGGACACGTATGCGGCCATCACTGTAGGACACGTTGAAGCGGGGCTCGCCCTAAAAGACTACTTTTTGCCACTCAGCACCCCAGTGACGGTGTTCACGTGCCCATTGCAGTCGGGGGAGCTTGTGGTTTCTGGACAATGGAAGCTTAATGGCATGCATACAACCAGTCCCACCTGCAGCAGACGGCGACGAACCGTTGATGCAGACAAGTTCACACTGTTGCAGTGCTCCAGCGTCTAGCCAACACCGTGGATGAAGCTGTGCGGTTCACTATGGTCGTACGGACAAGATGACGGTCATCCCGTGCTGTGGTCATGTTCCGTGGTCCAGTACCCGCTCTTCGCTGCGTATGACTTTCATCTATCCACTGCTTCCACATGCATCACTGTTGTAGCAGCATGCCCTGTACGAGCCGAAATGTCACGGTATGACAAACCCGCTTCCCGGAGACGTATCATTCTGCCCCGTTCGAACTCACTCACATGTCGATATGGCTCCCTTTGACGTCGACGAGGCATACTGGCACTATTTTTATTGTTTCCACCTTGTTTGACAGCTCTGCACTGACTACACTGGCGCAACACTGACCTTGTCAGACCGACATGAGAGGGCTCTGCTCGGCCTACGTGTACCCCATCTCTCTACAAACTGTCGCGGTATCGTTCGTGTTATCTTATTTGCTGAGCGCCTGTTATTGTTTTACTTTTTTAATTTTGAGTTCTTTGTCATCCGGCTAGCTATTATTACCCAGTCGAGCAAATCTCTTGAATAGGGTGTGTAAACGGAAAGGAGTTGTTACTAAAAGATAACACTGATAAAAGAATTTGTTTTTACACTTTTATTGCCGTCACAATTAATTAATTTCACATAATTACTCTTGATACACGCCCGACTGAAACTGTTATATTTTCGAATGTAACTATAATCACTTATTTGCCGCACATTATTAATTCGCGTATTTCACATTTTTGTAACTAACTTTACGACGCGAGAGATTCTGTAGAATTGCGCAACCTGTAACCCGTGGATGGTTCTGTTGAACTGCGCGACGTGTAACCCGTGATTGATTCTGTTGAACTGAGCGACGTGTAACTCGTGAATGATTCTGTTGGAGTGGGCGATACCTGCGTGCGTGCGTCATGATGGCAGGTTGAGGGCAACCCGATGGTGTGTTAGGCGTGTACCTGCCCTAATTAGGGCTTAACCACGTAGTGACGGGATATGGGGGTTATAGGATGGCGGTTGTGTACCCGGCTTCATAATTTATACTCCCTCACCCCGATATGCCCTAACATTATAACAGGGCTGCTATTGGTTAATAAAGCGCCAACATTAGCGTCTATTTTTATATCCAATCAAAATTACGAACACATATGCTCTAGGGAAGATATTCCCTCCATTTCTAAAGAAAAGCGCGCTACTCTGACATCATTTGTTTGTCTCTTATAATTGATAAACAACTCACCCCCTCGCTCATTGTTATCCACTCCTATTGTCAGTTTCAGTGAGGCCGTGTAAACTTATTTCATAACAATGCTTATAATTAACAAACATCTCAAATCATTGTCATACAATAATGTTAATTTACACTACAATCACTCTGGCATTCACAGTGTTGTGATATAAAATACTGCGTCAAAACCTAATCACTTATTGCTTGCACACTGTTGTACACTTCCACCAAGTTTGGAGTTATTAGGGAAATTCTTTCTTGGTGTTGCAATTTTCACAAACGGCAGTGTATATATAATATTATGTTCTATTACGTTATTTCTTGTGTCAATTTTCGAGCTCGAACTTTGTCTGTAAATGCCACAGCTTTACTTTCAGTTGTTAAGTCGTCATATTGTACTTCATTGTTACTTTAGGCAATTCATCTACTGCTTTCTGCAAATAGCTTTCAGAATTAAGAGACCATCAAGATCTGATCATCGGCGAAATCAGAACACAGCCTTAAAATTAACAGGCCAAAACTTTATGTGGCACATTTACATAACTTCCTCTATCCATTACAAATTTGCACACATACCTTGTATATTACAGCATTCATTAAACGTGTTTCTTCTACTCACATTACGCTGTTCACATTACGGTTTCGCCTATAAACGATTTCAAATCAAACAAGAAGCAGATAGTAACAACATGCGAAACATCTATAAATGTTTACCGGAAACGTAGAGAAAGTAATTCAGAGGTCACAGTCATGAAGAACAAATGGCTCTTCCTTTGTCAAAGTAACAAGTCTTGCGAAGGAAAAGAGAAAAAAGAAGAATCCAAAACTTCAACATCCTTCGTGAAATCTACTTACGTTTGGGAAGTTGTAATTTTGGAATATTTAGAAAACAGCTAATGCTGTGAAGAAAATTATAAATTGTGTGTTTTAATGAACGATGCATTTTTCTCAAGTACGTTTTGTGTTCTATCTCTTTTAAGTTTTCTAGTTATAATTATGCAAAAATTCAGAGGAGAGAGACTACTAAAATATTCACAAAAATTAAGATATGAAGTAAGTTTGTCAAACATGATATTTTAATCAACATCGTGTTTTTGAGAAGAAAAGCAATAAGACAAAATGTTCTATTTAACAGGTAGTTTGGAAAATCTCGGTATCGCATCCTTGAAAGAAGCTGGTGTTAAACACAAGCTGATATTCATTAGTTTTTTTAGTTATGCTGTTCGCTCGCTTACGACTTTTTCCTAAAAATGTTTTTCTTGAGGGTTATGGGGATTCCAAAACACGCATTTCCAGTGAAATCCCGATATCTATTTTTTGGGGGCTGAATACGTTTTCGCCACCTACGATAAGTAAGTGGTAGCGAGAGTAAAATTAAAAGTATGAAATAATCCCTAATGTAGAAAACCAAGTAAGCCTAGCATCAAGTGAATGCTTTTAAACGTAATGCCGCCGATTTGACCAGAATAGTTAAAGACAGCTGTATAAATAAAACAATTATAAAAATAGTAAATTATTAAAGATCTGTTACAGATGAGGATTAAATTAAATTTAGTTTTATTTATGGACGCTCTTTAACTGCTATGCTCCTTAACGTCACATTCTATATTGGGCGTGAAAGATCGATAATTTTGTCGAGAGACCTCTCTATCAGGCTTGGGGTTCTTTTACGTGCCATAAATCTACGACATGGGACCACCGGCTTTACTTCCCTTCCGAAGGAAGCCATGCTCGCCCTCCGCCGGTTTGAACCCCGCCCTCGGGAACTAGAGGCTAGCATGGTAACTACTACACCACGGAGGACGACACAGGTAAGGATCAACAACACTGCAAATATTCTGGCATTTATAAAGAAAGCGCATAATGAGATTTGAGTCTCACCTTAATGTCCCCCATTAACGAGTACAAAATTTATAAATTTTTGTATATTATCTCATTTGCATAGCTCTTGTTCAGATTCTGCATGTACTGTTAACCAAATAATTGAGAGGTATAGGGAATATAACCTACCAAGTTTCATGTTATTTATAGATTTTGAAAAAACCTTTGAAAAAGTTAACCGGAATAAATTATGGAATGTATTGAAACAGAAAGATGTACCTTAACATTTGATAGTTGCAATAAGAAGTTTATATGTAGAAAACAAGTTAACAATAGAAACTGGAATGCAAAACAAAAAAGACATAACAGCAGCTATAAATAGGGGTATAAGACAGGGATGTCCTCTTTCGCAGCCCCTTTTTACTTTCTCTACCACGAAATTTTTCGAAATGTATTTGTTAAAAAAATGGTTCTAACGATTTTGATTAAAATATCACACATAAAAAATATTTACCTGACAAATAAAATGTATATCTTGAATTTTCTGGGAATAGCGTGTAAAGTCCTCTTTATTCGGAAGGAATTTTGTATATTCTTTTATATCGGGTAAGCGTTAAGTGATAGTCGAAAACATACTGCACAAAAAAATGTAGATTCTTTAAAACACATAGTTTATTTCAAATAAACTATTTTTTTGTTGCATAAGTCATTTCTGAGAAATGCACTTCGCACACACTGTGTAATGAGTGTTCTAATATAAGATAGATCTGAGAATTAGTAAAGGGCAGAGAACATTATGTAACTGTACCACATCCAATTTTCAAAACTGTTCTCATATGATATTTTTGTCCTTGCTGACAGAGGCTTCAAGATCACAGGAATTAGTCACAGTGGGAAAGTGCTATGGATGGAAACTGGTGTAGGGCGTGGCGTAGTAGACGACCGTGTTAACTACAACATTAAATGTGCTCTCCAGCGAATTCTTGTAGTCTTGATGGGAAATCGATCTTTCTGGTAGCCGTTTGCTTCGTATTTCATCTCTTATGGCGCCGTTTGTGCTCATAGAGTGCGAGATTCCGCTATGCTTTCTGGCGTGCGATAACGAGCGCTCAGCACCAGTTCAAGCAAGACGGTGCTACGGCGCTTACCGTGTATGCACAGGAGTGTCAAAGGAAATTATGATTTGGTTTATTAAAGTATCCTTTACTGTTAAAATACTAAATCAGCTCATCTCATAGGCCTGAAATGTTAAATATAATTTGAGAAGTGTGTTTACAAAAGTAGCAAAAAGCACAAAACTTTTCTAAAGGAGAACAAAAAGCGTTAATAAAGCTATTTAATGTAGAGATTGGAATGCACAAATGTACCTACTCTATACCAGAAATTACTGTTTATATTACTTGTTTCTTTTAAAACGTTAAAAGCTACTTTTACACGTGTTTTCAACTCATATACAAAATTATACCGCTTGGCCAGTCTGGTCACAGCTTTGTTCTCTTGAGCTATAGGCTCCTATTTTATAACTTTCAAAAGCTAAACCTATTCATATTTTCAAACCTCTACTTACAAATCTGAATCATTTGAGCAATCTTAACAAAACTCTGTACACATACTTTAGGTCTCATAGTAGGTTACTCGTGAGGTTCAAAAGCTACCCCTATTTTTATTTTCAGCCGCTTACGACGAGTATTTGCAGCTTTTCACTTCTTTATCCATATGGATAGAACTTCGTACAGTAACGGCGTAGGACACAGTGAAAATTATACCTATTTATAATTTTAAAAAATTCTGATTTTACATTCATATGACTTTCTGTATTGTTCTTTTACAAACTATTCTTACTTGGGTTTGCTTCATGTTGATCGGGATAAACATGTTCAGAAATAGTTTTATTGCGCACTGGCTGACTCCAATGTTGCACGAGTAGCCTTTAAAAATGAATGGCAAATTAATTTCATTTACATCTCCGTTCTTTATGAAATTATTGTACAGTTATCTGGAAAATTTTTATGGTGAATTCTCACCATTACCCTTATAATTGTAATTTCATACAGACCCATATATTCCTAATGACTAGAGCTAGGACAAAATATATCCATTCAGCGAGGAATCAACGTAACTACCACCCTACGTATAGAGGGCATCGTATGAATTCACGGACCAAGGACTGCACAGTCAACAGTTAGTAGTTCGCTTGCGTTACTGCTATGGTAGAGTTGCCTTCTGTGAGCTCTGTGTTTATGTTCAGTTCTACTCCTGATGCCTCTGTTCACAGTTCCAGGTTATCTGTTGCACCCCCTTCCCCTCACCGCACTGTTGACACAAACTAACAGTATGCACACATTGTAAGCCAAAGGATATTTGTCTTATCTCTGGTAATAACGGATGAAAAATTCTCTAAACTTCATTCAAAAGGATGTGAAATGCCTGACTTCCTTAACCTCCCCCGACAGTCTTCCTAGTTCTGGAAATTCTGCATAGCCTATAAGTACCCTTTGGCTGTGGAACGATCATCGATCGAAATGTTCGAGCAACGCGTTACCTAATTACAGTAGGTGAAATTTTAAACCGTTGTGCCATCTCTTTAGTTCCGTTTGTTATTTAATAACATAAAAGGTACACCGTTTAACATAATACAGAAACCCTTAACATATACAAAGAAATAGAAGTGAAGCTGGTGAATATGTAGATTCCGTACTTCCAGGCCAACAAGCTAACCTCTTTGGAAAAGACATAAATCTGCGACCATCGAGAAAAAAATCTCAGTTCGTTAAAAGATATCGGATCACTGATTTCTAATGTCATTTTAATTATCTATCTGTTATATATATATATATATATATATATATATATAATATATATAAAATACAATTATTTAGCTTGCTCTGCTGACGAAGTTCATTACATCGTAAGTAAAAAGGAAATAAAGCAAAACGTTCTTATGTGACGGTTACTAAATATTTTGATATGGTATCCCATGCGTATAGCAGCGTCATAAAGAGATCGATTCCGTTTTGCTGTGTCTTAATTGCTAAATATGATCATTTACATGCATATTCTGTGGAGTAACAAAAGCTATGTTCTACTCTATCGCACTCACACCTAAAAGTCAAGGCCTTTCTTTTATAATTCCAGTGTGTTCGTATTCTGAGGCAGTATTTTTAACACTTAAATGATTTCAGTCTAATTATATAAATATAAATTCAATAACAGCCCGCCTTAAAGCAATATGTGTATGTAACAATATATAAAAAGTGTATATTACAATCATTGTATATGTTTATATTATTGTATCAATGTGTAATAATGTTATGTGAATGTATAAGTAATTTAATAATGTAGGAGCTGTGAGAATAATAGGTTAAACGTTGCTAACAATGAGGTAACCTTGAGGCAATAATGGGTTTGAGAGTTTAAATGCTACTAGTCATTATTAGAGGAGCAATAATGTAAATTTTGAGACAGTTTAAAAATAGCCAATCAACAGCCAGAAAAAGCTTTAGTTAAATGCAGGTATTCTATTGGAGTAGGATTAACCAATCAGAGACTTGAAATACAGAGATTTACAAGTTTAGACGGTTGAAGTCAATTCAGTTGCCTGCAGACGATGATTGTGGCCGGATGGGTGATGCGTCCTCCAGAGATTTAATATGTATTCGTGTGAGACGAAAAATAGTTTACGTGTTAAAAGTACAAGCAATTAAATAATATCACAGCTCTCGATATCAGTGAAGTGCTATTTAATGTGTGTCAATGATTAATAAAAAGGAGTGAATTAAAACTAAAAATCTGTGTAAGCCTACATTCTTGTCATATCACAACCCTGCCTAAAAGAAACGTGTCTCTAACAATAATACTGATGCAGCCGAGGCAAACATAAATATATCTAAAGATACAGTCAGATTACAAAGTTAATATTTTTTTTAAACTTGGGGCAAAGGCCACCTGAAAGTACATTTGGGGCGAAAGCTACCGGAAACTGTTTACCATACGTGCGGTTGCAACTACTATAAGTTCGGCTCCCCAACAGTTGAAATATAATACAACTCCTACTTCAAATCGGCTTTTCATACGTAGCAGCAAACAACGTAAAGAACAATTCTACTTCAACAGGAAATTTGAGATTTTGCAGGCAAATTCTGTTCAACATTGTGTAAAGGCGACCATGCGGATAGGAGGTTTTTACTATATTATGGTTCTCCTCAGCGTCCAATATCAGTATTATTGCAAGCAAACTGAAGTTACTTTTGCGGTTCTTTGTTTGGACTTCCCGAGGTATTCTTTCTTCGCGCCAATCCCTTCCGGAAGCGGCATTCCTCAGGGGTGCAGTTCATTTGTCTCTTTCGCCGGAAAGAGCTATTTGTTTTGTTTTACCTTTACGGTCCTGGAGTTCATCTTCGTGGACTCGTTTTCTATGGTTAGTACTGAAACAATGCCATCTGTCATTGCTGTTACGTATAGCACGTGGAAGGGTAATTCCCGCTGGAGATCTCCAGCTATTCATTCTGCTCACTCATTGCTTCTGTAGCCTGCAGCACTAAAACTCGAGTTAAGGGTCCCGGTTCGAAGCCATTATTATGCACCTCCTATATACAGCTCTTAAGTCTATGTAAGAAGTGCACATAATACTTTCGCATGAGTTCGTAGAAGTTTGCTAGAAATGGACGCATTATGCCATTTATAGCGTGTAACTGCAGTTATATGTAGCGTAACAGTTACACAGTTATCTATAACCACTATAGACTATTGAAACAGAAAATTAATTTTGACAATCGAGCAATATAAACATGATTATTATCGTTCAAAAAGAACATTAAATAGCTCGAGCATATGGTATTATTCTTTAAGGAACTAAAAGAAAACAGGCGAGAAATTCACTCAATTTCAGATATTGTACTCTGGAGTGTGAATCAACATTTTCTGAGAAAGTTCAGAAATGCTCGTATGTGGGCAGTTGCGGGGATATTAATGTATAACATTCGGCGGAAGTCTGAGCTATAGCTGCCGGCGCGCAAGCCGCCATGCGGTGGCCACAGTGTGAAAGAAAAACACTGTAGTATTCATATAAAAAGTGATTTTATTCACGTTACATTACCATAAATTTCTGACAAGATTTAATGTGAAATTAAGCGACATGAACTTGGTTGCATGCACAATGCCGAAAGCAAAGCACCAGAGTTTACATAGTAGGTTTGCTTTTGTTACTAATGAACACATGCGGGGAGAAAGAAGAATCGCGTAAGATACTTTATAAATGCCGTATGACAGCTCAAAGCTCAAACTGAAACTTAAAGATGCAACAACGAATACTTCGGAAATGGCTTAAAGTTATTTGATATAAATTGAGAGAGAGAGAGAGAGAGCCCTACATTTTTCTGGTAGTACGTTTGTCTTTTCTCTTATTTCCTACTATTTATACAAAATTAATTTAGATGAAAAGGATTTTCGCAAGAAATTCAAGATGTGCATTTTATTCGTCGTGGAGATATGTTGTACATATGAATTCAATTAAACTTTTAGTCTTTTTTGAGAAAATAAAAAGATAACTAATATTTTTCCATCTAAAGGACGGTTTAAGGTGGGGGAATTTTCTTGAAAGTCTTCATGTCGTATCCTTGGAAGGTGCTGGACTTAAATACGATATTTGTTATTTATCCGACATTTCGTTTTTGAATAACGCGCGCGCGCACACACACACACACACACACACACACACACATACACATACATAAAGCGTTTTCCCATGACTTTTGAGTTCAAGGGACCTTAAGTTCTGTATTTCTGGCGAATTTTCTATATCGAAACGTTGAATGGAATACAATATTTCCTCTAAAATTTCTCTATAAGAAAACAACTGTTTCTTCACTTTCATATTTTAACATGAAAGATGTTCAGTGGCTTTCTATCCCTGACTATTCCAGTGGAGTCTCAAGTGGATACAAATGAGTTAATGTAATTATAATCGATGGCATGATTCGATGTGGAAGGGCTCGGCCACGGAGATGCTCGTTTTCCCGATGAGAACGTTTTCCATCGGATAAAAAGATCCTTGGCACAATTCCAATCACCCTTGGCATTCTCCAGTGCAAGAACAGCAATTGTTATGCAAGAAGTGTTATAATTTGCGAGGATGGTGTAGCAAGTTACTGTGGAAATAAATGACCATTCCTGTTATAATAACTGTTACCATAATGAAGGTTACGTTGTCAGCGTAGCTAATAAATCAGAATACCCATTCCGTCTTCAACGTTGCTTCAATGCTTCCAAGCCACACGATTTCTGGAGCTGAGTGTGGTTTTACATTCCCTACTTTAATCAATGGTAAATTAGGGTGAGTGTTGCATTCAAACTAAAAATTGGATATCGAGATTTCAATGGAAATGCGCTGTTTGTGAATCCCTGAGTGCATAAAGACATTTTTAGCAAATTTCCCAAGTGAGAGTGAGTATACTTAAGAGAATATATTTCATACTTCAGCTTGGCACATTTTAATTTGCAGGGCGAAGATTTGTCAACTGTTTCCACAATCCAAGAAAATCATTAATTTTTTTTTAAAACGTGACTGCAACAATTTTGATGAAAATATCATATGTTTGAGATGTTGACATGAAGAATAATTGAAGTATATCTTGAAACATCTATAAATAACGTGTTGAGTCCTCTCCTGTCTTATTGCATTTTTTACAAATGGGAAATTTAAAAGACTTTCACAATATTTTACTGATAGTTTGTTAAACATCTGTGTAATATTAGCCACATGCGACATTTTCGCTGTTATTGTTTAGCTTTTCACCTTATAAGCAGTACGCTTTGAAAAGTTAGTGGTTTCTTTGCTTCTCATGAGCTCATTCACAACGGTTGGAATATCATGGCTGGCCTATCGATTTCGTTTTATAAACACTTGATTATTTTCTCAGCCTATAAAATAATGTATTTCCTGATATTATCTAGCACATATCTTTATGCACATCTTGCCAGTATGTATCATGATTAACGTGTAAATGATAGGAAAATACACGTTTGTTAGAAAAAGTGTATAGAATAGATGAGAAAATTAAATGAATATTTATAAAAAGAACCTGCAGCTCCATTCTCGTATTTGCACTAACGGTGAAGGTTTCTCTTTCTCCTTTTCTC
Source organism: Deroplatys truncata (assembly GCA_030765065.1). Taxonomy (NCBI): domain Eukaryota; kingdom Metazoa; phylum Arthropoda; class Insecta; order Mantodea; family Mantidae; genus Deroplatys; species Deroplatys truncata. Next base: position 145,135,910 of record CM060988.1, on the reverse strand, counting down.
TCCTCCGCTTCTACTCTCTATCTTTCCTCACCTCTGAATGCCCCTCTTTCTCTAACTCACCCATTCTCTCCCTCTCTTTCACTCCCCTACTCATGTTTTCCTCCTTCTTTCGCTCTTAGTCTCTCTCTCTCTCTCTCTCTCTCTCTCGCTCGTCCACTTTGTTCAGCGTAGTGTTGTTGCCTCCCCCCGCAAGGGACAGAGGCCTATTGTGCCTATCAACCTCCAAGAGAAAGGGAAGAAATGAAGATCCGAAGGGTTGTTGCTCGGACCAAGTAGTAGCAGGTGCGGATATTGCGGGGTCCCTGAAGTTTACTAATGGAAACACTCCTGCAGGCACCCCCAGTGGTCCTCCTGGTTCCGTACCAGAGGAGGAAGAAACGGTCACAGAGTGCATATCCATCGCGCACCACACACCACCAAACTACCCAGTCAAGCCCCGTACCCCGAAAGCGGATATAAATGAAATGATGGGGAAATGAGGGACCGGAAAAATTCGCGGTATTAGAAAAGCCACCTTTGCATTCGCCTGGCAACAAGGAAAAACGATGAAAAAACCCAAGTCAGAGTTGGTAGTCGATCCCGGGACCACCTGAATGTTATCACGGCGCCAACGCGCTCGGTGATGTATTTTAAAAACTAACACCGAAGGTGGTTTTTTGTTTTTGTTTTTTTTGTTTTGGGTGTTACAAAAACATAAATGAAAGATTTCGTAATATAGTAACATAGATATGTACCTTTTCCCTAGTTTATTATGTGATCGCAACTACCGTTTAGAGTGATTTACGTAAAGAATAATAATAAAAAAAGTTGGCTTAACTCTAAATATCCTATCGAAATTTTGTAAATAACAAAACTAGCCAGAAAGTTTATGCTTATTAATAATCGACATCTTTTTGATATTGCGGCCTATTAGAAACCACACTTTTGGAGGAAGTAATTCAAGATGCTATATAGCCTATTTTACCCACAAACAATCGGGTTAGTCATATTTGCGGAGAAGTTGACACACGCAAAGCACGCATGCTGACACACATACGGGTGAGCCAAAAAACTACGAACCGGCTGAGCGCTGTTTTTCCTGTCCGCGTCCTCGGCGCTCGCTGCCGTCTGCAGCTATCATAGAAAAGCGCGGATGAAACTATACAACATTTTAAAAACTATTTTTAAAGGCCTTACTTACCAACTTTATGAAAGGAAGTGCTGAAACTGGCCACCGTCGTTGTCCATTTTTGGCACTTCTTAAGGAAACTATCCATCACTCGCCGTAGTTCACGTTGAGAAATGCTGGCAATTTCCTGGCGGATATTTTGTTTTAATTCTTCCAGGGTGTGTGGGTTTGTCTTGTATACTTTGTTTTAAGTTACCCCAGAGATAGAAATCGCAGAGGGTTAGGTCGGGGGACCGAGGGGGTCACAAATCTGTACTAATAAGTCAGTTCTCAAACACACTTTCAATTTTTCTCATCGAAATATTGGCCTATAAGCTGTTGCTGAGGCTTGTTGAAAAAAGGCAAAATCACGCTCCCTGGCTGTTAATTCTCTAAACAAAGGGGGCAAAATTGTATTCACATATGTACGGGCTTCAACTGTTTATTCAAAAAAATGGCGAATGATGGATAGTTTCCTAAAGAAGGACCAAAAATGTATGGACAACGACGGTGGCCAGTTTCAGCATCTCCTTTCATAAAGTAAGTAAGTAAAGCCTTTAAAAGTAGTTTTAAAAATGTTGTATGGTTTCATCCACGCCTTTCTATGATAGCGGCAGACGGCAACGAGCGCAGAGGACGCGGACAGGAAAACACCGCGCAGACGGTTCGTAGTTTTTTGGCTTTCCCTGTACAAGCAAAAATAATTTAAATGCGAGTTTTGGCTTTTGGGTAGTCCGTTGCTCACATTAGTATAACTTATTCATCCAAAATCAAAATTTATCAGAAAACATTTAGATTACGTTATATGTATAAATGTTTGGATCTGAAATGTTCATTAACCTTCCTGTAGGTAAGCTTCAAAACATTGCATTTAACACTTGGAAATGTTTTACTTGTCACGGACTTTTAGTTTATTGATGTTTGAATAATAATAATTATAATAATATGCAAAAAAAACTTTGAAAGACCATAGTATACTAACCCAACTGCCAGCCTTAAGACCTAAATGCATCCACCGGAGGTGGATGATCGTCCAACCGATACTACTTCATCTTGTTTTATAGTATCAAATTTTGCGTTATGTGGAATGCCTTTTTTAGCTCCTTGATTTCATTCATGAAATAAACCAACCGTTAAAATAAATAGGAATATAATTCTTGTAGTTCAAGTTAATATATTTTATTTAAAAGGGATAATAGTTATTGGTAGGGTCATGTGGTCAGCATTACATTTCTCGAGTTATTGATGTACTAGACCACATCGTACTTATGACTCCACATGTGCATATGGGATATAAAGCGTAGAATCCTTATTCAATAGCAATAAGTGCTATTTTCAAATGTCAAACGCTAGCCTCACTGATTACTACTCACAATGAATCCCCAAGAGCAACAATAAAAGTTAGCTATGCAATGCACAGTATAACAAAGTCGCTGCATACATCTTTGTCCTAAACTGGGATGGCTTTGTTTGCTGCTCCTAATGAAATGGCACAGATTCTCTGCCCGTCAGAATTCGCAGTTTTTCTTTTTTGTATACTTATTAAGTAGGGATTACAGCTCATTCTCGAAGGGCCGGTTCGTTAGCGAAGCAACTACTTCGGGTTTATGGTAGGCAATTTCATCTGCCCATTTCCCAGTGCCCTAACAAGGGTTCAATAGCTCACCTGTGAGAGAACTTCGGGGAAATCAGACGTGTGTCACATTGGCTGTCGATGAGCGTATAGGGACCCACATGTAGGTTAGACGATGTACGAGGGGCGTCCAATAAGTAAGTTTCCCTATTTTATAAAAAACATTACACACAATTGATCATGTTGAATTAATTTTATTTATATTGTACTGTTACTTTTCTACGTAGTCAACCTGTTTTTCCAAGCATTTTTGGGGACGTGACACAAGTTTTTCCAAGCCAGTGTTGTACCAGGTCGGGTACTGTGCTCGCAACCAGCTGTTCACTATTTGACTTCATCATCGGTGTTAAAAGTGCTTACCTTTGAGTTGGAGGAACGTGTGAAAATCACTTGGGGCAAGCTCCGGCGAATACGGAGGATACGAGAAAACTTCCAAGTTGAACCTTGACCCAGGCGGAGCTCAGAAAATTCAACTGGAGGTTTTCTCGCATCGTCCATATTCACCAGATCTTTTCCCAACTGATTTTTCACCTGTTCCCTTGACTCAAAGGTCATCATGGAGGTAAGCACTTCAACGCCGTGACGAAGATCAATCAGAAGTGAACAGCTGGTAACGAGCACAGGACCCGACCTGGTAAAACACTGACATGGAAATACTTGTGTCACGTCCCCAAAAATGCTTGGGAAAACATGTTGACTATGTGGGAAAGTAACTGAAGGATTGTACAATATAAATAAAATTAATTCAACAAGTTCAATTGTGTGTAACGTTTTATATAAAATAGGGAAACTTACTTATTGGACGCCCCTCGTATTTTTGTTTACTGCTAGACAAGAGCATATATTAGAATCAACATATTGATTATAAAATGGAAGAACAATACAACTTTCTTTTACTTTTCATTTCGTTATTTTTATTCCTATTAAGGCTTATTTCTGCATCCACTACATGGTAATTACGATAACTATGTGAATAGAAATATTTTCACTTGGTTGTATGCAGAAAATACAGAAAGCTGTTCATTAAACGGTAGATGGACATTAGCCACGAACTCTTGAAAAAACAATCAATGAAAAGTGAAAAACTTTTTTTTCAAATACATCACTTAAAACATAATATAGTTTAAAGGAACGGCAGAAAAAAAGCTACTTGACATCTTTAACGAAAGAGAATTAGACATAATTTGTTTAAATACTCTTAGAAATGTGTAAGAATGTTTTCCAAATAACAATCACGGTGGGTCCACTTGTGTAGTAGTATGCCTATCTTTCGACATGGAGTTCGAATCTCTATCGGAGAGTGGGTAGAGTATTTTTTTTCCCTATAGGTTTTTGCTTGTCCTGGTAAAGCAAATATCCGGCAACACAGTTCATAGGTGGTGGAGCTCCGACACATTTATTCCATCCATTTCAACTCACCATTTCTGTAATGAAGGTTAGTGTTGTCAAAATGCAACTCGAATGAAAAGCATGCCGAAGCTAAGGAATGTGTCCTTGATACTGCAAAGTCTTAGAGATACGAGGCATAGTGATATGTTGTCTTTTTATATACTTAACAATTTTGTTTGTCACGTTTTTCGAGATTGACCATGTTTAAGATAACAGCCAGTGATACAATTTATCTATCACGCATGATAGAATTATAATGCTTATGCAGAAATCTTATGTATAATAATCACGAGACCTGTACTCGTTTATAGAGACCAGAGACGGGAACCAGAACGGGAACCACAAATGCATATTCATATAGGACGTAGCGGCCTTCATGATTTAAAGAAGGCGTTAGACTCTCGTGTTCGCAAGTTCGGAAAAGCAGAACAGTTACTGAGTTAATATTTGCCATTTACTATAAACATAACCGTATTAGAATAACGCATTCTCGCGAATAAAATTGATGTCATGGCTTTTAGGTACTGTTTAATGTTTTGAATTTCGAAGTTAATTAACCTGTATTAGATATGTTGCCTGAATTGCCAGCAAGTGAAAAAAAACAATGTCACTGGTCAATTACAAATGAAAACTCAGGTACACGTTATACCGGGTGGACCATTTAAGTCGAGACTGTAAACATCTCCAAAACTAAACGTTGTAGAAAGAAATGTCTTTGATAAAAGTTGCTTGTTTTGCCAGTACGCACTGGGTTACATACATGATGCGAAAACATTACTCAATTTTTAAAAGTAATGAACCCATGCGAAAGAAAGAATAATCGCAATTTTTCAAGCATGTTAATCACACTCCAAAGCAAACTTATATGGGTAAACTTAATATGAAAACGAATATGTCGGAAACGGCTAATATTGCGGTGAAAAAGCTTTCTGCCATAAATTCTATATTTTAATGATATCTACGTGCTTTCAGCTACAGGTTTTTGTCTTATTTATGTCGCATTTATGTGAAACACTGCGAGAATGAAGAGTGCTTTCCAGGACTTTCAGAGAAAATTAAAAATCGTCATGCCAGTATTTCAAATGTATGATAGTTTAATCAAAATCGCGATAATTTTTCCACATAAGCGTTTCAGGATGGAGCATTTATACAGCCTGTTTCAAGTGTAGCATAGTTCATTCTATTAAGCGGTTGCCCACTTCAAATGATAAATGCATTCAAGTAATTTACAAAGTAAACACCAAATCAAACATGAAATCTTTCTTCAGCTGTCCATAAAGCTTAGTGGGAAGAGAAATTCAATACTTATTTTGACCATAAGGTGAAAAGCAAAATTGAAAGTGTGTGGTAACTTATATTCTTTGAATGAGGATGAAAAGTGCAACAACTCTGTGCCACCGCGAATTCCTGGTACACCCTATATGATTGCTAACCTCTCTAAATCGTAGTTTTGGTTAATACTACGACGTAAATACATGTTTTAGATACCCTATAATATGCAAATTATGGGACCTGTAAATGTCTAGCAGCAACACTACATAGTCCAACATAAAACGGCTTCCATTAATTATTGAAGGGATCATAATCCAAATTTCATTGTGGCTAGAATTTGTTTGACAGCGTAACCAAAACACGATCGCAAGCATGGTTATTTGCAATAAATACTAAAACAATTGCGTGCCTCGTTAAGTATCGATTTCCTTTAATGGTGGCTGTTCACGTTGTGACTCTGGCCGTCCTACCGAACGAGTGTGTTCATAGTACTAAATTACGAACATTTTGCTTCCAAGCATCACAGAACTTCGGTTTTTGAACAAGTGAAGTGAAAAGTGCGCAGGAAAACCAGCAGTGGGTAATGTTAAAGATGCAAATGGAGTTGGTTTCCTCTGAAATCGCGGCACGTCCATCAGGAACAAGCAGAAGTCTTCATCTCTCGAACACTCAGTAGGCCCACTCCAGCCTCAAGGTCATCGTGTTCACGGTATTCCATGCTGGAGGGGAGGAGGCAACTTGATTAGTTTATTGTCGGTAAAAACTTGCATCGGAGTGGGCCATAAAAACGTTTCGCACGCACTGCAGCCTGGTCACAAGCATGGTGCGTAGAAGAATCGCTGTGTCAAGTGTAGGCGCATTGTGACTATGCATATACCTACCAGCAATGTGAGCTAACTGAACTGTGCGTATGTTTTGATTAAAAACAAGCTGGGATCTCATATTTTCTCTTAACTGAGGGGACGGTGTCTGATACTAACCCTTTATAATAACCGACTTGATACAAATGCTTAGTGGAAAGAATATTTGTTTATTTGTAAGCGTTTAATAGTTCTAACAACTCAGATCTATAGTATGAAGAAATAAGTGAAAGATGCTCCACTCAGCTGAGTTACCCGGGGTTTGTTTCTTAAGGATAAGGGAGAACCACAGAATAAATGCTGTCCAGACCACACATCCCATCCGAGATTCGAACTCAGACCCCTCAGGTTCGAAATAAGCCACTCTATCCCAACATAACGGAGGTGGGCTTAAGTGCAGCTTGATTCCTGTGTGTACCATTTGGACTTGTTTCAACAAACAGTAAAGGTTTTGGTATTGCCAATTGCGCGCGCGTTGTTTTGATATCGGTTTCCACCAGTGTGAAAAGCAATTTTATAATGCTATATGGTGCTTATTACTGACTCCTAATGAGTTTATGAAATGTATGATCGCAATACACGGTCGCGGTCAGGGTTATTCAATTAGATTCCTTTAATGTGCATCTTCAAACCTTAACCAGTTAGAAAATAGTTCTATTTGCTTTGCTAAGACCGAACTGAATTTATTGTGTTTTCTGTTACGAATACATAAGTTTTTTTTCAATAGATAAGTTTCAAGAAGTAATTAACGCATTCTATATAAATGTTTCACCGTAAACAATACATAAAGAAATTTGATGAATGTTTATGAACATTTTTAATTTCGCCCAGCATTTACCACCCCAACTAACACATTTCATGAAAATATAGTTATTTATGATACAAGTGTTAAAAGTGGAGTTTTATTTTATGAGTAGGAATCCCTACTCGCAAAATAAAAACTCGTTTAATATGAGTTGTCATACATTATTTTTTACACAACCCTGACTGTTGATTATAAAGTATTCAGCTGAAATTTTTGTTGTAATAGCAGTATACCTTCAGACATGCACAATGATGAGCTCTAGTTTGTTGTTGTTTCGCCTTCGTTGTTTGACGAAGTCGCGAAGTCACGATTGATAAACATCCAAGGCTTCTTAAACGTTGTTCGTGGATAACGTGCTCACGTCATATGACGTGACCCTCTCTGCAAATAATTTAATAATCACTACACCAACAAGCAACACTCCACTCATTTGGGTTGCAAGGATAGCTGCCTAAGATGGTGTACTGTTCAGAAATTGAAGGGTTTTTGGCCCAAATTTATATGGTCGGTTGTTATTGAGAATTAAAGGTTTGAGAAGTCGACCTCGTGCTGGGAGCATGGAAGGAAGGTAAGAATAGGAGAAGCCGGATACATCTGAAGGACCGAAAGGCTAAAATTCTGGTGAATGGTTCAACCGCCGAGCACAAAAGTAATCGCTCAAAACTTAAACGGTCGAAAACGGACTTAAGATATCACTCTGAGCCAAAACCTTTTCAATTGCTTGAACATTATCACAGTTAACCTAGTGGCTGGAAATATATCCCTCTTTCAAATTAGTGTTCCTTGTAAGCTGCCCGAGGCTCCGATGAGCTCAAGTATTTACATAGTTATCCAGCTATTGGCACCCTTATTGTACTTTAGATATCCAGTAGGTAATCTTTCCCAGCACTGCTGATTTTCTCAACCTTTACCAAATCAATTTCGTATTTCTATTGCGGCTTTCCATGATTTTGTATGCAATGTTTGTTCTTTGATTTCCCTTGACAAATTGGGTCATCTCTTTAGTGCTAACTGCTCCCTAAGTTCGATAGACCCTTCGCATTCTAAAAGAAAGCGTTGTTTTATCCTCTAAATTTCAAAATGATTAGCTATTTCCCCCTTACTCTAAGTCCTTCAACTTTTATTTCCTTGCTTTAACTATATTCTAATGTTTCGTAGTATGAAGATATCTACTTTATATGTTAATGTCTGTTCTTTTATATTGCAGGACCTCGCGGCTAAGTCGTATTATCACTTTACTGCCAATAACAAAGTGCTTATTGCATAAATCAAGTTATTTTTGTGCGTATATTTGTTATGTTTTACTTAAAAATTAATTTTAATTTAAATAATCCATATGCATCATGTTTGAAAAATTGTAATGGACAAAGTTGTGTTGTTTTCAACCTTTCTGCATGAATACACTTAGTGACTATGTCATAGTCTTGCCCTTTCTTCTTAGATCACGGCTAATGCGTAATACTATTTTTGTTAATTCTAACTTAATTGTGATACGATTGTCAAGGCGTTTTCTTTTGAGGACTCTCAATGTCATATGGGGTAATTTCATGGTTTGCTAAAGTAAAAAGGCTTGACCTTCTTAATCCAAAGACACACCTTTAAATAAAAATAAGCGTAAGACTTTCCTAGAACAACATCCGATTCCGCCAAGAGGAGTTCAGCGGCCGGATGCTTCTTAAGGAAAACGCTAATGCTCGAAACGTTTTGCGGAAACTTCTGGGTGACTAGAGAGCGTTGCATTTTATAGCCGTTGTCAAGCGGAAAAAAATATATATAGTTCCATGTCGGTGAATTCTGTTTGGTTTTGCGAGGAAGTCTAGTTCTACGAATATTTCCACATGAATTGTACATGCAGATGCCATTGCACCTTGTATCTGTAGTAACTGGTAGCAGCTGAATTCTATCCCGCTTCACCTTTGTTGTTTAGCGTAGCTTTTTAAATTGTTGGTTATGTAGCACGGTTGCTGTAGGTTCGTTGGCTCATCTGAGTCACTGTATGCTAGACATACGCCTTAGTGGCTTATTCGTTTTCGTCTACAATCTAGTTTCTTTCTTTGTTTATTTTTGCTATTGAGTTTTGGCGGAATGTGAGCTTGGGATCGTGGAATTGCTGGCTGTGCTTTCAGTGTACACGTGGTGCTGTACAGATGGCCTTGAGCAGCCTCCTTCCTATACCATCTGCTTAGGTAAGTGGTTTACAGACAGTGTTAGTTGCGTAGTCGCCATCTATTTTTTATTTTTATTTATTTTGCTCTGCAGACGGAACTTCGGGTCGTGGTATTGGTAAACCTTATCAAATTGGCTGCTACACAGGATTTGAATCCGTAACATCCCGAATACGAGCTATAGACGCTACCTCCTGAGCCATCCGTTTGACCTGTTAGGCTCCAAAAGTAGTGTATAAACGTAGGTACTTATGCAACGAATTGGTTTCATGTGTCAGACAGTGTTAGACAATAATGTAAAATCCTATACTACTAAAGAATTAAATGCGTGTGTGTGTAGGTATGCGTCACTTTCATTGGCCCCAATTTTGCTTCCAACTAATAGTTAATTTTCTTACACTTCTGTTAAATTTAGACAGACAAGTGACAGTTTTTATTCGCTCCGCATCCATCTGGCACAGACTAGTTGATAAATGTAGTGCGCATTGTTGTTTCTCATAATATTCTGTATGGTAGATTTAATGCACATTCGCTTTTTCTTGGAACGTTTGTCCCTGTAGCGCGCTGTCAGCATTCCAGACAAAGAGGGGTTCAAGGTTGCCAACACATGCTATTAGAATTCCGCTAGATGACCTCCGGAAACCTTATCACGCAAATTCTCCAGATTTTAAGGCATAGATAATTAATATCACTGCACTGGGAAACTAAGACCCTTCCAGCTACACAATGCAAATATCCAAGCATCGTTGCCTTTGATCTTGTAAAGCAAGGCTTTAATCGTTGTATAAAGCTACAACATTTGGCAGGTTATTTTTTTTAAATTAATTGAATGGTTAGGGTTTGGAAATATGATTATAGATGCCGTTATATACTATCATATGGCTACCGTAATGATAATATACCCGATTTTATTATGAACTATTAGTTTAAAAACTGCTAAAATTTCCGTTAGGTGAGACAATATTTTTTGCCACAAGAATGGTAGCCAGAACTGTAGATCTGCAGGAGTTCGATGCAGAGACATTTTCATTGATGGAAAACTTCCGCCTTAGGCTCAAGATTGGGTTTATTTTGGATGTCATTTCATTCCCATACGGCAGAAAATAATGACAGACCACCGCAATGTCACCTTGTCTACTGCGCCCTTGGGCAATTTGTGGTTGTCACCCATGGCATAGCCTAAGGATGTCGGACCTGCCTTCGAGCAGAACACCCACACCAGCACCAGTTCCTTGAATAAATATTCGTGTATACGTTATACTTGAGTCGGAGACGTGGAAATGTTTCAGATTTCATTCTTTCATGACGTGAAACTGCATTTCTTATATTTGGAAGCATGAAAATGTGACAATTAAACGCCGCTGTTAGATTTTTACTTTATTGTTCCAAGCTATATGCTTATTTGAAAGGTAGAGTCAGACGACTGAAAAGTTCAATGCCATAGCCGGGATTTGAACCACGGAACTCCCGGTAAAGTACTTACATTGTAAGTCTCCATTGAGACATTTCATCTCAATTCAATTTGAGATCTCCTTGTGGTTTACCGGAAAAATGCGAATCAGTTGGAGAATTTAATGTCGTGCCGGCATGTTGCGGCATTGAGTTTTTCAGTCGTTCTGATTTCGCCTTTCCAACCTTGTCCAACGCACGGCTTGTGTGGAAGAACAATTAATTCTATATACTTGAAATCTAATTTGAGATGCCATTAATATATTAATTTTAGTGATTACAAATGGCACTGTTACTGCATATTACGCATTATTAAAGCGCCTTCCAGTAATATTTAGAAATGCGAGCAGTTAAGCTAAATCAGAATTTTAATTTAATTCTCCTTCTGTTGATTTTGCCATGTTTGAGAAGCAAATCCTCTGCAAGGCATTAATTTTTAAAAAACAAACTCTAGATAGTGTTGCCTAAGATCCTGGAAGATGCAGGCTATCTTGAGAAAAATGTGGTCCCTTGTGACCCACAAACGAAAAAGGAGGGCTATACATCAGCGGGAAGGCGGCAGATTTTCAATTGCGTAGAAGTAGCCATCCGTTACACTTAAGGAAGAATTCTTTTCAGGCTTTTAAAAGATAAATATTTTATACTGGAGCCAGCCGAGGCTTCGCACAGCACTGTTTCGGAAGTCTTGCTAAAACCGTCTTCGTATGGTGTTATACGTTCTTTCCTTGTTGCTGTAATTAATATGCGAGGGTTAGTGTTTGAATTTACCTCCCCCCTCAAAAATAGTTTTCTATCGAGTCATGGAGAAGACGGTAAATAAATGCAGTACACAATGGTGAGTGCCCTCTTGCAAAGATTGATTTGCGCTTGAAATGTTCTTTGATTCGCTTATGATCACTGTACTATCCTGATTTTGAAATAACAGCGAGTCCAATGATGAATCTGGACTGAACATTTCACATACTGAACACAAATGTGGAAATGGCTAGCCAGGTGACTTTGTGCTGGCTGCTATTCCTCGGTCCTACCATAGGAATATTTGCCTGCGCATCGTTCTTACATCCACTTCAGTCCCTATCCATCGGCTTGACGTACACCTGTCTTACAGGCGTTCAACTTAAAAAGCCGACTACATTCCCAGGGAGAAAGCCTAAAGTTAGTCAGAAACTTGGAAGTCGTTAAACATTGTTAAAGTAAGACAGCGGGGGAACGTTAATTACTTCACTCCCCCAAAGCCTACATTCCTTGATGCCACTCCCTTATTTGCACAAGGTTGATGCTTGTGATATATGCATTATTATCCAATGTCACATTATATCGTGAATTACATATTAAAAATATCATCCCTAAATAGTTTTGCAAGCGTTTTAAGTTAAATATATGAAGGGTTAGTTTAAGTTATACCGTAAATACCCCAAATGTATGTCCTATTTTTCCATATTGTACCACAACAATATATTCCTTACTGTACACACTGTAACTGAACCATCTCCATATTGCCTACACTGGATAATAGTAAAAAAAATCTGAGAGTTCAGAACTTTTGATTCTCAGTTTTCCAGACACCATTAAATATACATATTTAAATGAAACTAGTAAAACAAACTGTTGTTATGATAATCCATATAACAGCATTTCCGTATCCTGTAAATTATCAATTAAAACATGGATAAGAATTTGTAAAATTACTGTTGATGGGTTACTATTCGAGTAACTTATTTATTTTCAATGAACGTTATACAGGTTATTAAAAAAGAAGGAACAGACTTTAAATATGTATTTCTAATGAACGAACATAGATGGCGACACATGCAATACATCACTGAATAGAGGAAAGTTCAAAAGTTTATTTTGTGTGTTCAAAATGAGCACCATTTGTTACGCGAGGACGACCAGTGCTTTTCCGTTTGCATACGCAACCATCTTCTACGAATTTATTGTATAATTGTAAATTTTTTATGGCAAGGCGGGTCTTTGTTGAACTTACAACGAAATGCACGCTACAATGAAACAACGGATTCACTCTTTGCATACTGCAGCACTCAAAACGACTTTTCCTGTGGCATTGCCATTTTCTCGTAAACAAACCCAGCGCCCCTGTAGGCACTGAATGGAACTAATAGGTGGGGGCTTAAAACTTTGAACTTTCTCTATTCAACGATGTTTCGTATGTGTTGCTATCTATTGTCGTTCATTAGAAATAAATATTTAAAGTCTGTTCCTTCTTTTTGAATAACCCTGCAGATGTATATGGGATGCTCGGCACATTCCACTTACATTATTATTTCATTATATATGATAGAAGTCGGAAAAATAATTCTTAACTTTCGAACAAAGAATGCTTAATATTTAAGCGGGTCGGCAAACTTTTTTCAAGAGGGGACCATGTTCTGGACACATGGCACTGCAGGGCGTCAACGTTTGAGTCTGGTATCTGGAGATGGGCGCCTGTCCCACATTTTGTTAAGAAACCCGAAATAACAGCACCAAAACGTAAATTAAATTGCAAATTATGGACGCCCATCTTGATTTCAGAATCTACATTGCCAGTATAGGGATTGATGCACACTGTCAAAGACATACCACCTTGTGCTCAACATTTAAGTCGTTTCGTGGATTCGTGTGATCCTTCGCTGAACTTACGGACAACATAATTCTTGATGATCGTAATGGCCACAGAGCAGGTGATCCAATTAGTGAAGTCCAACTGCGCTAATGGACAATGCGTTATTTAGCTGTTTAGACTCCAAAATCTATGGGAACAAACATTGTGCCCCGGAGTGCCCAAGGAGTACGTTTTCTTGAAAGAACGATCAGTTTGGCGTCCCTCACAACATATGAAATGTTGGTAATATTATTTTGAATCATCCTGAATACGCAGGATGGAACGAGTTTACATATACCGCTGTTAAGAGCGCATAGAAGAACAAACATTCCAGTATCAATTTTGTTGCACCTTTCGTAGGTTTTAAGTTATTACTGATCTTGCATAAATAAAGTTGCAACTTACCGTAGTACAAATTGCATGTTTTAAAGTTCGGCACTTCCAAGTTCAGGTTTCTGCCCAATCACACGCGTAATATTTACAGTAGCATTCCTAATGGACCATGCTGAAATTGTTGTGCGTTTTAATTATAAGATCAGTTTTTAAAGAAACAAGATGAATAGAACATGGAATTTGGTTCAGATGTTTTGGACTAACAGAGAGGTAGTCGCGGTGTAATTGTTGTCCATTCTTTCAATATGAATAGGAATTAAAGATTAAATTTTAATTTAAGGCCACATCACCGTCGTCAGCCAAATGGTAGTAGACTTTTGTTGGTAGGAATTGCCCTTCGAAAGAAGCGTAGGTACTATACCTCCTTCCATTTGTATATACAGGGTGTAACATTTCAGTTGAGGCTGTACAATACCTTCAAAACTAAGCCTTATAGAAAGAAATGCCATGAATAAAAGTAGCTTGATATTATGGGGCGAAGTAAATGCTATTAGTTGTATTTTATTTGGAGGACGTTGTTATGGCCATTTTAGAATAAGTTTAAATTTACCCTAATTGTAGCTTCCCATTAAAAAAAAATTGACCCTAAAATGACCATCATAACGTCCTCCAAACAAAACACGACTAATTGCATTTACTTTCCCCCATGATATCAAGCAAGTTTTATTCAAGGCATTTCTTTCTACAACGTTTACTTTAGGAGAGATTGTACAGTCTCAACTTAAATGGTTCATCTGTATATTTATATTTCTTAAGGGGACCAAACCTGTAACATTCGTATTTCTTAAGCAGTTTAACTTTGTTTGCAGATATGTTATATATACTGTAACTAACTTCCAAAATTTTAAATTGATTGCTCGTATAGTTCCTGAGGGAAAAAATGGGCTTTAATAATCATGATTACAGCAAAATCTCCTTGTAGCGCAATCTTAAAACATTTGCAACCAAATTTCTATTTTGTGTTCCAAATAACCTGGTATGTCTTACAAAATCATCACATGATTTGTTAGTACAAATGAATTTTTCTACAAAACAAATTTCGAATTATGTGCCTAATTCTTGCTTTTCATCCTTTTTAATTAAACGATTTCTAAAGGCATGTACTTCGTCAGTTTTGCTTTTGCGAAAATTTCTAGCAGTAACCTTTATTTATTGTCATTTTAAGATTCCTTGTTGAAATTTTCAAAGTAATGGATCAAAGCGTGCACCGCAAGAAACAATTTGAGTGGCAACCGATACTGAAAACAATTAAAATAAGTTACTTTTAAGAGTAGAGAGATCATTTTATGTTTCAAAACTGCACTACTATTAATGGTTTTAGTGTCTCCAATATACCCTTCCCACATAAAACCATTAAATTGTATTAATACATAAAATCCATGCTTTTAAAAATTTTCGTCAATTTTCACTGGTTGGTCCCCTTATTGTAAAATGAACGAATATGCAATGAGTGTATGTTAAAATGTATTTTTTCACTGAAAAGCAAGAAGTAAAGGTTTCATTTATGTATCTTAAGAGTTTACAGAAAACAAACGTACGGGGAATATGAAAACAATGCCATTTCTTAAAGCATTAACACTGTTGTCATCTACTGAATTAGACAGATGCTGTCTAGTTAAGGTAGGCTTTACACGAGAGTAATTCCAGGAACTAAACTGAAAGGCCTTAGGAAATCCTAAAGCAGCGTGGCGTATGCAGGACATCTAGAGTGATCATGACCGCAACATCGCCAGTTCAGACTTGACCCTTTCTACGTGACCAGTGTTTTTCCGCAGTTTCCCTCACAGAAGGTTGATTGGTGGTGCTTCCTGACCATCGTTAAAAGCCCTTTCATCTTCTAGAGTACTCCGGGTTTGAAATTTGTCAGTGCGACTTCCTTTGAACCCCTCTCTTGGTGGTTAGCTTGGCTTCTCTATTAGGTGCCCGCACGGTATGCGGCTTCCACGCTCTAATCGAAATTCACTTATTTATGGAAGGACTTTCACTGGATACTAAAGCAACTTAGGTTCCTTTGCTCTCGAATTTTAATTTAGCCCAGCAGTAACTGCTTCTAAAAACATGATTGACATGGAATAGGTTGTGGATTCACGTAGGACTATGTTGCTGGCTGAGCGAGTGTACTTGGTGTGAGCTTGAGGCTTTTTTCATGCCAATAGGTCTGTTTAAAAATTGATTGAAATGCAGCGGCTTATAGGTCTGAAGGACCGCTCATACACTGCCTTCAGGAACTCGGAACGCTGATAACATACCTCCCACACTTACTCTGTGATGTTCTGTATGGACGGAGGAAGAGGATGTAGTGATCATGCGAACAGTCTTGCTCGATCTGGGCTATCGCACCAGAATTTGTTGATGTCATTTTGAGCGCAAGAAAAATTTAACATAAATGAAACACTATTTAAATAAGCGTTCCAGATTTATCTGACAACTGAGGGAAACCAAGAAAAGACCAGATTGGCCGATCACTGCCTTTGAGCACTTGACCTCCCCAATACTAGTTGCTGTGTATTAGCACCTTGAACTATCTGTTGCATATAGGCACATTGGTTACTTTCTACTTCGGCAACTTTGATTCTAGCTTTGGGGTAATTTGGCATATTTATGACATAAGGCAGCATTGTTGTCCGCTTGTCCAAATGTCTATTAAGAAATGTGAAAATATAAATTTGTGGTATAACTTTGGCCGCAGAGGAAGGGAAAAGCATTCCTTTGTAGGCAATTCGAAAAGATACCATTGCCCTATCTCTACCGTATGTTCGTAGAAGTATTAAATATTTCGTATACATCTGTTCTATGTAATTTTGTGAAATAACTCAGGCACCATCAAATCTGTTCTTGTTAGACAAATGGTTTTGCTGCTCAAGGAAAAATGCATACTTTTTTGTTAGCAAATGAGCTATATTATGTGTTACCTATAATTCATAATACTTTATATATTATTTCTCGCCCCTTTTATTAAATGAATGGTTTATTTGATTCAAATGCTGCAGTTCATTTAAGAGTATAACTTTCTACTGTATACGGAGCCACCTGGTATGGTTTTACGTAAGGAATTCTATCGTTTGTTCACCAGTTCCGATTGTTTATAATACCTTATTCCAAGAAATTGTATCCTTTTCCCTCTTATTTTACTCTGTTCTTCTTTACTGCTTTAATAATCGTTGGTGTCACTGAATATTTTGTAATAGATTTATCACAAATATTCCCTGCAGAGTTCA
This sequence comes from Deroplatys truncata, assembly GCA_030765065.1. Lineage (NCBI taxonomy): Eukaryota > Metazoa > Arthropoda > Insecta > Mantodea > Mantidae > Deroplatys > Deroplatys truncata. Next base: position 145,118,974 of record CM060988.1, on the reverse strand, counting down.
CAAATCGTTTCAGATTTCCTGTTGCTTCAAAAAATCTTATTAAAACTCTCTTCCACCCTCCCTCCTCTTCCTGCCTCCTTCTCCCACCCTCCCGCCATCTCACAGCTTGTTCCACGCTTGATCTCTTCATAATTTGGTTTCCGCCAAATAGCAGTGGAGATGTTTTTGTAGGTATTACTTTATAACGGGCACAATTGTATTGCTTTGTAATTTTTAGTCCAGTTAAGCACTAATGTGGAAGGTATTGGCGTTGTTCTTGAAGCCTCCCAATTTGTCGCAAAAATTCATCTCATTTCTTCATAAAAGACTGCACTCTTTAAAACAAAAAAATATTATTAAATTATTAAAAGTCGTGTCTTAATATACTGCTTTCCAGTGTCGCCAGTTCGTTTCATTTGACATCCTTGCGTGCTTTTTTTTCATATATATATTGTTTTATTTATGGGTACTCCTTAACTGCTGTGGTCCTTAGTGTCCCATTCTCTATTGGGCGTGAAAGACCGGTTATTTTGCTCAGAGGCCTCTTTATCAGGCTTGAGGTTCTTTTACGTGCCGTAAATCTACGACACGGGACCACCGGCTTTACTTTCCTTCCGAAGGAAACTGCTAAGGATTTTTATGCCCCATAAAAAAAATCCATCGCCCTCGGCCGGATTTGAACCGGTGGCCTCGGGAACTAGGGGCCAGCATGGTAACTAGTACACCACGGAGGATAACTTGCCTGCTGGTTACTCGTTCATTATCAGTATCACGAATTCCAATTTCTCGTACTGTTTTCGGTGTTCGATAATCAACTTCTTTCCCCATTTTGCTTTTTATTGTGCTTTGACATTTCCTTCTTCCAGTGTTCGAATCTTAGGCTTTTTCAGTAAATATTAATTAGTACGTACATGAATGGATTCAGCGAACTCTATTTTCTATTTTATATGTGTAATAAATACATTATATTAACCTCCCACTAAATGATATTTGCCCATAAAATGCATCTGATTGCGTACAGGTTAACTTAACTACACAAAAATCTTTTGAAATTTTGGAATCGTCACAGCAGCAGTTTGAATAATGGGAAAGAATTAACAAACATTCAGGAGCGGCAGTTACAAATGTTGGATTTTCTGGTACTGTTGGATGCAGCATTGCTAAATGTATAATTATGCACAACTGCACAACTCGCGGAGAATTACAGTGCGCGTCATGGACATTTACAAATCGTTATTCTGGAACACCTTAAGTTGCCATGCGTTATACGTGGCCGTCCGTCAGATCATCCACTAGTGGCAGAGAAGCTGCTGGGCTATCCAGTCTGTTATAGTCCACGTGCATGTTTTTACCTATTGTGAATATGTGTGCTGGCACTGCGGTAACTCACATTCGGGAGGTCCTGGGTTCAAATCCCCAAAGCCGACCAATCTGACCGTAAGTTTTTTTTGTGTGTGTTTTTCCTCAGTCTGGTAATCTTTTCATTTGCGAATTTTCCTATCATCCCATCTTTCATCACTACATTTCATATCCTTCACCGCCATAAGGCATTGGGCTGTTGACCCATCCTGGATATGCAATGATCCAGAGTTTGATTGATCCTCGACAGGCTACTGACCCAAGCCATTGTCGTGTATGTCATTGGGGTGTAAGCCCTACAAATAGGAAGGTAATCAGTTAAAGAGAAGAGAGAGAGAGAGAGAGAGAGAGGGAGAGAGAGAGAGAGAGAAGTGTATGACTCTGAGTATATGTGGCAGAAATGTTGTTGCAATATGTGAATCGAAAGCAAATGTGTAGGTATGCTTCCTTTATTAATAAAGAGATAGAACTAGCAGAATAAGTGTGTAAAATAATAATAATAATAATAATAATAATAATAACAATAATAATAATAATAATAATAATAATAATAATAATAATAATAATAATAATAATAATAATAATAAGCATGCATCTGAGAATGCTGGCCTGTTTACGTTTACAATATTCACACTAATGAATCCGAAGATGATGTCTATGGAACTGATCGTGAATCTAGAACCGATAGTTCGCCGCATTTGGGAACTACAAGCATATATGAGCCATCTTCTGGAAAGAAACGGAGAGTAATATCATTTGCAAAAAGATCAAAATAGTAAATTGTTGATTAATTCCTGGTGCTTCTAAACATCACAAAATTAACGTTTAATCATACATTTCGGTGTAAAGTTACAGCATAGACATAATCGCGATGGTATTCTTTATCCAAAGTTAGCACGATGTTCTCTAGTTTTTCCTTTAGTTATATGATCATGACAGTGTCCAAATTATCGGTCAAAATCACACTGACAGCCCTCGAGTAAAAAGCAAGGAATGTGTACATTTCTTTTGGCGTTCATAACAGATATGTAAGATTTTTATCTGCCCCTCCTGAATGTTTGCTTGTGAGATGGAAGTAAAATCAGTTAATTCTTGAGATATTTCAAAAGGTAGGTATGTTTTTTAATGCAAAAATCGCGCACGTGAGGAAATAATGCTTGAAAACCTCTCGTGTCCCGTTTACAAACATGACAAAAGAACTATATTTATCCCATTGAGGTTTTCATAACTTTTTAAAATGCAAGAAGAGCTTTATCATAAAAAGAACAGTGGTATGAATTGATTATTTAGTATATGCAGGTGTCTCGCGGTAAGGAACATAAAGAGTATCGCTGTTCTTTTGTCACTAGCTGAATTAAAAACAAGCGATAACAACGTTCCAAGCCGCGTTTCGTCCTTCAGTTAGTCACGTAGTATTGCAGATCCTGGTCAGTATCAGCGACTTGCTTCCAATTCTCAGCGCTTCTGGCGGGACTTTCGCATTTGGAAAATTGCTGCGTCAATCAGCGAGTAGTGTTAGTTGAGTTTCTTTAGATTTCCCTAAAGAATGCTAAAAATGCATTTTTTGAATTCAGTGGGTATCAAAATATGTATTTCCGGTGAAATCTCGTTATCAAAGCTTTGGGTGGAATGCAATACCTTGTCTACCTACTATGTATGTGGTAGAGATAGTAAAACTTCTGATATGCTAATTCACATACCTTTCTCTGCCCTTTATCGTTTATTAGTGGGCATACAAATTATTCTTACTAAAGTTTATTTTTCAATCTACTTCATTTTAATCGAGATACGCCTTCGCAGAAATAGCAATGCTACACATTTCGTTATAGATACAAACTGGAACAGTGATAGTGTTTAAGAACTGGACGCTATACGCTGGCCATAAAATTCCATAGTGTTTCCATCCAATCGCTGGAAACAACTGAAAATCGACGGAACTTAAAATAGTGATAACATATTGAATAAATCGAAACATTAATAACGGATAACTCAGAAATGCCTGATGTCACAAAAAAAAGTCATTTGAAATAAATTGTGTGTTTCAAAGAGATCTACATTTTATTTTGTGTAGTACGTTTTCGTCTATCGCTTAACGTTTAGCAGTCCTACAAGATTATACAAAATTCCTTCCGAATGAAGAGGATAAGATATGCATTTTATTTCTTATGTAAATATCTTTAATATATGGTATTCTAATCAAAATCATTAAGGCCATTGTTTTAGAAAATCAAACATTTTGAAAAATGTTCCATGTAAAGCGTAGTTTGGGTTGGGGGATTTTCTTGAAAATCTTCGTGTCGCACCTTTGGAAGGTATTTATCCGACTTTTCGATTTTGAGTTATGCTGTTGACATGCACGCGCGCGCGCGCACACACACACACACACACACACACACACACACACCGGGGACGTTTTCTAAAAAGTTTTTTTTTGATTCAATGGGCCCACCCAAAAAAAACTCCATAGGGAAAATTGTTTCTCTGTGCTTTTTTGGGGGGGGATCATTTTGTTAATGTCCAGCTATTTGGTCGTTGGAGGTATTGAAATGCTGAATAAAATGTGTCTAATACTATAATTTGTCTATGTAATACTTATTCTCATTAACCTTTACATGCAACTGTGAAACCTGGGGAGGGAGACGGGGAGAAAGAAACATGAATGTTATGCTCATTCTTTAATGCGTTTACTGGTATTACTTCCCAGTTATATGAAAGGCATTTCTCAGGTATTCTCAGAAAATTCAAGCTTTACATTTCATTTGCCATGCAAATATCTTAAGCATATGGTATTTTAATCAAAATCGTTTGAGCCATTTTTGAGAAAACCAAAAATAAGGAACATCTTTCATTGTAAAGGGTAGTTAGGGGCGAAGGAATTCTATTGTAAATCATCGCGTCGCATCGTTGTTAGATGCTGAACTTAAATGTTTGGTATTCAGCCGACTATTCGTTTTTGAGTTATGCTGTTCACAGACACACTGTGAACATACTTGACATACGTACTATGGGTAAGTAGCAGAGAAAATGAAAAAGAAAAACAAGTGAGAGCTACAAACTACACTGGAATAGCTGTAGATTGACACAAACCAATACAGAAGAACTACGAAAATGTGATGCCTTGTGCAACCATAAGCTTCAAAGTAGCATCCAACTTCGTGTAATTCAAGTACAAGAAAGTAGGCATCATGGGCTCTTTTCGACTAATATTTTTGTTACCGAAAATGTGATACTTCTCAGCTGCATGTGCAGTGACAGTTGCCGGATAACACGGCAGTGCGCGTGCGCATATCCGCAGGGGGTCACGTTGGTGGCAGATGGCCTTACCCCATGACAGTTGTGTGAAGGGTGAATATTGTTTGTTTTATTATGTCCGGCACACCGGGTTCCCAAACGGCAGTGTGCTTTTGGACGGTGTTAGATACCGAACTGCATTGAGAGGCGTGAAACTGCATAAATTGTTGCTAAATGTCACGTCGCACGTTTGTTAGGAGAAATAGTTCTTGTAAGGGAACATGGTATCCTGAAAGGCTGAAAAATAAGAATCTTCCTTTTTTATATATATGGAGTATAAAATATATTAAAGCATATAAAATCAATAAATGATATAATAAATATAATAAAATAAATACCTATAATAGTAATTTATCCAGGAGTTGCATACAAAACTTTATGCAGTCTTAGCATTATAAGTTGTAGGAAATAAATCGTGAAATAATTCGGTATACATATATTGTTTTGTTTTATTTATGGACGCTCTTTAACTACTATGGTCCTTAGCGTCCCATTGTATATTGGGCGTGAAAGACCGATAATTGTGCTCAGACCTCTCTTTATCAGGCTTGAGGTTCTTTTAAGTTCCGTAAATCTACGACACGGGACCACCGACTTAACTTCCCTTCCGAAGGTAGCCATGCTAAGGATTTTTGCACCGGAAGAAATCCATCGCCCTCCGCCGGGTTTGAACCCGCGACCTCGGGAACTAAAGGCTAGCATGGTACCACTACACCACGGAGGACGACCCGGTATCCATAGCTGACATAAGTGAGAGCGTCTTCATGTGTTCGTGAATGAGATTCTCTCCCTACATTTTTTGTTTGTTTTGTTATTACCTGGCGTGTTGACCCGATTAGCAAGACAAGTGCTTGATGCATTCCCTTCCTGGGGGAGCAGTAAGCAGGTTTTGCGAACTGTAATATGGCATATTATCAGCACATCATGGTAAGTAATGATAAATTCAGATCTATGTATAGAGTTTTTTTTTTTTTTTTTTGCATATTCGTTGCTCAGAGAAAAGAATATCACATGATTTCATCTTCTCTCTAAAAGCCAAGCAACTTAGAATACCGATGTCACGTCATTGCTATTATTGGCACCCGTGTCATAATGGGTCAATTATGCACGATATTAAATACAGTAACAGCCTGTTTATAATGCCAAGGTTTCATAAAAAGATATAAAAAGCTATTTTTGTATCTACTTTAAATGCTTGCCTTGAAACCATTACATATTAAGCAATTATGTTACATTCTTCTATGGTTACTGCAACATGAGGAAACGACAGTTAAATCGCTTTTTTTCATATTTAAAAAGAGAGAATTGCTAGTTGCGATAAATCATAAGGTCAACACAGAGGTTCCGGCTGGGACCGGCGGGAGGAACTTGAATCGTTCCTTACCCTCAATAGAGTATGGAAGTATGCAGTGGGAATGAATGTGAAATAAAAGTCTAAGGCTCAGCTTAAAGCATCAAACAAATATTTCAGAAACGACTAATGCTGCGTAAAGAGCTGTGTTAGCGAAATTGTGTGTTTCAATGAGTTATGCATTTTATCAATCTCTTAAACTACCCCAATTGTATAAAATTCAATGAGAAACAAGAGAACTTCAAAGGCTATTTATTTAGAATTCAAGATATAATTTTTTTCTGCTAGTATCTCAGATACTATATCTAATGTAATCAAAATAATTCGTTTTTTTTTTGTTAGAAAATTAAGGATGACAGTGTTTCCATGTAAACATTTCCTTAGATGGGGGAATCTTCTTGAAAATCTTTGCCTGGCACATTTAAACGGTGTCTGGCTCAAGTATAGATTTGATATAATTATATTTCTCCTTTTTTGAGCAATATTGTTAAAAGGCTCGCGGACCTTTCTCCAAAAAATGCTTTGTTTGGAGTCAGGGCATCTCAAAACCAGCATTTACTACGAAATCTCTGCCAGTCTGAATGGAATACAGTACTTCCTCTAAGTACCCTAGGTAAGCAGTAGAGAAAGTAAAACCATCACACTTACACGTAACAACGTGAACAAAAAGTTAAATTATCAAAATAAAAAATGTAAAGCTATCACGAAAATCATCGCACTAAAGAAGTTATTTTCCTTGTTCGGTTAATACTAGACCTCCTTGTGGAGTGAGCTTCGTTTAAAAAATCTAGCAAAACAAGTCAGTCATCACAAGGTTGAAATTATTTTGGCTTACAAGGAGTGGAGGTTGAGTGCCTTTGTTTTCCATTTCTGTATACACATTGTCTTGTCCTGTTATATTCATGTACCTTTTGTATGAGACTTTTTCCCCTTCATTTCTGCTGCACTTCTTTCTTCTGTTTATCCGCTGTCTCGGTGAAACCATTCCTCTTCTGAAATGTTAAGACACAAATGTGGCCTTTCTTGGACTTGAAACAAACACGTTGATGATATCTCACAAAAGCGTTTGTATGAAAATAGTGGGCATAGCAATAAAGCGTGCATGTCAGCCTCAAAAACTTTAAATAATTCAAACTGAAATATTATATCACAATATATTCTATTCACTTGGTATTAAAGCAGTACCATTACATTAGAAGCAGGAAGAAAAGGGTGATTCATGAAACAAAGGTCTGTTTACGAACACAAATGCTTCCCTGTGATAACTACGAGGGTGGATTGATAAATCCACGACTTTGACGAGAGATAGGTTCTAATCGCAGGTTTCTTGTTTGCACAGAAGTCTTACACCTATTCTGGGCATAATCGCAGAAATTCGTCATTTGTTTCTTAGAACATTATTGAGAGCGTCTAAAATAAGCAGATGTGTGTTGCTTAGTAGAAAATGGAGAAAAGTGAATATCGTGTTCTGATAAAGCACTACTTTATGCGTGGTAAGACGGTGAAGGAAACGGAAGGAAAGCTGAACAAGTATTATGAGGACTCTGCTCCATCACATGGCATGGTTCACAGAATTTCGATGTGGTCGTTCGGGCACAAGAGATGCCGTGCGCACGAGACGGCCGGTTGAGGTTACAACAGAAGAAATGGTGAACAAAGTGCACCATATTGTGTTGGAAGACCGCCGAGTGAAAATTCGCGAGATAGCCAAGACCGTAAACATCTCGAGTGAACGGGTGTATAACATTCTGTACCAATTTTTGGGTATGAGAAAGCTGTCAGCAAGATGGGTGCCGCGACTGCTGACAGTTGAGAACAAGCGGAATCGTGTGACTATTTCGGGATGTTTGAACATGTTCCAGCGCAACCCAAATGAGTTTTTGCTGCGTCATATCACGGTTGATGAAACTTGGATCCATTACTATCAACCTGAAACCAAACAACAATGAAAGCAATGGATTTCCTTCGGCGAACCTGTTCCAAAGAAAGCGAAAACATTCCGTCGGCAAGAAAAATCATGGCAGATTCACAAGGGGTGATAGACATCTACTACCTGGAAAAGGGTAAAATAACCACAGGTTCATATTACGCCGCAATGCCGGATCAGTTTCACAATGAATTGTTAAAGAAACGATCCCATTTGGTGAAGAAAAAGGTTCTCTTTCACCAGGATAATGCACCCTCACACATGTCAGCCATTACCATCGCAAAATTTATGGAATTGGGCTACGAACTGCTACCTCATCCACCATATTCTCCGGATTTGGTTCCGAGCGACTGCTTCCTCTTCGCAAACCTGAAAATTGGCTCGCTGGGTAGAAATTCACGTGAACACATCATGACAGAAACAACCTCATTTTGCAGACTTCGAAAAATCATATTTTTTCGTAGGGTTAAAAAAAATTGGAGAAACGTTGGACAACGTGTATTGAATTGAAAGGAGACTATGTTGAGAAATAGAATTGATTTTTTGAAGAAAAAAAATTATTTTCTTTAAGAAGTCACTGACTTATCAATCCGCCCTCGTATTTCATCGCACAGAACAATGTCAATCAGATTTTTGCACCGTGATGTAAAGTAATTTACAAGCGAGCCAATTAGAGATCGGCAGATATCTTCTAGCCCATACACATTCATTCCGTCTGATTGATCCCGTTTATCCAACAGTACTGCAGAATTGTTATTTCGTCCTCCCGTTCAAATGAAATGCCAGCAGTAGGTATATCGTTCGTTTTCTTGTATTCGCTACGGTTTAAGCATCAAAGTGTCACTCGACACTTAATATATATTTTAGCAGTGTAACCTTTATAGCATTTCAGATAAACAAAGACGGTGAAAGAGATGACTGTTTCCTCAAATCAGCTTGGGGCCCAAAGAGTTAACTGAAGCCTTTTCAGGGTAGTAGAAAATCCCGGAAATAAGCCACACCCAAACAGCTTGACCAACTCGGATTGGAACCCAGGTCCGTGGTGAGAGAGTTGTTCACTGCAATGACGCAGGGGTAAGATGTTTGTTCCTAGCAAATGTTATAGATCTACCAGTTTCTAAAAAAAATCCAGAATTTCCTACATACCAGTAAATAAAGTTGTATTTCTTGACTGCTTCCGTGGTCTAGCGATGAACATGCGGCTTCAAAAACCTTAAATCCCGGGTTTGATTTTCGGCTGGTGGGAGAATTTCTTTTATTAACATCATTCCCTACCCTCCCAAAATCTGGAAAGTGAGAATGCGCTGGTGAACATTTGGATAGATAAAATCCAGCGATAAAGATTAAACAACCGCACAATTTTGTTTCTAGGGGAAAATACAACTAGCTTTTTCTTCGATGTCTTGTTCAAAATAAGCATCAAAGCTTGTTCTGAACAAAATACTTAGAAATATGGTGTGAGCGCCCCCCTAAGATGTTAGGCTATGTGTTGGACTGCATATTAATATGGCCAAGGGTTTGTCCAGATTTATGGCAAAAACTCTCCTTTGTTTAGCACAATACGTTCTTGCAAAGTCTCATGAAACAGTAAAGCTGCAATAGCTTAAATTTAAGATTTAAAATGCGAAAGAATCGGTGTTTTACGTTAATTAATGTATTTGCTGTCGGGTAGTATATACCTATACTTTTTTAAAAATTTACTTTTGTTTAATGTCGCTTAAACACAGGTGACATTGATATATTTAGAACGCTTTTTCCCCCTCAAAAGCGAAACAAACGGATACTTGTTGCTAATGTTTCCAATGTGTGTGGTTATTACGATAATTGTGCAGGATATATCAATTTTATCCCGTAAGAGAGCCTTGTTTGCAAAGGAGCAATAAAACAGATGAGAAGAACACATTTTAAGTAGAACAATCAAAGAGATTTTAGTAAGTCATGCATGTATAAGACACTTAAGTTCCTAAGTTTGTCTGCAAATCCTCAGCAAAAGACTATCCTGCCTAGACTAAGCAAATTCAAGTACCTACCATTAATCTTAAGAGGAGATTTAAAAGTCTTATCGCACCAATGTTAAATCTGCTAAATTCAATATGCATTATCTCAGAAATTGTTTAAAATGTCAGACTGAAATGTTAATAGTTTGTAGATGTAAGTGTTTTAAGTTCATTGATCTACCTTTATCCGTTTGTGTGTGAAAAAAAAGGATTAGCGTTCATTTTGATTAAAATTTATAAGCAACTTTTTATAAGTAACCATGTTTTTAGCAGCACTTGGAGGTTGTTTTTGTCATCCTAAAATGCAATTTAGCTGTTCTCAAGAATTTCTGAAAAAAAAACTATTTATGCCAGAAAATGTTATTCAGAGAAAAAGCTGTTCAAAGCAGAAATGGAGAGAACAAACCTGCATATATTTATAAACAGAAATTCTGTGGCTTGAGCACGTAGAAAACTCGATGTTTAATAATAGTGACACTTTGTAGAGCAAAACTTCCCGTAAAAATGTAAAGGTACGGACGAACGGAGGTGCTCCCCAATCGGGGCAGAACACAGCAAGTAGACCGCAGTGGCCCTTTTTTACTTCTACCGTGACCCCTGGGAGGGAGGTATGATGGGAGAAACCCGAAGGGCGACCAGATCCGGATGGCGACGGACGCAAATATGGACGGGGCCCCTAACGTTTCCATATCGAACGCATTCGACGCCGCCCGGCTCCATCACAAGCGTCTGAACCCCCGGAGGTCCTCCAGGGGCGGTGCCCACTCGGAGGCGACGTCTAAAAGAGCAGTCCCGCAACGACGCCAGTGAGAAATAAACCTCTGCAGAACGCATAGCCATCGCCCAGCAACAACCCTCTGAACACCGTCGCCTGGTCCTACAGCCCCGAAACAGATGGCAAGGAAGATGATGAGTTCAGGAAATGAGGGACAGGAGAGTCGTGGTAGAAGATGAACCACCCCATAATTTGCCTGCCGACCCGGGGAAACCACGAAAAACCATCAGTCAGAGTGGGCGATCGAACCCGGGACCTCCCGAATGCGAGTTGCACGCGTTACCGCGGCTCCACCTCGTTCTGTATAACTTCCGGTAAAAAGATGGACTAAAACGTATTACTATACTTGGGTCATGATATTTTTTCCTTGAAGTGTTGCGAATTCACAGAACAAAATGGCAGGTGTACAATTTTAAAAAATACAGGGTGGACCATTTAAGTTGAGACTGTACAATATCTCCAAAACTAAGTGTTGTAGAAAGAAATATCTTTGATAAAAGTTGTTTGATATTATGGGGGAAAGTAAATGCCATTAGTCGTGTTTTATTCGGAGGAATTTGTGATGGTCATTTTAGGGTCAATTTAATTTTTTTTAATGCGAACCTACCCTTTTTATTACTTTCTCTACTACGTATAGTAAGTAGGGGAAGTATTGCATTCCACCCAAAAATTCGATACCGAGATTTCACCGGAAATACATGTTTTGAGACCTCCTGAATCCAGAAAAAGCATTTTTGGAAACATGTCCGTGTGTGTGTGTGTGTGTGTGTGTGTGTCTGTGAACAGCATAACTCAAAAACTAACAGTCGGATAAACACCAAACTTGGTATTTACGTTCAGTATCTTCCAGAGATGCGACACGAAGATTTTCAAGAAAATCCTCCCACCCCAGACTACCCTTTACATGGAACATTTTTCGAAAATTTTAATTTTCTCAAAAATGGCTCTAACGATTTTGATGAAAATATCACATGTTTAAAATAATGTCATGAGAAATGAAATGTATATCTCGAAATTTCTGGGAATGTCTCCAAAAGTATTCTTCATTATGAACGACTTTTGCATAACTGGTAAACCATAAGAGATAGACAAAATTTTACTACACAAAAAATGTAGATCGCGTTAAAATACACAACTTATATCATGTACATTTTTTTTGTTGAGTGAACCGTTTTCGAGATATTGCTTGTTATTTCCTTAAATTTTCCAATACTTATACTTTTTCTCAAATTCGTTATTCATTTTTTTATGTCCTGGACATGCAAAGAGAATGGAATGCGCCACATAGCAACCAGCGTTAAAATATTTGACTATCGCTTAAAAGCTACCATATTCCCCTTGCATCTACAAGAAAATTACAAATAAGATTGACATCTCGATATTTCGATTAATATGAAGCATATGGAGAATAGGCGTTTGTAAAAATAGATTGTACAAGAGTAGAGAAAGTCATGTGAGTGTAACACATCAGATTTTTTTGTTTTCTCACTCGTCATAAAAAAACTAAACAATCTTTACGTAATCTTTTGCAATTGTTCTTGCACCAACGTAAATAACAATGAAAATGCCGTGCGAGGGGTCCAGCGTTCCATTCCCGGCTTGGGGTGGGAATTTTTCTCTAGCCAAAATTATTCCTTATCCTCCCCAGAGTTGGAAGTATGAATGAGAGAGTGAATTCGTGTGAGACCTAATGATTAAAAAACCCATAATGTAAGAAACCCAAGGAAAAGCGAATACGAGTCAACACCATTGCCTTAGGCAATAAGTTCCAAAGGAAAGGCCGCCGATAAGACCAATGTAGTTAAATGCGGGGTATAAATGGAACTAAAAAAAATTAACAACGAAAATTCTGAATGGCTTGTACGAAGAGGGCAATGCATGGTTGGACCATCCATGGATGATCATTTGAGGGTTTCGTAATTGCGAACCAACATTTTTTATTGTGTTTCCTTATTCCTCATCACAAAATAAACAGATTTTTATAAATCATTTTCTAATGGGAAAACAACGTGAAAAATGTAAGTTTCAATTTTAAAAAATTAAATTGACCCTAAAATGACCATGGCAACGTCCTCTGAACAAAATATCAAGCAACTTTTACTAAAGACGTTTCTTTCTACAACGCTTAGTTTTGGAGATATTGTACAGCCTCAACTTAAATGATCCACCCTGTATATTTGACGTATCATTGTTTCTACAATGATAAAATATATGCAAAATTAAATAGGAAATTCTAATTAATAAGGCTGCTCAAATAACTAAAATGAATTTTGGGTAAGTTTTGCCATTTATCTTTCCTTAAGTGCTTTTTTAATGTCTGCGTATATTAATGAATGCTACTTTTAAAATACATCCATATTATCTATTTACATACTGTTTTCAGAAGAGTTAGTTCATCTTTGCACGAGCGATCGTCTTTAGAATGAGAGATCCGTCTGAACATAACATTTTGCTTGCACACATGCACGTCAAGAGACTAAAGAGTATTGATGCTCTAATTATAGCTTAGCAAAGTACGAAAATTCAGCAATCAAAAGATCTTGCCCTGCAATCTAGTCATTGCGGGAGTGGCATAGACAAACGTATCCAGAAGTTTGAGGCTGGTGAGGTCAGATCTTGGTTGCCAAGCAACCAGCCCACTACCGCCAGTTCACCTGTCTGGAAATACGTCCAGAAACACGAACAGAATATGTGGAAACAGCAACTGCCTTGCGGCATTATGTGATTATGTGCTGCACATAGCTGCTCACTGAACTATGTTCAGCACTTCGACCTCAATGCCGGCTAGTGGGTGGAACCTATGTACGACCACGTTTTTAGTTGTCTTTTCCACCCGTGAAATTAATGATATTGACTAAATATATAAAACGCACTTTTTTCTGATTAATTATAGCAAATAATTCTAAACAAATATTCGCTCTAGTCACATTTTCCATACAAGGTCTTGCTAACATGTCTGGTGTTAAGCTTCTGTTTTTGTCGGTTAACGCTTGTGTAATGCTTAAAGGCAACTAACCATATGGTGAGATTTTGGTTAACAACTTCAACATTTCTAATTTTTTGGTTTGCCATTTTCTACTAATTTAGCCTATAGGAAGAATCCGTGCTGTTTAGGGCATTTACGACTATTATGCAGAAGAATGTTCACCCCATTACGAGATCAGAAACTCAAAACAACGGTATGTGTATCTTTAAATCTGATTTACTAAGAAAAAAGATTTCCAAATTTTTCAGTACATAAAATGTTCATGCAGTGCAATTTTTCTTCAATCTTACATAATCCGACAAGCTAGGCACATAAAATATAACACTTTTATAAAAATATATGAATGATAAAAAAATTGTATAAATTATAGAATAAATGCAAACTTTGTGTATTTGTTGTTCAGTAGAAAAGAAGATAAACATTGTTTTAGTTAAAGTTAAATATGGGGAAAATGCCAATTTGAGTGTCTTAGAATATCTTGCTGATGACAGGTAAAATTTTATTGTAAAGACATAAATAATTTGACGTGTGGGACATTTCATATATCTACCAATATCTAGATAAATAATAATTTCTAAATTATTTGCCCTAGGTACATGAGACTTTTTAGATGCTTAGATATAAGATTATCTTCGTAGCATGAAGTTAAAAGTTTAACAATTGGTTAATTAAGATATTTGAAAATTTCACCATAGGGATCTGAAGGTTCCAAATGTTTAACAGTAATTGTGTCCTCATAAGTTAATACATTATATACTATTTTGTTATTCATTTTTCACATTATTCACAATATGCGCTCAAATGAAACTCAGTTGAATAATATAGGTATACTGAAAGGTACCCGCACACTGAAGCAACGAGCTGAGCGATCACTGATGTCCATTTGTGGCCAAGTCGCTACTTCTTTCCTGAAGAAAATTTCAAATGGGGTATCAACTATTCCATAAGAGAAAACTGAATATGTGCTCGTGCATTAAAAGTTTAATTCTGGCAATTTCTGGTACATTGTTTGTTACATATTTGTGGATCTTAAGGGACCATTTGGAACAGATACTAATGACTTTTTAATGACTTCCTCTTTCAGCCAAGGATTTTTAAATGCTTTGCTTCCCCGCTTTGCGTTGCATAAGCGCCATCTCTTCTAGTTGCACTCAGTGTTATAGTTGTCAGAAATTGGAGAACTTCGGCACTAAGGCGCACATGAGGACTTATTTGCTTCTAAACTTCGGGAAGTAGGGATAAAGGGAAGGACCAGAGGGCGACCAGACGCAGGCGGAGTCCCTAATGTCTCCAGATTATCATCCTGGCGCCGGTGGGACCTCCCTCACAGGCCTACATCACGAAGAGGTCTCTTTGGGCGCCCGGCCCGTCAAACACACCGAACGTTAGGGCAGTGTTCCTCAAAGCAAACTACACCGCCACATACATCTCGCCTGCCTTCCACTCCTTAATCCTTCACCCCTTAAACAAGGAAATGGGTGGGGGGGGGGCAGGAAAATTCGACAATTCACCCCAACATTCGACTACCAACCAGGGAAAACCGTGATAAAATCCAAGAGAATAGAACCCGCAACCTCCGAATGCGAGCTTCACACGTTACCATGGAGCCATCTCGCTCGTCTTCATTCACTGTTAAACTCACTATACAAAGCTGTGCAGCTCACACTTCTGTGTGAACTACCTGTTCTCTCTCTCTCCCCATCGCATTAAGGAATTTAATAGTGCTTCATTGTTGTAACATTGTAATCCAGTTCTCACAGCTATCGGGATGCGTTAGAAACGGATCCGGTTCATGTGCATTGACAGTCCATGCGTTTGATTTTTGCATCAGTTGCAGTATTATTAAATGAACAATTAATGATACCTATACTATCATCCATTATGTTTAGGAAAGCTTTTATGCTTTCCAGCAGTTCATGGTATTCGTCTCTACATCCCCACAAGCAGTATTTGTGACCGAAACCGTATCCTTACAACAGGTCAATTTTCCAAAAACACCCAGTGGAAGTGTTTATACTTTAAAGGTCTGATTAATGATCATACTTTTGACCTGGAGATAATATGTGCAATTTTAACTCTTTGCTGAAGCCAGAATACTACGCAGCTAAGACGTACGACACCGAATTCGTTTAAGGCATGTACTCGTGAATGGAAGGTCCGCGTTCAAACCCAGCCTCCGTCCTCCCTGACAAGTTTTTTTCCAGGCCTTATAACCGGCAAATGCCGTTGAGGCACCTTAAATGTGACCTGGATAGTTTCCTTCCCAAATGTCCTTTGCTAACAATCATTTCATTTCATGTATCATCAGTGTCCACCATTCTTTCCAAGTGATAAGTCACTATTCGTTTTCTTCTCGTGGTCGTGCAAAGAACATAGAATTTGAAAGTCATCACTTGCGACACGCTATTGTATCTTTCTTATACCCACAACAAAATGTAGCTGTAGATGAGAAGTGAGATCTAATGAGAAGTAGATAGAAGGATAAGCATTTGTAAGAAGGCTTTGTAGAAGAGTGAGAAGAGAAAGTAATGCGAGTACAACACATGGGATGTTTTTAGTTATATTTCGGGAAAAGTTTTTTATAAGATAGAATAAATACCCTACTTTCATTGACATACCTAATGAATATCAATACTCTGTTGCTGCGAAGTGGACTGTTTAACTCTATGCTTCTTTCTGTCTTGCAAATTTCTATTACAGTCCGGCTGAGATAGGTTCCTCAAGTAAATCTTGTGTGGGAAAACATTTATCTAACTAATGTCCCCAATTCAACGTAATTTAATTTAGTTATGTAAGCTGTTTTGAGGGAAAAAGAGGAGACAAATTTTCATGTTTACATCGAGTACCGCCTAATTAAACCACCGTACAACACTCAACATTCGGGAAATTCAATACCGCCATGGAACATGGTCATTCACAGTTAGTATACAGATGGTCTTGCCAGTAAAATATCGTTTTAATATCGAGTTTTCTTTTCAAATAATTATATATTTTTACAAAGGGGATAGCCTATGTCAGACACCATTTTATAAATGGTTCATATTGAATGAGTACTTTCCAGGATAAAGTGTATTATATTTCTTCTTTGTATATAGTACAGATACAAAATAAAATATTTGTGTATATTGGCAGGTCAGATGACCTTGTGAGTTGGCCGTCCACTGGCTTTATAAATGTCACGTTTATCTTGTTGCATCATATAGATTTTCATATCGGTAAATAAAGCAATGAGGACACTGATGTACTTTAAATATAACCAATGAGTTAATATAAGTTTGTGTTGCTTGTGCTGAACAGGAATTGAACCTAACCCCTTTGGGTGCTGGCGCGTGCCATCTTAGTCACACTAGTGCTTTGTGTGTTTTATAAAGAAGGGAGGGACAGAATTGCCACTTATTGTATTGGAACCTGGAGGAGTTGTGGTTACTATGTTATTTGCACGTTAACGAGTTTCATCTTGAAAACGAACCTGTAATTAAGTTTTTGGTTGTTTTCCTTTTCGACCACTGCGTTTCTCCCTTCATTTATATTTGCTGCTGAGTGTGTGTTGTGAAAGAGCATCTAGTAAACTTTCCAGGATCCTGCTTTTGCTTGAGTTGTGAAAACAAATTATTGGACTTCTTACGGAAATTAGCCGGTCTGCTTAGCTAATGTGGTTACACAAGGCCGCGTTAAGAGATATCTTTCATGGATTTCTTGAAATGATACGCTTTATAACCTGCATAAATGTAGGGCTGGCTGATCTCCAGTGCTGATACGCTGAGCATATTTACGGTGTGGCATTCTTTCAAGTGAAAGTGATGTTGGCAAGCCTGGTGCGAACGGAAGAAACACCGGAGCTTGAAAGTGAAAAGGAAGAGGGAGCAGTCAGGGTCGCCAACCTCTGCAACGATTGTGCGGTCAAGTGGTATCGCGATTGTTTCTGGATTTTTACACGAGATAAGATTTGTATCACACCATGTTCAACCTTCAGGTTGCATGTGGAAGAATGAAGATAAAGATTGTATCCCCCAAGGCACGAACCAAGAGAAAGGAATTAATAGAGCTTGATGACGTCGTAACATTTCTTTGAATGCAAATTTGTATCAATAAATTATTATTGATCTTAATAGCTCCTTTATTTCTGTATATTATTCTTTGAAGTAATATGATAATCCTAAATGGAGTTGTAGAGAGGATAGTTTCTTGAGTCTTTAAGGAGGAGGGAGCGTAAGAAGCCAGCATAAATATATTTAAAATTGGAAAAACTCAAAATTATAATTGTATTTTTCATCACGAAGAAAAAAGGGCATATAAAACGAACTGCTTAAAAGTAAAATATGGAATTTTTAACTACTAAAGACAGTTAGTTCATTAGCTGTATTGGGGAAAGGATATACCACAGCCAATCGCGAGAAGAGCGGCAGGCGATTGTTGGAGCGAAATACTTCTACTGCTGATTTGTTTGGAAGTACACCATAGCTCTCGAGGATCTAAATTGAGCCATGACTAGTGATGGCTATCCAACTAATGTTACAGTTTTGATTTTTAGTAGAAGCACGTCCAAAATAGGCACACATACTTACTTATTGGAGAGTTAGCCTGGTTGGGAGGAAAATAAAATATGAAGAACTATAAACTCACTATGTAGTTCATTCTTGCATCCATAATAGGGTGAGGATTTTAATTGAAATACTTCTAGTATGAAGGCAGAGAAGCAGTGATCCCGATTTTGTATGCTCGATTAAAGGTCAATTCGACGTGTGCTCATTGTACGAAAACATTCGTTTTGGTTCTGATTTTAGGTTTTGTGTCGAATGGTTTGTTTAAAAAGTTCAGAGAACTGTAATGCAAATAATAATATGAAACGACCTTTCGGTTATTCAACGAGGTCATTGCTGCTCGATTGACCCATGGCAATTGAATTATGTTTGTAATATTTTTGTTCTCCAATATTGTTTGTTTTATTCCAATGGTCTCTGCCTCGACTGGGTTACGGATCGGGAAAGCATTGATGTCTGTATTGGATGTTCCTGTACTGTTATAACTTCGATGTTCAGTTGCTATGAACCCTTAAATAAGCCTACGTTCAATGAATTTTCATTCGCTTAATATTTTGTTTATTTATTTTATGCATTGTTTTATGTTTGAATGAAATTGCTCTGAACATGCTTGCATGTTGTAAATACATCAGAAAGAACAAACGTTTTTAAACTGATCAGAAATGTGTGAAATCACTTATATTCCATATATGTTGCTTAAAACTAGAAGTATGAAAAACGTCAGCATACGTAAAAAGTTCTGCTCCAAAAGATTAGGGACGGTAGGGACGTTCATCTTATGAAATTAAAGAATATGATATTAACTACTCCTATTTTCAGTA
Source organism: Deroplatys truncata (assembly GCA_030765065.1). Taxonomy (NCBI): domain Eukaryota; kingdom Metazoa; phylum Arthropoda; class Insecta; order Mantodea; family Mantidae; genus Deroplatys; species Deroplatys truncata. The sequence goes on along the minus strand of CM060988.1, from coordinate 145,099,947 downwards.
TGTAATTAAGAATGACGTGATAAAACGCACAGATTTACTTCTAAGGAATTGTAAACTATAATTACTCTTCGACAAGAATTGCAATAAATGTAAGTTGCACAAACATAGATAGTTAATTCGTGGACGTTTAAAGGGCTGATCATTGCGGTTTAGAGAATGTAAAACAAATATACATCCATATTAATACTATATACAGAGAAAATTTGTATGTGTGCGTATGTAGGGTATAATAAAAAAAATACCCAACCAATTTTGACAACCATTAAAAAACCCGAGTCTTTCTGACGGACATGAGGCTACAAAATACATCTAATTTCATTTCGTAAATTAGTAAAAGATTAAGAAAGGATTTAGAACCCTTGTACCTGAATATGAACAAACCGAGGGTATAAAATAACACGCTTGCTAAGAAGGCCTTGGCTTTTAATTGAGAATGCCATGAAGAGAAAAATAGTTATTACTCCACAGAATATGCATGTAAAATAACACAAATGCCGCGGATATTTCATTTCAAGCAATATATATAGGGTAACGATTTAGCAACGAAGACAGCAAAACAAAAGAGAATCGTATTTTGTTATACGCATTAGGGTAATCTCAAAAACCACTCGACCAATTTTGATAATTCTTTCATCATCCAAAACCCCGATTCTTTCTGACGCACATGAGGCTATAAAACACATAATTTTACTTCATAACTTACCAAAATATTAAAAAGAATTTACGAAGAACTTGTACTTGAATACGAAGCTATTTGAGTTATAGAAGAGCATGTGCATGCGAAGAAGGCTTTGACTTTTGTCATACAGTGGAAAATAGGTCTTTATACGCCACAGAATATGCATGTAAAATAAGACAAATGCCGCGGATATTTCATTCCAAGCAACATATATGTGGATGGTCACAGTTTAGAGTTAACATACAGTAGATCAAAAGAGAATCGGATGTGTTTATAAGGGTACACATGCAATACGAATGCCAAAATCGTTTTAATAACCCTGTGTAAGAAAGTTTTGCTTTCTTTCCTTTGTATGTTATAAATATCGTCAGAAGGGTATGTTAATTCTATAAAGACAGAAAATTGTGTGCAGTTAACTAAATCAGTCAAACCGATATGTTATAATTAACAACTCAGAATTATTTTCCTCGGTGATTGCAGGCTGTTTCTTTTCCAAAGCGGTTGGTTAACTTGGTGGTCTGGGAGTGCGAAATCTTCATATTCACCAGCTTCACTTCCGTTTCCTTGTATATGTCAAGGGTCTACGTTTTATATGAAAACGATGTAGTTTTTTTGTTATTAAATAGCTACGGGACCAGAGAGAAGGAACAGATGTTTAAACTTTCACCTTCTGTGATTATCTAAACAATCTGATGTGTTACACTCACATGACTTTCTCTACTCTTGTACAAACTATTTTTACAAACGCTTTTTCTCCATATGCTTCATGTTAATCGAGATGTTAATCTTATTGGTAATTTTCTTGTAGATGCAAGGGGAATTGCTAGGCTTTAAGCGATAGTCAAATATTTTAAGAACTGGTCCCTATGTGGAGTATTCATTCTCTTTGCAATACCAGGACAAAAAAAAAGAATAACGAATTTCCATTTGAGAAAAAGTATAAGCATTGGAAAACGTAAGGGAATAACAAGCAATATCTCGAAAATGGTTGACTCTACAAAAAAAATGTATATGACATAAATTGTGTATTTTAACGCGATCTACATTTTTTGTGTAGTAAAATTTTGTCTATCTCTTATGGTTTACCAGTTATGCAAAAGTCGTTCACAATGAAGAATACTTTTGGAGACATTCCCAGAAAATTCGAGATATACAATTCATTTGATATAAAAATGTCTTAAACTTATGGTATTTTATTCAAAATCGTTAGAGCCACTTTTGAGAAATGTTCCATGCAAAGAGTAATCTGGGGTGGGGTGATTTTCTTGAAAACCTTTGTGTCGCATCTCTGGAAGATACTGAACCTAAATACCAAGTTTGGTGTTTATCCGACTGTTCGTTTCTGAGTTATGCTGTTCACAGACACACAGACACACATGTTTCCAAAAATGCTTTATGTGCACACAGTGCACCTCATGATGCAGTAATTTGTATCACAAATTACTTAAATGTAAATAATGGTTGTAATATGAATATGCATTTTTATGTGACATTGATTTGAGATGTTTATTGATTGTAATTATTGTTGAGAAGTAAGTTTATACGGCCTTACTGAAACAGACAATAATAGCGTGCAAAAATGCAGCGAGGGGGTGAGCTGTTTATCATTATTGGAAACGAGGAAGTTACGTAATGTTGGCGCGTTTTCCTTTAGAATCTGCTGGAATATTTCCCTAGAGCATATGTATTCATAATTTTTATTGGATATAAAAATAGACGCTAATGTTGGCGCGTTTTATTAGCCAATTGCAGTTCAGTTATAATCTTTAGGCATATCTGGATGAAGGAGTATAAAAGGTAGGTCAGAGGTAAAGACCCCGTCAGTTCGTCGAAAATATTTTGTATGATACACGTCGCCTTCAGTCCAGCAGAAATATTACACGTCGGCTATAGATTCACAAGTTACGCGTAGCAGAATTATGAAAAATCTAAAGTGTTGTAAAGTTAATTATACAAAAAGTTGAAGTACGCGAATTAAGAGTGATCAGTAATGCAGTTATTATAACAGTTTCAGTTTGGCGAGTGTCTAGATCAATGTGTAAATGTGATAGTGACAGTGTTCGACAATAAAAGTATAAAAGAAATTCTTTCATCAGTGTTATCTTTGGATAAAAGATTCCTTTCCGTTTACACAACCTGTATAAAGAGAAGTGCTCGAGCCAAAAGGATAAGAGCTAGCCGGAGGACAGTAAAAAAAATTAAATAAAATAAAAGTAGCATTCTTTCAAACAAAAACTAATACTGCCGCAAATTGCTAACACCAGATGGAGCTACGAACCTAACAAAGAATTACGTCACAAAATGGCATCACCACGTGAAGTAAACAAACATATACAAATAAATAAAAATATTATAAATTTACCATCGCAAACTGGCACCACAACGTGGGGCTACAATAATGTTAAATTAAATAACATTAAACCATCGCACTCAAAACATGTATTTCCGGTGAAATCTCAGTATCGAATTTTTGGGTGGAATGCAATACTTCCCCTACTTACTCTACATAGTAGAGAAGGTAAAAATTATTAGACCAGTCCGCCAAAGCGGTTGGTTAACTTTGTGGTCTGGGAGTACGGAATCTTCATATTCGCCAGCTTCACCTTTATTTCGTTGTATATGTCAAGGGTCTATGTATTGTGTGAATTCGGTGTAGTTTTTTGTATTATTAAGTAGCGGTGGGACCAAAGAGAAGGAACAGATGTTTAAAAATTCACCTTCTGTGGTTATCTAAAAAATTATTCGATCACTCCGACCGATGATTGTTCCACCTCAAAAAGTAGTTGTAGGCTATGCAGCATTTCCAGAACTTGGAGGTGATTGAGGAAGACGTTCCACTGTTTCATATCCTTTTGCGCGAACATCAGGGAATTCTTCATCCGATATTAGTTATAGTCGGGACTACGAAATTACGGTTATAAGAATTAAAGGGAAGGATTCAGCGTAAACATCTAAATATCGTACAATAATTATATAAAGAACGGAGGAAGGTAAATCGTCATTCGAGTTTAAAAAGCTACCCGTGCAAAATCGTGTAAGACAGCTAGTTCTGAATAAAATCGCTACGCCATTACTCATCTATTCAGCCCTGTATTCGCGAACAGCTCATTTTTATCAATAAGAAATGGAAGTAATAAATCACCCAAGGGCGCAGCACCATCACTCTTAGGAAAATTCTCGGGAAAGCAAACCTCCCTAGTTTTCATTTGGATAGAGTGGTGAAGTAAGTAGCCGTTGGCCAGATATGAGGGGAAGAAAATGCTGTGCGCCTCTGGTATTGAACGCACACCCCTCCAGACCATATCGACTAGAGCAGAGTAACGTAGAAGCTATGCTAATTCGGTGGTGAGCGCTAAATTACCATCCTTTGTAGTGATTTTCCAGCTTCTGGAGCAGAGTAGCACAGGATGTAAATACACTTCGCTTCTCAACAAGCTGTGCGGAAGGTACTTGCTAACTCCTTTTATTAAGAGCGGGGTGGAGAATCTCAGTTTGATGCCTGCTAGGAGTAAGACACACAGAAACGAGTGAAATGAAATTGTGCCCATTAAAACCTTTTAACATCAACTTTAAACAAGTTTAGCTCGGTATGGAGAGTAATATGCGGGGGAGGGGGACCTGATGTCAGCATTCACACGACTCTCTACTCACTCTTCTACAAACTATTTTCATAACAGCTTATTGTTAATAGAGATAAACTTTCAATTCATATTTACACATTTTGTTGTAAGTATAAAGTATAGTCAAATCTTTTAAAAATCTGTGGCTATGTGATTCCAGTTCAAAGCGTTATTTCGGAAATGTTTAACAGTACAAAATTGTAATTTGATCCAAATTGTGTGTTTTAACGAGATCTACGTACTTTTGGGGGTGGGGATCTGGGTGTAGTAGGTTTACCAGTTATACAAAAGTAATTCACAGACTGTTCTCGGAAAATTCAAGATATACATTTTATTTGTCATGCAAATATCTTAAACATTGGTATTTTAATCCAAATCGTTAGAGCCATTTTTGAGAAAATAAAAAAAGGGGGTGAGATTTTTCCATGTAAAGGGTAGTTTGCGATGGGGGGATTTTCTTGAAAATTTTCGTGTCGCATCCTTTGAAGATATTGAACTTAAGTACCAAGTTTGGTATTCAACCGACTTTTCGTTTTTTAGCTATGCTGTTCACACACACACACACACACACACACACACACACACACAGAGTTTTCTAAAGAAAAAAATTTAAATTCAGGTAGCTTAAAACCTGTATTTCCGGTGAAATCTGTTTATTAGTTGGAATGAATTGCTTCTTCTACTAATACTCTGGGTGAGTAGTAGAGAAAATACAAAATCATGAGATTGTAACGCAGATCAAAGTAGAAGGGGCAATATTTTGAGGTGGACACCTTGCGCCCCTCATGCCGCCTTTCACTAACTGTGGAGCTGTAGGGCCATGACGAAGGCAGACTATCTGCCGCTTAACAGGTTGTATACTTTAAGAAAACTTGGAACAGATGATTTACCTGGTAATTCTTGAAGAGTTGGAGTTTTCGATAACTATTAGAACAATAACTATTGAATTTGTAAAAAAGCATATTTTAATCATAAAATAAAGGAAGAACTAATTTCCAAACAAAAAGCATTCCATATTTAAGTGAAATGAGAGATTGGGTGCAATTAGCGATTACATATATTTTATATTTTATGTTCTATGTTCCGTTGTTTAGGATTTTAACGATGAGGTAGATTAAACTGCATACTTGCATGAAACAACTGAATTCATTCGTGGCATTTGTTCTCGGCTACATTCAACCATGCGTGCAGTCTCACCAGCTGCTCGTCTTGTCTGTTATTATTTATGCTCGCTTACTCGGTCTTGCAGGACTCCCAGGCTTGGGCAGCGCAAGAATGGTATTCGTTAATGCAACGGGTAATTTAAATCCCAATGTCAAAAGCATTTGTTTTACACTAGGATAAAGTTCAATCGAAGACAGGATAAAATAGTTTGCTTAAATGACAATACACAAATATATCAATCCTAGTTGGCGTTAAATACCTATTAAGAATTTAAGAAAATATGGACTTCATAAATTCAGTTTTTAGTGTACGAATCCGTAATGGTGAGCTTTGCAGGCTCTGGTAGCAACGTATATGTTTCTCTAAAATATTACATTCTCTTCGAGATGGACGTCGGCAGACCTCTGTGTCGAAGGTCTACGTAGCAGTAGTGTTTAACGCCTTTTATTGCTGCATACGGCACCACAGGCGGTGTACACTGATAATACATGAAATGAAATGATAATTGGGAAAGTAACGTTCCAGGCCCAAGTTTTGGGTACTTCGACGCGTTTGCCAGTCATGAAGACTGAGAAAAACATGTTAAAAACTTCAGCCAGGGACGATCGTTATGAACCACAGACCTCCCGTTCACGAGTCCGTGGCTTAAGTACCCCGGCTACCCATGTCGGTATCGAAGGTCTAAGAAAGCTTATCCCACATTGAGATACATGTTATAAAAGGAACGAGAACTAGTGGAAATTGCTTTATAAGTAAAATCTGCTTGTTTTAAAACGAACCTGTCCCACAAATACAGGCGCTGTCATTTAGTCTACATTTTGTTGCGAAGCTGTTGGATATTCTTGTCTTGAATGTAAAGTCTTAGTATTGTCTTATTTTTACGTTTTACTTGGTGTGAATTAATATGACATCAGCTGAAGACCACTTGTCTAGCAAGACCAGCCTCTGCTGAGGTCATAGTTCTGAGCACGAAAGTTGGCAACGCCGAAGCACGGAGGTCCGTCTGGATTACAAAGAGACTTCTTTTCGGATTCCCATCACGAGCTAACACAGTGTGCCACAAACACGGAGCTGGAAATCCCAAGTTGCGGTTTAAGACAATAGCACCTACCAGAATTTAAATAGACGACAGGTAGAGTACCGTTTGTGGCGCCATCTTGCTCCGCCGCCCGTCTCGATATGATCGATTTACGTCCCTCCAGCCAATGATTGATGAAATACCTACGACACGAGGGGTCCTATCGATTGGCTTGACGCACTTCCACGGTTATGAAACGGTTTATTGAAACGGGCGCTCCAAACCCACTTCCTTAGTGCTGCTGAATGAATTATTGGTTGATCTAGTTTGACTATCCAGAAGGCATACATTCAGTTCTTGTTCATCGCTTTTGGCTCTCAATTTCCTGGATCCTTGCTCTTTATGAAAAACGAATGTAATTCTGTGAGCACCAGCCATCCCAAAACTTGCTTTCAACATCATTAATTCGAAATGTCGGGTGCTATTTTACATCTAAATGCAATGTTTACCTCTATTTTCTAACTTTAATAGAATAATAAAAGAAATCGCTGATATAATCTTATATGTGGGCATCTTCTGATTTTCATTTTACTGGTTTTATTTCCGTTTATTTGGAAAATAAGTATAAAATTTGTTTTCTCTCATTTCCCTACATGTTGTTTTCAATTTGATTTGTTTTCTTTTTACTTTTATTTATGACATATTTTAGCCCTTGTCTACCTTGTATATTGCATTTATGATCTCATCTTGATCATGCAGTATCCTTCGAAGGGACTCATTTCAGCTTTTTTTTAACTGTTGTATTCCACCTAAAAATTCGATGTATTTGAAAATACACGTTTTGACTTCCACCGAATAAAAAAATCAGAAATTTTCACACTTGAGCCAAGACACCGTTTAAGGATACCAAGCGAAGATTGTCCAGTAAACTCCTAACCCTAAATAACCAAAAGCATAAAAAAATGTTGCTTGTTTGTTATTTTTAAAATACGACTAATGATTTTGGTTAAAATGTCACATTTTTGAGATACATGCATGAAGAATAAAATGTATATTTGTGATGACCTATGAAGTCCTACTCATGCTCATTTAATTTTATGTAACTTTAGAGACCAGATAAAAAATGCAGAAAAAATCTAAGGCCTATTAAAATATACCATTTTTGTTAAATATATATTTTCATAGCATTCTGTTTACTAAATATCCGCTCTTTTGGTTTGGATTTTCCATATAAGCGATACGCTGACAAGTACCATTCTATTGTTTCTCGTGATGTCATATCCCAACCTGTTTTTTTAAACATTTAAGTGTTTTCCTAGCCTCTTGCTTGCTCCGTGTTCCCGCGATAAATGATACTTTGAATAGCTATGAAAATAAACTGTAGATATTGGGTAGAGGAAATAATGTGATTGTAACAAATAAGATGTTTGTGTTTTGCGGTAGAATGTTTTTACGTTATTAGCACCATATATTGCGGGAGATATGTTTCTTGGAGTACGATACAAAGTTTCCGGTGGACTTCGCCCCACGTTTAAAAAATCAACTTTGTTTTTTAATGTTTATTTGAATATTATATACGTATGCCTCGGCTGCGTCAGTAGTAATTTTTAGAACGCGTATCTCTTAGCAGGGGTAGTACGCTAAAGAATGAAGGCAAATTATAATTTGTATTCCACTCCTTTTATTATTCCTTCACACGATTAAATAACATAATGTCATATAATTAGACTGATATTATTTAAGTGTTAAAAATACTGCCTCAGTTTTTAACTTAGTTTAATGCCTATAATGAATGTCTAAATGACCCCGGGTTCTATTGAACTTTGTTAGTTATCTGATATTCGTCTACTCACGATAAGGGAATACATCGGATGAAGGCTTATCTAGGCAACACACCTCTCACCGTAATTAGAACTCGGGCCCTCTACCTGTTTTAGTTGCTGTTAGGGTCCAGGTTTACTGTTGAATAAAAACATTTTAATCACTTCTCGGGTGATACTAATTTGTGCCACCAAGATTAAAATGTTATTGAATTAATTCTGTTTACAACTTCTATTGCGCTTGAGCCACTGCGGTGAATCAGTAATCGTGATAAGTCTGAAAAATGTAAGCGAGGGGGGGGGGACACCCATGGGTCCATTGGAAATAGTGCGAGTTGCCTAAGGGTAAAAATGCGGTTATTACGTATATCTCTCAATCGACAGAAATCCTGGCCGTTAGATATCAGGTTGTAAAGCACATTTGCGACACCAGCAGAGCAAGCAAGATCATTATTCACTGGTTAGGTAGGCATTTTGCATATAAAAGTGCTAGAGGCTGATTAAACTGATGGTTCTTCACGCTTCGGCAGTAAAATTGTTATTCCTGCGCTCATGAAAATTGCTTTAATTTAGCAGGCTGTTTACCCAGCACATTTAGCGAAAATGAAATTATAATTGATGACACAAACTGAACATTATTGGTTGGAACAGATAACGCTTGCAGGACGATAACAGTAAACACGTTGGTTGTTTTTAAACACTCTAGGTATCGAGGGATGAGCTTCCACAAGTTTCATCAACGGTGGGTAACGCTTTAGCCCGCAAAAAGCCCTTGACGTGCATGTTTGTACAGGGTGATCAGATATTTTTGGTCATTCCGTCATTTGGTCTTTGAACCAGTCTTCCCTTGGCCGTGTACAGGGTCTTTCATAAGTAGGGAATAATGCAAATAAAAATTAATTTTGAAAGGAAAGGTTACACACACACGCAAAATTCCGCCATTATTTTACAGGTGTGACGTCATCGACAAAATTTTTAAATGCCAACACATTATTTTTGTATTCTTTTCTAAAATGTAGTTATGTTATTTAGATGTATGAACAATTTCATTTGTTTCAAACAAAAGATATGGTCGCTACGGGAGCAGATCTCTCTCCACTTGATTACATTTGAAACGTAGTCTTTGTTACGAAGCCTGCTAATTTGGAAGAGTTAAAGATGAGGATAAGGAAAGAGTGCTAGATATAAAACCAGCAGTGATTGAATTCATGCTTCGATTTGGCCACTGCCAGATTGTATTGGGGAGCATTTTGAACTTGTTAAATAATTGGAATTTCATTTGTTACAGTAGGAAAGCAAATTGTGAAAAACAATTGTCGATATTGTTCCATATCTATCAATAGGTCCGCGATCGCTATACTAATAAAACTCACGCGTCTAAATTAATCTGAATTGTTTAGGATGAGTGAATAAACATAATAAGCACATGTATCCCTTCTTTGCACAGTTTAACACATTGGAACACAACAAAAATAATACATATGTTCGCTAACGTAAAAAGTGTTTGCCGTTCGCGTCACATACACACGCATTCCGCCCAAGGCACTGTGGGAGCTTTCCTTCTATTGCAAACATTGTAGATCAATCAAAGGAAAAATCCCTTAACGATGTTTATACATAAGCTTAGGTTTCTATTCACGGGAGTTTAGATTAGGTTTAGTTTTTTTTTTATATAAACTTAGGTTAATTAGCAACCAGTGGTTACACAAAAGCACGCGAGCGAAGCGAGCGTGCGTCCCTTAACACTGACAGAACCTACTGCAAAATGTCTCCAGATTTTGCTATTAAAACGAGGCAACTAGTTTCGAGGGCGGATGGGCCAAACTTCTTTTTCGAGACATCTCCTACTAAATCAACCCATTACTTCTAAATTCCTCTGCATATTGAATTTCATCGATTCTGTAAGTATTACGCATATTATAGCCTTATTGACGTATACGGAACTTTGTTCCAAAATTACTAAACAAGTTAATATACTGGCCGTGCTAGGTATGCCGGAACAGCCGATATGGATGGGAATGTGTTACACGCGATTGGTGTCAATCCTGCCGCTAGTAGTCGGCGCGTTATACGAGCTCTGAACACAAGCCAATCAACTGTTTCGAGAGTGTACATGAAGAATTGCACCCGTATCATTCCAGAAGTTGCAGTCATTGCAACCAGCGGATTTCCCATTTCGAGTGGAGTTTGCAAATTGGTTCCTACAGCAATATGCAGAAAACCGCACTATGACCTGCTTTGATGCTGTTTACAAACGAGGCCAAGTTTACAAGATGGGGCATGTTTAGCATTAGGAATGGCCATGTATAGGATTAGAAAATCCACACTCATTGGTGCGTCGATCCTATCAACAGTAGTTTGCCGTGAATGCATGGGCTGGTATTGTCAACAGTTTTGCGATTGGACCTTACGTAGTTCCTGATAGACTGAACGGAGTCGTGTACAAAACGTTCCTTCAACATGTCCTCCCACAGTTCATAGAAGATGTGCCGCTGAGAATTCGTCAGCTAATGCAGTTTCAACATGACGGGGCGCCAGCACACTTTGCACTTTGCGCAGGCACACACTTGTTAGGAACTATATTGATATACAGTTTGGACGACAGTGGATTGGTCGCGATGGTCCTGTTCCATGGCTAGCTCGGTCACCAGACATGACACCAGTGGACTTCTCGTGGGGGCATTTGAAGAGCCTAGTTTACGAGACTTAGAGTCGATATTCGCATGGACTTAGTTGCTATCTGCGGAAGTACGCTAAACTCCTGAAATGCTTGAGCGTGTAAGACGGTCGATGGTACGTCGCTGTACACACTGCCGTGATCATGGCGCACAAAAATTTGAACAATGCCTGTAAGGGAACAGTTCTGCATTTGTTACGTACTCTACTGTACTGTACTGTGCTTTGCTGTACATTGACATCAGATTTAACACACTGTGATAAAAGTGTACGTGTTTAGCTGCGGGATGTATTACTCTGTGCTATGTGTTGCACGTTTTGGTTATTGCATATTATACAGGCGTCTTCACTATTGAGAAGGTATTTTCAAAGGATGATTGGGGTAAGAAACCAATAAATCGTAATTACATTATTACTCTGTAACGAGCCGCCAGAGACCATGGGTTCCTTATACCGAAATACTCAGAAGGTATCCCTGAACAACCACTGAAAGTTTATCGGTATATTCTGGTTGCACCTGTATACGTGATGAAGTTAACACGGTGACGTAAATCACTCCAGAGGTTAAAGGACTGAACTAATTTTTTTAAAAAAAGACTTCTAACAATAAAATGTTAGCAATTCAGAGCACATTGTTGAAAACCGCGTCGTTGAACCACCTCTCGTTTTCATTCTGGGAGCATTCTGTTTAACGCTCACCTCGTTGTGATATCATGAGGCTAGGATCGCGCCACACTACTGAAAGTCACTTGAATTAGTTAACCTAGCGTAGCATTTAATCCTGTAGTTATGTTGTATTGTAGGGCAGTTTTTCTTTCCTAGTGTTCCGTGAGGTGTTAGGTCAAGTATGTCTGCGTGCACTAAAAGCAGGACGATAGGAAATAAGGTTGAACTGTCACTGGAATATAGGCAAGGACGTCGTCGATAACAAACCACCCCATTCCACGTACATTCTTTTGGCTTTTGCAGATAGCACTCGGACCGGTTTTTACCTGCCTATTACTGACCCTTGTACTGTTTGTAACACAAAGGTTTGGGTGTAGATAACCAAGCTAACTGCTTAAGAATTCCTGTGCCTGGTTATTGATCATTCCTAGGCAGAGATAAAAATCGACATGTGTACAAAAAATGGGTTGCTGCTTTGAAACTTAAAAACTCCTTGCCAACCAAAAATGCTAGAGTATGCGGAATTCATTTCAAAGAAAGTGATTTTAATGAGTCGGATGTTTTAAAAATAAGAATAAATGAAGAACGAGAAGTTCAACTGAAAGTTCATGTGGTGTCTTCGAAATTTTTAGACAACTAGAAGAAAAGCTTCTCCCTCATCCCCAAGAAAAGAAACTCAAATCTTAAAAAAAATAGTAAGTGCTACAGTTAGTTAATAATTCAGTAAGTAATTCTCAGCAAGAAAGTGAAGCTACACTATTTTCTGAGTCATTACACGTGGAGTTGAACATCATGTTGAAATACACTGCGAGTTGGGAAGTGAAACTTTTAGTGCTATAAACGGGGTTAATGTGAACCAAAGTTTGACTGATGAGGAAGGTGAATCTTCAGCTGCAAATGATGACGATTATAAACTAAATGAATATTTGAGGGGATCCAGTGAAGATGGAGAAGATGTAGGTATGTTCAGAAAGTATTCTTTTGTGTTTGTATCTAGTGTAAATGCTCTCCTTGCGCTGTTCAGAATTTATCACACATGTGGTGCGCCTGTCACTGAAAGAAACTTTAACACACGAGGGGCATTAATACGAATTATAACTCATTGTGGAACAGGCACACTAATGAGTGGTGCTCTGGAGGCAAAAGTGAAGTCTGAAAAGTAATGTGTGCATAGCTTCAGGCATGTATCTTTATGGAATGACATTTAACTGTTTCTTGGCATTCTCAAAAGCAATAAAACTATTATTTTTTCTGAGTCATATTTTTATAGACTTGTTAAAAGATTTGTTTACCCTTCTGTACACAAAGACTGTATGAAAGAAAAAGAAAGTAATTTTGCAGCTGCCATGAACGGTTCAAATTTAAATTTATGTAGGGATGGACCGTACGACTCCCCAGGATTTTCTGCTAAATTTGTGACATATTCTGTAATGAACTTGGCAACAAATAAAATATTAGACTTCATAATTGTACAAAGAGGAGCTGTAAATGATATTGAGAAAGCAACTTGCGGAAATATACCAACTTCTATGAATGAAAACCTGTCCATAAAGTTGTTTCTGACAGACAGACAGACAGACAGACATACGGGTATTAGAGCTTTGATGAAAAGAAAATTTCCGCACCATGAATTTGATAAATGGCATCTTGTTAAATCGCTTATGAAAATATTCAAGGCACTGCAATCTCTACACATTCCCGTTCAAACTTACGCTATGACTGATCAGCTGCTTCGGCAGGAGGTACTTGCTTCAATAATGCTGGCTAGCCACTTGACGTCACCACAGTGCGCTGTCGGTATGGAAAATACCCTGCAGATCCTGAACGGTAAGTCGTACATTGTTCCGGTTTACATTATTATGCACAACCCAAGATCTTATAGAATATGAAACAAAACAGATATGTGAATTTTTAGTTCAGTCCTCTTTTAATAGACCTAATAGTATATACCGTTCAGGTTAAGCAATAAGGTCCGTTATAAGTCGGCCACGATGTGAGTGCGTTTGGTGGAGGGCGCCACTGTTTTGTTGACAATAACTAATGTCGCCAAGGCTTGATATCCGAGGGGAATGAGGTGTAAGGCGTAAGTGGGAATAGTTGCACAATGAAAACAGTACCAACCTGCTGATGTCTTCATATTAATTCTCGGAAGTAGCGGAAGCAATTCTGTGGATGTTTTCTTTACCTGACTTCTGGTGTCCTATGCCCTGCCCACTTGATCCGAAGCTGTTTAGTTTCTCTTTCCACCGAATGCATTCATATCGTAGCCAACTTACACTTACGTCTCATCACAGTTAAACGAAAGATGCGGAAATAAAAGCCGGTTGTTTGTATCATATGCCGGTGATAGTGGAAAAAGGAAACTCGCTTAGTTTCATACTTTTAATAGATGATTATCAATTAGACTTCAGACCGGGATAACTGCTACATAAAAGGAGCATAAATCACCATGACAAAACATAGTATTTAATAAGTTCATTTTTCATTCAGTGAGTTTTGATCTATCTCTTATGGTTTCAGAGTTGTATAAAATACAGTAGAATGAAAAGGACTCCATAAGCCATCCACAGAAAGACCACTGCACTCGTATACATTTTAGCATGCCAGTAATTTGAAATGCTGGCTTACCCGACATTAAACCGATGGGTTTTTAAACCTCGAAGTCCCTTGATATCCGTTCTGACGGACGAAGAATCCCTGATATTCATGGAAATAGGTATGAACTATCGGCGAATATTGTGTTTCTGATTCTTTAATCCCCCCCCCACCTGCAGTCTTCGAAGTTGTGTACATAATACAGAGACAGCCAAAAAACTATGAACCGGCTGCGGGGTGTTTTCCCTGTTCGCGTTCTCGGCGCTCGTTGCCGTCTGCCGCTATCATAGAAAGGCGCGGATGAAACCATACAGCATTTTTAAAACTACTTTTAAAGGCTTTACTTACCAACTTTATAAAATGAGATGCTGAAACTGGCCACCGTCGTTGTCCATGCATTGTTGGGACCTTTTTAGGAAACTAGTCAGCACTAAACAGCTAGCAACCAAATACACAAGGGTATTTAAAAAGTCTCGTAACGATCCTGAAGCGTTCGCTAGGTCAAAAATAAAAGTGGATTCTAAAACTACAAGCAATGGAGAATTTTTTGGAGACTTTTTTTTTTAATAGATTTTTTGAGATTTTGTGGTTAATTTCAGTTGTGCATTCCCTTAACTAATTCAACGATTTCTCTTTCCTCTATTCTAATTTATTGAACTACAAACAAGTACATCAAATTATCACTCATCAAAAGAAGGAAAAAACATGAAGCTGTTGTACTTCAAGACATTAAGCATCTCCACATTTTTAAAAGTAAGTCTGTTTCTATTAGGAGATAGAATGTCTTTGTAGATGCTAAAGCTTCTTTCAACATCCATAGAAACCAGTGGGGCAAACCTTGTATTCACTCAGAATGGCAACCCTACAGATGTGGCGAATTCCTCAATGTCTGGATTCTTCTGAAGACTAGATTCAAGTTTGTCTTTAGCAAAACCATCTAACTGCTCCCTCTCGGAGGTAAAAATCTCCCATTGTTTTTCCTTTTCCAGACCTTGTTCTTTCAATCGTTTAATAGCTACAGGCAGGTACTTGTAACTATGGACGCAATATAGTTCTGTCTGCAAATTATGTGTTTTCTCCGGTAACAGTAATTTCTGTGCCTTGAAAAATGCACTTGCGTCGGATGGATCCAAAGAAAGCACAAACTCTTTAATTTTGTCAAAATTTTCACACAACATAGCAGCACACTCAATCCAAGATCCCCCAGCGAGTAATGACCGGGAAATTTGGAAGGGGCAGACCAGTGATTTCCCTGTAGTAAACAACACGGCTCGGAGCTTTCAGTAGAATCTTCTTCAGGGCAGAGATGAATTGATTTGCGATGTCGTATTCATTCCTTATGGATTCACAAACCCTGTGAAGGGCATGAGCCAAGCATGTCACATGCTTCAAGTTATAAAATAAAGGTTTCAATTGGTTAACAGCTGAAACCATGTATGGAGCCTGGTCCGTAACCACAAGAAGTTTTTCAAACTCGATGCCAGTAGGCCAAAGTTTTTGGCAGAAGTCCATAATGGATTGCATTACTGTACTGGCATTGGCTTTCTGCAGCTCGTACATTTTAAACAACATGGGCTTAACTTTCTCCCTGCTAAGGGAAAAACTAAAATGTTCAAAACATATCGTTCCATTGAGTCTATGGTTTCATCCACAATGATTCCCACATCACTATCAGACACTTTCTCCTTCATTCTTTCTGTGGTTTCTTGGTAAACAGGCTCCGTGTAGTTTTTTCTTAAAGTACTCTCATCGGGCATTGACATCTTTGTGTATTTTTCAAGAAATCCCTTGAAGGCTGGATGGTTCACCTTATTGAGTGGAATTCCTGCTTGTGTAAGAGCTGCACACAAATCAATGCTTAATTCCTTCAAGTTTTGGCTTTTTGAAGAAATCTGTTGAAACGCATTTCGGAATAGAGGTTATCGTGATTTGTTTGCTTGAAGAGTCTTGTTCATGTGAAGCTTAGAGCTGTAAATGTGTTGTTTGATGCGATCTCGCTGGTGTTTTTCATCTAACAAAATTCTTGAATCACAAATAGTACATCGCATAGCAGTTCCATCAGTGTCTATGAAATCTTGTTTGAATTCCTCAGCCAGAACAATAAATCGAGTACTGGACACCTTTGGCATGGTGAAATTTAGTACTACTGCACTCGTTTGGTAATGTAACATAGAGCTAACACTAGTTCACTTGCTAACACAATGCGACTGTCACAAAACTCACTCTTGCGCCCACTCGCTTGTCCACATTGTCTTATAACACCGCGATAATTACCAGAATGTTCTCATTCATGCTGGAACTTCAGTCTCTGCGATTTCTAGTCGTTTCGAGCAGAACCCAGTCTTAATAATTCTCGTAACTGCGCGGGTGAGGTTACTGCCGTCTCTGCGTGCCCAGCCTTCGTCTCCACGCAAACAGATGACGTCTCTCACAGTAACAAACTCACATTCACGAGCAGCAGGCTACTGATTCTTGTGGGATAGAATCACTCATTGTCAATTGTATTGTTGCGGGCTACTTTATAGCGGTAAAACGAGAGAAAAAGGTTTTCATCGAACACACAATTATTTTCCATTGTTGCGGGTGTGCTTTCAATTCCCGCGCGACGTTTACTGAAAGAGGTAGGCTTACTACTCGCAAGTACACACCAAGCTGAGGAGACGTAAATTGAAAGTTAAAGAATAAATTAGAATGAAACTTAAAAGAAAAAAGGGGGGAAACGGGATTATGGGCATGGTTGGGAGAAAATGGGATAAAGGTGTCAAAAAGGGGAAAAGGTTCGAGAAAAAATGCCTCTTTTCGCAACTAGAAACAAAATTTCACACTGTGATATCTTTCCGCACAGTTTTAACTTACCCTAAGAAAAAAGGTGCGCACCTTAAAAATCCTAACCCTGGTTATAACCTATTAACCTATTTCCATCGGGAAGGACAATGTCTTTCAATGGTGAAAGAATTATCAAACCTGTTTAGGATTTTCGGACACACACACACACACACACACACACACACACACACACACACACACACACACACACACACACACACACACAGAGATTTTTTACCTTGCAGAGTGAGTGGGGGAATTCTCAAAATCTTTGCCTGACATCGTAATGCTGTGTCTGGCTAAAGTATGAAATTTAGTACTCATCAAATTTCATATTTTGAGCTATGATTTAGTCTTTTCTCTCTCCCTCCCTCCCTCATCCCTAGGTGGCGGGTTCAAACCCGGATGAAGGCGATGGCTTTTTTTCGGCCGTAAAATGCATAACATGGCTTCATTTGGAAAGGAAGTAAAGCCGGTGGTTCGGTGTCATACATTTACGGCACGCAAAAGAACCTCAAACCTGGTAAAGACGCCTCTGAACAAAATTTCCGGTCTTTCACGCCCAATATAAAATGGGACGCTAAGAACAGCAGCAGTTAAAGAGCGTCCATAAATAAAACCTAGTTCTCTCTCTCTCTCTTTCTCTCTCATCTCTCTCATCTTTCTTTTTTTAAACGTATCATTCTTATTTGTTTATCTACGGAACCTTTATTTAATGGAAATCTCGACATCGAATATTTGGAAACCTTAGCTACCAAGCGGTCGAGAAAGGCATATGGGCTTTATTTTAAACGTATAGAGATACAGATAAAACGGGGAACAACACAAAATCTATTTTCTAATTAGGTTTCAACACGTATGTTGCGAAACCGCGGCTGAAATACCTGTTTACGAAGTATGCCTTTTAAAGCATGGCGTCAGTAAAGTCTCAAGACGCTCGGAGTTTCCGCGTTTCCGTTAAAAACAGTGTAGTCAGAAAGCGCCCTAGTCTCTTTGTGCTTTTAACGTTGGAAGATTAATCCCTTTACTTCAGAACGTAGCGTGTTGTGGGGTTGTTTAAACGCCATCGTGCTCTTAAGCAATAAAGTTGACTTCACGCAGTCGGGAAGCAACTTTACCCGATAAAGTGCTTAATGCTTTGAAGAACCTAGAATAATAGCATTAAGTCTTGGCCTCTCTCGGAATTCGCACTGATTGTGTAATTCCAAGGTTATAAAAAAGTAGTCAGTATACGCAGTATTGGCTACAACTTTTGGTATACAGTGCAGTGCATGGAATCGCGCCGAATTGAAACGTAGTGTTGACAAGGAAATGCTAAACTGGCACTGCCACACCCAATCACCACCACCCCTTGGCTGGTTTTAGCACTCCACCAGAGTGTGTTTGTCTTACTTCCTTCTTTTCCTTCGCTCCTGAACCTGAAACCGACCTGTGTTCATAGGTCAATGTTGGAGTACCAGACTTTTGACATCAAAGCAATCCGAGACGGGCTCTTCCAGGAGCTGGTGTGGACCGTCGTTGTGAAGCATCCCTTTCGGCTACTCGGGTGAAATGTTTCTTCTTTCGCCGCTCACCTAGGCCTGACTTTCTTTGTTCATAGGCTAATGGATCGCACTTGAATTCAAACCAGTAAGAGATGAGCTCACCAAGGGTGTGTGGAACACAAATGATAAGGAGATTCTGTCCAACATTAAATAAAGAAAAACAGAAGCTTCCAGACGTTTCCGTGCACTCGATTGTGCATAAAAATAACGAATTTAATTTCTACCTATGTCCTCTGTCATTTTCAAAGCACGTCGGAACCGTTGATACCGTCAAACCCGTTTTCTTTAGAGCGCCGAATTGGATCACCCGAATTCTTTTTCCTGATAATCGTTGGAATTGAACCCATGCAAGTGCTATTTACTTAAGAGCACATAAAATTGAGTTTGCTAACTCTGAAACATCAGCATTAATAAAGTGCATTTATCTTTAATGCAGAATAACAAAACATGCCGTTTTTTAAGTTATTTACGCAGCTTATGACTGATATTGAGTTTTTTACGAGTGGAAAGATTTTCGAGTGATGAAAATTCAATGAGTATAAAAAAAACAAAACAAAAAACGTTAACAATAAACAGTTTTGTGGAATCAAAATAAAAATATATAGTGAAATTCAATTTTAGGACCCGTATTAAGCATAAACAATTGAATAGCATCCACAGCGTGTGATAAACGGAAAGTTACTGTTTAAGATATTGAATTTGAAAAACGTGTATCTACTTGTCGATTTTGAAACTGTTTAGTTGTGCAGCGCTTTCTGTTATAGATGGAATTAAAAAAAACAACTTAAAACTGCGAAAAAAAGTCTTGTACTGCTTTCACACGAAGTTCTCTACACAGTTATTGCTTATTTTCAAATCTCTTCTATAAACTATTCTTACAGAAGTTTATTTTTGTTTCTACTTCGTGTTAATCGAGATAAAGGTTTAAAGAAATACTTCGTTTCATTACACATTTCATTATAGGCACAAGGGAAATGCAAGAGGCCGAAGCGATAGTAAAACGTTTAAAGGAGTTCACTATATGCTGGCTTTGAAATTTCATACGCTGCTGGAAATCGCAGGAGATTAGACAAACTCCTACTACAGAAAAAATGTTGAGAGTTCATTAAAATATACAGTTTTTCTCCCGGTAGACGTTTTCGAAATATTCTATGTGGTGTTTACACTTACGATACCTTTAACGTTTACAATAAAATTCTTCTTTTCCTTTCTGTCGCAAAAGCTTGTTATCAGGAATAAACATTTGAATGCTGTTTCCGAATGCTATATATAAACTAAGTAGTTATTACTTAATTTTTAATACCTAATTCCTAGGCAAATACATATCGTAAGTAACGTAATATGGATGGAAAAGCAATTTTATGTGAACAATACAAGGAGAGCCAAAGGACTGCGAAACGGCTGCGCGGTGTTTTTTTTATCCACATCCTCAGCGCTCGTTGCCGTCTGCCGCTATCATACAAAGGCGCGGATGAAACCATAAAACATTTTTAAAACTACCTTTAAAGGCTTTACTTAACAACTTTATGAAAGTGTGTTTGAGGACAGAATTATTATTAGAAATTTGTGGCCCCCTCGGTCGCCCGACCTAATCCCTGCGAATTCTATCTCTGGGGTAACTTAAAACAAACTGTACAGGACAAACCCACACACCTTGGAAGAATTAAAACAAAATATCCGCCAGGAAATTGCCAGCATTTCTCAACGTGAACTGTATGGACAACGACGGTGGCCAGTTTCAGTATCTCCTTTCATAAAGTTGGTAAGTAAAGCCTTTAAAAGTAGTTTTAAAAATCTTGTATGGTTTCATCCGCACCTCTCTATCATAATGGCAGACGACAACGAGCGCCGAGGACGCGGAGAGGAAAAACACCGCGCACCCGGTTCGTAGATTTTTGGCTCTCTCTGTAGTAAACCTAATGGATATATGTGAATTTGTCAATAGTATAGAAAGTCATGAGTGCTCCCATCCGATCCCCCCCCTTTTTGATTCTGAATAAAGGATATCTTTTAACAACTAAAGATTGTAGCTTTGGAGTGTTATTAGTTCCGAGAGAGTTAAACTGCTATGGAAATGAAACGTTATCAATATTCTTCATAGCAGTCAAAATATTCTGTTTGTTTCATCGCGTTCGCTTTTTTCTTTCTTTGCTACGTATAGTTTGATTTTTAGCATTATCGCAAAAAGTGTTGCTATACCAATTGTGGAAGCTTTACACGAATTCAGAAATGATAAAGAGGGAAAAAGTTGGAAAAGAGAGGGAGGAGAGACGGGATGACGCAACGTAAGCTGGCGGATCTCCTAGTTCTTTGATTAAAAACAAGGTGAATGCCACTTACAAGGTGCGGGTAGGGTATTTTGTTTGCTTGGCTAGTACAACACATAATCAGCTCCCCAGGAGGCATCCAACAAAGAGCGATTGGCCTTCCACTCTTGAACACAGTTGATTGGCTTTAAGTACAGCGTAAGTAAAAAACTAATATAAATAATGGGATCATAAAAAACAAACTTTGGCTATTTGCATATGGCAATGGACTCTGCGGATAATGGGTGTCCCCGTCCTAGGCTGGCACAAGCTCGCTCTCTTTCCCTCTCAATCCATCTGACACTCTCTCACGATCCATAGAGAGAAAGAGTTACTTAAACTCAAAGAAATGTCTTATGATAGAAAATGTCCATGTTTGCTCCTAGAACTGCACTTACATGCTACTGAGCCTTCAAATTTAGGCCCTGAGCATACAGTATGGTGAGAGAGAAAGAGAGGGAGGTGAAACTAGTGCAACTATTTTACAACAGAACTATAAAATGCATTCTAGCACTGCAGTCAAAATGTTCCTTGTCATCTGTATTGAACTTAGGACAACCTCAAGCCATTATCGTTCACTTATAACATTTCTGGTTTCTTTACCGCTTGCCATGTGTTCCATTTACATGAATTTCTCACTCACTCTTCCAACAGTTATTCTGACAGCAGAAGCTTATTCTTCTGTCTACTTCTGTTAATCGAGATAAAGTTTTTTACCATTTCCATTTCATTGTAGGTACAAAGGGAATATATTAGGCTTAAGCGATGTTCAAATTCAAGACGGTCTCAGTGTGATGGTTTTGAAATCTCTGCATGGCCACGAGGAAAACATTTCTACGGTTTTTGTTTTGTATAGTCGTCATATTTTGTCCCTCTCAGAAAGTGTCCAGTTATACAAAAGTTTTTCAGAATCAAGAGCACTTCAAAAGCCTTTAACCAGATAATTCAAGATACACATCTTATTTGTCTTAAACATATGGTATTTTAATGAAAATATTTAGCCATTTTAGAAAGAAAAAGAAACGATAATTTTTTATGTAAAGAGTAGCTTGGGGTGAGAGGATTTTTTTTTTTTTTTTTAAATATCTTCGTGTAACATTCTTGGAAGACGCTAAACTTATATAGCAAGTTTGGTGTTTAACCCACTTTCCTTTTCTCAGTTATGCTATTCACACACACCTTTTTCTAATTTTCACTTTCTCTGCTACATACATAGTAAATAGAAAAGGTATTGGATTCCACCCCAAAAATTTGATACCGAGATTTCACCGACAATGCATGTTTTGACGCCCCTAAATCTAAAAAGGCAGTTTTAGAAAAAGGTCCACGCGCGCTCGTGTCTGTGAACAGCATAACTCAAAAACGAAAAGTTGGATAAATACCAAACTTGATATTTAGGTTCAGTACTTTCCAAAGATGCGACACTATGGTTTTTTTTTAAGAAAATCATCCCGCTCCAAACATACCCTTTACATGGAACATTTTTCGAAATTCTTGATTTTCTAAGAAAATGCCTAACTGTTTTGATTAAAATACCACATATTAAAGATATTTACATGGCAAATAAAATGAATATCTTGAGTTTTCTGGGAATAGTTTGTGAAGTTCTCTTCATTTTGTATAATCTTGTATAACTGGTAAACGCTAGCGTAAGACGAAAACCTGCTACACAGGTCTTTAAAACACACAATTTATTTTAAATAACTTTTTATGTGGCATGAGCCATTTTCGAGATATCCGTTATTAATGGTTCGATTTATTCAATACTTCGTCATTCCTTTCAAGTCCCGTCAATTTTCAGTTGTTTTTCACGACTGCCTGGAAACAGTATAGAGTTTAAAGGTCAGGATATACTGCCCAGTTCTTAAACATTTGACTATTGCTGGTCTCTTTGTATTCTAACGATATGTAGAATAATAACTAATAAACGACAGAGGATGCAGAAAGCCATGTGATGTGACACATCCGATGCTTTTTATTTTTTTATTCATTCAGGGAGTCTCAAAGCATTTATTTCCTATGAAATTTCGGTATCGATTTTTTTGGGGGAGGTGGGGTACAATATTACTCTACTTAACATACATATAGCTTCGTGTATGCTCTTGCAAAAAACTTGTATTGCCCACCTCTGTGGTGTGGGGTAGCGTGTCTGCCCCACATTCAAGAGGTTCCGAATTCGAATCTCGGTTAGGGTGAGCTACCCGGATAAGGTTTTCCCCGGGGTTTTCCCTGTTCTAAAAGATGAATGTCGAGTAACTCTAAGTCTATGGGCCCCGGCTCTTTTGAGCATCATTTGATCCATTTCATTCATCTTCCGATATGACCTAACCGGTTAAAGGACATTAATCCTAAAAAGAGTGTATTGAAACCAACTCAGGAAACATTTATCATAATTAACAGAAAGAAGAAGGAACACGTTTTATTTATTTTTTTGCGAATAATTTGCAGATTGCATACAAAAATAAATTATATTGGCTAGAGAGAATGTGTGATCGTAACGCATCAAATTCAAGATTTTGTGGTGTAAAATTTCTGTGCTTGATTTGTTGCATAAAACTGAAGTTAAATCATCGTATGTTTGAATAACTTATGTTGCCTTATAAAGATGTATTCTTTTTCCACTTGAAAGTAGTGATGCTGTGTAGCTGACACCCGAAATTCTCTACCCCTAAGAATATCGTAGAAATTCTGAAGGCTTTCATATAAACACTTATTTTTGTATTTTGTAATTTCGTGTTATTAACAAAAATGTGTATAGAAATTGATTTAGGTTAGCTAACGCGCCCTTTGTTGTATAGCGGCGGTTAAGATAACAGCAAACTGTCATAAAACAAGCCAGTATATTAACACAATAGTCATGACGTCCTGAGAAAAAAGAGAAAGAGCATTGAACATTTACAACTATACTAATGTTGGAATCTCAACATATAAGAGCGAATGTTTCGGTAACATTAATGCAGTCAAAAACAATGTGACAGGGGCAGTGGAGAAAGAAAGGAAAAACTTGTGTTATATTCATATGACCTTCTCTAGTCGTTTACAGAAATTATTTAATTACACATTTCGTTGTAGGTGCTAGAGGGGTATAGGAAACTGAAGCGATAGTCAAATACTTAAAGCGGTTCGCTATATGATGCCTTTGAAATTCCTTCTTTGCATGGCCACGAGAAAGAAACGAATTACGACTTTAGCGCTTCAAAAAAGTATAATGCATTTTAAAACTCAAACCAATAACAACAAATAACTGAAATTGTTATCACCACAGTAATTTTATTAGTAGTAAATTGCGTATTTTAGTGAGGTTCGCATTTCTTATTTAGTAAGATTTTTTCCATATGTTATGGTTTGCCAGTTACACAAACGTATACTGAACTCATTCAGAATGAAGAAAGCTTTGCAGGCTATTTGTAGAAAATTCAAAGATATGCGTTTTATTTGTCCACAAATATCTTAAATATACCGTATTTTAATCAAATGTTTAGTGCCGCTTTTGAGAAAATAAAAAATTAACGAATC
Source organism: Deroplatys truncata (assembly GCA_030765065.1). Taxonomy (NCBI): domain Eukaryota; kingdom Metazoa; phylum Arthropoda; class Insecta; order Mantodea; family Mantidae; genus Deroplatys; species Deroplatys truncata. The sequence continues at coordinate 145,075,517 of CM060988.1, read as the reverse complement.
ATTTGCCATCTAAAGGGTAGTTTGGGGGGAGTTTCTTAAAAATCTTAGTCCCATCCTTGGAAGATGCTAAACTTAAATATCAAATTTGGTATTTATTCGAAATTTGCTTTTTGGTAATGCTGCGCACGAGGACCTCTTTGTAATCATGCCCTTGTTTTATTCATGGGGTCTAAAACATGTAGTTCTGATGAAATTTCGGTATCCAATTTTTGTTTGGAATACAAGAGCTGGGTTATAGAAAATTAGAACTGTACTGAATGCGTTCACCACTTCAGTTTTGCATCATTTTTTTTAATTAAAAACCTTTGTTGTCTACTGGCAAATTTAGGAAATTTGGGAGTACTCGGCGGGGGGAGGCAATTTGAGGGAAATCTTCCCTTGTGCGCTCAGAAGCTGCCTAAATTAATCTTACTAAATTATCATCTTTTTTTATTTCAACTGTTCAAGCACAAACATACATGGACTTGCCTTTGAATAATCTGTTTTATTTATTTATTAATTCAGAGGACTGCAAATACGCAGTCATTGAAATTTGTGTAATAAATAATTATGCAAATAGTTTAAACGCATTAGTTTAATCGAAAATACGAAGTAATTATTAGAAGAATTTTATTTGAATAAAGGCATATTTCATTTGAAGCTAAACTATCTTTTGGGTTGAACAGAATACTTCTTAGGCGACTGGCAGAACAATTAATGAAATTAATATTAGAAAATGTGTTTAAAACCACTAGTAAATCAAACATAATTGCCATTTTTTTAGTACACAAATAAAGACAAAATTGTCTTGTTATTGTTCTACATTCAGGCTTACGAGTGGATAACAATTCTGTCTAAATGTCCTGTCAATCTAAAGAGAGAGAATCGTATGAAGATACCGTAAACATACACTGATTTAAATTTCAAGGTATTTAGATTTAAGTGCCTAAAGATGGAGGCGGAATAAAAGCAATCTTTGAGAACACTACTTCATATTACAAGCAAATAATAACCTTATGAAATTTGGTAAATGAATTGTTGATGTTGGGGGGACATTTATATCCATCCTTAGGCAAACTGTGGCTTGGATAAAACTGCTTTATGTATTACCTACCATTATTGTTGCAATTAGATTTTTTTTTGTTTCATTTTGAGAATTTTTGTCTTCAGCTTGTCACCCAGAACTGAAAGAAACTTCTACAGAAGATACTTTTGTTTATAAGTTTTATATATTTTAATTTGAGTTGTTAAATGATTTGTTTATTTCCTGAATTCATAATTTTATTATTTCGTAAAGTGTAACATTAATACTTTGTCAATATTAGAAAGTAGTTAAAATAACTATTAAGTCAAACAGCGTATACGTTCTTAATCAAAATGGTTTTGTCACTTTTTCAAAGTGCTTAGGACATTAATTTATTGTTAAGGAGAGATTGATAGACCCTCATGGCAAACTAAGAGGAAGCAGGGGAGACTGTGCTATCCTAATCTGCAAAAGGTGATCATTTTTCAAAGCAGCGAATAGAAAGAGAGAGTTAGGAATTTCCTATCGACCTTTGTGGAGGTCGAACCCGCGATCGTTGATGCGACGTCACTGTGGCGCCAGTACGTCTAGGCAGCTGAGCATCGCTCATTCATCTATGTCACGAGAAAACAACTATGCACTCTATACTTGCACGAAAAATACTTTGTAGCGAATGTCGCGTTTTCACTTTGCTTGAAGTATTTGTTAGTCTTTCGCCCCCCTTATTCTATGTGAACAGTATAGACTAAAACCTTGCCATATAAAAAGAAAATTGGGTATTCAAACCACGCATTAGCCAATTTGAAAATTTTCAGCAAGTTTCCTCCACTCCGACAAATCTTTTAAGTGAAAATTCTTCGGGGCTTTCAAAATGGCTGCTTTGGTTTTCATTTAAGTATTGTATTTTCAAATAATGGATGAGAAAATATACATACGGATTTGTTTTAAAAAGACTTTTTCATATTTGAAAAATTTCGTATCCTTGACAAAACATGTGTACGAGAATATATAATAAAATTCATGATATGGCGTTAAACCCCCCCCAGAAAAATTTGATTTCCATGATTGATGTACCATGCTTCGAGTGTATTAGAAGCAGCTGAAAACCCCCCCTCCCCGCGCCATATATATGTTCCTTTAACTGCTGTGGTTAGAAATAATTGCTTGGTGCTTGCTGGTTTACTTTGGAGTTTTGACTTTAGATTTTAATTTTATAACCTTGAAGCAGATGCTGGCTCTTAATTTTCGGACTCTGTGGAGAGCAGAGAACTATTATAATATTATAATTAAAGAAACATTCTCTACAAATTGAATCCTGGACATCTGGTTTTAGAAAGCAGAAAGGCCAAAAGGCCAAAAAGATAGATAACGGCTCCCTCTGCGTTCGTGATATAACAAATAATTATTGCTGTGCATGTGTCCATTGACAATCAGCCTGGTTAAGCGGGCTGTTATTTATGTCTTTAGAATCATTTTGAAATGATAACGAGTAGAGAAAGTCGTGTGTTATACATAGTTTTTTAAATACTTTAGGAACAGAGATGTCAAACAGTTACGCGAGATCCTTAACTTCTCATTTTAGGATTTGTGAGATAGAAAATTTATGATATGGTTTTTCCAACAGTAAATGTTTCAGAGAACCGTGTGTGGATAAATATTGACAGTGTAGCTCGTGTCCTTGCACAAAGGTGTTCACTTTTTCCAGGAACTTGCTTTAAGGACCTTGAAGCTTGTACCGATAACATACTAGGTAAAAATACTGCACAGCGAATGACATAAGCAGAGAAGCCGCCAGGTTCTGTTCACTAATACTAAAATAAAAAACCCGACAGTTTTTATCAAGAGAATATACAGCGTTACCTACGGAGGTTGATCACATAACATGTGACCTATCAGTGCCTTATAGTCTTAATATTTACATAATTTAGCCTAAAATCGATTAGGTCGATGCTGTTTTTACGTATAGTAAGTAGGGGAAGTATTGTATTCTACCCAAAAATTTGATACCGAGTTTTCACCGGAAATACATGTTTTAGGACCCCTGAATAAAAAAAAGCATTTTTGGAAACGTGTGTGTGTGTGTGTGTGTGTGTGTGTGTGTGTGTGTGTGTGTGTGTGTGTGTACAGCATAACTCAGAAACGAACAGTCGGATAAACACCAAACTTGGTATTTAGAGATGCGACACGAAGGTTTTCAAGAAAATCCCCCACCCCAGATTATCCTTTACATGGAACATTTTTCGAAAATTTTGATTTTCTCAAAAATGGCTAACGATTTTGATTAAAATATCATCTGTTTAAGATATTTTCATGACAAATGAAATGTATATCTCGAATTTTCTGGGAATGTCTCCAAAAGTATTCTTCATTGTGAACGACTTTTGCATAACTGGTAAACCATAAGAGATAGACAAAATTCTACTACACAAAAAAATGTAGATCGCGTTAAAATACACAATTTGTCATATACATTTTTTTTTTGTTTTTTTGTTTGTTTGTTTGTTTGTTGTTGTTTTTTTAGTGAACCATTTTCGACATATTGCTTGTTATTCCCTTAAATTTTCCAATACTTATACTTTTTCTCAAATGGGGAATTCGTTCATTCTTTTTGTCCTGGTAATGCAAAGAGAATGGAATACTCCACATAGCAACCAGCTCTTAAAATATTTGACTATCGCTTAAAGCCTACCAATAACCCTTGCATCTACAAGAAAATTAGCAATAAGATTTACATCTCGATATCTCGATTAACATGAAGCATATGGAGAATAAGCGTTTGTAAAAATAGTTTGTACAAGAGTAGAGAAAGTCATGTGAGTGTAACAGATTTTTTTCACTATGTGGTGGTAGGTATACAAGTCCAACTGTGTGTTTAAACGAAAGCGGACCTTAACAACGGTAATTAAATCAATTTTATCAATGCAAATATTGGCTGCTGTTGTAATTCATGTGAGTGTATGGTTATTATGTTAAGTTAGCAATCTAAACCTTGAAAACTGTGAATAAGAGTGGCATTATTATGTTAGTTGAAGAGAACACACACTAACAACGCCTTCTAAGAGCAATCATTTCCAGTGCTGCAAACACAGCGAATGCGTGGTTTGAGGTATTCATAGATTGATCGTCACATTTCAGTTCAAGTTTGATCTATTCGGAATCGAATGGAGCCTTCGGAATCGGTCTCGTGTTGTGCCTCAAAGCACGAAGTGTTAACGTATTCATGGTTGGGTAAAACAGAGAAACGAATCTAGACCCATCAGCAAACGACACAAGAAGCTTAAAATGTTACATTTTTGAGGCTTTGAGGTTTAGTTTTGCACGACAGCTTTTCTCAATGTATGTGGCAAACAAGTGTTGGATGTGCTTCAGCGAACGTTTACAGAACACAGATGTTTCTAAAGTTTTGAACTCTCACACGACTGTTGTCTCCAATGGCTTCCGCATCAAGACACGTAATGATACTTGTCAAGAGTTTCACTAATTGTGTAGAATTATACGTCCTGTCGTGATTACACCGCATTTCTTATCCTTGAGTGGCTACGTGATGTCATGACTTCATCTCATTGGCTCTGGGTTGGTCAGCCTGCAGGTCATGTTACTCCTCGAACTATGGAACGGACCAATATGTATTAATGTCGTTTATAGAACTTCGTATCAAAATTATTTACATTGATTAATTAAAGAGAAAGTGGAATCAACTTACTCCACCATCTCTCTCCAGCGGTAATGAGAGGATACATGTAACAAGCCATTGTGTTGATAATTTTACTTTCTCTAGAGGAAGCATAGTATTCCACCCAAAATTTCGATACAGTGCTATCACCAAAAACCATGTTTTGGGGTCTGTTTGTACGTTCAGGCATTGCATGTGTGCAGTGTAACTTAATCATGAAAAGGTGGATAAATAGTAAACCTCGTTTTATAAATTCAGCATCGTCCAAGGATACGGCATCAGTCGTATATTTTCCCGCCCATAATTACGACATCAGTGTAATTATGGACGGGAAAATATAAATAATTAAATAAGGAAATGATGATAAGATAAAAGAATAATTGCAATAAATAATGTCGTATGTTAGATCAATGTGTAGCGTAATAAGCTTGAGTTGAAAAGATTTGCCATGAGAAGAAAGTAATCAGCAGTGAGGTTAACGAAAGTCATTAGTGAGCCATGTAAAAAAGTCATTAGCAACAGCCGAAGGAGTGAGCACGTTAGGCATAAAAGTTCTGGGAACGCAGTTTAGAGTTAAATTAGTACGCTTGAACATGTACGTAGGCCAATTCTGGAAATTAGAGAGGCGAGCTATGGCATAGCAACATTGTCACATACGGATACTAAAGAGTTTTAAGATTTCGCAATGTATAAGATAGCATTTTGGTGGGGAGTAATTCTAATGTAGCGTGACTTAAGTAATAAGAAGGCGTGCAATTAGATTAGAAAATTGCTCTCTCTTGTGCCATCGGCGATACTTGCTCGTGTGATAGTTTAAGTGCCCAATGACGCGCTTGTGTGAATAGCGGCTATCGCAAGGGATCTTGCCGGTAAACATTTTAGCGAATCACCGCAGGTTACGCTTTAGTTTCATTTATTGCGGAAACAGTTATTTCCAACCGTAACTTATAATAATCCAGTTGTTGTATTTCCAGTGCTAAGATGCATAATCAGTTTCATTCTTTGTCTCAGACGGTCGGCAACTCAGTTCAGTAACTCAAATATTACTTCACAATAAATGTTTCAGTCAATTTAAACTGGTGTTATCCTTTAACTATACGCCTACGCATATCTGAGAGAAAAATCTCATAGTTCACCACTAGAAGAGCTGGGGCACGAGACATCAGAAATAGCTACGAGATCACGGCAGCGTAGTCAACTACGAAGCAGGCAAAGTAAACGGCTTCAGAAGTGCCGACAGGATTCCTCCCTCACAACGCAAAACTTTTCAAGCAAATCTCCAACTACAAACTATCTTTACATGGGAAATGTTTATTTTTACTTTCTCAAAAATTAACTCAAATGTTTTTTTTTTTGTAAAATACCATATCTTTAAGATATTTGGATGACTAATAAACTCGTTGTGTTGCATTTTCTATTTATATCCTGTGAAGTCCTCTCCATTCTGAATGAAATTCGTATAATATGGTAAACCATAAAGGTTAAACAACAGCGCACCACCAAAAAGAGTACATCTTGTGAAACCTCACAGTTTATGTGAATGTTTTGTGGATTAACACTTCTCTAGATATTCGTTACTATTAGTTTGAATTTTTCAATATTTTATCATACCTTTTTTGAACCACCAAGTCACTACTTTCTTGTTTCTCGTGACGTAATTAAGAAAATATGGAATTTTAAAGTTAGCATATGGCGATGTTTTTTTTTTTTAATGTAACTGCCACTGCCGCTTGCACAAACAAATACATGCGTAAAGAAACCATTTTTACACATGTTTATCTCAGTGAACATGAAATAGATAAAAAAAATTAACTTTTGCACGAATAGTTAGTAGAAGAGAAATAAAAATAAGCGATTATTGGTGGAGAAAGTCATGTGAATGTAAAACAACAGAAATTTTTGTGTAGTTTACGACTTTTAACTTTCGTAACCTACGTATCTCCATTTTTCCCCCATTCATTTATGTGTGATAGTATCCAGTCCTATGTACATTCTTTATTTGCATTTTTTAGTTTGTTGTCCATTAATCGCAGAGGACATATTAGACGTGAAGAAATGGCATTAATAAGTGACAATGCAACTATGTTCCCCGAGCTAGATGCTACCAGAATCATTGAACCCCAGAAAGAAGACTGCTCTAACCTGACCAAGATGCAGTGCCTTGCGACAGCCTAGCACTGTCCTCGACAGGCTATCAGTGATTCCATGTAATCGTTATTTTGCGACCTCCTTTGTGCAAGATAACCTCAAATGTTTCAGTTTCTTTATGCAGTGGGTGTGGGAGAAGAGTTGGATATGGGTGGATAATGCTGTGTATCACTCATGGTGCTTTTGTTGCATGTCGAGAAATCACCCTCATTGTGCAGATCGTTACGGTTGACATAGTGCCAATGGACGGTGGGGATGTTGTTTGAGGCTCCCTTATTACATTACGTCCCTTTCGATCCAGCCCACTGCATAGAACCTTCTACACTACCACTGTTATCGACACCCTCTTTCTTCAAGTAGTGCTGTTCGTTGCAACATGCCTGTTAGTCCTCGGTCCTTGCAGACCTACTAGTCCTTAATTTTGTACACAGGAGTAATTATTGAGATTTCCTTTAGAGCTTTTGTAATTGATGCTGTTTTCGTATATTGCAGTTAATGTTTCGAGGCGTTAAGTTGTCAAAAACCCTGCACATAGAATTAATTGCTGAAGAACGTGTTAACTTAGTAGTGCGGTGTAATGCAAGAGACACTGACGAATGTACTGAAGTCATAAAATGAGCTTTTTATTGGCATCATTTTTGTCATTAACTCTAATGCATTCCAAATTGCTTATTCTCTCTGCATATACTTATCTAACGAATGGATCTGTAACCTGTCATCCGGATTGACATTCCCTTTACTATGCCCTTTACTTCTTCCCTTGGTGGACTTCAAATTAACGATGGAGAACACAAGATATTATGAAAATAGAAAGTCCAGATCTGGTTGCGTTTAGCTGTATACTTTTCAAATGAAGTCGGTGAACATAGTGATTAGACATCATTCAGGGAAAGCACATCAATCGTTCAGCCATTGGACTGATTTTAAAATAGATAAAGAATGGATAATTTCTCAAATAGTTTTCTTAGAATGTTCCATTAATCTGAAGCTGAATTCTCAGAACAGTAATAAATGCTTATTTTTGCAGTTTTATTATTACAGCGTTTCATTACTCGCTTGTGTTCTATATTGCCAATTAGTTTGGTATACATTATTACGTCCGTATAGAAGAGTTACTGTCAGAAAGGGCTGCTTTACTTAGCCTGAAACAGTTAGAAAAGACGCGGTGATGTATTTTCTATTGCCTTATTCATTTTGAACCAATCAGTTTGAGAAGCAGCACAATTTCCATTGTATACGTTGATTGGCATCGTGTGAACCGCGCTTTTTCCCTCCCGTTACAGCATTTGTTTATATCCGCCCAGTGCTCATTCGGGATGGGTTACAGGTACAATCGTGCAATCAGCGAAACTAGTGTTTGGAATACATAAGTGTAATTCAGCTGTCGGAAAACAAATGAGCTGGCAGGATTACAGATGACTCTAGGATCTAGGGATCTGGCGACCAACCATACTGGCAAAGCGGTTTGCATTGAACGCACGTGGTAAACGTTAATAACATGCAAAATTATATCATTACGTGTGTATCTATCTCACGCTTTCACTTTAATGTAATCTCCGTCAGCGTTCTATTTGGTTTTCGGAAGTAAATCTCCTAGACATGCGCCATCTAATTTTCAGTCATTTTGTATCTTGTATGTTCTTTGAAGCACCCCCTTCTCTCAAATCAGGGTGTAGCAGGGAGAACATTGGCACCTGTCTAATGTATTAATGTACGCTCACTAAATTCCTACCATCATTTGACGTTTGTTTCTTTAGAGAGTTCGTTATTTGAAAGTGTGTTTTAGAGTTATTATTTTACTTGGAGAGTTAGACTCTCTACATAACTAATGGTCAGCGACCGTTAAAATGTTAGGGCGTAACGTATCAATTACTTTGTCTCCGAGAGAAGGAAGCAGAGTCTTGTCTCTTTAGTAGTATCGGCTCAGCACTGAACTCCATATGGAGAATGATTCAACGTTGCAATGTTTCAGAATCTGAGATGACTGCCTTCCTTGATGTGTCTGCTGTTAACAAGTATAGCGCGCCAGTAGCAATTGCAGAACCTGGGATACTTCGGGCAGCGATGACTTTGGACTGCGAACTTTGATGAGAAGTGGTTTGCTCCTACATACAGCTACCGCGCAAGTTCATCTTTTCGGATTAATATGTAAGGTTCTGCTGCTACGCAAAATAACATGGAAATTACAAGATCATTTTTTGTAAATCAACTTAATCCCTTAATGCCTAACGTCATGGATTCCCATCATATCAATTTTATTTCTTTATGGAAGCATGTACGCGTTGATGTCCCATTGCCGATTGATACAAACAAGAACAAATTCAAGTCCTGGACTCTGAAGTCTCTATAATCAACAAAAGAATTCAGCACTGAGCTAGAGAGAGGGACCTACTGAAAGTGATAACACGAACTAGAAATCAAATTGGAGTGTATAGGGTCCAACAAAACCTCTAGCCCATAGTTCGCCTCCACATGCAAAGCGATCATTCACATTGTGTAAATGAAGTAGGATAAAATCCTTAAGTAATCAAACAGTTAAACAAGAAATTTTTGGCTATTATGCATAATACATCTTACTCCAAACAGGTATGATATTCCTTACCTCTGATGTTATGTATGGCCAAATTTCCTAGTACTCAGCTCAAGATCTGGGTTTTATTATGCTCCTTCAAGCGGACCCACGAGAGCGACACTGAACATTTTTAGAAAATCAACCAAGGATTGTTTTTCAAAATATTCCCCTTTAACATCAATACATTTTTGCATTCGATGAAACCAGTCCTTAAAGCAATGATGCCACTCTTCCTGAGGCTTTCAGAAACCATGTTCCAATGCTTCATCTGGTGACGTAAAAGTTATTCCAAGCATTTTATCTGTAATTTTTGGAAATACATAGAAATCACAAGATGCTAGGTCAGGGCTGTATGATGGAGGATCCATGGTGCTGACCTCTAGTACATTAATCTAGTCGTTAGTTTTGCTGTATGCGACGATGCGTTGTCATGGTGTAACACTTTTACTTTTGGGCGTTTTTCAAAAGCTTTTTTAAAAATCTGCTGTAAACAGATATTTGTATACCAATTGGCAGTAACGGTACGTTTATCTTCTAATGCCATAGTAGCAACATTGCCCGTTTAGGGGGGGGGACTAGCAACGATCTTCTTACCAGCATTGCGAAATCGTTGGACTTTTGTAGGCTTAGATTCTGTTTAAAATACCCATTGGCATTTCTTTTCAGGATCATAACAATAAATCCAAGATTCATTACAGTAACTATATTCAAAAACAAAATGCTGCCTTGGAATTTTTCTAGATATTTTCTGCACCAATCAATGTGTTGTTGTTTTTGATCGGAAACTGTTTATGTGGAATCCATCGACAACATAGTTTTCTCACATCTAATTATTGATGTAAAATGTTTTGGATTTGACTCATATCAATACCGCCCGAATAAATGCATAATCATCCGTCGAACTTCTTCAAGCGTTGCTCGAACAGCGGCAATATTTTCATCACTAACAGCAGTTCTTGGGCGTCCTTCGAAATTCATCACTAAGAAAAAACCGATATCTTTTGAATTCGCTGTACCGATTATAACTTGTTGCCTTAGATGGGACTTCTTCGCCAAATGCATTTCTAAGCCGATCTTCATCTTAGGCGTTAATGAAGATTTAGGATCGTAAAAAATCATAGCCCAGGAATGTTCTTTGGCCAAATAATTTTTTGGTGAACGCAAAATCTTCAAATTATGATAATTAACGAGCTATTAGACAAATCGAACAGACTACACGGCAATCAATTCGCAACGCATTAGACAGTAGCTGTCAAATATAAACAAAATTCATTTGTTTTTAGAAACATGTCATTCTAAACATTTTCAGTATCGCCGTCGTATAATTCAGGCTTTAAGGGGTGGTTAGAGTGCATTTACATCCCCAAGCTCATTCCAAGGGTGGATTTTTTGTGAGTAACGCTCCCCATAATACATGTTTACCATATCCTATTTGAATTAACAATTGTTATGCCTTCTCTAAGCTGCAGCACTAATACACATTTGCGGAAAAAGTTTGTTATTGTGTACAAATGGCACGTTCTTAAGTTTTTTACTGAGAATTCTTCAAGAATGAATACGTTTGTTATTTACTACCAAAATGCAATAGATTTTACCCCGCCTCCCATTTTCTGGAAGAGAGCTTAATCCAGTATCGGTTTTAATCTTTGAAATTATGGCTGCCTTAAGGATGGGTATATCTCACCATCACTAGATGCTCGCAAATAAACTAGGGCTCTCTTGGGCCCTAGTATCGCAGTTAAGCAAACGCATGGTAAATTAACAGCTAAATTTAAACAATCACGAAGAAGGACCTGCTCCACTCTAGACTTCAATTGATCCTAGTCGCTTTGTACCCAGAGAGGTTTTATTCAGAATAATTGCATCGGAGACAGTGATCGGTTGCCGTGAACAGTATTGCCAGTCACGTTATGGTCCTTAGACTCGTTATAGGGCATTTCCTCACTATTTGTGTGGATGTCAGTGACCCCAGGTCGGATGTCTGGGGTATCACGGTCACGACTGCAGTGTGCAGGTGCTTGTAGATCACAAGAGCTGAGAGGGACAAGCGAGCAGGCACCCAAGGTCGCCATTTCCCCCGTACATACTCCGATATGTAATCTACAAACAAAAGCAAGTGGGGAGCGTGAAGCTTGGTTGCTCATCCGTGGCCGATTTCTTGGCCGTCCGCTCTTCCACCCGTTGGCCAAGCTCGCCGGAACTTCGATAACAGAGAATTAAAAAACAAATATTTACTAACTCAATGTTGTTTCCTTTCATTAATGACACAGCTGCTGACACGTTCTTAGCTCCAGCGAACGAAGTTCTACCTCCTTAAAGAACTTTTTAAATGATCCACCACTACATTAAATAGGAGCTTCATCAGCCCTGTCGGGATCTACTCATAGTTATTTTCAGGAGGGCTGGGTTCAACCCCGTAAGTTATGTTGTCAAAAGTAGATCGTGTATATTATTATTCAGCTTAAACCTAAAAATGGGAATTTGTTCAAAATAAAAACAAATTGAGGCGTTAAACAAAGCTGTGGCTATCCCCAAGTTTTTTACTTTCTCTACTACGTACCTACCTAGTAGATAGATGAAGTATTGCATCCCATATACTTTGAGGCCCCATTACTAAAAAAAACATTTTTAAAAAGGTCCTTTGTGTCGTGTGTGTGTGTGTGTGTGAGAGAGAGAGAGAGAGAGAGAGAACAGCATAACTCATAAACGAAGTATTTAAGTTCAATGTCTTCCAAAGTTGCAACAAGATCTTGAAGAAAATTTCATCGCAAATGGCGCTTTAAATGTAGGCGTTCTTTTCCGACATCGTGGATTGCTTTAAAGCAAAACACCCTCTGATTTCCACCCTCACAATCAACCACCCCTGCTGACCTTTTTTAAAGGACTAGCAGAGACCACCCATCTAAGAAACAAGCAATTCTGGTAATGCTACTCCGGTCAGTGGTGGCATCTACAAGTTTTAAGATATTTCTTGATGAATGTTGTATTTAAATTTACCAGAATAGCTTGTAAAGTTTTTTTCATTTGGAAGGAATTTAGTATGCTTTTGTATAACGGCTAAACCATAAGAGAGAGGCAAAAACGTATCTACTACCAAATAATGTAGATTTCTTTAAAGCACATTATATAATATTTCAAATTACTTTTCTTGTTGCATAAGCCATTTCCAAGATATCCGCTATTATTAGTTTGAGTTTTTCAATACTTTCTCGTTTTTAAAGTGCTGTCGCTATTCAGTGATTTCTAACAATGTTATGGGAAGAGTATGGAATTTCAACGTCAGCATTTAAGGATGCGATTATCGCTTGGACTTCTTATATTCCCCTTGCAGTTTCTAGAAGTTATATAAAAATAGACGGGTAGTGAAAGTTATGTTAGAGAAAGTTATGAAATATTTTAAAATATTTACCTACGTAGATATGGAGGGAAGATGTCTTTTCTTGTACGCACCCTTTACTAAGGAATGCAGGAGGGAAGATGTAGAATAAAGGTGTTCATTTAAGGAACCCGAGGACTTTTGACAGAAATGAGAAAATTTACGAATGCTAATTTTTGTATGTAAATACACTTTCGACAAGTACACGTGGCATTATAGGTTTATGTATTTCGTCATTTTCAAAGCTGTGGGTAATACAGTGTTAAACGGATCATGAGAGGGGTTTTAAATTGTCACACTATATCTTCTTTTGCATTATTTTTATTATATGCATTTTTCAGTATTTAAATTATTCCTTGCGCATCGACTTTGATTCAACTTTTATGAAAATATTTATGCTTTATATTCACAAGTATACAAACTTCACAAAACTGGTTCTTTTATTTAATGCTACTGTTTGGCCAAAATATAATTTAATTATAGAAAACTTAGTTATTTTGTTTCATAAAATCCGAAAATAAACAAATATTAATATCTAAATAAGTGCCCGGTCTAAAAACCAATAACTAGTTCTATTCTTTTAAGCTTCAAAATATGAAAGAAGCATTTATTCCTCTATTTCAATTTTTGTGTTGCAAGGAGGTTTCCAGCTGTAATCAATATTTTGTATAAAATGTTATAAAAATTGTAATATTTCGAAAAGACATCATCAGATCGTACGTATCTTTCATAAGAAACACATGCACGAATTTTGAAGTTAATAACGAAATCTCAAAATTATAAAACTTTTATTAGAAATGAATTTTATATGCCCGTGACATGGCATTGATATTTCAGGAAGAAAACACATCACAACGTGCATTGTACCACCTAAAGAATGCTTTAACTTTTATACATATACTCAGAACACAAAACCTAATGCGCACACAGTTTTAACGAGCTGTGTCATATTGTTAAGATAATTGTTTTTTTATTTATCATTAACCACTTTTTAAGATGGTACTATGAAATGCTCCTTGTATCCTAAGGTTTATCGTATCACTCCCAAATTTTTCATTTGAGCTAACTATACAATAAAGAAATTGTTGTGCAGGCAATTCTTAATTTTAGTTAACGAGAAAAGAAATTGTATATATGTTATTGAGTTTTTGAATTTTTTCAACGTGAATTGTGGAAAATAATTAATTTTATTCAATTATTTAATATTTTTAACTGGTACACTACAGTTTTTAAATCCGGAATTCCTGAAGCTCCCTGAAAATTTGAAGCTAATAACTTATAAACTGTGCTCAAGGCAGATTTTGAATAGTGAAAATGCTGGGGTAGGCGAAATTGAGAAAAAGAGAGTTTAAAGTTCAACACGAGCTCTACCTAAATAGTACAGAATCAATTAAACAGCTATTTGTGGCTTTAAATGTTTTGATATTAAAAAACAATTGTATAGCATATAGTTGAGTTTGTAGTTATAAATATAATAAAAATACAAAAATTAAAAAATCAGAAATGTTAATATTTTTGCGAAATTTCAGATATATTGCCTAAAACACAACATCGGAAGACGTACAGGATGGGATGAAGGTGTGAGACCGGAGAACAAATATCTCCATTCGAATCTATCTTTAGGATATTATAATTTCGTAGTGCTCCAAACGGTTACTGGCGAATGTTCAGTGTACACATATCAACAGTTTGTTGAATAATCAGAGAAATAATGCATGATTTTTTGGTGTTGAAACCAAATACAATGCCAGCAACAGAGAAGAAATTCAGTGAACAAAGCTATCTACCTTCCTTGCTCTTTTCTTTAGCGTACGGTATATTTTCCTTTTGTTTGGTTATTCCTCATAATTGCTGCATATATAGATAAGGTGGACCATTTTAGTTGAGGCTATGAAATATCTCCAAAACTAAGCGTTGTACAAAGAAATGTCTTAAATAGAAATTGGATGATATTATGAGGGAAAGCAAATGCCATTATCGTGTTTTGTTTGGAGGAGCGTTATGATAGTCATTTTAGAGTCAATTGAATTTTTTTTAATGGGAATCTACAATTAGGGTCGAATTAAATTGACCCTAAAATGACCATCACAATGCCCTCCAAATAAAACACGACTAATGGCATTTACTTTCCCCCATAATATCAAACAACGTTTATTCAAGACATTTCTTTCTATAACGCTTAGTTTTGGATATATTGCACAGTCTCAACTTAAGCGGTCCACACTGTGTGTGTGTGTGTGTGTGTGTGTGTGTGTGTGTGTGAGAGAGAGAGAGAGAGAGAGAGAGAGAGAGAGAGAGAGAGATTGCTTCTCCATTTTGGCAAAATGTTTTAATTTCTATCATCTCCATCGCAATGCTTTTAACGCATGGATGATGACAATCACAGTAGGTAAATCGCGCAGTACGTTTCGATAGAAGTCGAGCTAAGTATCAACAAAAGTCGTCGTCGTTTCTAACGCTCCCCATGTTGCCTATGCCCTTCGGGGGTTACCTCATTCCACCAAGCGATGACTGGAGATACCAGGTGGAGCCATCCAGCGGGCGGAGTCCGTTGCCTCCGATAGTAGGGGGTTATGAGGATGGCGGTGGAATGAGAGGACCTACAGCTTTCACCGTGGGCTCCGAACCACGTTACGCCTTTGAGAACTTCACATGAGCAAGTGGAGGTGAAGGCGCGGATAGGGCCGACTTACAATCGCCACCCCAGAGCCGGGAATCAAACCCCGAACTCCAGTACGAGAGCCGGAAATAAACCACGCGCTACCCCGGCGCCCTTTTGTAACAAAAAAGGTAAGAGATGCAATTATATTTATTGGACCTATCGCTTCTATAAGCAGACAAATGCATACGGCCATTAGTGAAGGAAGTCGCTGCATTCTTCAGCGTTCAGCTAGGGTGTAATAAACATCTCAAGAGTCGGCAGAGCCAGAGCAGCTGACATCACATTCACGAGGGAAGCAACTCAGAGACGGTCAGAAAGCTGGGTGTTCTCATGAGAGTACTTGGCAGAGCGCCCCGGGCGGTTCATACACTCGTCTTCCAGTCACGTACATCCCTACCAAGTACTCTTTGTGGCTTTCATGTGTGTGATGGGTAGGGATCTCAATGCCACAGGCTTTTTGTATGTATTATATCTTAGCTAGGTCACTACACTCTCAACATGGCTCATGATTACGGTTTCTGCAGCATTGGATCTTTTATTTTTCTTGTTATTGCTTTTCAACCAAAAATTCTATATGGGGATTTCACCAGTACTAGGTGTTTTAGGCTTTCTAAATTAAAAATACGTTTTCTTTTCTGGGCGAATAGTGAGGTAGCGTTAATATTATTTATAATTAAGGATATTTTGTTATTTTGTTCCAAAAACGTATACTTTTAAGAAGCTCTACAAATAAATTACCCTTAATTTTCAGGCAAATTTGAAATTTTTCCTACTCGTGTATATAAAATTACAACTTTGTACATCAGGGGTGACGAAAAAGTAATTCGCGTTGTTATTTGGACTCCTTCCGCAATTTTCCTTCAAAACGGCAGTCCCCTTGTTTTCCATTTTTATGTACGTGCTGTTAGGTGATATTAAGATTGCCTGTTCCTGAGACTCTAGAAAGGAAGAAATATTGTATGTACATCAGCGTATCGTGTAAAAGTAGCACATTTTTAGACATCCCTCCATATAAACTATCTTTAATTTTGCGCCGATTTTTACCAAATTTGAGAATGAGATTGCAGGTTTTCTTCACTGCTGTTTATACAATTATTCCGTATCCGCAAGTTTAATGCATGCAGATATTCAAAGCAATGCTAATAGGTATGTGTGGGGGGGTGCGCCTACTTGCGTGACGAAGTTTTTCTGAATTTTCTATAAAATGCCTGTCGATATCTTCAATTTTGTGCACATTAATATGGCAGGGAAAATATAAAAGATAGACAATAATATACACCTCGTACCGCAGGAGAAACATAGAACCGTTAGTTAGAATATCCATTTATGTTGTTTATTAAAGGTTAACCATTTCCGAAATACCAATATTCAAATAGTTTACAAAATGTCAAGTGCCCATTATTTTGTTCCTCGTAATTTCATGGGTGACACAATATCTACTGATTTTTATAAGAATTGTCATATCCTACGGCTTATAACAACCTATTATGTAATGTAAACCATTTCGAGGTAGATTTTTATCATGACTAACAATAAAAGCATAGAAAAAGGAGTCTGTGAGTAGCTTGAAGAATCACTATGAGATGTGAAGATGGAAGGTAAATCGTGCGGCTGTTATCATTATAAACTATGTGTGTATACATGAATGTATGTATACATACATATATATTAAAAGCAATAGTGAAGCTGTCATATAAATGTTTCGACTTCAGTTAAAGAATCGAATTAGATTGATTCGCATGAGAAGTGTAAGGTGTGTAAAATGAGCACCCAATGATGTTTGAATTTTTATATCACAGTATTTATATCAAATGATATATTCCATGCACATCAAAGTACATATTACATTCTCGTTGCGCAGTTAAAAATACATGTACATGTACATTAGTAAATAAAAAGCCCAACATTTAAAAGAGAATCCTAAACCTTAATCCTATACATACAGCTATAAAGTATACCTAGAGTGTTTTATTGTTTTAAACTAAATATCAGGGCATTAGGCTGTTATCCAGTTATGAAAGTTTAAATCATTTTCGCACTATAGCTTTGCAGAACTAGCAAATACTTTGAACTAACCTGTGATGAATGGAAACAAATAAAAGGTTAGCTCAAGAGTTTTTCAAAGCCTTCTTTTTCTCATGTGCTTAAAATTAGTGAAATTCTTATGAAGTGTTTAAACTGATGTGGTAATTAATATCACATAGTTTCAGAAGTCGAAAATAAAGTTTAGCGAAAGTGGCTTTTTAATACTGATCTAAATTGGACACCTATGTTTTGAAGTTATTATCAATCAAATTTGTATTTTGAATAGTTGTTCGCCGAATTTTAATAAACATCCAAATATCATCTTTCATAAACTATGAACTTTAGCAACCCATTTTTAATTTTGAGTTTTGATTAATTTTCGTAAGCTGCTTCTTCAGCCTTTGATGGATTAGGACTCTGCAGCCTGTTACGGTCCCTTGCCACCTTTGTAAACGGACGACTGAATGACCTTGGCCTAGGTGTACGATAGCATGGCTGTCCTAGGAATCCCCTTTTATCGATTCTTTCTAAATGATCGGCCCAATTATCTCTGTGCCGTAGTATTTTATCATTCACTGCAGATATGTTTAGCTTTTCTGTTACTTCCTGATTCCAGTATTCTATGTCGTATCAGGAAACTAAGAAACTTAATTTTATAGCTTGTTTACGGTTTTAGTATATATTTCTTAAGGTCCAGGATTCACTGTCATGTAATACAGAGAGAGCCAAAAAACCACGAACCGGCTGCGCGGTGTTTTTCCTGTCTGCGTCCTCGGCGCGCGTTGCCGTCTGCCGCTATCATAGAAAGGTGCCGATGAAATCATACAACATTTTTAAAGCTACTTTTAAAGGCTTTACTTACCAACTTTGTGAAAGGAGTTGCTGAACTGGCCACCCTCGCTGTCCATACATTTTTGGCACCTTTTTAGGAAACTATCCCTCTCTCGCCGTAGTTCACGTTGAGAAATGCTGGCAATTTCCTGACGGATATTTTGTTTTAATTCTTCCAGGGTGTGTGGGTTTGTCTTGTACACTTTTTTAAGCTATTCCAGAGATAGAAATCGTAGGGAGTTAGGTTGGGGGTCTGTGGGGGCCGCAGATGTCTACTAATAATTCTGTCCTCAAACGCGCTCCCCCCCCCCAGTCAATAGTTGAAGCTCGTGCATACGTGAATACAATTTTTCCCCCTTATTTTAGAGAATTAACAGACAGGGAGCGTGATTTTGCCTTTTTTCAACAAGACTCTGCAACAGTTCATACGGCCAATATTTCGATGAGAACAATTGAAAGTGTGTTTCAGGACAGAATTATTAGCAGAGAATTGTGGCCCCCTCGGTTCCCCGACCTAACCTCCTGCGGTTTCTATCTCTGGGATAACTTAAAACAAAGGTACAAGACAATCCCACACACCCTGGAAGAATTAACACAAAATATCCGCCAGGAAATTGCCAGCGTTTCTCAACGTGAACTACGGCGAGTGATGGATAGTTTCCTAAAGAGGTGCCAAAAATGTATGGACAACGACGGTGGCCAGTTTCAGCATCTCCTTTCATAAAGTTGGTAAGTAAAGCCTTTAGTTTTAAAAATGCTGTATGGTTTCATCCGCGCCTTTCTATGATAGCGACAGACGGCAACGAGCGCCTAGGATGCGGACAGGAAAAACACCGCGCAGCCGGTTCGTAGTTTTTTGGCTCTCCCTGTAGTATTGAACTATTATACTTGATTTTGTTGCTGTATAATTTTAAAGCTTTATCTTTCAAACAAAGACCAAGGAGAGCATCCACTAAGGGCAGAGGTAATTTTAGAAAACATACCTAAAAATACAACATTTTAATTTGGACAGGCACATAGAAAATAAATTAAACAGATATGAGATTAATGGGGAACTGTTATTAAAGCATTTCATTAGCTACACATGTGATACTTGGGATTTTTTTTTCATACATATACATATGGAACAATTCAGAAACATGAAAATATTTACCAAGAATGGAGGCAAAACTGTAACAAGTAATATTAGGGAAAATGATGTTCACACGATTTACTTTCAGTTTTAACGGTATTTTCTATACCTATCTTCAGCGAAGATCTGCGTCTCTGACCATTCTCTAAAGCTCTTTCACATGAATATGCAACAAGGCAGCCAAATATGAAATTTTGAAAATCAGAGTTTTATTTATTACTGTATGCCTTTAAGGAAAGATTAAATGGCGAAAATTGCCAAAAAATTATTTTTAGTTTTTTTTTATTTATTTAATGTCACTTTAACAACAAGGTCAAATCGCGACTACAATAAGTTTTACAATTCCTTACATAATTGAGCTACATTAGCAAAGTTCAACACATTCTTGGAGAAAGCTGGATCACCAAGGGCGGTTAAAATGTTTGTTGACATTTTGCATTTAGTCCTTGCTCATTGTAGAAACGGCAGCTGGTGAGAATGTGAGTGACTAAGCGGAAAATGACAGAAATTGATAGAAAAAAAATTTCTGAAACAATAAATAAGATTATCCCTCATCGTGCACATGGGCAGAAGATCGTTGGTTTTTGTCAGTCTTATAAATAGGAATTTCCTCTTGAATTTGATATATATTTTATGGTTGTATGCTCAGTGCTTAAATTTTAAATACACATTTTAAAAACTATTGCTCCTGCCATTTTGTACTGTGAATTCTGTACCACTTCACAGAAAAAAAAAAACATAACTCCTACACTCTTTGGAGTAGAGAGGTAAACTTTAGCCCATCCTTTAGGGGAACCTTTGCTCTGGTACTGCTGTTAAGCATGGCGGCTTCTGTGTGCTCAAGCCATGCATTTTTGGTCTTCTTTCTTTGCAAAACAGCTTTTTCGGCGAATCACATTTTCGTGCATAAATGACCCGTTTTTTCAGAAACCATTGAAGATAGCTAAATTAAATTTAAGGATGATTTAAACAGCTTCTAAGTGCTATTGTGGATCTAGCTAAATTAAATTTAAGGATGATTAAAACAGCTTCTAAGTGCTATTGTGGATCTACTCTGGTGTTAATAAGATGTTTGGTTATTTAAAAAAATGCTAATAAATTTTAACTAATGAGAAAATTGAGCCCCCCCCCCTCCACCATAGAAAAACCTATCTTAAACTTATTGGATAAAAGAAGATATTCTGTAAACATTTTAGTCTATCTTAAATAGTTTCTGAGATAATGGGTCCTGATGTAGCAAATTTAACATTGGTGGGATTGTAAGGCGAGAGTAAAATAAAGGATACCGCTGCTTTGCTTGTTTCTCACGCCGAGAATGCAGTTATCTAGGTCTGCGGTCGATCCCTGAAGGATCCGATCCCTTCACTTATCGGCCCCTGATTGTTATGTTGCACGAGGAGCATCTGTGTAAGGCGGCAACCGGATTCGCCTGTTCCCATTTCGCCAGGAACTGTAATTAACGAAGAGAGAAGGCTTGCGTAACCTGTCGAGTGTCTGCCATGCCGGCAGGTTCCGGTCGGACCTTGAAAAGTGAAAGCAGTGGCGCGAGAGATGGCGACGTTAGACCTACTTAGTAAACTCAGCCATTGTCACAAGATGTGTGTTGTTTATGTGCGATCCCCCCACGGATTGGCTCAAGAGCGTGTGCTCACCATTGTTTTTAGGATTCGTTGAAGAACTCTTAGCGAAATTTTAGCACTAAATAACAGCAACTGAGTTGTCGTAGAAGCATATAATTCACTCAAAGGCTCAAAATGTGTTTATTGCAACCGTGTAAAATTTACCACATTATGTGGTGACAAGTAAAATTTATTATCACCGCAAAAATCAGGCCTGAAACATACCATCATCAAGGAAGCAATGGAATGTGATTTCAGCAGCTTTCCCCCATTGTATGTTTCCAGTTTCATCCTTACCAGAAATATAATTGTTGGGTGAAAAAAAAATATTGGTACAATGTTTTTTGCACACCTGTGTTAAATTTGTATAGTACTCTTATTACAGTATTATACTTCAGCGGCGGCTCTTGGCCTAAACGATAGGTGAAGCTGTTTTCTCACAAAACAAGACATGCAACGTATCTATTTGTTCTACATTAAGTTGACTCTCCTATCCTTTCGGTTGGGTACTTCTCGATATTTTCACAAAAGCCTTCAGATTTCCAGACAGTTTTCTTTTTTCCAAGTAATACGAGGGCGGACTGATAAGTAAGTGACCTTTTAAAGAAAATAGAAAAATGTTTTTCAAAAAATCAGTTTTATTTCTCAACATAGTCTCCGTTCAATTCAATGCACGTTGTCCAACGTTTCTCCAATTTTTTAATCCTTCCAAAAAATATTATTTTTGGAAGTCTGCAAAATATAAGGTTGTTTCTGCCATAATGTGTTCACTGGACGTGAATTTCTTCCCAGTGAGCCAATTTTTTAGGTTTGCGTAGAGGAAGAAGTCGCTCGGAGCCAAATCTGGAGAATATGGTGGGTGAGGTAGCAGTTCGTAGCCCAATTTTGCGATGGCAGTGGCACTGACTTGCGTGCGGGTGCATTATCCTGGTGAAAGAGAAACTTTTTCTTCACCAAATGGGGTCCTTTCTTTAACAGTTCCTGGTGAAACTGATCCAGCATTGCGGTATAATATGAATCTTTGATCGTTTTACCCTTTTCCAGGTAGTGGATGTCTTATCACTCCTTGTGAATCCCAGAAGACAGCTGCCATGATTTTTCCTTGCCGACGGAATGGTTTTCGCTTTCTTTGGAACAGGTTCACCGATGGAAATCAACTGCTTTGATTGTTGTTTGGTTTCAGGTTGATAGTAGGTATCGGATTCAAATTTCATCAACCGTGATATAACGCCGCAAAAACTCATTTGGGTTGCGCTGGAACATATTCAAACATCCCTGTGAAATGGTCACACAATTCTGTGAGCAGTCGCGGTACCCATATTGCTGACAGCTTTCTCATAACCGAAAATTCGTGCAGAATGTTATACATCCGTTCACTCGAGATGTTTACGGTCTTGGCTATCTCACGGGTTTCCACTCGGTGGTCTTCCAACACAATATGGTGCACTTTGTTCTCCATTTCTTCTGCTGTGACCTCAACCGGCCATCCTGTGCGCACGGCATCTCTTGTGCTCGAACGGCCACATCGAAATTCTGTGAACCATGCCATGCGATGGAGCAGAGTCCCCATAATACTTGTTCAGCTTTCCTTCCGTTTCCTTCACCGTGTTACCACGCAAAAAGTAGTGCTTTATCACAACACGAAATTCACTTTTCTCCATTTTCTACGTAGCAACACACATCTGCTTATTTTAAACACACTCAACAATGCTCTAAGGAACAAATGACGAATTTCTGCGACTATACCCAGAATAGATGTAAGACTTTGGTGCAAATAAGAAATCTGTGATTACAACGCTATCTCTCGTAAAAGTCATGGAGTTATTAATCCACCCTCATACACAAGGACAGCAAAATAGTTTTTGCAAAGAATGACTACCGCACAAGCACTCATACTCACTACACCACGAGCTTTTATCATTTGATGTAACACTTCGCACTTTTCCTTTCCACTTTATGTGTCGATGGACTAAGAATTGGTTTAGGTCCACCCGTAAATATCACCTTTATCGTCCTCAATCCACCGCGAAAAAGATACCTGTAACACTTAACACACTATGTCATTTTGCGGATTCATTACAAATCGGCAATGGTTTAAATGTTTTTAAGACGTAAACCTATTGTTGGTATTGTAATTCATACTAACAAAGTTCCAAGACCATACACGCAACGACAATAATCGCTACGTACAGATTGTTTTTCCACGTCAACTGAACTGAACCGAGAACTTGAAGTTGAGAGGGACACATTCCGTCACCCAAAGGAAAGGATGTTTGCACAAGTGTATAAAAGATTTCACAAGTGCCAATGATCACCGAATAGCCTATACAAGGGGTCTTTCTACTCCAAAAAATCCAGGATTTTAGCTTCACCCTAGTCTCGAAGCAGGAGTTTGTGGGTGTGTACAGCACTCGTACAGTCCAAGCTTGAGTTGGTTGTCATGACAACCAGACGTAAGCATGCAGCTAAACATCCCAAAGCCTAGAGTAGCTGCGCTAACCCTCTATACCGGCTCATGGGCAGTATGGCTTTCCCATTTCGCTCTCTTACAATCCATTTTCCTTATTCCGAGCTACAGCACGTAGGAATGGGCGATTTTCACTCTTAAAATAGCGATTCGTAAAATTATATTGGAATGCACCTAGTTATAAAAGAGCTGAAGCTGCGTTCCACTTGTTTCATCTGAGGAACCGTCCCTGTTACACTTCTCATTTCGTAAATAAACAACAGTGTATATACAGTGTTTTTGGCGAAAACAACCAATCCCGCCTTTATTTTATTTAGTTATAAACTATTTGTTACACACTACGAAGTAGAATACCTCCAGTATACTAGGCATGCAGATTTCGCTTAAATGTGAATGCTCTGCAATTTTTCCCCTTCTGCTTTAGTTTTGGATTCACTATTGTCTCCCAATTGGAAAGCCATAATAATTATTAAATATTTTGTTACGTGCACAGATTGGTGATTAATTAGTGAAAATTAAATATTTAAGAGGTGACTTGAAAGCGGGCGCATTTATTTACATGCTGTTTTATACCCGTTAATTTAAATAATTTGGCGTATTTCTTTATGTGAGAGTTGCATTTCTGCTTCAATCAAACCAATAACAGCACTGCTCGGAATGATATTTTATTTACAGAAATATTTCACACTTTAGAGCAGTGGTGGCAAAAAGGTGACTCGCAGGCACAACTCCTTTTCTAGCCGTATATTCGTTTGTTTTCCATGTGCTACTGAGTGGCGTAGTGCGTGTTACATATTTGATGACTCGAGAGAGAGAAAGGCATTTTCGCCACCCTTGCTTTAGAAAATCTTAATCACGTCATAGGAGTAATGTGGAGACGCTTTTATTATTATTATTATTATTATTATTATTATTATTATTATTATTATTATTATTATTATTATTCATATTGCACTTCTAGGATATGCATGCTTATGATTAGAAGATGAATAGTTCTGCGGTTAGGGCGAGATAAGTTATAAACAAGGTGGCGTGTACAGCACCATCAACGATGGTGGCTCCATGTAAACAAACGCAAGGTTGCCGGCCTATTAAGGGATTTGGAATTAATAGAAAAAGTGTTTACTCTTGAACTTCGCTTAGTGGTGGACAGTTTGGTTTATTGATGTTCCTTAGTTACCCTGGAAACGGTGCCTTATGTTATATTTAGAGTTGTAACATTTAGGATCGCTGTAAGAATACAAGTTGCCTTTACACGGAAAACGTCTTAAGTCACTACCCGAGGACTGGAGGGAGGGGTGACCACGCAGCTTTATCTGTTGTGTTGACGATGGTGACTGACCTTCACTCCCTCCTTACTCAGGTAACATAATTGCACCTCACGTCCAACTCCTAAATGTTTCAGCTCTAGTTATATAATTACATTGTACCATTAATAGACTATGTTTCAGTTTCCTTTACGGTTGTTTACATACCATTACTTGATCTTCAGTTCTGTAATTTTAAAGTCTTAATCACCCTAAAAGCAACATTGGCAAAAAAATTCTCACTGAATGAAAATTATTAAGTTCAGATGTGTTTTAAGTAACTTGTGAGTGTTGAGGTCAACTCATAGCTCTGTATTTTATTACAATGTCACGTAATTACATTTTCGTTTGAAAAGTTGAAGTTCCTAAAAAGTTATACTTTTGTACAACACACGTACTGTGAAAATCCTAATCCTACAAAATAATTTAAAAAAAAGTGTTTGATATTTAACCCGGGCTATTTTAAACGAATCGTACATTTCGTGCTTTTAATGATAAACTCGTCGACAAAACCTACACTTCTAAGTTACCTGCCAACCACCAATGTAAGACACCTTACCCAGACAGAGGAGGATCAGCCAACCTCATATTTTGTTAATATCGAACCACCAACGGTGGTTTTGTACAAAAAGAACGTTGGCAATACAGCAGAAGAGGGAGGTTCAACTCATTTGGCATAAACAGAAAGCAGTGGAAGAAACAGTAGAAGGACTGAACTATTATGATGGTGATGACAATGATGATCCGCAAGTTTCATCTCGTGGCAGAGCTACCCTTGATTTAACGATGCGTGAGAATGGCCGAAGAATTTGTGCGGAGCTCATTGAAGAATTTTTTGCTTCCCGTTTATTTTTATATTAGTAGCTGAAAGGTAAAGGAAATTGTTTGTCTGCCTATTTTCTTGCAAACGGTATATAATTTATTTTGCGTGTTAGGAAGTGTTTAGATCGTTGCTTGCAGCAAAGCTGCTAAATTAACCATGAACTGTCTGCCCGTCTCAAAGGGAACGACACGAACGTAAATACCGTGAAACTTTGTTGCAAGAAAGCCTCATTTCGTGCCTTAAAAACCAAGGTGCAGCGTGCTGAGTAAATTATTAAGGAAAGATTAAGGTAAGAAAGGTTTTAGGCGGATCTCAACAGGGGCCTGTTGGAGCATGAGCTCTAGTCCAATGTAACAACTCTTCTGCACGACCTTACGTTTTGTTGGTCTTACAAAGCACGGTTGCACACACGAAGTGAATTTTTAAAAAAATTCTGTAGAAAACATAACTTAAATGGCGGTGCTACCTCATTAGTGACCTGTGTTGTAAGCGCTCTTCGGCCTTTACAGAAGCTGTGATGAGGTGGGGTATAGCGTGTGCACCTAAGGCCCGAGTTCCAATCTCGGTTGGTGTGAGTTGACAGAATAAGTCTTTCTTGGGTTTCCGTTACTGAAAGCACAAACGTCTGTTAACTTCCAGCACTTTGAGCCCCAGCTCATTTGAGCACACCTAAGTATCTGTGCATACATTATCCCTGTAGAGGTGATTGCAATGGTGTCGTGAGGCCAGATTGCAAACCCAAGGTGTTAAATACATTTAAATTTACATTAACGCTTCATAACTGAAAAATGAAATGGGCACCATTTGTTCCCATCTGTATATTATTATTGTTATTATTATTAGTGCAAGTAACAGGAGTATTATTACTCAATACATTAAATCTGTGGTGGCGAAAACGGGACTCGCGAGGCAGTGTGCCTCGCAAGCGCTACTCCTTTTCTAGCTGTCTGTTCATTTGTTTTCTATATGTTGCTGAATGATGTAGCGCGTGTTGCATATTTGAGGACTCGAGGGAGAAAAGCATTTTCGCCACCCTTGCATTAGACATTTTCTTCCATATATAACATGGGAACATCCCATAAAATTAAGTAAGAGGAATACAATTATTTTAACCCTCTCAAACTCCGGAAATGTTGTGTAGCCTTTAAGTATCTTTAACGGTGAGATAATTGTCCAGATGCCGAGAAACTTTTAGATAAGCACAGTAGGTGCAGTTTTAATGTTTGGTATCTTCTCTTTGGATCCATAATTATTTAATAACGTAAAGATTGCATATTGTCATATCAAGGAAAACAATCCCCTGATATCAATATTCAACTGAAGACGGGCGGATATGAGGAATCTACCACTCTGAAACCAATAATTTAAAATGTTTGATTTGGCGCACAGCCTGTAACCCTAAAGAAAATAAAGTGTTCAGTAGTTAATTATGCATTTAGGTTGAAGTTACTGACATTAGTCTGACACAATTATCTTTCTTTCTAGCTTTGTTCTAACAACAGTCCCTGATAGAGCATGTGTATTAAAGGCATCTGATTGGCAGTGCGTTCCAACAAGGTCTGACTGTAACGTGTACTATATTCAGGCGTTCCAACAAAATTTATACGTAGCAAAGGGCATGCACCGGTTCTGACCGACAACTGGTGCCGAACTACCGCATGCGCATTAGGCAATCACGGACCTGTACATGAACTGATTTCAGAATAATCGGAGACTGGTTATTGAAACAAGCGTTATATGCCTTGGGAATGAATTTCTTTTAACATTCACAGGAAATATAGAAAATGTACTTATACAAAAGGTTATTAAAATGCTTTGGCATCCAGAAACTTAAGTAGGTATGTACATTTGTAGAATTAGCAAGAAAGGTTTCTCTGATTTTGATAGTGTTTCATTACACACATTTGTAGTTGTTTATAAAATGTCAAAGAAATAAATGTCACGTACATTCCGTAGATTATCTGATAAGTAGATAGTCGTTTGCTTCGCTTTGAGTGCAGTTAGCATTCCTCCATGGCTAAGCTATTACTATGGCTATTTGTGTATTGCCAGGAATAAAACGTAGTCGATGATTGTTTTTGCACGCATGCCCTTTGGAGCAACAACTCAAAAGCCAAAGCCATCAGAGTGAGTATCTAGCATCAACCTAGCGTGATAACTCCACGTAATCTTTTGAGTCCCGCATTCCGGAGGTCCCAGGTTCGATTTCTGTCGGGCCGGCCCCACCTTGGGTTTTTTCGGGGGTTTCCCTGGTTGATATGCGAATGCTGTAGTGAATTATATAATGTCTGAATTCTCCTGTCCCCCATTTCCTGCCATTTCATTATCATGTTTCAGGGTCGAAGGATCAGGCGAGTGGACGGCAAGCGAGGCGTGTGGCGGTGGAGTTCGCTTTGAGGAACCGTCTGCCCTGGCTTTCGGTGTGTAATCCCTCAGAGAGACCTTTCGGTGGGGAGAAGTAGGCCTGTGGGGTGTGTCCCGCGCCGTTGGAATGTACTATCTAGAGATGTTAGGTGCCCGAGCCTGCCGCTCTGGACCTGGTCGCATTCTGTCCTTCGCTTCACCTCTTCCTTCTGGGGGTTTTCAGAAGCAGAGTAGGTCTTTATGTGCACTTAAGTACCGATCTCTCCCTCGCTTCTCGATAACTATAACCATCTACTATGATGATTGCAACATGTCCGCACACTAATATGCAGCCTTCCATATACTCGTACCTACCTTTAGCCTATATTAGACGTTGGAATTAGAAGGCAGGCCAGCCAATGTCCGCGGGAAGTTCTGTGGTGAAGGAACTGTCAAAATCTGAGGAATAGTTTTCGAGATTGCTCTATGTGCACATACACACTGTATATTACTATGGAGAGGGCATTTGCATTTTCTCCTCTTTTAGTTTTATATCTGGGCTTCACTAGCACACTTGTAGTACGGGGTATAAGTTGATGACAGGAACATTTTATCAATGCAGCTGATACAGCTAGTATTTGGTCTATTGCGCTAAGGGAAGGGATGGGATGAGGGATTGCCAATGGCGACAAGCTTCGATGGAGGCGGTAAATGCGGCGGGGTTCCTAGCATTTCCAGATGGTGCATCCTGGCTTAGTAGTGCCCCTTCGATGGTCCGCACAAATGTAGAAACAGCCAGGCGCACACCACGGACCTACAACCCTGGACCGACACGGTAGCCAAGGTCGTTAAGGCACGGAATCGAGAGCTGGATGTCCGGTTTTAATCCCACCACGAACGTCCACGCTTTTTCGTCGTTTTCCTCAGTCATAACTGGCAAATTTCGGGATGGTACCCTAAACTGCCTGGAACGTTTCGTTCCCAAATTTCCTCTCCCAATTATTTCACTTCATGTGTCATCAGAGTCCACCGCCTGTGGTGCCGAATGCAGTAAAAACGGGCGTTAAACACTACTAAAAAAATACAACTCTGGAATTTAAGAAAGATGTGAAATGAAAGGGAATGAAAAACTGGAAAATAATATATCCCTGCACTATCAGCGATGAGGGTAAAGCTCGAAAACCTCCTTAGTCAGGATGGCCAGTCACCTCGGTGTTTGAACATGGGACCTCTCGAATGTATCTGATGCTTCTACCTCGCTCGGTGAAAAGCGTGTGGTACACTGTACTGATATCTAATTATATTGTTTTGAAGTAGCAAGGTTTCCTTGCATTATGTGCTACTATTCTTAGTAGACGTTTCTACGGAAATAAATACTTATTACGAGCTCGAAACTTTTCTTGTAAGGGGATGGCTATACGTTTATCGCAAAACAGACTAATAATATGCGACTTCTTTAGTAAGTTTTAAGAAAAGCGATATTAAGAAACGCATACACCTGCGGAACAGAAGCCAAGTTTAGACTTTCTCTCGAGACCCATCCTTACATCTTAAGTATATTGGTGCGAGGAAAAAAGAAAAGGGATTTAAAGTAGATTCGTAAGCAAGAAGTTAAGCATCCCTAGGGCAACGTTGGGGAAATTTCCAGGCGTAACTGCGTGGAAGGAGGCGTGTGTGTTTGCCCAGGTTATCGGTTTTTCTTTTGGCTCAGAAGAGGGGAGCACGTTTGTTTTTGCTCTTCGTAGAATAATTGCGAACCAACACGTGTTTGGATTTTATCTGTTGGCAAGAAAAGGCTAACGTGCAATGGTTGCAGGGCACTTATGTGGCCTTTGAGAGTTATTAAAAGGGAAAGTGGCATAAAGTCTGGTTAAATATGTATATAAGACCTACGTTATGGAATCAATTAAATGGATGCTGATACTACACAGCGATTGCTGTTTTGAATTTCCTCCCTTTGGGCGAAAAACCTCTAGCTGTCAAAGGGATATCTATGAGCAAAGGACACTGTTTAGAGCTTTATGAACAGATCTTGACTTACTGAGGGGTTAAAACCATTCAATAAAAAGCTGAGAGAAAAAGAAAACATATAATTTTGTGTTTTTTTGTACATAAATAATATTCATATGCTAAAATTGTAAGTCCTGTGTGCATTGCCATCAATAACTTGCATAACATTTCACATGTTCACATGATTTAAATGGAATATCTGTGTAGACAGAAATGAAAATTAATTCCTAACTGCTACCATGGCCAAGAAAATGCTTATACACATTTCCCCGAAAGTTTATTTTTTAATACTCAGATACAACTTCTTTATAGCAAATATTACTCAATCCCGATGAAAAATGTTCTAATTTTTGTGCATAGATTTAAGATGGAATTATGTTTAGAAAATGTACAGGTATCTTAATAGCTTTGATTTTAATAATTGAAATATTAACATTTAAAAAATGTAACCACATAAATATTTTTCGAACAAAACAACTAATGCGTGCAAATGTTCAAATAATTTTAAGGTATGACCCACAAAAATTTCATTCCAGAGGATTCAATTCTTAGTAGTAGGTATTTGAGGAGAAAAGTGATTCAAATTTTGTAGTAGTATTTTATTTTTTTAAAGTAAACTACAGGTTTCCAAATTCGTTAACTACCTACTACAATAAAGTATAACACACTATGTAAACTCTCGCAAAAATTGAATTAATAGAAAAAAAAGGATTAAATATTTAATGAATTAAATTTTAGTTAGCTTCTATTGTAATGTCTTGGCTTTGAATTGAGAAACAACTAATGTTATAAGTTGTTGGACTGGTTTTTAACACTGATTTGTGTATTACATTTCATCATGAAACATTCACATTCATTGTTATATTCATACTTTCATACTCTGCAGGGGGCGGGACTTGAAGTCGAGACTGAGCATTCGACCGCGGAGACAGTTGACTTAAGTTCTGCTCTCATAACATTCTTTCGTACAGTTAACAGTCATAGATAAGGAATTAATAAATTATTATTATTATTATTATTATCATTATTATCAGCAATAGTTCCTCTTCCGAGGTTAGCATTTGCAGCCTGATTCAATATAAAGATATCATCCTAATGGGCTTTGGGCCGTCCTAAGGCGTGGGACTTCATGGTTAATGATCACAAAAATGTATTTGAAATTATCAGCAGAATCCAAAGCTCCCTCGCATTAGTGAGCACGGTGACTGGTCATTTGACTAAGAAATAAACCTGTTTAAATATGAAAACAGCGTACGGATATGTTAAAATAGTTATTATACTACGACAGAAAAACATTAGCAAATATTTGAAAATAAATGTAGCAATTGATATAAACTCAGTATGACTCAGGCGAAGGATCGTAAGTGTAACAGTCACACGATTTACTCTACGCATTCTCATTCATCCCCACAGCATTTGACAGATTATATATTTATTACCCATACCAGCGCTTGTTTTTTCTACTTCCTGTTCATTATGAATGTTAGCAAGAAATGATTTCAGTTAGGAAATACTATAATTTTCAGCGCGCAGGAGGCTGAAATGTTGGTACCATATCTTAGTTCATTAGAAATAATGGACGCATAGTTTTTCAGAACGCGCTGAACTTAAATTCGGCGAGATTATTTCGACTAGCTCATCCATGTTACCTGTGGAAGAATGGCATTTAGGAATACCTTGAATGTCAACTAATCACGGCTTAGTTACTAGGTAATTATCGTATCCGAGGAAGTGATGATAATCCAATGGCTAATGCACAGTGTTTAAATGGTATGCAGTTAATATCGTTTGATTCCAATTACAGGAAATTTAAAAGAAACTGGTAGCTTTAAGATTTGGTCGTCATACATTTAATTCGTTTTTTTAAAGTAAATATTCTTTCAAATGGTTTGCGTTTTTATTTTTATGTAGCCTTTTATCAATGCTTTCTAGGTTAGGCATCGTTTGATAATTTAGCAGTTGGTGCTAATGGTAACATACGCGATGAAGTGGTTTGTTTTTAAACAGAACCTCAGTATAAATGTTGTTCGTGAAATATTCATAATAAATATCACTAGAGATTTTTAGCATATTCTATAACCTTAAAACCTCTGGTGATGTTACTTATGACCAATGCTACGAAAAAACAAGTTAGGTATTTTATATGCCTAGGATTTGTGTACTCTTTAACTAGGAGTGAGGTTAGAGAAAGTAAAAGTACATTAGTCTGTCATTTATAAACACAAAATCATACACCTTACCACGACGAAAAACTTCTGTATGACAAATAACCTACAAAAGAATTAAAATTAATGTTAATATATTCCTCATTTTTTGGCCATTCTTTATTCAAGCCTCGCTAAGAACTAGCACTTCTGCACTCATGTTTTAATTGCGAAAGAGGTGCATAATTTATCGGCTGCTCGCCATACTTTGATTTAATTCGAATTTCTCGCAGAATTGATAAAATTCTTTCCTAAACGGTTTATAAGTAGCAGATAGCCTCTCCTTTATCAGCTGTCGATCCGGTTTCCGTAAGCAGATTTCTCCGGTTGTAGCATGTAAACTTATTTGGATTCAGGAAAGTCCAGGAGAAAACTTGGTAAAAGAAGGCGGTGGCCCAAAAAAAGAAATGCTACCCGGATTTCCTTCAGGCTTGCCATTTGGTTAGCATCGCAGAGCGTGCCATTAAAAGTGAAGGAATTCTAATGCGAACGAGAAAATTTCCACGCAGAAAAGATTGAAAGAGCAGGAACCATTGTTGCTGGGTGCATTAAAAATTAATTTTTGCTGCAGACATGGATCTAAACACATTCATTAGCGAATGCTTACTAACCTCAGTCGTCAATGTATCACTGCATAATTTAGTTGGAATTTTTTTCTGTCGAGCAGAACACTATGGAACACTGTACTATTTCTGCCTTTTTATTTTTATGATATAAATATATTATATTTTTTCTGCACTGCCTAAACTCAATATGCTCTCGCCTACAGTGTCTATTTCGGCTGCTCGTAGCTCCCGAATCTCATCATTTTCATATTACATCTTAGATGCCGGAAACTTCTATATATATACCTATACTTAACGAAATCAGAAAAAAAGGTAATGTATTACTGAAAAGTACCTTCATACTAAGTGTGTGTAGGACGAATATTGTAAATATTCGGATGTAACCATAATTTTCCAAAAATTACAGACGCCCAGGATTCGATTCAAGGATATTCAGCCTCCTGTGCCGACCGCCTCCCTAAACCTAATCTTAAATAACTGTCATCTTTTGTTCGAATGTTAGTGGTGTGGGACCGGACTAATCTTAAAACTGCTCAACCGATTTCGATAATTCTTTGCATCAAAAGTAAGCGATTTTCACATCCCCCAAATACTGTTTTATTTTATGTATTTATTTTATTCTTGAATACTGAGTATAGCGACTCCTTGTAGTCCATTATTTTGTATTAACCAAGGCTAGGGGATAAGCAAGGAGAAATTCAGAATTCTTGATTTAGCCGAGTAAGTTTTCAAACGATTTGTATACCGCGCTGTAGGCTGTTGTTCACTACTTGATGTTTCCAAAATCTATAAAATGTTGATGAGATTTCAATACTCTTTTAGGGGTCATTCAAACGAATTCAAATTGAAGAATACGCAACTACATTTAGTTCTGGAATAACTTAATTGATTTGAATGACTATTCCAGCTTGAAAAGCTTATTTCCTTCCACAATTTTAATCACTATACGAAAAAAAACATAAAATTCAGAAGTATTATTTGAAGGCTTTTCTTATTTTGGCGATTATGATCTGAAAAATACTTTATTTTTATTATTTATTTTAGGAAAGCATAAGAAATATTAGGGATGCTTAAAACTACTTAAGGGATAAGAAGCGACGTTTTAGCTCTTAACAATCTTAGAAATCGTTGTGATTGAGGAACTAATTTTGAGAACAAAGTTTGTGTATTAGACGGTTTGTTTGCCAGTGGCGTGCGCGTTTTGCAACAGCCTGAGCGGTGGTGATGATAAAACTACCATTACTTATCTCATATTGCAGGGAAGTTTGGAAATTTCATATGGAATCGTGTTACATTGTTTTAGAACCGTATAGAATTACTGCGAATATGAAAAAAAAATCCAGGAAATAATAATAATAATTGTTAAATCTTACATCGCTTTAATACATCACCATCAGCATCCATTTCAAGATTTAGGTCTATTGGCCCATTCCATCCTCGAGAGAATTGGCCTTTCCACCTATTCCAGGATCTGCCTCTACTTCGAAATCCCACGGGGTTAAAATATACATCCGTGATTCTGACATTCTCGGTAAACACTTTTTTTTCTGCTTCTCCTTTCGCACCAAGATAGGAGTAGCATGCCAGTAGAATATGAAAATTTCACAAATGCAGTTCTTTCCCTATATCTCCCCTTCATAATCAATTCATACCCTCATGATATTAATAGGACCGCTATTACTTCGCAAAATTTAAGTTGCGTTTCCTGTCTTGTGTTACGCCTTAGTGTTCTTCCTAGAATTTCAATTTTATGTGAATATAGTTTTTTCTGGCAGTAGGAAATATTAAAACGCAGATAATTAATGTTGCTTACCTTTATAGTGCTTTTTCCATTATTACTTTACATCTAGTTTTCAAGGTTGAGATGTTCAAATTAAACTCTTTTCCGAGTTGATTAGCAGCTCTTTGAAGGTCATTTTCTGATGCGCTAAAACTGCATCATCTGCAAATAAAATTGTATTAAAAGAGATTTTGCCAAATTTAGAATCTACTGTTAGAGTATCGCACCAACTTTTAATAACATGATCAGTATATATGTTTATAAGAGTGGAAGACAACTGGGATCCTTGTTTTGCGCTTTCATATGCAAACTCTGTTAGGTGGTCCTTCGTAGTTCCTTTGCCAATACATATTGAAGTGCTAGAATACAGTTTGAACTACTTTTATAATGTGTGCTGGGTTCATTTCTACTTATTTTAACACTTTTTTTCGCAGTCGATAGATTACTATTCACGTCCTTTTTGACCATTTATTGGAGTACAAATATGGAGTACGTATATTTTAAATTTTAACTCAACCAAATGACCCCAAGGAGGATATTATCTTGGATGTGCGCAAATAGATCAAAGAACTACTCAGAATGATGAGAGGTCGCGGGATATCTCAGCTATTCTTGAGTGGAAACTTGCCGTCGTTTGGGACACGCGAACATGAAGCATCTCAGCAAGCCAGTCTATAGAAATGTGACCGTAACAGAGCAATGGCCGCAAAATGATAGTGGAACATCGTGCGTGACTCTCACTTGTTTCCTTCGGTGCTGCCGTGAAGCTGCAGAAATCATAAACTGAGGATACACCTGAATTTTTTCCTCATATAATGCTTGACGTCATTGTGGGTGTTATACAAGCGAATTTGAACCGGTTTTAAATCGCGTTGAAGAGAATTGCTAAAGTGGAGGTCTCCGAAACTTTCTGTATTTCGTATTTTACTTAGGTGGGTTAATGCAAATAAAATTTTCAGTAGCGACGATGTTCAAGAAGTCAATCTTCAGAAGTTGTGTGAAAAGTGACGCTTAGAAATCCTAGCTTTAAATGAAAAAAGGAAGGCTAGAACGTCTTCATAAATGTGAAGTTAGAGCAAAAAGAAATGAGAAGAAGAAGATATTTAGTCTCTCCAATAGATTTGCCTGCAAGAATATTATTTTATTGACCCCAAATCCAGCACATAGTTTTTGTTTGAAGTACCAGCAGTAAATTTTGTTCCAACTTCACAGATTTCAGATTCCACAGACTATTTTTCCTATAAAGCACAACTTTTCTTCCTGATATATAAAGTGCTGTTAATAAACATAAAATGATTGCAAGCAGGCAGACGGTTAGTGCTTGAATATAGAACTAAGAGCATCCACTTGCGCAGCTAAAGCATTTGAATTGAATTGGGGGATTTAGACTGAAAAATCTGATGTGCTACATTCAATTACTTTCTCTAACCACTATCGTGTATTATTATATAGGTTATACAGACTATTCATACGAAAGCTTATTGTTGTATCTACTTTATGTTAATCGAGGTAAACGTTTGCAGAAATGGTTTCGTTACACATTTGTTGTATGTACAATTCATAGGAGAAATCAGATCTATAGTCAAGATCATCAAGATGTATAAAAGCTTGTCGATATATGCTGACCTAGAAATTCCACGCTCTTTCCATGACATTGCGAGAAAAACTTACCAGCGACAGCACTTCGAGAAAATAACACAGTGTTGAAAAATTAAAACCAAATATAACGGATATC
Organism: Deroplatys truncata; assembly: GCA_030765065.1. Taxonomy (NCBI): domain Eukaryota; kingdom Metazoa; phylum Arthropoda; class Insecta; order Mantodea; family Mantidae; genus Deroplatys; species Deroplatys truncata. Next base: position 145,039,241 of record CM060988.1, on the reverse strand, counting down.
TCGGAAATGGTTGATGCTACAAGAAAGGTATCTCAAATAAATTGTGTGTTTTAAAGAAGTCTACATTTTTTGTGTAGTAAGTTTTTGTCTATTATAGTTTACCTGTTATACAGAATTAGACAAAATTATACAAAATTCCTTCCGAATGAAGATGATTTCACGATCTTTTCCCAGAACATTCAAGATATACATTTTAATTGTCATAAATATCTTGAATATAGAATATTTTAATAAAAATTGTTATAGCATTTTTGAGGAGATAAATTGAGTTTTTTTATTTATGGACGCTCTTTAACTACTATGGTCCTTAGCGTCCCATTCTATATTGGGCATGAAAGACCGGTAATTTTGCTCAGGCGCCTGTTTATCAGGCTTGAGGTTCTTGTACGTGCCGTAAATCTACGACACGGGACCACCGGCTTTACTTCCCTTCCGAAGGAAGCCATGCTAAGGATTTTTACGCCCGAAAAAATCCATCGCCCTCCGCCGGGTTTGAACCCGCGACCTTGGGGAACTAGAGGCTAGCACGGTACCACTAGTCCACGGAGGACGACTTTGAGGGGATAAAAAACATCGAAAACATTTCTGTGTAAAGGGTAATTATGAGTTCACACACACGAGCGCGCGCGCACACACAAACAAGGATCTTTATCTAAAAAAAACTTTTTTTGGGTTCAAGGGGCCTCAAAATGTACTTCCAGTGACCTCCCGACATTGAATTTTTGGATGGAATACAGTACTTCCTCTGCTTGCTTTAAGTATGCAGTAGATGTTTAGTGCAAAAAGAGGCTTTTTCGAAACGCTTTCTATCAAAGAATTTACTACACTAAAATATATATTCAACGCGCTATGTAGAAGTTCGTTACATAGAGATTGTCAGGAATTTTGGGCCGTGGAACACGAGCTTTGCGTGATAAATATAAGCCACGCACCACTTGCTACGAAAACTCATAATGCCAGCCACTTAGACTTTTTCATTTCTGACAGTTTCAGTTTTTGAGCGTTCGACAGTTCGATTCCGAGAGAAAAGCTTTCATTAGCGAGGTCAGAAAAGCAATGCTGCAGCAAATGGAATACACGCTGAGCGGCCGTGAAGAAGTCGAGCTTAAATGTGGCTGGTAATTACAAAGCTTGCCTTAGGTGCTAACAGTTGAGAGACGAAACTTAGGCGTTCTCTCATCGTTTAAATTAATCGAAGTTATCTGCGCCAGGTGCACTAGAGAACGGCGGGTGTTAATGAACAACGATTTCCAACTTCCCTTCTGCAACTTCGTTATCGCTACTAGTAAACTTGGGAACTTTATAACCTGCCAGGGTGTGAACTTTACTTGCAAATATGTGTGTATGAGTGACACATGTTTGTCAACGGCGCGACGGTAATAGTAACGTTGGTAATGGTAAACGTTAGGCATAGCATTGAATGTTGAAAATAATACAAGTGCTATTTTCTTGCAGGAAGCATACCACGATGCATTACACTTGCTAATATTAATTCAGCGTCTTTCTATATGAATGAAGACTTTAAATTTACTCCTCCAGGTGTGTTTATAGTCTAATAGCAAACTGGTCGGTGATTTATACTTCAGATATTTACGAAATATAGGGAGGGCCAAAAGACTATGAACTGGCCGCGCGGTGTTTTTCCTGTCCGCGTCCTCGGTGCTCGTTGCGTCTGCCGCTATCATAGAAAGGCGTGGATGAAATCATACAACATTTTTAAAACTACTTTTAAACATGGAACATGTTTCGAAAATTTTTATTTTCTCAAAAATGGTTCTAACGATTTTGATTAAAAATATCATATGTTTAAGATACTTCAATGGCAAATGAAATGTATATCTTGAATTTTCTGGGAATGTCCCCAAAAGTCGTCTTCATTCTGAATGAATTTTGCATAACTGTTAAACCGTAAGAGATAGACAAAATTTTACTACAAAAAAAATCTATATCTCGTTTTTTTTTGCCAAGTGAACCATTTCCGAGATATTCCTTGTTATTTGTTTGAATTTTCCAATACTTACACTTTTTCTCAAATGGGAATTCGTTATTATTATTATTATACACCAGAGTGAGGCCAAAAGTTTGCAGCTAAAATATTAAATTTAGTTACCCCGGCATAAACATTGGGGGACGTAGCATCAGTGGCAACTAAAAGATACCGGGAACTTGCTGCACAAAACGTAAGCGTGGTATATTTATAAATAATACATATGAATTTACATTTAACTTTGGTTTATTATAAAGTTACCTTGGTGATGATACATGGTTCCAAAAAGGTTACAGACAAACACTGGGGGTGATGCCCCACGCAAACACAGTCGACGCACGCTACATGCAAACCACACACTCCAAAGATATACACTAGACTGACGCTACTCACAGACCCACGCTATCAGACAAAGAGGCTCTTCACTCAACTTGCCTTCACCCCTCTTGACTAGGAATTGGAGGGAAGTATGCTGCGTCGGACAAGAATTCAAAGTTACAAACGAAATAATTAGTTCAACAATATCCTTATACACAGCAATAATATGTGCGACGCGACAATGCACACACATACGCTACATTATTTTATGTCCTGGACATGCAAAGAGAACGGCATGCTCCATATAGCAACCAGCTCTTAAAAGATTTGACTATCGCTTCAAGCCTAGCATATTCCCCTTGCACCTACAAGAAAATTAGTAATACGATAGTTTCTGCAAATTTTTATATCAATTAACATAACGTAGATGGAGAATAAGCGTTTGTAAACAGTTTGTACAAGAACAGAGATAGTCATGTGAGTGTAACACATGAGGTTTTTTTAAAAATATATTGTAGCGTATGTACATTTGCAGGAACCTTGGTAGCTGATTTTTAACATGAACATGAACGTACAATTGGGCGCGTGCATGATATGAATAATAAGATCAAAATATACCCAAAAATTCCAGATTGAAGTTGTTTCTATGAGGTAACAACTAAACATTACATGATACGGACATATTTACGATATAACGCATTTTCGTCGGGAAGCAATCGGCATACCAATTTCTAATACATACTTCTATCGCCGTGACCGCTCCCAACCACTTGCTTGATGGATGGAATGGAATAAGAATTCTCGAGCACATGCATTCATATTTTAGTTCAGTTTTTAACGCAAGTCATTATGAGAAGTATTTTATAGAAAATGTGGTTAAAAAAAGAAAGAAAAGAGAGAGAGAGAAAAGAAATATAGCTATCACTTTTTGTTGTTGGTGATAACCTAAGAGCTTGATTTAGCAAAGAATGCAAACATTTAAAGGATTTCGAGCTTTTTCAAAAATAAACTCATGATGCGAGACAAACGTGTGTACACGTACTTTCTTTGTGAAAATGCAAGTTTTTAATGATGAAATTTGATTCTTAATGTGAGGTACAACTTAGTCTTAAATGCGTATTTAATAACATTTAAGTTTTCTCAAAAGTATATATTTTTTCAACGCGACAAAGTCTCATGCAGAATAATTATGTTCGTCTTTTTGGGAAAATAGTCACAGAAATTTTACGTGCTACAAATATTTTTGAATGTCCTTTTGTTTTGGGTATTGCATAAATTGAGTTTAGTTAATTTTAAAATGGTGTAACTTTAGCGTTGAACTCTGTGATAACGTTTGTTTAATTTGCACTGCTTTGTTTCAGAATGGAAGACTTCAAAATGATCTTAAATGTTTACATAATCAATTCCTTCGGAAAAAAAATTAATTGTCTCGCAAGGAATATTTCAAAATTTACAAATATTGTCGCTGCCCCCCCCCAGAAAGAGAGAGAGAACACAGCCGTTGCTTTGATTTTGTAAAATAGAAGTTTGGCCCCTACAAAATATTACATCTTAACCGCGACAGGTTATATTTGTTTAACATTGACGGTCTAAATTTTGAAATATGAATATTATCGGTATGTGCTACAACAAATATGATTAAATTACCATATATTAATATTACTTATTAGTTTAAAAGCCGCCAGAATTCTCACTAGGGGTGATAAGATGTTTTCCCCTTAATACGAATAGCTGAAACCTCTTAATCTGGCAAAAAAAAGAGCTAATTGACAACCCATCTTGCCTTAATAAGTAAGCTAAATTAAATGACGGAGGAGAGTCTAGTGCCTAGGTGCACTAGTTTAAATCAATAAATGAAACGCGCAAACTTTAATTTTGATTTTCAAAAGAGCGCCGCATTAATAACATCTCTTTACTAACGTGGTGGCATGTTTGAGACATCACGGTGGTACGGTCATAGCGGCCATCCTTACTGAGAGGGAGTAATATGTATAATTACGACACACTTTTAAAATTTGGTTTTAGTTATAAAAGAGGAGATATTTTAAAATGCAAATCATAAAAATTCTTCGTATAACGATGTTTCAAAAAACACTTGAAATATGTTAGAACTCTGTATTTTCTAGGAGAATAAACAAAACAAACCAAAAAGAAGAAGGAAAAAGAAAGAAAAAAACAGCAAGTTTAAGCATTAACAAGACCGTATGAAAACTCGGAGGTTCGCATATTGGCAGATGGTCACCTGAATCATTATGGCTCTCAGAAATTGAGTCTCCTGAATTTTCAAGGCCTCATCTCGCTTTGCACTTGCACTTGGCTCTTCTAGTCAGCTATTTATGTTCTTGTCAAAGTTTGGGTCGATCATCATTCTAGCGAGTCAGAAGTACTGCTAGATGTTTTTACATCAGTGACGTTTTAAAAAAAATCACTAAAAAGGTAGAAAATTAGATTGTTACACAAGAAAATAACCACGCAAGCACGTATTGCTGTCAGAATGACCAACAGATTTTTATAATGTTCGTGTTTGTACTGAGAACCTACACTTCGTCGGTGAGTTCAAGTCTAAAGTGTAACTATCGAGTCGTTGATAGCAATAATTGATGAGAAGACATATAACTCCCAGTGGATAACAATTCGCAGTCTCTAAGACCTCACTATGCTAATTTCTTGTTTCTCATTTCGTGATATTAAGTCTGCCCTACCTGAGTCTGAAGGCCGCTTTACAGAAATGGCGTATAAGAACAGAACTTTCCAAAACGAGGTGTACTGCAGCAATATTAACGTAAGTTTGTTATCATGGACCAATCTTTCCTGTGATTAATGTGCTAAGTTTTGGTCGGATGTGCGCACGTTTGAATAGCAGTTCGTAACCAGGGAACCACCAATAACTTTGGGCACACAAGTTTGGTATTAGTTCCGCGGAAATCGATTAAAGCATTCCAGAGATGCCTTGTCGACTTTCTCTGTTCCCCTCGCACGAAAGAAACAGCTCTGGGGCAGATATGCGGCGTTTAAACCTACAGCTTGGATGTGGATGTTTATAAATAGGCATGATCCTTCAGGACGTTACCCCGAAGGCCTGTTTCGTGTTTCTGCATTGATAAGACAAACCAGCAGAAGATAAGAACCATCAAGCTGAAGATATGGGGTCATAATTTGTTTATAGTAACCGTATTTCAGTAATCCGAAAGCAAGAACATCAAAATCCGAAAGTCCAAACTTAACGGGAATCTCATACAGTCTATTTGAAATGTAGCTTAGGTGCAATCAACGTTTTCATGTCCGCTTCTTTTAGAAGTATAACCCCCCCCCTTGCGTGACGCTTGGAAGAATTATGGATGATGAACATGCCATCAGTCTTCAAGACAGGCTATGTTCTTTTATTTATAGTATCAAGCTATCTTTCGTTATTCATGGTAGGCTTCTGGACAGTGTATATCACTGTTCCTTACGATAAATGTATGTCGAGCACCTTTCGCTGTCAAGCGTTGCCTCCAGATTATCTCAAAGACCGCCAAACGTAGTCGGTACTCCAAGATCCAGACGAGCGCCAGTATACGCCAACTGGGGAGCGTGACCATTTTGGGGACCAGAAGAGTGTGTCAAGGGTCTATATAGGTTTTGATGATCTCACAGTGATGATGTGAAATATAAAACACGGAAGTAATATAAGTTCCAAGATTCAAGCTAAAATTTCCAATTTGCGTTCTTTTTTATTTCAATACATCTTATATAGGTACTATTTCACATAATTACCAAATAGCTTTTGACCCATTCTGTATCCAAATTTGTTTAAAAATTGAAAACAGTATTTAAGTGGAACCATACACTTCAGTAGCTGTTTTACACACTACAGATCTATCAACAGACACCAGAAGTCTGATATTGGAATATTTCAGATTACAAAGTATAGTACTATACAGTAATGTAAAACTGCAAAACAAAATTTGTCTCATACCACTTCGTACTAAAATATTTCACCATATTACGTTTTTTTAAAGCCTTGAATAAAGAAGTTTTTAGAAAGTTAGTTTAGCGTATTCTCAAAACCTTTATAAACTTAGTTCCAAAATAACAGCAACACAGTGTTCACGGCGTTATATTACCGTGCAGTGAACGATATGTTTACCGTATTCGAATATTAATAATAGTAATGTAATTTTTACATAGCGTGGAACAAAATGTTTTCATAGCCTTAAAGGAAAGGCCATTTGTTTACTCATTAAAGTCCTAGAGTTCTGACGTAAACTCTGGAGGAACAATAACACATAGCTTCGCAGTTGTATAAATACTGTAATTATTTATTTATAAGTACACTAATTTTAGTCAGCTTAAAATGTTTTAGGAATGCATACAGAAGGTTGTCCCAAATGTCCGTTTTCATAGGGAATGTCGGAAGTGTTGAAGTGATGAATGTGGAGCATTGATAAATATATGCAGGTACCTATACGTTTGTTTCAAGGAGGAAAGAGATCGCGGCAACAAATATTCAACTTTATACTCATTTTAGGACCTGTAGGTATGGATACAAACCCGAGTGATTTTCTGTCGACCTCCGTGGTGTAGTGGTTACCATGCTAGCCTCTAGTTCAAACCCGGCGGCGGAGAGCGATGGATTTTTTCGGGCCTAAAAATCCTTAGCATGGCATACTTCGGAAGGTAAGTAAAGCCGGTTGTCCCATGTCGTGGATTTACAGTACGTAAAAGAACCTCAAGCCTGATAAAGAGGCCTCTGAGCAAAATTACCGATCTTTCAGGCCCAATATAAAATGGGAACGCTAAGGACCACAGCAGTTAAAGAGCGTCCATAAATAAATAAAAAAAGAGAGTGATTTTCTTTCTTTCGTACGCCCCTTTAACTTTATGGTGATATCGAGGTCTTTGAATTATTTGACTTAACTGATGATGTTACTACTTGATGACTTAGGTATTTTATTTTTATTCATGTTCATAATGAAAGACACGAACATTCATACTTTCAGACTCTGCAGAGAGTAAGAAATGATTCTAATTAAAGAAAAATTCCTACGTCCCAGCTGGAAATCGAACCTGGGACCTCTGGACTGAGAAGCCAGAACGCGACCACTCGACCACAGAAGTGGACCAGGGGTGATCTTTGAGTATTGCTTAACATCGTTAATGTGGTAGCACAACAATTTACTTTGAGATGGAAAACAGACCACCGGCTGTTGTGTGCACAACATATTAAGAAAAACCCATAATATAAGATAAGACCCAGTATACATGTCTGGGTTATTGCGAACACAACCTCAAAAACATTATATTTCGCCCGTTCAAAGCAATAATGCAGTTAGCAGTCTTGATCCCTTAAATTATTTAAATTCAATTAGAACTCTCCAAGAATTAATTCTATTAATGTAATGGATAAGCATGTTATTTAACAAACGCTTTGAGTATTTTCAAATGCGGCTATTTGAGTTAAGTCCTCCACTTTGTCTTTGTTGGCGTGGCAGTATTCAATGATAGGGGCAAAAACCTTATCGTGTTAAAAGAGTTGTATTTACAGTATTGTGACCGAGCGAGATGGCTCCATGGCATTCGGGAGCCCCGGATTCGATTCCCGTCGGATCGGCTATGGGTTGTTTCGTGGTTTCCTTGGGTCGGTAGGCAATTGCTAGTGTGGTTCTCCTTCTACCAATACTTTCCTGCCCATTATTTTGTTTCATCTGATTCACGATTGTAAGACCAGGCGACGGCGGTTGCCGTGTTGCAGCAGGACGGTGTATATGTATACGCTTGGAAAGATTTACGCGTGGCGCTTGGCGGGACTGACTGTTAGGGCCGCTTTCCTTCCTGGGAATGTCCCATCTACACACGGGACCCCCAGGTTGCTCGTGGCTAAGGCAGGACTAGCCGGCCTCAGGATTTGTGTCGTATTGGAGCCGTTAGGTACTCCGCCCTTGCTAGCCTACATCGTCGTCCAGATCTGGTCGCCCTTCATCTCTTTCTCCCACTGGTCAAGTGGAAGCGCAAAGGGCCCACTGTGCCCTAGGTGCGGTGCTGTCCTCCAGTTACTGGAGGCGTCTCCATCTGACTACTAGCTCTTATGGTATTAGGTGACGCAACGAAAGACTATACAGTACCAGGAAACACTCTATTGCAAAAGGTATTGCGAGGAGAGTAATTAGGAAAAAAATTACAAGTTGGTTATTGCTGTGAATTGACCGTTTGAACGGATGATTCTTACGGGCCTGATATGCACCTACATAGCATAGCACTCCGCGTTAAAGTTCATGAAGTACCCACATGGATTTTATTTGTTTAGAGGGGGATGTTAAGTGCCATCGGATTGTACCATGTACTAATGCAATAATGACTGTCATGTATTCATGATGTATGAGCATCGAAAGCGAAAACTGCAATAAAACGCGCTTTTTCGCTCCTAGGAATGATGCGGCTAAATCCATTAAATGGAACGAGGCTAGTATTCAGCAATGGTTTCATTCGATTTTCTGGTCCCCAATAATGGAGCGGAAATCATAGAAGCCAATTAGCAGGCGAAGCTGTCAAGTGTAAATGAATCCAATATCGGAAGTAAAGTATTGCATTAGCTTCTGCGCTTCATCCTTGGTAGGGGCAGATAATTATTATGTGGTCCTATAGAGGGAAGGAGCGGTTATTTTTAAAACATATATTTTGTATTTGTGGCCTTTAATTCCGATAATTGTTTTTCCATTTCTGTTGAGGAAAACGCCGAGTTAACCAATATCCATATTCCATGCTTCAAATCTAATAACCGACGCAGACGGACCCAGGTTGTTTTCTGTCACCAGATATCCTTAGGCTTAGTTTAATTGTTCCGACATAGTGTAATTCTGCATAAAGGCGGTTTAATATAGCATCTCTTTCGTAATATTCCCCTATCTCGTTTATCTTTTTCTTCTGTCATACAAGTAGGTTTATGATACTAGTTAGTCTTTATCCATTAAAGGACTTACTTTTGTATATGTCAGATATTTCGATTTCAGAACATACATTGTAACAACAAAGTGTGCAGAGTTTTAGGAGTTTTCGGTTTTAACAGCGGCTTCTTTCCTAGTGAGCTTTCCTTCTGATGCATGTTTCTATAAACAAAAACATTGGGATGGGTAGAAAGTAAGTTACTACGATCCTTGGTAAGCGTGTATGATCAATCATTGCTGTGATCATCTGTTTCTAGACAGTAGGATAAAGTCTATGCATATATTTATAAGATTTGTAAAATGTTAAAGCCATATTTATAAAGCTTTAAACACCATTGCGGGAAAATGTATATTTTCATACCCAGGAGATAAAAGAACTCGAAGAAGACGAGAAGAAAAGATAAAACTTGCTCCTCCTGAGGTGAAGGGTGAGGGCTCTCATACTATAGACATTCATGAAGTTTGAATCCGCATTTGGCAAAATTGCCTCACTGAGGGTTTTATTGGGAATCCTCCGTCGTCCTTGGAATGAATGGAAGCGTTAGTCAATCAGTTTGGCGCTTTGGCTAATTTGAGCACACCTTCTCTCACCTTCTGATATGACCTCTTTCGTCAAAGGACGTTACAGCAAATAAGTAACTACATGGAAGTTTGGAATAGATTTGAGAAACTGAATTCCACAGCTGGAACTCCAACCTCGGATCTTTAGCTCTCCGTGCAGATGCAGTGCAACCGTGTTACCATGACGAGAACCCTAAATGCGCGCACACCTCATTGTATTCCAGCAAACTTAAGGCGACATATAATGCAGAATATCGTACTTTAAAGACGACTTATAGTACTACAAGTATTTTTATTCTGGACTTTTTGATTAACCACGCTATATAGACGAGCGTACTGATTTCATCCAGCCAAAAATATAGTAGTTTGCCTCTTGACTCCCAACGAGTTATGCCGCACAAGACAAATCATACAACGAAGAAATTACTGTAAAAATTAAATAAAGAAAGCTAACTCTCATAAGGTATCAACTGGTTCCAAAAATAAAAATGTATTTTGGATAGGTTTCTAAATGATGGCTCTCAGTCGCGCGAGATGGTTTTTGTAGAATGACTTATTACCGTTAAATCTGGACGCAAGTAAGCTTTTGTTTTAGGCAACACTACCTTGCGAGCAGTGAGTGATAACTCTGCAGCACAGCAGCAACTTCTGAAATGACCCATGCACCCCTGTTTAACTGCACAGTGGATCAGCAGTGAGTAAGAAGACTTATTTTCTTGCCCGGTATCATAGTTTTGGAATTCAGTTATACCAGGGTTGATAAAAATGTGTAAACTACTACAGAATTCTTTTTTGTCGACTTACGTGCTCAGTGTAAGTTGTCAGAGTTTTTCAATAATTAGTACAATGTAATCTCTGAGGAATATTGAGAATTGCAACCCTGCACTACCGCATGAACTTTCACCAAAGTTTACAAATACAAAATTTTCCTTCCCAACTTAATCAAACTTATCACAGTCTTATGCATATGGACTGGATACTATGATTAATACAGTGCTTTTCCCTCACACTGCGGCCACCAATCGGCTGCTCGCATGCCGGCCGCCTCGGCGCGGTCCACCGCCGAAAAATGTTTATTATCCCCGCAACCACTTGACGTTCTCGTATATTTACAATTACAATGATAATAAGCACATGCCTTATCAATAAAAAGTGTTGGAAATATTGTCTTCCTCTATTCTTACGTTTCTGGCATATTCTCATAAAATTAACATTCACACTCTGGTGTTACATATCCAAAATTGAGTGCATTTCTCGTCAGATATTTTCTTTTAGTTCTTATAATGCATGAAAAAACTAAAAATCGCAAGTTAAATCAGGGGATCGTGAAGGCCATAATCATTTACCCCTTTCTTTAAAATTTCCCAAATTAAATTCAACAGATCATCAGCAGTATGCGCGGTAAAAATCCAGACTGACATTCAGCGTCGGTCATCTGTTCAAAAAATATTGGTATTATGACATTCCTGTAACTCTCTGTATTTATTGTTCAAAAATGTACATCCTATTATGTATGCATTTACTGCACACCAATTTTCACGTTATGCAAAGGAACCTCGTGTGTAAAATCGGGTTTCTCTATACTCCAATATCTGTTATTTTGTTAGAAAACATAGCCATACAAATGGAACCACGCTTCCTATTAAGCGTGGGTCAACAATTACTCTTATAATTTCGCAAAATCCAATTAGAGTAATTTACCCGATCCTGGTGATCACATGAAAAATAAAGTGTATGCAACAAAACCTCATACGTTAGACGAATTAAAGAAAACATCAGGCGAGAAATTCATTCAATGTCGGATATTGAACACTGGAGTGTGAAAGAAAGTTTAGAAATAAGATGCCAGAAATATGTGGATAAAGAAGCACAACATTTCCATATTCTCTTATAATAAGTTACATTCGTATTATCGTGGTAATTAATTGCAACTAAGAGAACATGAGTGGTTGCTGGTATATTATAACTGTTTCGCTTGAAGTGCGAACTGCGGTGGCCGGAGTGTGAAGGAAAAGCACTGAACTAACAAAACAGTTACTACAAATTTGATTAATTGCTTTTTCATCGGAAAGTGGTTCGCCTAAACATTTTATGCTTCACTCTGTAGAACGAACATTGGATTCAAATACCGTTGCAAGGAATACTGTGAACTGCTTACTGAAATAAAGATTATTTTGTTTAATATTAAAATCCATAGGAATTCTTCAAACCGTTTTTATCGCATCATTTATCGCCGTTTTGAGATTAGGTGTGTGTCTAAGAAAAGTCAGTCGGAGGGGAAGTATTCATAAATATACTGAGTGCAGTTTTCAAAGGCCTGGTATGGATTTCACGTTCCGTTGCCACTTATGACGATCTAAGAATTTAAGTATCATTGACGGTACACGTTTCTAGGAGTTTTCCAGTCCAGTGCTCAGTTGGCCCTCCACCCCTTCCTCCTGACCAAGACTTCGAGGAAGATCAGTAATTCCGTCCCCACTTCGTGTACACGTCTCCTCTTGAAAGTAAGTTATCCTCATTTTGCCTTAAACTGAACTGTTTGAAGTAGTTGAATTGTATAAAATCAAGCATGCATGATTTGCACGTGTGTTATCTTGTGAAATGTGGTGGTAAGTTAGAGAAATGCCGGGATTCGTGACATACGTGCATTTTAATATGTCAAGGGAAATCGTTTCCGGACAAATATTGCTTTCTCTACTGTGCAACTATGGTAGGTTGAGGAGGTACTGTCTTCCACCAACAAATTCGATATCAAGAGTTCACCGGGAATATATGTTTTGAAGCCATCTGAACCTAAAAATAAAATTCTCATTTAATACATTCACATGACTTTCTCTACCCTCTATCTTTATTGGTGGGTATACAAACTATTCTTACTAAAGCTTATTTTTCTATCTACACTTTTAATCCAAATAAATCGTTGCAGAAATAGTTACATTACACATGTCGATATAGATACAAAGAGAACAGCGATAGTTACATGTTTGAACTGCACGTATAAGCTGGCCTTAAAACTCCACACTGTTTCCATGCAATCGCGAGAAACTGCAAATTGATGGGACTTGAATGACAAGTACTGAACAGTTCAAACGTTTAATAATGGGTACCTCAGAAACGGCTTATGCCACAAAAAAGCTTATTTTAAATAAATTGTATGTTTTAAAGTGATCTTCATTTTTTGCGTGGTACTTTATCGTCTATTGTTTAACGTTTACCACTTATACAAGATTATGCAAAATTCATTTCTTGAAGACAGCTTCCTAGACTATTCCCAGAAACTTCAAGATATATATTTTATTTGTCACGTAAATACCTTTCATATATGGTATTTTAATAAAAATCGTTAGAGCCACTTTTTAGAAAACAAAAATTCGAAAAATGTTCCGTGTAAAGGGTAGTTGAGGATGGGAGTATTTTCTTGAAAATCTTCGTGCCGCATCCTTGGAAGATACTGAACTCAGATATCAAATTTTGTGTTTATCCCACTTTTCGTTTTTGAGTTGTGCTGTTCACAGACACATATACACATGTTTCCAAAAATTCTTTATTTGGATTTAGGAGCCTCAAAACATGTATTTCCGGTAAAATCTCGGTATCAAAATTTTGGGTGGAATGCTTCTTCTACCCACTGTGGAGAAAGTAAAAAAGGCAACTTTATTAAAAGCTCTGTGTCTGTGTCAGTATGTGATCATGAAAAGTGTAACTCAAAAATTAAAATTCAGTCCACTATAAGTACATACCTATTCCAGGGTAGCCCACTATTTTTACGAAATTTTTCCAACCCTAAGTTTTTCTTCTTTTTCATATACCTACCTCAAAACGGCTCTTAACGGTTCCGTTTAGTACTTATATGCTTCTTCTTTAATCGATTACCCTCCTCTTTGTTGGACTTACGCCCCCAAGGACTTACAGGCCGATGCCTTGGGTCAATAGCCGGTCGAGGAGCAAACAAACTCTGTATCGTAGTATATGCAGGATGGGTGATCAGCCCAGTGCCTGGTATGGAGGTGAAGAGGAAGGAAATGAAATGTAGTGATGAAAGGGTATGATAGGAAAATTCGCGGATCAAATTATCCAACCCAGCATTCGCCTAGCGACCGAGGAAAACCGCGAAAAAACTTTCGGTCAGATTGGTCTGACCCCGACGTTTGAACCCGGGACCTCCCGAATGCGGGCCATGGACGTTACCGCCTGAAAAGTTCAGATCTCATTAAAACACACAATTTGTTAAAATAGTCTATGCTATTGAACATTTCAAGATATTCGTTGCTATTCTTCCAGTACTTTATCATACATTTTTAAAGTGCTAAGTCGCCATTCCTTTGTTTCTCGTGATGCCATGCAAAGAGTGCAATTACAAAGCCATCATGTATTGCACCGTATTTTAAAGATTTGGCTATCGCTTCAGCCTTCTGTTTCCATATTATACCTCAGCGAAGTGTGTAATGAAACTATTTTTAAAACGTTTATCTCCGTTAACATGAAGTAGACAGTCAGAGGGGGCCCCAGTCACTGGAGTTCAGCACCGCACGTAGGACTCTACTAGGCCCTTTGTGTTTTACGTGATCCTTGGGAGGAAGGGAGACCGGAAGGACACCTAGATCCTGACGGCGATGCGCGCAAGCTAGGATGGGGCCCCTAACAATTCCAGAATTACTTCTCCTGTCATATGAACGATGAAACACATGAAAGGAAATGATGGATAGGAAATCTCGTGGTAGGTGAGGAATCATCTCAGGATTCGCTTACAGACCTGAGAAAACCATCTCGCTCGGTTGAAGTGAATAGAAAGAAAACGTTTTGTAAGACTACCGCGTAGAAAACAAAAATAAATATAAGTGCACAGAGAAAGTGATGGGAATTTAACACCTCGTGTTTTTTTAATGCTGACATGCGGAACTCTAGCACGGTCCCACTGACGGATGACATCACGTGATGGACGCTAGATCACACGTACACGCTAAAGCTATTTTGATGTAAAATTCATTGCGTCAATGCTGCAGTACGCCTGTATCCCACGTGTTCATCGACTTTCGTGTCGGAGACCTCATCGCGGGTTCGATCACGCTACCGCAGCAGCTATTTTGAGACTCAGATATTCCACTCTCACCTTTGTTGGAGTTGTTATTTTGTTAGAGAAGTTGGGATAGTGAGGAAATAAAAGTTTTCCTTTTGTTCGCCAAGCAAAGCTTATAAAGGTTCAGGTGCTTGCGCCAGTAATCTGCCGTGTTGGTTTGAGCCGCAAAATAAATAATGTAGGGCTAAGCCAGGAGGATATTTTATTGTTTTACCGTTCCCCTTTTCTCTCGTATACTCAGAGAAGTTATATGCGGCGCTTGTTTAATATTTGTTTTAAGCGAAATTTTGCGTTTCCGATTTTCGTTCCGTGGTTTTGTTGCTTCAGTCTCGATTTAGTTGCTGAATGTTATGAGATAAAGCGTAGGTACTACATAATATTCCAACGGATATTTTGTCTTGTAATTTCGCCGAAACATTGGTGTTTAAAATTTTCTGCAACTGTACCATTATAAACAGGTTGTTACTGTATTCAATATCGTGCATAGTGGCTTATTATGGCAAGCGTGACGTAATACAGGTATTCCAGTTGTCCCTTTTAGAGAGAAAATGAAACCATTTTGTGATATTCTTTTCTCTGTGCAACGAGGATGCAAAAAATCTCTGTACATCAGTGGCGGCGAAAACGGGACTCGCAAGGCAGTATGATTCGCAGGCGACACTCCTTTTCTAGCTGTCTATTCATTTGTTTTCCATATGCCGCTGAGTGATGTAGTGCATGTTGCATATTTGATGACTCGAGGGAGAAAGGCATTTTCGCCACCCTTGCTATACATTATTAAGTATAGAATAATCAAGATCTGAATTTATAGTTGCTTATCATGCTTTGCTGATAATAGGCTACATCACAGTCCGTAACACCTGCTCATTTCTCCCCCAGGAAGGGAAAGCATGCAAGTGGCTCTCGGTAATCAGTTCAACATCCCAGACAATAATAAATGAAATGCAGAAAGGGAAGCTAACGTCTCATTTACGAACATATAAAGTCGCTCTCACTTTTGGCAGCTATGATGCCGAATTATCTTATGATATATCTCCTACAGTTTATAATGCTAAATTGGCATAAAATGTTGTACCTATCCAATTCGTGGATGGTGCTACAAACTTTCACTCGTGCCATAATCATGGAAAGTGTCCACTTATTGCATAAATCAGTATTATAAGCTTTGAAAGCAGAAAATAAATGCATACTGCATGCTTCTGAATGCTCATTTTAAGTGTGGACACCACATGGAGTGCGAATATTTAAGAAATGAATCACTTACGCTTGTCAGAAGAAAAACCTTGAAATTACATTAAAACACCAAAAAAGGAGCAGAAAGCACAGAAAAGCTTTTGAGGAGTGGAGGCTACATGTGCTCAATTTCAGAATAATTAAGTGAATGAGCAAATAATCTGGGGAACTTAGCGCGCGAAAGCTACCTCATATAAGCTGAATATTTGCTAACAGAACCCTCAGCTCTGCTCGTATAATTGCGTTAAATCGCTTTTTCGCTGTTTCTTACCCACGTTTCCTACTTCCCTTCTTCTCTTTCTCTCATTTCATCTTTATATTTTTCCCCTCGCTCTTTCTTTCTCATAAACTCTTCTTCTCTCTCACTGTCTTACTCTCCGTCTCTGCAGTGCACACGGCATTTGATGTTTCGAAAACCAGTAATAAAAATGTTTCCTGGTGTGTGAATTAATACGTAAGTAAAACGCTTAACAATACGGGAAACGTGTGCGCCTTCCTAATGTTTGAATTGCGATCGGCGTTCTACTGTTTCTCATGACTGGTACACGTACAAAAATAATTGTAAGGAAGAAATTCAATAACTTCTTAAAAACTCATCATATCGAAATTTTGAAAATAATAAAATGTGTCAGAAACATGTTTATAAATTTTTCGCATGTAACGCTTTTCAAAAACCTGAAAAATAAGCGAGATAATTTAATGTTTTACTTTCTCCACCACTACATAGTAGGTAGAGAAGGTATTGACCCAACCAAAGAATTCAACCATTTCACTGGAAATACATGTTTTGAGCCCCCCCTGAATCTAAAAAGGGCATTTTTAGAAAAATGTCCACGTGCGCGGGTGTGCGTGTGTGTTGTTTGTGAACAGCATAACACAAAAACGAAAAGTCTGATAAATACCAAACTTGGTATTTAAGTTCAATACCTTCCAAAGATGCGACACGAAGATTTTCAAGAAAATCCTAAACTATCCTTTGTATGGTACATTTTTAGAAGTTTATTTTCTAAAAAATGGCTCCAACGATTTTTATTAAAATATATATTAAAGATACTTACATGACAAATAAAATGTATATCTTAAATTTTCTGGGAATAGCCTTTGAAGCTCTCTTTATTCGGAAGGAATTTGGTATAACCTTGTATAACTGGTTAAACGATAGGCGAAAACGTACTTCACAGAAAATGCAGATCTCTTTAAAACACATTATTTATTTTAAATAATTTTTGTAACATCAACCGTTTCGAGATATCCGTTATTAAGGTTGGCCAACTAAGACTTTGCCATTCTTTTAAAGTCGATTTTCAATTGTTCGTGATATGGAAACAGTATGGAAGTTTAAAGCCAGCATATATTGTCTAGTTCTAAAACTAGACTGTTCCCTATCGCTGTTTCCTTTGTATCTATAGGTTACCATATGTGTAATGCAGCTATTTCCGGAAAACTTTATCTCGATTAAAGTGAAGTAGAGGGGAAAATAAGCTTTGGTAAGAATAATTTGTATACCCACTAATAAGCGATAGAGGGTAGAGAAAGTCAAGTTAAGGTGACACAGAATTTTTTTATTTTGCGCCCTCATTATAACCTCCACCTTTATGGAGAAATTAATTAGCATACCTTATAATCTATTTTCTAAGTGGGACATAACATATATTCTCTACCAAGTTTCATAACGGCGGCGCCGTGGCCGAGTGATTAGATCGCTCATCTCTCGCCACATTGGAATTTGTGGTGGACAAAGCGGCACGTCTGAGCGGGTTTTCTCCGGGTTCCTGCCATGTTACATTCCACCGGTACTCCATCACCTTTCCTATATTCACCTTTCGTCTGCATCTGTCATCCACTTCCTCGCTTTCATGCTGGGCGTGCGGCTGATCATCCACCCTGATCTCTCTCTCTCTCTCTCTCTCTCTCTCTCTCTCTCTCTGATCCTTCAGGCGTTTGCCCCGGCGTTGTCATACATCCTGGGGAGTGTGAGTCCTCGGTTCGAGTGGACGTTAAGGAGGGAAGGCTCCGGCTCAAATGGGCTGCTTTTCCTTTGTACTTAATTAAGTTTCATTACAATTCGGTTTGGACATTCTTGCATGAAAAGGTAAGACACCACACACGTATTTAAAACATATGTTGTTTTTGCTCCAGGTAGCCCATTATACATTTCTTCTTCCTCTGTTTACCCTCCTCGTATGTAGGACATACACCCCCAAGACTTACAAGCGGGTGCCTGGGGTCGGAGGCCTGTCGACGAGCAGAGACGCTTTGGATCAGATAGGATATCCAGGATGGGTGAGAGAGCGAGGAACTAGATGATAGGAAAGGTGGTCATGCAGCAGATGGTGAAATGAATGGCGGGGGAAACCGGAGAACCCAGAGGAAACCCGCCCAGACGCCGCTTTGTCCACCACAAATCCCACATGCGGATCCCTCGGATCGAACTCGGGCCGCTTTGGTGAAAGGCGAGTGGTCTAACCGCTAACGGTGCCGCCCATTATACACATTAATACCAATTATTCACCCAAAATCCAGAATTACTAGACTTTTTATTATACTTTTATACGTACGTAGATATAGATTGGTGGCATCAAAGGACTTTACACCCTGTCGCTGTTACATAGTGGTGCTGCAGCCACCTTGCGCATGCACTGGTAACCACAGACTATCAGCTGGATTTGAAAAGGTTTACCGCAGGTGCTAAGTTGTGAAGTTGTAAATCTTATAGGATTCGTGTTTTCTTTCACCTGAAGTCCAATGTATTACGAACTTTCTTGATATTTCTACTAATAATTTTAGATTTCTTTTGGATTTTGTTTTGTATTGTTTTTCTCAAAGTGGTGTACCTCGTGTTTGGAGAGTATAATACCACGCTTTCTCATCACACAACAATGGTCCTTACTGTATGCACATAATCCTGGATAGTTAGATTAATGATAGCCAAAGCTCCGTCCGATGTTATCAAATCCTATGTGTTTAACAAAGTCCTTGAAATCAGCGACATGGTAATAAGCAGAAATATTTGGGTCAAAGAAGGAGCAGAAGTTGCTTTATTTCCGGTTGCTCCTTTGTGAGATAATATCTTATGTGAAGAAGTTGCTAATACCAAAATTGGTATTTAAGTTTAGCACCTACCAAAGATGGTAAAGGAACATTCCTTCTGCCCCAAACTACTCTTTACATGGAAACATTTTCTTTATGTTTTCATTTTTCTCGAAAATTTCTAAGTACCATTATCTTTAAAAAAAACATACATAACTAATAAAATATATATCTTTGATTTTTTTTTAAAGTAAATTGCCTATGAAGCCACTTGCTGCACAAAAAGTAGATCTCGTTGAAATGCACAATTCGTCCTTTTTTTTTTGCGGCATTAACGATTTGGAGATACTTGTTGCTATTGGTTTGAAAATTCTAATATTTTATCACACAGCTTTGAAGTGCTAAATCACGATTCTTTTGTTTCCCGTAATATCTTACAAATTCAAAGGTAGAGCGCAGGCAGCCTGTTGTCACAGTGCTATGAGGCGACCACTAGTAGGTATATTATAACAGTGGTAAAAGTTACATTTTGTTTCGTATTTATGGGTTTTACAGAACGAACTGCGAGATTTTGTTTCCAAATGAATAAAATAAGATGAAGTGTGCCATATACTATAATTATAGCTAGCACTTTTGCAATAAATGTCCTGAAGCAATTCTTCAATTTATAGTGAATATTTTCAATCACTACACAAATTGTGCTTCAACTATAGGTCATAGTTTTACTGGGAAAAGCTTCCCGACTGTAAAGAATAAATGTAATATTGCGTGTTGCTAATTACGATTACATCACAGCTTGATTTCGCCACCCTTTGAGAAATTTAAAATAAATGTAACATTATGAAATGCATAGTTTGCATCCACGTGGTAGATTTAATGAACATCAGCTTCTTGTTCCTGTTCTTCTTCTGCACTGTAGGAACTAGACAAGAATGCCTGTTCGGCTTTAAAATATCCCTGACTATCATATCCTTGTTCTTCCCGTCTGTCTTCTTCTTTTAGGTCTATAATAAAACACTTTTCTTGGTATCCTCTATGGTGTCGATATAATTTGTAATTTTTTCTTTCAAAGAAATTATCTCTTAATTTGTTGTTTTTGTTGTAGGAATCTAATTTCGGCAACTTGTATTTTCTTTTTGTCAGTTATAGTTAATGCCCATGTTTAGATCCATATAGGAAGGCGGGTACGGTTATTATCTTATAAAACTTCATCCGAGTTATTTTTTTCTGGCTTTAGTTTTTAGACTTCAATTTATTGTGCCACTTATCTGGTGAAACAGATGCGCATGGAAATCAAGCTTGTTAACATTGGAGTGTTGGAATGCATAACGTCTAGTTTGAGTAATCCGTGTTAGAACTTTCCATTTTCACAATGAGATGGCTAAAGTACAGGATTATTCAAAAAGAAGAAACAGACTTTAAATATTTATTTCTAATGAACAACAATAGATGGCGACATAGGCAATACATCACTGAATAGAGGAAAGTTAATGTTATTTTGTGTGTTCCAAATGAGCACCATTTGTTGTGCTAGGACGACCAGTGTTTTTTTCGTTTGTATACGCAACCATCTTCTACGAATGTATTGTATCAATTGTAAATTTTTTTTATGACGAGATGGCTCTTTGTTGAACTTACATTGAAATACACGCTGCAATGAAACAATGGATTCACTCTTTGCATACTGCAGATTCAAAACGACTTTTCCTGTGGCGTTGCCATTTTCTCGTAAACAAACCCAGCGCCGCTGTAGGTACTGAATGGAATTAATAGGTGGGGGCTTAAAACTTTGAACTTTCCTCTATTCAGTGTCGCATGTGTCGCCATTTATTGTCTTATCATTAAAAATGAATATTTAAAATCTGTTCCTTCTTTTTGAATATATATATATATATATATATATATATATATATATATATATATTGCAGATCCTTGCATAGTACAAGAAACTCGCCAATGACGAAGTCGGACGCAAACGTTAAGACTGCACCAACATAGTGAATACTTTGTTAGATCTCTGGAAGCGTCCTGATACCCTGCTGGATTTGTCAGTTTTATTTAATAAAATGTGCCAGGAAAGTTTCCGTCTTATTTCCTTCCTCGGTGTCCATGCGGAGGAAAGACGGCTGCAGCACAAGACGGGGCCGGCAGCCGCTGTCCGATCGATGCGGATATCGACCCCCGCACACAGGGGTTTAATAAAGGAGGGAGGGCGAGACCTTATGAATATATCACGGAGCGAATCCATGACATCCTGCTGTCTTCTTAACCTTATAATCCGTCCCTCACGCTTCTGCAGCGTAATTAAACCACACCTCTCTGTCGATAATAATTAACAGCAGCTCCAGCACCGGCTGCAACGTTTCTGCGCTGGTTATTTATTGTAATATTTGCTGACGAGAATCAACAATGCATTCTTTAGGCCCTTTGTTTGCAATCGTTAATGAGAATGGTGACAAAAAATGGATATTTACATATCTTAATTAATTCGTTTTGCCGAGGAGATAATTAAATTAACGATTTCATGACAGCTAACTAGATAATGTTCCATATGATGCTTGCATCAATGACATACTGGATTAATTATTAATTTTGTGTCATAGTATTTGTACGTTGAGAGTTATTAGCTGTGTTACAGCCGGCAGTAATTGTAACACTGTTAGTGAGACCAAACGGATTTGCATTTATTATTCCCTAATAACCGTTAGGCATATGATTGATTTTTTTCCCCAAAGCAGCATCCTAGCTTTACCTCGTTAGTAAAATTATAATACGGATAAAAAGTAAATACAATCATATTATATCCCTTAAAATTAAGGTTTTGAGAAAAATAAATCTTCAAAAATTGATGTTTTGCTTTCATGTTATGCCTGGCTTTCCGGAAAATCGTATATTAGAAATACGGTTCGCTGATTCGTTTATATCCTTGTTTGCAGCTCTACGTACACAGTGCAAATTATATGCTATGCGACCTAAGGACACTTCTGCGATCATGGATGCCCGTATATTTTCGTTCATTGTCACATTGCTATTTCTTCACGCAAAAAGCATTAGTTGCTGTTTAGGGAGAGCTAGACTACTACCGTGTATTCTTTTAGCATGGCCGGTGTAAATGAGTTGCTTCGTAGTCAATTGGAATAATTGACCATTGGAATAATGTTCCATTTCTGATGACAATGAACAAAGGGATGTATGTTTTAAAATCCCCCCCACCGGTGTGTATAATGTCTCTTTAATTACTGTTTTTCTCATCTCCTTCCAAGGATGCGTATTCAGAGGTTTCCCTACCCCCTTTCCCTGACCTAATGGTTTACACATTTTCGAGGCCAAGCTGTAATGCATAATCTATGGTGTATATATAGGGTGTTGATGAACTACACCAAAATATTTTCAGAGAATGTGGAGGCGTCTAGTAATTTGAGATAGGGGATATATGACATAGATATATATTCAAATTTCGAGCTTACGGCTGTAAGTTTCTAAAGTGCCAATACGCCACTGACTAATGATAGGATTCAAGAGCACAGCACACAAAACGAAGGTAATTTTCAGAGCGTACCTCTCTGGCGCAATAGTTAAGACATTCACTTTCGAGTAAGAGGTAGACATTGTTTTCTAATTTGAGTCTCGTTCACCACTCTTTCCTAAGTTTTAATTTCATGTTTCAATTTATGCATTTAATTTTAACATATCAGTGCAATCAATTACAATGGTTGCTAACAAAAGATTGAATCATTCTTAATACATTCACATGCTATACTTCAAAATGGGAAGTGGTTTCAAAGTCTTCACGTCAGTTTTATAGGAGCTATTCAAAATGGCGACCTGCATTTTCAAGGCGAAGGAACGGTTGTCGTGCAATATCCAAAATTTCTGGTGTGTGTGTGTGTGTGTGTGTGTGTGTGTGTGTGTGTGTGTGTGTGTGTGTGTCGAATAACGTCACCTGCTGCTATTATTCGGGCAGTTAAGTCCTCTTCTGAAGTGATACGTGTTTCACTCACCATAGGCTTAAATTAAATTCGGTTTTATTTATGGACGCTCTTTAACTACTATGGTTCTTAGCGTCCCATTCTATATTGGGCATGAAAGACCGGAAATTTTGCTCAGAGGCCTCGTTATTAGGCTTCAGGTTCTTTTACGTGCCGTAAATTTACGACACGGGACCATCGGCTTTATTTCGCTTCCAAAGGAAGCCACGCTAAGGATTTTTAGTCCCGAAAAAATCCATCGCCCTCCGCCGGGTTTGAACTAGAAGCTAGCATGATAACGACTACACCACGGAGGACGACACCATAGACTTGAGGTGACCCCAGAACAAGAAATCAATTGGATTGAGGTTCGGAGAGCATGCTGGCCAAGTTACTGTTGGACTCCTTCCGATCCATCTGGTAGGAAAATCTTGGTTCAAGTGCTCTCGACAGTCAGGAAGAAATGGGGCGGAGCTCCATCATGTAGCCATATTCGACGACGAATATGCAGAGGTACATCTTCAAAAAATACAAGTACAATGTTCTGCAACAAATAAAGATAAACATGTCCATTTAACCGAGGGGGAAGCAGGTATAGGTCAATGCCATGATCTGAAACAATTCCGACCCATATGTTCCCGAAAACGTCTGCTGGTGACTTCTCCACAACAGCATGTGATTGACATGGTCCCTTATAAGGCTATTTGAGAATTAAGACCAACCCTGGTGATCAAGGCCTCATCAATAAACAATACCGACGAAAAGAAATCACGCTGCTGCAGTAAAGCCCAGTTAAAAAACTACCCGAGAGCCAAAGTCTCCCGGGCTTAGTACGTACACCTTTTGACGGTGAAATAGGTGAAGTTGTTAATGCGTGGCTTGCCATACGCTTACATTGTTAGTGTCCAGTGCACGTGCAATAGCGCGTGTGCTGGTAGATGAGTCGTCTGCAGTTCTTTGCACAACATTCTCCTCAAATTGCACTGTGCGTCGAGTTCGTGTAACACCCGTATCGCCCCTGGAGGTTCCACAATCTCATACGCCTATCGATGGACTGGAGAGTGGAGTGACGTAGTTGGTGCCTATCGGGATACCATTTCCTATGCAGTGCTGCAGCAGCTAAATCACTATTTCTTGATTTACAGTAAATAACGTGCACATCTGCAGGTTCAGAGAAGTTGTGCGTGTTCTCCATGTTGCCTCACAGACAATGCTTAGCATACTAACCTCAGTGAGCCGAAGGACGTGATAGTGGTGTTATTGCAATGGCCAATTAGAATCGTGTCCGAGTATACGTATCGCGGCACTTTTTCGTATGGATTTAAAACAATTAAGTGCATGACATGAAACGAACCCAAGACCTTCGCGACATCAGCTTTATGCCGTTACGCATTAAGCCACACGAGCAATTAAAGAAACGCCTGTAGAGTAGGCTACATAACGCAAGAAGGCAGTTAGTTAATCGATGTTCAGTGTCGCACTGTCAAGTGATTATTATATACTCGTGTAACAGCTATAAAGACATTATAAGCCAATTTTTCATCCGGCTTTGCTTTAACACCGACTTGTCTGATATACCAATTGTTGCATAATATTTAGCCGTGGACCATGAATTGGCTATCTCAAATTGCTTATATCAGACATGTCTGCAATCTCTGAAATTATTTCGGTATAGCTCATTAACATCCTGTATAAATACACAAACAAGATAATTATACATCATAAGATTCCATATTCTCTTTGACTTTCAACACGCCATATCGAATTCTACAATTTTTGGTTAAACTGCTAAAACACCCTGGCTTTTTGTTCTATTGGAACCGAATATATCTACAGCATTTATGTAGTAATAAAACACTCATTCGATCATACATGCACTCATAAACTACTTGAAAGCTCAACAAATTTTCAGCATATTGAAGATACATGCCCGGTGGGAGCTTGTTTTGTTTATTCCTGGGAAAGAAGAGTAACTGTTTCTAGCACTTTATATTGGCACTACTTCTAACCTGTATCCGTAATCTCAGTTTCCAGAATTCGTAATGTATAGGGACCCAGCTTTTGTGTAGCGATATAGGCAAACCTTACTGAGCGAGATGGCTCCGCGGTAACGTGCGGGGCTCGCATTCGGGAGGTTCTGGGTTCGATTCCTTCGGGCCAGCCACTCTGACCATGGGTTTTTCGTGTTGTTTTCTGGTTGGCTAGGCGAATGCCTTTCCCTCATTTCCTATCATTTCGCTTTCCCTTTCTTGTTTCAGGTGGGCTTAGGGGCTGTGCAGCGTCGGTCGGTGTCGGACAGATGGCGCAGATGCTAGCTCGTTGGAAAGTTTTTCTCGGCCTTCCAGATGGCAGCCTTCTCCGAATCACCTTAGGTGCGTCGAGTTCTCGGTTCCGCCGGTGGGAAGCCTTCTCTGAGCTGTCCGTCGGGTGACCGAGTCATCAAGCTTGGAATCGTTAGGGGCCATCTCTATCGACCGGCCTGCTGCGGCTAGCCTCCTGCGGTTATTTCACCTCGTCCGTTCCTCCTGGCGTGGTACGCAGAAAAGGTCCGTGTTGGGTCGAGGTGCGAGGTGTCCCCTCCTTAGTTGGTCATTCATTCCTTCCTTCATGGACAAAGTTTTTTTTCTCTTATTTCTCAGACTGTGTCTGTTTAATTTGCTTAGATATGCAACAAAAGTAAGTTTTGAAATCGCGAAATGGATCATAAAAGCGAAAAGAACATGTTTGCAAACCAATAGTGAACTATGTAACATAATTGTACGAACTTTTCATTTGTATCATTATAAGATTATTCTGATTCGGCGCGTACAGATTCAGTTGTTTCCACAAAATCACGCAGCACTTTTTGAAGTGTTCTAATAAGTACAAGACATTTTGCAGGACCAAGTTAATATAATTTATTAGATTATTTCAATTCGTAAGTCATGTAATTTAAAAACATTGGATACACGTAATACGCCAAAAATAGAGTTATCGTAATTACCTTTATTCTTACATAGATACAATCTGGGCAAAGTACCCCGGACATATGGTGAACTATTACATGTTCTCAGCCTAGATCGGACCCCGCTTGAAAACCTTGGCATATCCAGATATCCACATCTCTAGTTCGAACTTCGGATAAATTGAAAGAAACAACTTTATTGAGCGACATGTAGAGCAGTAATCCGGAGCTTGTTGCAAATATTTTTCCTCTATGGTGTGATTGTGTATCATTACTTCGTTTGTTTACATATTTAAATAAAGTCTAGAGTGATTAGAGTTCATTCCAAAGCTGAACAGGTATCTAGGATAATGATGCCAGTTTTATATTCCTGTAAAGATATTAGAATGTAACTGCAGTTAAAACGAAGGGGGTGGAAATAAATAACCTGCGAACGATTTGCTTTTATTTAAAAAGTTTGAGATGAGCAAATATGTATATTTTAAAATATTTCGCGTGTATTCTGTTATTAAAAACCAATAAGAGAGGAAAACTACTCTAACCTTTACTGCCACTGTTTCTACTAGTACTATTACCGCCGTCACCACCACCAACACCACAGCAGAATAAAGCAACACATTTTAATCGGGAAATTAGTTTCTTATACGAAAAGCTTTGGAGGATTTTAATTCAACAAAAAATGCGGGTTGTAGTAATGAACCAAATTTATAACGTTTTTGCGAAGAGCTCATTAGTTTGTTATAGGCCAATGAAAAGTACATGGGGTAGTGAAAAATATATAGGCATAGTAAATAAAGAAGAGAGGGAATCTATTGCATGGGTAAGAACCGGAGCATGGAGACTAAGAGGGTTAAGACAGGGTATTCTTCAGAATCAATGTCCGATATGTGGTGGTAATGAAGACATTGAACACAGTATTTAAGTGCCAAGGAACAGAAAATTGGAGAAAAGAATTTTTTAATAAGAAGTGGTTGAAGGGGGATAGAAATACACTTATGATCGAAATGATGTGCAAGGACGCTAGAAGCATTGGACAGTTTTTGTGTAAAGTAAAAAATAAACGGCTTTGGACAGTGGATAGAGAAAAGTAATTAATCAGAAATTAAATTCATTTTCCCAGAGCATTGAATGTACGAACATGTATTTTCACACTTTTTCGTCCACTGTTTCGTAATTCTGTCCACAGACTTAGTTTTTAATTATAAAAAACAAATTACTGCGTTTACATTCTAGCAATATGTACGAGTCTTTAGGCATCGCTGGTTGCTTCGAGAACACCTGAGGTTGATCGTTGTTAGTGTGCTAAATCGGATTAGTGGCTGCCTAACCGTCATGGTGGTGTTTGGTCCATAAAGATTCTGTAGCCGCATTAGTCCAGTCCCTTGTGAAATATTGTTTCTCCTCTGAAACACCAAATACGGCTATCATGGGATAACAAAGACGGTGCATAGCATTGCTACTAGGGGATGTATAACGACTTGCAAGGAACGTTAGCTCTAGAGCCGGGATCAACAACCACGTGGCAAAATGCGTTATTCCCTGGGTCAATATTCTTCATGTATAAAACCAGACATTTACCGTAAGTGAAATTTGTTTTTACGAGCTAGTTTTGCACATTTGGCAAGCAGTTGTCGACCCCTGCTCTAGAGAGGAAGAAGGGTGCTGCTGCCGGCGGACGAAACAGCCAATTCTAAAGGCTGGTTCACAACCGACGAGAACGAAAAAGTTGAAATACATGTATGCAAACGGGAGCGTTCACAATCGACGGGAAGCCTTCCCGGGCACGGCATATTAGATCCATATTGTGCATATTAGACTCTTCATTCTACGTTAATTTAGGCGGCCGTGACATGAAACAAGTGATAGTGCTCTCTATAGTCGCAAGCTGGAAACATGAAATTGGAAGAAAGCAGTGAATGTGCTTCCTAACCCGAGATCCTGACACCCGCAATCCAATGAGCGTTGGTTGCTCTGGTGAAAGGGTCATCCGTGGTTTGTTTATATGCAACTCAAAACTGGTTATTGCATAAAAAAAACAATGGCAAAAGCTACAAAGAACAGCAAAAACCGGTGGAAATTAAAAAAGAATAATAAAGTTTAATGTATGTCATTAAATAAAGGAATGAAAGCTTGGCACAGCTAGAGGGATCGGGAAGGTGATGGATATCCATTTAAATAATGTTTACTCTATCGAATTTTGACGTTGGTTAAGCCGCGTTTTCTTGAGCATATTGGGTCTGTTAACTGCACTGGGAAGATTGGAAATGCCGGCTTGTTGTCTACATCTCCTGTGCTGTGGACAATCTATAAGGATATGCAGAATGGTCAGAGGAATGTTACAGCAGGTACAATGTGGAAGTTGGCCCTTAGTGAGAAGATAACAGTGCGTTAGTTTGGAGTGTCCAATTCTAACCGGGTGACGATAACTTCTCTTCTTTTGAGAGTTCGGTAATGCAGAAAAGGTTGTGTGCAGTCTGAGCGAGCTTCATGACGTTAGTTACATATCTAAACATGATTATCATATCTAAGTGATAACGAGTAAAGCCATTGCTTAAAGTTATATATTCATATGTGAATAATCTAGAATTATGCATGTAAAACAGGATGCTACTGCATGCGCGAAAAGTTAAACAGATACACCTTCTCGCTATTCACATACTCCACCTGTGAAGACCACGATAATGACTCCCAAAGCTACGGTGACGGAATAAATGGAAGCGAGTGCACCAGTAAAGAAATACTGCAAATAAATTGGAAGTAGGTGAAAAAAATATCATTGCTCAGTTAAAAACAAATGAAATCCCCGTGCGCAAAATCGACTTTCACTTGGTGATTGTTATGATCATCGATATGCATTCCCGTTTTCGTTACCGGGCTGATGTGAACCAATATCGTGAATGCTGCATTGCTTCCTGCTTTCGTTTTCGTTTTGGTTATCGTTCTCGGGCGGTTGTGAGCCAACCTTTAGCGGGTGCACGAACACATGTTGCGCTGGTGAGGCGCTAATAAGGAGTAAACAACGTTAGACTGAAGTCGTTACCCTTTGTAGGCCTTAAGCTGGGCTACCGCAGAGTGAGGGCATTCAACATACCTGCTACAACAGATCCTGCGGATGCCAGTCATGTTTTTCAAGATAAACCCGGTAGATACACACAACCTGTAACACACAAATGTCTTATACGTGTACGCCTAAATAAATTAATGGATAAACCCTTAATCCAACCCCCAATAAAAATTGTAATAATGAATTTAATTCGGAGGATGTAATTTATGTAGTATTTTGTTACTGGAATATTTTATGTTAAACCCCTTCAAGATGCTTCCAACAGGACACGAAGCCATGCTTTAATATAGGAGTATGGCCTGAAGAAATAGAGGATGATTCTAATGCATATTGTATGCTGAAGCTGAAACAACAGCAACTTCTACAGCTGTAATAAAGTCACATTATCTTATAACCCGAGCAAAATCTTACAGTTGAGATTTATCTGCTTGCCGTGATTTAGTATGCATATAACTAGAGGAATTTTCCACTGTGGCTTTTGCCTCCTGTGGTTTGACTTTACCAGCAAGTTTGTATCTAATTAATCCTTGCTGCAATACTGCAATAACTGCGTAAGAGGCTGGATAATAAATTAATTACGAAGATTTGTTTAAACACTCTAGCAGCGTCATAGCATGAGTTTAAAATACTTTATAGGCGCTGTTATCTTGGTGTATACCACAACACAACGTTTGTTTATTGCGTTCAGCTTTAAACGGAATCACATTTGGAATCGACTTGAATCTATACAGAAACTCCCAGGTGTCACCGTACCTAACAAATCCAAACTGAGGTTCTTAGAAAAATGTAAATAGACTGGGTTCGTGTTGGACAAAAACAAAGAAAGACAGCCAACAATTCTAATGTAGAAAAAGTTACACGAGATAGGGATTGTTGTAGAAGAGTTAAAAAAAATCGCTGCTTGGCGTTACAACATATTTTTAATGAGAGAATAATTGACTGACTTGCTCACCCTCAGGTCTAAATGTGTGTCCATGGGGACTACTAAAATATAAAGTTTGTGTAACAAATCCCTATATGCTCGACAAATTATAAGACAATATCTGTCGTGCGTTTTCTAATATTTCGGCTGCAGAAATTAACCGAGTGTTCAATATTGTGTTTCAAGAGGCGCCATGCTTGTATAGAGGCAGAGGGAAGTCGTTTCGAACACCTTGTATAACCAAATTAAGTGTAACAGATTGATATTGTGTCACCTCGTTTACATTAGCTAGGGAAGAAACAGGGGTCAGTCTACCGCTACTGCGTGAATGGATTCACATAACAATGCCCTGGAAGCGGCGGGCTGCCAGTCTCATCATTCAAGAGAAACCTGGGTCTTACGCAAAGCAGCACTTGAGCGGACGAATGTAGATGACTATCGACGAGTTAGTTTGCAGAGGCTCCTTAAGTAATATAATTATTAAGCATTGACGTACAAAAACGTAATTTTCATTCGTTACTATGGTTTCAGTGAAGCAGTTGGTAAGAATCGAAATTAACATTACATCTTCCCAAAACGAGTGTAAGTGAAAGAAATAGAGTAAACGAACTGGATTTAAGAGTTGCTGCCATTAAAGTGTCGCAATAGTATTAAATATATGATGTGACTTTCTCTACTCTTGTACAAACTATTTTTACAAATGTCTATTCTCCATCTACTTCATGTTAATCAAGATAAACATTCTCTATTCGACAAGAAGTATAAGTATTGGAAAATTCAAAACATAAATTGTATGTTTTAACGAGCTCTACATTTTTGTGTAGAAAAATTTTGTCTATCTCTTACGGTTTATCAATTACCTATGCAAAAGCCATTCAGAAAGAAGAGGAACTTTTGAGGACATTCCCAGAAAATTCAAGATATACATTTTATTTGCCATAAAATATCTTAAATATATGATATCAAAATCCTTAGAGCCATAATTGAGAAAATCAAAGTTTTCGAAAAATGTTCCACGTAAAGGGTAGCCTGAGGTGGGGGATTTTCTTGAAAATCTTCGTGTGTCATCTTTGAAAGATACTGAACCTAAATACCAAGTTTGGTATTTATCCAACTTTTTTTGAGTTATGCTGTTCACAGACACACACAGGAACTGTTTTTAATTCACGGCACCTCAAAACATGTATTTCCGGTGAAATCCCCATACCGAACTTTTGGGTGAAATGCAATACTTCCCCTACTTACTATACGTAGTAGAATCATTCTAAGAATGTAATAAACCAAACAGAGTACAAATGAAGATACGTTATTTAACTTACACGTATAAAAACTGCTGAAATATCATCGCTGTGATTTATATACTCAACTGTAGCTCTGAAAAAAATTAAAATAGAAGCATTTTCAAAAGTGATAGCGCTTTTAAAACGAAATTCAGTAGCATATGAGACAAGGAAATGAAGATGCTATTAAGTGTAGCTGATGATAAAGGTTACTCATGTTTTTGGCAAGCGTGGATTACGCAGAAGGAAGAATTATGCTGCATATCTGTGATGATATAATGACGAATCTTTGGTTGCCACACTTGCTGATATACGAAAACTAGTCATAAGCATCTTTGATGAACTAAAGCTAAAAACCTGTAGGAATTGTATTGGAAATATGCTTGTCTTCGTCCAACAAATGTGCCACGTGATTACTTCTTCATACATTCTTTTGAGAAAAAAAACTAGGGTGGGAACGCAATATCTGAAGCTCCCTCAATATGAAATGCGTAGAGGGCTCTGCTTGAGAAACACACCTCTTACACTTGTTGCCATGTTGGAGCCGAGTTGGTTGCTATGAAATGCCCTGGCGGCTGGCAGTATATATTATAATAATTTTATGGAAGAAAAAGTATCAATGTTTATTTTGGGAGAGAAACACCAGCTACTTCAACATTCACTTGTGTGTCACGGATGACATTAGATGTACTAATTGTGCTTTTTCATTTTCAGATCACAGTTTCAAATATACAAAGAATTGTGAATTTCATTTTCATGCATCCAAGAGTCCACTTTCATTCATGATCAGTTATATTTTTGCAATTATAATAAACAATATGATTAAAATGCCATGAAAGGCATATTTTGGATGCTACCCAGCAGTAATCCCAAAGGTTGTTTTATTTATTTTTGTTAATCCAAAACTTGATATCTATTGAGTTTTCGACGGAATGGGACAGGTGGGGGTGTAGATGTGACGAAGTGGGTTATGATTGTTGATACACACGTTACCTCCTGTAGCTGGTACAGAGGATCTATATCAACATGTAGAGTTATCTCTGCTTGTAGTGTAGAAGTAGTTGACATTATGCAAATACTACGTGTTTTACTAGTAGGATCCTATGGCGAAGTTTCTGTACTAATTGTAAGCTGATAATATGAATTCCAAATGAAGTTGCAGTCCAAAGTTAAGACCAAGATATCTTGTAAGCTCTGTTAAATTTTATCTCCACCAGTAATAAGTGACGTTTCATTTGTAGTGAATTTAATAATAAAGAATTTTGGAGGATTCATCACGACACGTCATTGTTTACACCACCTGTAAACACTGTCGCAGAAATGTTGTATCAGCAGCCATAGTAGCACACGTCCCCCCATGTTTATAGCAGCGATATCATTTGCAAAGTGAGTAACACTGAGAAAAGGATCAAGAGGAAAACCAGAAGTGTAAATAAGTTAGAGAAGTGGTCCCAGAACGCTGCCCTGAGGCGCTCCAGCATTGTACGCAGAGCTGAAGATAGAGCGAGGCCGTGAGTTATACTAATGGATATGAAGCTTGACGCATTTGTTAATAATATGTCCTGTTCTTATTAGTCCACTAAAGTGTTGTTAGCTGACATTAGAGGAAACTGTCCGGTAAAACAACACTTTGTGGACTGTTTCCGGTCCCTGGAGTGACGACTTTAGGTGGCATGCACCAAAAAGTACTAACGCAACTTTGCCTATTACTTATGGCGGGAGGTGGAATACCTATTCGGAAGAGGTATTGAACGATGATTCTGGAATGCGCGTATATTTTACTACGTGTTCCCTTTGTGATGTCAAAGAAATACGTAATGGAGGTTCATAGACATCGCCGTGTTTCTGCAGGACATTGGCTTATTCCTGTTATCCTAGCGTTTGGTTTGATTAGTTTCTTCATAACATTCGGAAAACGTAGGGCTCTCATAAGGCAGAAGATATTTGAAACCTCCCCAACGTAGAAGCTAAGAACAATAGAAAAATAACAATCTTGGTTTATGGTTCGGGGAAACTTGTATTTTCGGTTGTTTTACTTCGGGTGTAATAAATCAAGCGGCTTTCAGGCTGTTCTTTGGTGAATGCGTTTGAAAGATTCATAGCCCTAAATGGATTAAGCTATGGTCTTTGCAATATGTCTTCATTCTGAAAACTCGAAAAGCCGGTTTATGGGGAATGAAGAAAAGCTGCGATTAACCATTGTATAGCAAACGATGCTTTTTCCATTCACTCCTGAAAAAAATGAGGAAAATCTTGATGTTTTCAAACGGCTTTTAATATTATTGTGGGAGTTAATTGATACTTTATAAAAGTGTGTTTCCGGTGAAATCATCATATCGCATTTTTTGTAGCACTGCAATACTTCATCTACCTGCTATAGGTGGTAGTGAAAGTAAAGTCTGCAGTCAGAATTGCAATGTTTCCTACGGTAACCAAGAATTGACAGCGATGATTACGCGTTTCCGGTGCTGCCGTTTTTATTGATGTAGTTACCCCCCTCACGGTTTTCTTTGGACATAGAATGTAGTGCAGTGATCCTCAACGTTATTTATTTGAACCCTATCCGCTTTTATTCCGTGGATCTGTAATTTCCTAAAGCTCCCGTGGCGAGCCCGTTATCCCCTAGTTAACAATATCCGCGAGAATGATAGGAAAGTCGGCGGATATATCTCTTAACCCCCTTAAACCCCACACGCGATAATCTATGAGAGAACAGAACTTTCTCGCATTAATATTCAACGAAATAGGGGCGAAATTACATTTACTATGATAGGAAGGGCGTTTCGTGCAATGATGCATCGCTGGGATTTGTGTGGAGCTGTACGGTAGTCACATGGACCTGGCTGACAGAACTGCGATGGATTTACATGTTTAGGATTTTAGTAAGCTTATTTGTTCCAATCTAACGTCTTTTATCAAAATTGTATCGAATCTCTTTAACAGGTATTTGTGCTATCGAAATGGCATAAATTACAAAGCCTATCAATAAAAAATATAAAGATAAACGCCCTGATATGTCCTTTTCCATTGCAGCCCTTTAGGATTACGGCAGAAAAAAAAGTCAAAACTATTGCTGTACCGTCGGTAGTTGTTTAAAGTGATCCCAATAACACAAAAGCACTATTTAGTAAAACTAGAAAACGTTTATCAACCTGTACACAACTTATGATTTTTATTCGTGTATAGGTTCTCGCTCATATTTTATTTCCTTTGCCACATAGACTTTGGCTTTTGTTGAAGGCTCCGTTTAACAGACGGTTATATCGCTTTTCCATGTAAAATATAGGCTCCAAGCTCGCTGCGAGTAAACTGCTGTTTATTTTCGAGTCTCTTTTTAATTGCATCCTTGTATCAACACGCCAGGCGACGCCTCTCTTTTGTTTTGCACAATCGATCTTCAGCAGTTCTCGATCTCGCTACGGCAAGTCACCAAATTGTCCGTGCTGATTAGAGGCCGCTATATTGCAATATAAAGAGTGTACCATAGGGATGGCTTGTGTCGGTACCTTTGATGTGGTTACTGAATAAAGCATTGACTCCCAAAGTTCGTTTCCCTGCTTTTCCGACAGACATCGCAGCATCGCCATTGCTATCATGTATGAAATAACTATTTGAAATTTACTTATTGTTATTAATTGTAATTCTCCTTTGCACCGTAAAATATTCGTGCCTTAATGTGCAGTGAAAATCCGTTGTGATTTTAAATTAAATGCAAAGCTGAATGCTGTGATGTGACAAAACGGAATAAATTAGCATGAGCGAAACTATATTTCAGTTTTATTTATGTGTCTATTATTTTAGTTGCATACCTGAATCCAGGATTAACTAAAATTATTAACATCTTTTATATGGGTCGGATATGATTAAGAAGAGTTTTCAGGCTGGCCCCGTAGCTCAGTCGGTAGAGCACCTGTCTGCTGCGCGAGGGATTCCGGGTTCTATTCCCGGCTGGGGCGTGGAAATTTTTCTCTAGCCAAGATTAATCCCTGTCCTCCCCAGTCTGGAAGTATGAATGAGAATGTGAATGATCTAATGACTAAAAGAAAAACCAAAAGTGCAAGAAACCCAAAGGAAAAGCCGCCGATAAGACCAATGTAGTTAAAGGCGGGGTATAAACTAATAAAAAAGAGGTTTTCCTTAAAACACACATGATACTGTTTAGCTTTTTTATAGTCAGAGATGGAGAAATTTACTCCTCTCTCTGAATAACATGTCTTAAAAGAGTGAAATATAAGCCAGGTACTGCCGTTTATTTTCTGAATAATTATTATTAATAATATTTATTATTAACATTCCAACAGGATTCTTGAATTCTTGTGATCATCATGGCACAGTTCCGATCAGAAGCCATTTATCAATGGCTAGGAATGGTTCACATGTCCTTGTGATGTTTATTCATTCATTCATTAACTGTTTACCCTCCTCTTATGTAGGACTTACACCCCCAGGACTTACAAGCGGGTGCCTGGGGTCAGAGGCCCGTCGAGGAGCAGACACTCATGGATCAGACAGAGCATCCAGGATGGGTGATCAGCCCGATGCCTGGTATGGGATGAAGGAAGTAGATGAAACGAAATGTTGGTGAAATGGATGAAAGGAAAGGTGATGATGGGCAGTTGGTGGAATGAATGGCGGGGGAAACCGGAGAACCGGGAGAAAACCCGCCCAGACGCCGCTTCGTCCACCACAAATCCCACATGCAGGTCCCTGGGATTGAACCCGGGCCGCCTCGGTGGGAGGCGAGCGGTCTAACCACTCGGGCACGGCGCCGCCATGTTTATTCATAGATAACGAAATTAATGGAACAGCAATGCTAGATCTAGTAAAAGTAAGGAGGAGATAGCACTACCTGCCCTCGCAGAATTGTCAGCAGAATTGTCAGTGATTTACACATCTCTTCCAAAATTAAAAATCAATCCGGCCCTGGCAAGAACACTTTTGGAGATTTCGATGTAAAGATAATCATATTTAGTATAAATTATTAATTTATTTAATATTTAGCGCACTTTGTGCTGCTCAGTGAATGTATAGTTAAAGTTAAATTTCAATCTTACCGTGTGCAGCTGTTTTCATTTTCTTTGCATTTCTTTACCATATACAAATGGTATTAAAATTCACGAGTAATTCTGTGACAGGCACCTCAAAACAGCAGTTGAAGTACCATGACGAGACTTGAAACATAACGCTTACGCAAGAATACTTCAAAATATTTACGGTCGCAATGTTAATACTTGCAAGCAATGTTGTGTTACAAGCAGCGCAGTTAGAATGCTTCTGTTTGACAAGTAACTGTATGTGGATAAGACCAAAGTAAGCGCTTTATTTGCTTGAAGTATAATGCGCTCTATTAGTTGACCCACCAGCACATCCGTTCTCAGATTGTAAACAGGTCGAGCCCACGAGTGCTTCAAACACATGAAGCAGCCGTTTGTGGTTCAAACAATAGAGTACAGGGCGCCGGGGTAGCGCAGTGGTTTTGTTTCCGGCTCTAGTTCTGACGGTCCAGGATTCGATTCCCAGCTCTGTGGTGGTGATTTTTAGTAAGCCCTATCCATGCCTTCAGCTCTACTTGCTCATGTTGAGTATCCCCAAGGTCAAACGTGGTTCGGAGTCCACGCTAAGTAATCTCATTCTTCTGCCATCCTCATCACCCTACTAACGGAGGTAACGGATTCCGCCCTCTAAGTGCCGTTAGAAATCGGTCGTCATCGTTTGGTGGAATGAGGGAACCCCGAAAGTCATAAGCCATGTATGGAGGGGTTAGAGACGACGAGCACACTAGGTATTTTATTTTAACCATTTAAACTGTTTTTATCATATTCACATGGAGAAAACCCAAAGACAGAAAACATATAAATTGTGGAGTTCGTTCCGCTTGGCTGATTTTAATCTAATTTTAAAATGAACGATGTAAGAATAGGTAATAAAATGAAAGTAACATAAAATGCCTCGTAAATAGGATTTCTGGCGGAATTGGTTTACAAAATCATTTCTCAAATGAAGTAATTAGAGGTTGTGTAGACGCAATCATAGATACCAGAGAAGCAAAACGTGCTCAAATGGATGAGAAAATGGAGCATTTGGAATGGACTATTATACAACGAAGAAGGTGAATACCAAGAGGAGCTTGGATGGACTCCGTATTATCCGCTGCTACTGATAAAAATCTTCAAAACGAAGATTGGCTGGATCGTAAATGTAGGATGCGACAAAATATAACCTTAGCGTACGTATAATGCAAGTCAACATCTTGGCGAGACGCCTGTCAAAGAGCAAGCAGAATTTAAAATAGGATGAGTGATCCTATCCAGCAGAATGAGGGAAATCAAGATCCGAAAGCCTCCCAAATGAGAGCTACAATCGTTATCGCCTGAGCCAGATCATGGAGTTTATGTATTTCAAATTGTTAAAAGCAAGAACAATACATGTTAACAGCATTAAGATTTCAACTTGTGCTTGAACATGCAATCTGGTTGATTCTTCGAACAATAAAACCAATTTCTTGACTTGTACTGGGTATTCGAGGTACAAGGGAGGCTATCGTGGCTATATCAAAGACAATTGAACATAAGGATGACATGAGACATACCTTGTATTCAAGAATGTGCTGCATGTTGAAATATGCAAAGTAGGAGCGTCGGTTTAATGGATTGCTCTCTACTGCTTGGGGGACACGAAACCAGCTCCGGCAGTAGCTGGGGGAACCTGCGCCTTCAACAGCAGCAAAATTAATAATAAATGACTTCTCAAAGTGGTGGAAGAGCTGGCGAATTTCCATGCATTTTGGCATTATGAACGGTGGAGTTTGTGGACAGATTGACGTACAAAGTTTTAGTTCATTAACCGCCATGGAGAAACGCATGTTCTTATGCAGTTGTGCTTTTGTGGAAACCATTCCTGATGTGTTTTACATTTACGTAAAACACTCTGTGATGTTTCATATGAATTCAGCAGGATGCCAGCTGACGATTAAGTTTAAGCGAGGGTAGTGGTTCTAAATCCCAGGAGCAAACCCTTTGCCTGTGTGAAACGCTCTTGTTCTTCAAATGGAAGCAGCTAAGTTCCATCCTATGTTGGGTCTTTGTCGCTTTTGTGATTCTGAGGGAAGTAAATTACGATCCAAAGGGGTGTACTTAGTCTTTTATGACACTGAATGTTACTCTGGATCTGGACAAGCTAACAGCAGATTATTCCCAGTATTAAATAAAACTGTTAATGTTATAATTAGTGCATATATGCAATGAATTGCATTAGTGTAACACATTATTTGAGACATAATACCATCATGAACAGTAAGTAGCTCACTGCGCAGTTTCGCTGATTGCTCAGCTTACGTGCATAACTTGCTGTTCAAGTGCTGCAGGAGTCGGAGGAAGAACATGGAAAATGTTTGGAAAGTTGAATCGGGGCGGTTTTTAGCTGAAGGTCAAGGAGCCCTCAGAGGTGATAACGGCAGTGAACAGAGGAAGAGAACAAATAGAGCAGGTGAGATTTTAGCTGTAGCTGGGTGTCTTGGAGGAACTGAATGAAAGCGTGATAAATTGGTGTCCAGGGAGTATGCATTTAAGAGCTCACGTTGACAGGCAACGAATAAGAATTGGAAGGCAGTGAAGAAGGTAAAAACCTTGACAACTAAACCTTTTTCTAAAATGCTTGTGTATGTGTGCGTGTGTATTTTTTCAGGGGACCTAGAAAGCTGTAGTTCCAGTAAAATCTGACAGAATTTTTTTTAGTGGAATACAATACTTTCTCTATCTTCCAAAGGCAATCGCAGGGAAAGTAAAAATATGGAATTATGTAATTGTTACCGGTCTCTACTCAGAGTCATTAATCAATTGCTGTCTCATCTGCACTGAAGATCTAAAAATTAAGCAATTAGTTACTAATAGTTTAGAAGATAAATAATTGTTCGCAATTAAATCGGGAAAGGTTTTAAACCGTTCGCTATATGCTGCTCCATCGCACCTCACATAACAGGTTTTAAGTCTGACTAATGGCCTTCCCCGGCATCAGTTTTTTTCTCTGCCTCACTCCATTAATGCATAGCTCGCCAGTGCGCTGTTTTGCAGTTGGGACCGCAAAATGTGCCTCAGGCAATAATCAATAGCTGAATTGGAAATCGAAGGCGGCATGTAACACGATTGTGGCAAATGTTTTGGATGCCCTCCTCTCTTGCATCCCCATCAGGAGTATTAGAAGATAGGAGGGGTCTGCAAAGCAAACTGGAAATGTTAGCGAAAACATGATCAAGAAGTTACAGACCCTGTGTAGCTACTATTTTTTTTTTTTTTTTCATAATTCTTCATGGTTCTGCTACTATAGGAGCTGAATAATGAATCTACGTGACTTCACTTTCCTCATGTAACATAGTTATATATTTGATTAGATTAGCCTTATTTGAATTCCAAAAACGTGCCAACTATTTCAAGCCTCTGCGGTGACCTTGCCACTCATTCTGTAGGCCCGACTTCGAATTCTATGTGGGTTAAGCCGCGTATTTGTTTAGGGGTTTTCCGTAGCCTAAGGGTTTCGAGTTCATTTGTGCGTTCTTTCTTATTTTCATTTACTTCCGATAAAATGTGTTAAATCTTCTTAAATAACGATTAGTGTCTAATTGCATCTTATATATAAAAAGTTTTATGTAACTGATAAACCGTGATAGGTAGACAAAGCTTATTTACACAAGCAATGTTCATCTCGTGGTGTACAATTGATGCATTTAAACTTTTGTTTTTTTAACTGGAAGCGGGATAATATTTGTTTCCGAAAATTTCGCCTTGTACATTTAACTTTTTACTTTCTCCGTCGCATACCTATGGTAGTAGAGGAAGCATAGTATCATAGTCAAAAATTGTATATCGAGATTTCACCAGTAATACATGTTTTAAGATACTTATCTTGAACCCTAAACCCTAAAGCATCTTTGTAAAATGATACTGCGCGCTCTTTTGTAGTTCAGTGAGTAAAACAGAGCGAGAAAGATGCAGGGAGAGAGAGGGAAGCATAGCCCAAACTAACATTAAGCTAAGTACCAAACTGCTATTTAAGTTCAGTATCTCCCAGGCGCAACACGAAGTTTTCCTAAGAAAATTTCTTCACCACAAACTATCCTTTTCTGGAATTTTTTCGTCATTTTTATTCACAAAATGATTATAGGATTTTGATTGAAACACCGAATGTTTAAGATATTTTACGATTAATAAATTTACATCTTGAATGCTCTATGATTAACTTGGAAAGTCTTCCTTCGTATTGAGCTTTGTATAATTGGTAAGCCATAATAAATATACAAAAACTCCATTAAAAATCTACAGCTCATAGAAATTAAGTACAATTTATGCCATTTCTGTAGCAGTAGCCGTTTTCGAAACATTCATTGTTACATACTATAAGTTTTGCAATGTTGAATTGTCACCAGACAATTTTCTATAAAATTTTTCTTTTTTCTGCATGGGTTCATTGTTATTAAAAAAACTGACAGGATATTAGAACAGTTGTAGTTTATTTCCATATTATGTATGTAAGCAAGTCCATATTGCTTTTATTTCTATTTAAATATTTGAATAACGTTAACTTGAATAGCAGAGCCAGTCTTTTAATGAGAAGTCGTGTATGTAGAGAAAGTCGTATGTATATGAACGCATCAGTGTTTTTGCAAATATATTAGTTTTTAAGTTTTAGATTCCTTTTTTTTTCTTCTTATTTTTCTCATAAACTCACTTATAGCATATTGTAATGGTTGTCCCAGCCTCCATCAAAGGGTATATTACCTTACTAAAGCAATTTCTGTATAGATATTTATAGTGATCAACATAAAGACAATGCGAAATCTAACATTTGTATGAATAATCTAGAACTATTATGAAATTAAGCGTGTAATATACGTAAGTCGTGCGATTGTGAATATCAGAAATATTTTAATGTGTAAAAACAAGAGAGGAGCTGCCAAAATGTCAATAATACTAATAGTATCCATATATCGAACATAAGTATACCTATATATATAGAATCATCTTCCCCAGAATTGAAGAGACTTACACAGTAACCGGACATATGTTTTAACAAATTTGTTGCATATACTCGTATATGTAGACAGCCGTAATTATTAGTGACTTTTCTAAAGAGACTAACAAACTATAATATGTTCGCAGGCTCTTTCTGAAATGAGAACCTCCAGAAAGAATCTGCCGAAACATTTATTTGACAATTGGGAAGAATGAAAGCTTTAGAAAGGAAACTTCATCTCATTACAGTTACAAAGGAAGACTACTGTAATTACCGCGACTATTAACTGGTTCCAACGTTAACATTCCAGTCGATTGAAAATGGGAAGCATTTCCTACATGTCGCAACTTGTAATATTAATATTCATGATATTGTACACATCGTGTTCGGCATTTGACTGCTTAGTAAACGAATGTGGTCGAGATGTAGTTAGTTGTAAGCTAGTTGCCTTCTGGGATTAAACGAACAATGCTGAAGAGCGTCACTTAAGTGTTTATGAAATGCAAATTCTTATACATTTTTCTAAACGGGCACAAATTTGTAAAAATGAATTAACCGAAAATATTGAAAATAGGAATGTGAATTCCCCAAACTTTGTCTAACACCATGTGTAAACGTGATGGTGCAAAAGTTGTATATACTGTTACTGTAATCACAGACTTGATGGGTCAGGTACAGTAACGTAAAATAAGAAAAGTAACCATAAAATAATTGCTGTCTTGGACAACCCTACAAAGGAAAACTGGCAACCGTTGGTTACTATTGGTTAGTAAGGCTGAAAGAAAGAGAGTGAGTAATTGAGACAGTACTTTTGGTACCTCATTAATTAATGTCAATTAGCTTAATAATGAATATAATAATCAACTCTAAATATATATGGATATCAACAATATTAATTAAAGTCTAAATACAGTTCGTTATATATGTATGGTTATGTCTGTGAATATTATTTTAAGTGGTAGTGTATAAGTAAATGTACTTTTGGTGGAAACTGATGATGCCTTAAAATGTGAATAGTGTTGTTATTCAGTGCAGAAAGAACTGTTGGGTAGAGAAATATACGTACATTAGCTCTGCCT
Source organism: Deroplatys truncata (assembly GCA_030765065.1). Lineage (NCBI taxonomy): Eukaryota > Metazoa > Arthropoda > Insecta > Mantodea > Mantidae > Deroplatys > Deroplatys truncata. The sequence continues at coordinate 144,996,850 of CM060988.1, read as the reverse complement.
CGTTCTATTATGTATACCATGCCGAGGGTGATTGTTGGAAATTTCCTGTAGATGGTTAATAGCAAAACACCCAACAGACGAAATTAGAACGTATGTCATGTGATTTCTGGCAGCGAATGATGAGTTTTAACTGTTTAACGTGAACAAGAAGCAAGCAATGAAGCTTAATAAGATTTAAAATATTTTCATAAGGTGGTAGTTGAGAATAGCTTACCCTAGCCTAGGGTACAAGTTGCTAGTATACCGTCAAAATTAAAACGTATTTTGTGATGTGTTGAGTGTAATAATTCTGCGTTAATAATGTGAATTTCACAACAAATGCAGTATACTCAGATTAAGTAACAATATCTACGTTCGTCGAGGTAAATTGTGTAAGCAGGAGAGTTTTATTAAAACAGCTACACGGGAACACAAGCCATCAGAGAATAAGTTTCACCAATAGGCATTTCTTGTGTTATCAGCGAGAGTTAAACATTCATTAGAAATAAAGCCTTAAGAAGTTTAATTCCACCCACTTGTGTTATTATTCTGAACTGTGTACCATATATATTCATACAAGTTTCTTCCGCTACTACGCCCTGATGAAGAGATACTTGTTCGACCGTGATACATACCAGAGCTAAGCCGAGGCAAGAGAAACATCTACAAGATAGAACCTACATTAACGTAAGAATTAAATATTTACGATATCATTAATTATGTGCTCCAGATTCAGCTTGTAGTGACCGATGCATAATGACAATAACCAAACAACTTAGATTTCTGAGACTATGAAGAGGAAGACGACAGAAGAATCCACAGCAACTAGAACATAAAACGAAATTCATTAATATATCGGCAACATTGCTTCACTGGAGTGTTAAATATAGCACTGACCTGCATGGGCTTTGACCGGGTTCTTCTTTTGTACTTATGTCGTTTTTGTGTCACTTTTCCTTTCATCGCTGGAACTTGCTACTACTGCTAAGCATTTGAATCATATTTCTGAGTGGTGTATGTAACTAACAGTTATTACTTAACTTAAAACATTCCAAGGTTAAAAATATATTGTGACTGCCGTATTTGAACAGAGTAATCACTTTTCATATGACTTAGTATACCAGCTGTCTTAACCAGCACTTGCTGACGCATTCTGTAAATAAAGGGTTGAAAATATGGATTTAGTTTTATAGTTATGTAGTTTTTGAAGGTCTGCAGCGGCCTACAATTTTCACTCATACCTAAAGCCCAAGTGCTCAACGTTTTGTCCAGTTCAGTCAAACGCTGCAAATTTGGGCTTAAGGGGTTGTAAATATATGTAGGAGTAGTTTCTTGAAGTTGTAAGATATTCTATATTTTTGCCAAGTCCTGTAACTCAAGTGCAGAAATGTGTTCCTTGATTGACTATGCAGTATAAGTTAAGGGTTGGAAAATAAAGGTAAGGGTAGTTTTTAAACATTCCTCGGTACCATATAATTGAAAATAATTCTGGGGTATTTCTGGAAGTTGTACGCTAACTTATGAGTTGTGCTAGGTCCTATAGTATAAGTATACAACGTTTTGTGTAGGGAGACCAAGAGTTGAGAATTGGTAAGGGGTTGAGAATAGGTATTGAAAATAAGGGTTTGCATCCTAGTATGATAGTATATTATTTTGGACAGATTTTAAAATCAGTGTACTAGCAAGTTTTGTCAAAAATCATACCAAAATACTCCTTTATAACAAGTTCAGCGAAATCGGAGGGAACTTTGCTAATATGAACATGATATTCAACTCCTTTCCACCAATAACTCAATTTTAAAAGGTTTTAAGCCTTCCCATTTATTCCTTTCAGTTGGAGGCCATTAAAAATCTGCCGTGTTTGTAATAAAGTGCCATAAAATGTCCTTTGATGTATTCAGTGAAACGGGATTGAAACTGAGTGATATGAATATGAAAACTTTTTATCCATCCCAAGTTTTAAAAGTGGCTTCTGAGATTCCGCCCCCTCCACACACACACACACACACACAAATTTTCTCTATTTAAAATATTTGTCATCCGTGTGAGCGCTCACATCACATATTTGTTTCTTTTAAAATAGTTCTGAATGTGCTGGGGAAATAAAATTAGATGGTTTGTTTCCTAACTTCTGACGAGTATTCAAAATTGTACATTTAATATAAACCACATTCCTTCTACAGGGTGTCTGCTGATACTGGAAATGCTGGATATACTGGAAATATACTTCAACTTTTTTTTGCATGCATACTGGATATATTGAAATTATACGAATTGGTGATTACATATTGGAAAATTTGGGTGAAATATCCATATAGCATTTATTATCATCATCCTTCCAATATAGATCATAGGCCTATTTCGGCTCAGAGGGGATTATTTCAGATGAAATTTTCAGGTGATAAGAACTTTTTCTTGGAAGATCTTGTTAATCAAATAAGCATATATCTTTTTGATATTGTTTTTTTTTACATATTTTGTTCATTAATGTTTCATTTTATGTAAAAATGACTGAAACATTTTTATAATCTGTCACCCCTAACATTTTTTACAAGCTGTACATTTCCAGGATTTTGAAAATTGTTGCAGAGGAGGTTGTGGGAAGGCTAAGATAATAAATACAAAATCTGTTTATATTTCATTCCATTTCTGAGAATATCAGTGAATTTTTGGTCCATTATTATAACCAGCATGAGAGTTTTATTAAATTACAGTTGTAAAAATTAATGGGGAGATATCAACATAAAAATATTCTAGATCATTACAATAATTTTATAAACAGTACAGAGAGTAAATTTAATTGTATTGTCACTGCAGTATAAAAAGCCAACATCAGTTATGGCAGCTAGTAATAAACACAGCTTCATATTGTGGCTATGGAAACAAATAGAACAGTAAAGTTGTTAACCTAGCCACAACACGCATGTGAATACTGCTGCATTTTTTACTGCAATATGACTCGATGCAGTACTGGAAAGTTGTCAAAACTTACACTAAAAATATTGGAACTATACTGGAATTTTAAACCGTCAAGACAGTAGACACCCTGTTCTGACACGAAATGAAACAGTTCCTCCCCGTCCACGCCTGCCACAAATTAATTTTCTTAGTATTGAAACGGCAACTCTAGGCCGGGCCCGAGAACAGTAATTCTAGATAATTTATTAATTAACTTTTATTGATGTTAAATCGTACTATGTAAATATCTTTTTCTCATACTGCTTGTATATTTTAAGAAGGGTGATTTAACGTTATGTATCTATCTAGGTTATTAATATTAGTAGAGTTATAAATGGTTTAATGTGAATAATTTAAGCGCTATGTTAAAATACTGTCCACGGTGGAATGTTTTAGCTACAGGAATAGTGCTTTCGAAGGCAGAAAACCTAGTTTTATTACCTCTCTCCGGTCGCCGTGCTATTATTCCTACAGCGAGGGTGTAGAGCCTTTGTCCCATTATTTGATAATTCGCCGTGACCAAGTGAGTGAGACAGACAACCTTAACGGTAAATGTAGGAAAAGCCGCGATTTATATTAAACTTGGACCAATGAGATCCCTGGAAGTTTATTCGAAATAGTTAGACGCGTCGAGTCGCGCTAAAAATGGACCAATAGGAAAGGAAGCAGCCTCAGAAGCCTGAGGCTATAAATGGATCTGTTTAGGGAAAATTCGGGGCAGTTTTTGGTAATGTGTGGTCAGGGAGAGATGCTGCAGGATGCGTGAGATATCGCGCCAAGAAGGGAATCAAGTCAGCTTTGTAATGTCAGCTTAGTATTGCATTTTATTCGACAGTTTATGTCATGTGTGGTCAGGGAGAGATGCTGCAGAATGTGTGAGATATCGCGCCAAAACAGGGAATCAAAATAGTTTTAGCAACACACCTAAGATCCGCTACTCTGAAAGCGACAATAAGAATAGTTATATTTCGTGCCATATCCACGCCATAGTTTAACAGCGGTGGACAGTATTTTATAGCGGCAATACCAGTTTTGTATACTACGAGTGTTAATTAAATAAAAAGAAACGGCAGTGTCATCTTTTCATAAACAAAGCAAGTCTATGTCTTCCTATATCACCACCCGAATTCTACGTTTTCCTTTACCGAGGATAAGTCCATGCTCCCATATAATTTAAGGAAAATTACTCCAGCTAGCCGAGGATAAATTGAAGAACCAACACGCTGAGAACTTCTGGAAGCCACGGGAGAAGCATCAAGGTAAGCTACAGCAACGGATGAGGAGGTGATCGCCGCAAACTGGCGCCATAACGTGGAGCTCGAAGGGAGGACCAGCTCGAAGGGAAGACCAGCTCGAAGGGAAGACCAACATAAACGGAGGACTAGAAAACAACGAATAGACGAAGAATCTTCAGAGGAAAGGGGCACAGCAGAACAAAATTACAACGCGAACTTCTAATCTACCTACGTGGGACAACAAAAACAGCTGAGAACATCGCTTCTAGAACTTCACCAGGATTCGAACCCGGAACGCATCAGTTAACATTGAAAAAAAATACAGGTTAGAACTTTTATTCAAAAACAAACAAAAAGGCATGCAGAGTAGTGACCCAGTTTTGTGAACACATGTTATTGAGAGGGGGTAAAGTCATTACTAGGGAGGTAGAACTGGCTAACGGAACCATGAGTAGGTCAAGGGAAGATTTGAAAGAATTGAATGGGGAGGCTATTGTCAGCATAACAACAGATGGAGAAAATATGGGCGCAGCAGAAGTAGAAGTTAGGCTAGAAAGGCAATCACCGAATAAGCAGGTCATTGACGCAGGTCAAAACCAGCTGCTAATATTGCTTCAACAGTTGAGCGCAATAATAGATGAACGGGGTAAGATCTTCAATGAACATAGTAAAAAGTTAGAAAGCATAATAGATGAACGGGGTAAGATCTTAAGTGAATATAGTAAGAACGTAGAAAGAATCGGAAGTCAACTAGATAAGAATTTAGAAGGGGAATCAAATGGGCATAATAAGGACGTAGAAAGAATCGTAAGTAAGCAGAGTAAGGGCTTAGAAAGAATCGTAAGTGGACAAGATAAGAATGTAGAAGGTGAATCAAATGAGCATAATAAGGACTTAGAAAGAGTCGTAAGTAAGCAGAGTAATGACTTAGAAAGAATCGTAAGTGAACCAGATAAGAATCTAGAAGGGAAATCAAATGAGCATAATAAGGACTTAGAAAGAATCGCAAATGAGCAGAGTAAAGACTTAGAAAGAATCGTAAGTGAACAAGATAAGAATGTAGAAGGGCAGAGTAAAGACTTAGAAAGAATCGTAAGTGAACAAGATAAGAATGTAGAAGGGAAATCAAATGAGCATAATATGGACTTAGAAAGAATCGTAAGGGAACAAGATAAGAATGTAGAAGGGAAATCAAACGAGCAGAGTAAGGACTTAGAAAGAATCGTAAATGAGCAGAGTAAGGACTTAGAAAGAAAATTGAGTGAACAGAAAAAGGATTTCGAAGGGAAATTAAGTAAGCAGAATAAGGACTTAGAAAGAAACTTAAGTGAACAAGATAAGAATGTAGAGGGGAAATTAGTTGAGCTGATGAAGGGGAAGCTAATAGAAACACTTGAAGGGAAATTACTACAGATACTAGAAACTAAAGAGCCGAAAACACTAACGGGAGAAGAGACGTTAAAGAAAGCTTTTGAAAGAATGTTAAAAAGGGCGCAGAAAAGAAAGCAGGAATTTAAAACAAGGAAGCGAAAGAAAGGGTTGATCGAACTTGGAGAATTAGTATGGGTATAAAAAAAAAATCCAGCATTCAAATTAAAAAAAAAAAAAAAAAAAAGAAAAGAAAGACATAATATCATTGATCCTGACTCTACAGTGCCTGGAAAGGAGAGCTTTCACATGTGAATTAATGAATTATCGTAAGCAGTTGTGCAGAACATTTTTTTTTGCATTACTAAAGAGACTTGAGTATTAAATGCTCATTAGTGATAGTGAAGAAGAACAAGAAACACCTTTGCCATTAATATGTTTCAGTTTCTTTCTGCTTGAATAAGTTTGTCTTAAGGTTGAAACAGCTTTTATTGTCAGAATATTTATTATATTTTTTTTTGATATTTAGCAATATTTGTAAATTATTAATTGGTTGGTATGCTAGCAATATGCTGACAGTTTTCTTTAAACATATAAATTAGTTTTATTAATTATAAAAAAAAAGGTATCATAGAATGGAAAATTTATTTAAAGGTCCATACAGGGTGATTTACATTTGAGTTACAAGAAATAAAGAATTCCAAGATCGTAGGGAGATACCATAAACAGTTGCTCAAACCGTACAAATGTTTAGAGAATGAGAAGGGTGAAGAATGTAATGAAAATAGTCAGGTTAGTTTACTCGAAATGAGGTAGCAACCCTATGAACAAATAGTAAAGGTAATACACCCGATAAATAAGGAGGTAAAGAAATAAATAAATGCATAATAATTATGTATCAATATGTATGTAAATAGATTTAATTTTAGAACTTGATTTAGGTATTAGCGTATTTCTCTCCACCACAAGTTATTCGTGTGCGCGAAATGTATTGTGTAAGAATGTCTCTCGGAAACCTGTTTTTAAATGGTGAGAGGGGATCAACCATAACAAATGTGGAGTGAATGACCCAAATATAAACACCACTGGTGTGGCAGAACCCTTGTGAAGAAACAGGTATAGCGAAGGGTCTCTGCCAACAAAACAAACCTACAAAGGCCATAATCAGAGGAATTATTCTGGAAAAGAAAATTGTATCAAGTGCTGAAAAATTTATTCTTTTCCAGAACAGGGCAATTTGAAACGGCAACTCTAGGCCGGGCCCGAGAACAGTAATTCTAGATAATTTATTAATTAACTTTTATTGATGTTAAATCGTACTATGTAAATATCTTTTTCTCATACTGCTTGTATATTTTAAGAAGGGTGATTTAACGTTATGTATCTATCTAGGTTATTAATATTAGTAGAGTTATAAATGGTTTAATGTGAATAATTTAAGCGCTATGTTAAAATACTGTCCACGGTGGAATGTTTTAGCTACAGGAATAGTGCTTTCGAAGGCAGAAAACCTAGTTTTATTACCTCTCTCCGGTCGCCGTGCTATTATTCCTACAGCGAGGGTGTAGAGCCTTTGTCCCATTATTTGATAATTCGCCGTGACCAAGTGAGTGAGACAGACAACCTTAACGGTAAATGTAGGAAAAGCCGCGATTTATATTAAACTTGGACCAATGAGATCCCTGGAAGTTTATTCGAAATAGTTAGACGCGTCGAGTCGCGCTAAAAATGGACCAATAGGAAAGGAAGCAGCCTCAGAAGCCTGAGGCTATAAATGGATCTGTTTAGGGAAAATTCGGGGCAGTTTTTGGTAATGTGTGGTCAGGGAGAGATGCTGCAGGATGCGTGAGATATCGCGCCAAGAAGGGAATCAAGTCAGCTTTGTAATGTCAGCTTAGTATTGCATTTTATTCGACAGTTTATGTCATGTGTGGTCAGGGAGAGATGCTGCAGAATGTGTGAGATATCGCGCCAAAACAGGGAATCAAAATAGTTTTAGCAACACACCTAAGATCCGCTACTCTGAAAGCGACAATAAGAATAGTTATATTTCGTGCCATATCCACGCCATAGTTTAACAGCGGTGGACAGTATTTTATAGCGGCAATACCAGTTTTGTATACTACGAGTGTTAATTAAATAAAAAGAAACGGCAGTGTCATCTTTTCATAAACAAAGCAAGTCTATGTCTTCCTATATCACCACCCGAGATCTACGTTTTCCTTTACCGAGGATAAGTCCATGCTCCCATATAATTTAAGGAAAATTACTGCAGCTAGCCGAGGATAAATTGAAGAACCAACACGCTGAGAACTTCTGGAAGCCACGGGAGAAGCATCAAGGTAAGCTACAGCAACGGATGAGGAGGAGATCGCCGCAGTATCCCTAACCATTCTTCCACAGGACATAAAATATTATTGGCATTTAGAGTTATGCGTTTTTGGCAAGTCTGGCAGAAGCTAATTTAGCTTCACTCCACATAAATTTATTTATGGATTTATATAGTTTTATTTAGGGTGTTTTAATCTTCCTAGGTTTTATCACGACCTTCCATGTACAGTTGCTTACATTATTGGACTACAGTATAATACTTACACATTATGTATACATATGCTAGTTACAATTTGGTTAAATGTATTGATGTATATTAATTAATTTAAGAAAAATAATTACTTTCTGGATGAAAGTTGCATCATTCAGTGCTGCAGAAATATTTCTGGGCATACCAACCTGACTACGTTGATTTTCAAATTTTGGACATGTTAGTATAATATGTACTAGTGTTAATGCTGTTTTACATGTTTCACATATTGGTGGAGAGCTTTTATTTAACGAATAAGAGTGTGACAGTTTGGTATGGCCAATTCTAGTCGGCATATTACAATTTGGTTTCGCCGCTGTAGCTGTCTTATTGGGTATTCTTCGTTTGAAGTTCCACGTACATCATAAAGTTTACTTGTAGAGTTGTCCATCCAGTTGGTCAGCCATACTTTGTGTATTTTCTTCTTAAAGTGTGTGACTGCATCTTGGAGAGGTATTTTAATATCAGTATCTTGTGTTGGTAGTTCTGTAGCTTGTTTCGCTGCAGTATCGGCTCTTTCATTACCGGGTATGTTTTTATGAGATGGTATCCACATGAAATTGAGTGACTTTTCTAAGTTATAAAGGATGGTAACAAGATTATGTATTTCGTTTACAATACTACTGGTAGAGAGCATGTCTTGTATTGCGTTTAAGGCTGACAGTCAGTGATAATTATGTAAGAGTCACTATGTGCAGTTTCCAGAGCGTATTCTAATGCCTTTTCAATAGCATATAATTCACAACTATATATAGAGAACAAGGATGGTAATTTGTATTGGAGGACGATATCTCCACATATCACAGCACATCCATTGTGTTCTTCAGTTTAGAATCATCCGTACAGATGTAGAGTTTGGTTGTATATTTTTCTAGCTTTTCTTTAAATAACTGCTGGTAGATTAGTCGGTTGGTATTTATCTGATTATGCTTGCTTAAATCTATATCAATGGGAGGTATGTTCTTCTCCCAGGGTGGATGATTCGACTATTGTTGCTTTGAGGAGATATTAGGAATTGTGGTGTTCACTTCTTTGAGATATCTGTTTATTCTGATTTGAAATGGCAATGAATGTGATTGTTGTGTGGGGAAAGCATTACAAAGGCTTGAGAAAATTAGTGGGTACATTCTAGATTTCGGTGTTGCTGCTATTTTGAGAGCGTAGGTAATGCTTAATTGTTTAATACGGCATTGTAATGGAGCTTCATTGGCTTCTATTAATATGCTATCTACAGGACTAGTGCGAAGCATGCAATCCGAATAGCTGAAGTCTATATTGAATTCAGTATTTTTATAATTGATGCCTTGGCACTACTGTATATATACATTTTAGGGCGTATAAAGGCTTTATAACTGCACATTAGGACATGATAGTCAGTTCCCGAATTTAAAAATTCTTCATGATAGTGGGTGGCAAAAACTAATGGTGCGATCGAGCTGACTTTTCATGCCACAAAACGCTTCCTGAAATTGTAACCAAGGGCCGGAGTCTGATAAAGTAGACATAGCGATGGGCATTTACTGCGGCGGAGGGACCTATGAATAGTAATCTCTTTGTTCTGTCGGCGTAGTAACGTACGCTTCAAGATATAAACATGTTCCTGTGTTGCGGAAGAGCATCAAGTCGGATCAATACCCTTTATCCTATTTTTGTCCGAAAAGGACGCATAACAAATGGAACAGCTTCACGTCCTGAATTCCTTTTCCAGGAAGGGAAGATACATCGATTTTCCGTGCTTGACGTCATTGCGAGCGACAGTTAGGGGGTGGAGCGTAGCGTTACGTATATCACGTGGCGCATACCTCGTAGTGACGTAGGGCATTTGTGTCGAGTATGCTCTGTTGGTCACGCCGATGATCATATGTCAGCATTAGTTTGTTGCATTATCACGTGATATCCATGGTAGTAGGCCTCGTAAACAGATACTAGACAGCTTATTTCACTGAAAGTACTGTTAGTTCATGAACTCGAAAAACAAATGTTACTGATATTTGGGTTCCTCCCCAAAAATAAAACAGATTCTAGGATTCCTGGGCTGAACGAATTGGCTCCGCAATAACGTGTGAGGCTCGCATTTGATAGGTCCCGGGTTCCATTCCCGTCGCCTGCCCACTCAGACCGTGGGCTTTTCGGTTTTCCCTGGTCGGTAGGCGAATGTTGGGGTGGTTTCTTATCCACCACCATTTCCTTTCCTTCATTTCCCTTTAATTCCCTTTCATGTTCATGTTTCACGTGTGCTTCTAGGTTTTGTGGTGTATTGCAGTGCCGGACAAATGTCGCGGATGCTTGCTCCGAGGAAAGAGTATTCTCTGTGATCTCTAGAGGCTGCTGTTTGGTCGGGTCGTTTTCGCCCTCTCCAGTAATTCCAGTAGTGGGACGGGTCTTCGAGCCAGGAACTATCAGGGCTTCCGCACATCTCTGTGGCCTGTCTGCTTGCGCTCTGTAGCCTCCTGTGGTTCCTTCATTTCATCCCTTGCTCATGGTGGGGTGATATTATGTGCTAGATCTCAAGTAGGTCGTAATGCGCGGGGTGTCCCCCACCCCCTCCTTTGTGTAACCTATACTCTAAGATTCCTTGAGGCTCTAGGTACTGTAAGTAACCAGTATTTTTTTATTATTGTTATTACTATTATTTCTTTAATACATACACAGGCTTTAAGGGTACTCGAAACTGAATTTTCAACAATGTTTCGAAGAAAAAAATTCTTTTTTTTATGTTCATGGAAAAACTACCTACTCAAACATTGCAGTTTCGGTTTTGACTTAGTGGTCATTTGAAATCCCAAACGCGAGGTTTACATCGTTTAGGGGTGTGGAAATAGCGCATGAGATTTTCAGTATACATTTTTTTAATCTCGATGGGGAGATTTAAAGAACTTTTTTCTTGATATCGAGTATAATTTGAATTTAGGGTTACAATAATTAACACCATTGCTGTTTAGAAAATTAGAAGTGTTACATATTTTATTTTTTTCCCAGGATAAGATTTTACATAAAGTTTATTTTTTATTGTAAAGAACTACATATATTCAAGGAATAATCTGCAAAAGTTCAATATTTTCAAGTTTCCTTCACGTAGGGTGTTTCATAGCTACATGATTCATGTTTTGAAAATTATTTTGGGGGGAAATTAGATACATAGGACCACCAGAATTATTTTCCTGTTTTATTATGTTGAGCAAATCTGTGAAAAGAAAATCATTTAAATTGGTTGAGGTTTGAAGAAATTAAAAATTTCAGTACCAAGTACCCATAAATATTTGCATGATTATTGATAGAAATGGTCGAGCATTTTCGGCGGAACTAATTTGTATTACAACGAGGGCACAAAAATAGAGGAGCAGTTTGCCCTAATGTAAGAACAGGAAAGTCATTTATTTATGGAAAATCGTTAATTTTGAAAAATAAATGTAGTTTCATAAATCTTAATATGCAATTTTCAACAAACATAATTTGCATGTTTGCTAAAAGTTGCATCAAAACAAAAATCAACATTGCTACAAAGAGCATTTTTTTCACCGGGAAATTTTGAAAGTAATGAAGTTGAGAAATGGCTTACAGGTTTTGCCAATGCTTTTTAAATGTTTAGATGAAGGCATTTAAATGCACCAAACACACACAGAATATATATTTACAAAAGTCAAATAATGCATATTTTTCGTTTTTACCCAAATTTTACTGCCTTAATATGCGTAACGTTTTGGAATGTGAATAATTAAGAACGGATTATTAGCTTGAACGTTTCGATAAAAAGAATTGATGCAAAGTTCTCCTTACCAGCTTCAGAAACATCATCACATATTATGTAAAGTATCATGGAGATAGGAGTAGATATTTGGGATTTGTCACCCCCCTTTCGGTGACTGAAAACATGCACAGCCTGATTTTCCTGAGTATTCATCTAGACCATGTTTTGCCAGTGGTAACGATGGTTTTGATTCACCTCGTGTCTATATCACTGATGCATATAATACATTTTACAAGTATTAATGAAAGAAGAAACACAATGCAGACTTTTTCAGTAATATTCTGGTAGTGTTCAATCAGATTTCAATGTACGCGTAGGACAGTGTTAAGAAAAACAAGATAAATGCGTGACGTTTTTCTGATGTTACGAACTTTCAGCGGAGACGGAATACTAAAAAATATCAATTTCATGGAAGGAACCATGGTTGACCAAAATGTGATCAAAATTTAAAACCGTTGTCCGTCACGTTTCAGAAGATTCTATACGAGTAATAATAGTTCAGTAGGAGAAAGAAAACTGGGTTGAAGAAATTAGACACTTGGGATTTTTACACCAGCAATATCGACTTTTGGATTTACTTCCTTTTTTTATCATTTCATTCATAACATCCCATAGAAAACTGATTCCAAGGAGATGGAGAGGTAGATAAGCTTCCTTATGTGTTACACTCTTCTGTCTTTCCGTGACTGCATGTTAGCACTGTTGCCAGTTCCAAGATCTTCTAATAATCCTCTCTGTACTGGCACCTGTGCCCACTTTGGTGACTTCACATCAGAAGAATTCTCTAATATAGTTTCGTATATATTTGAAGTTAAGCATTATAAGTTCATTTATTATTATTATTATTATTATTATTATTTTCTTTATTATTATTATATTCTTTATTATTCTGTATTTAGAATACAGAACATGATTACAATGAAAATACAGTATTTTAAACAGTAATAGTACATACAACATTAAATTCTCTAGATAGGTGTGTTACACTTGTTATACAATTTTGTCGCTTTCATAAAATTTAAAGTTCTTTGTTGCGCTGAATTTAGGGCGTCTGGTAGGCTGTTGGGGATGTCATATCTTTCTCTGTGTTGTACATAGCGACGGCAGGCTGTAATGAGATGATAAACTGTGAGGTTGGATCTGCAGAGGTCGCACACAGAAGGAAGGTCACGGTTGAGATGTTTGTGTTATAGAAGTATGCCCAATACGTAGTCGGGTTAATACAACTTGGCCTTTGCGGTTGTATTGATAGTGTTGAAGTTTGGACTCGGAGTGTAGACATCGTGATTATTCTATATACGTTTGTGGCCACTATTATTATAATTATTCAGTAACCTTTATGATTTCTTTTCCTTACGCACTAAACAGTTTGGAGTCTTTTCTGATCTCATATTAATGCTTCTCTTCTGCATCATCCTTGAAAGTTAATAACAGTATGAAAATTCTTTTATGCCGTATTTACAAACACATTGTTAGAATCCTATCAAAAGTTTGCGCGGAGTTCATAGGAAAATTTTACCTTCGTGCGTGACAGCTTTCTCAGCATATTGTATATATAAGGTTTTGATTCAGTTACTGAAACCTTGAGCACATTTGGGTAAAATTAATAAGGGAGCAAAAAACGCTGTGTTCCTAGCCCAAGCAAGCGTAACGATGTTGGAGACCAACGCGTTTCTTCTACCCGTTTCATATAACTTCACTTCACCCCGTATACCTTAACTATAACGTGCACTAGCCACCTCTTACTGGCTGCTGTTGTCGTATAGGTTGTTGTGCGATACAAACTAGCTTCTTATTTAACATGATCATTTATCTGAGTGTATTCGAAAATAATTGTCAAATTTATATTTTCATAACCGCATGAATAAAAATTATTACGCAACAGAGTTAATGCATGTTTATCAACAAATAGGTAGGAAGATACTCCGGTTTAAATCTACCTCTCAGGATGACGAAAGCACGTGCATCTATCATGCTACAGTGTTTATATCGCTTTTATCTCATGACCTTGCATTGCACAGGGCTTACATCGTCATTTAAAGACGTGCATTAGTTAAGAGGAAAGGGAGCGCGTAAGAATATGTGTAATCGGGGCCAGCTTATAAGAAACAGGATTTAATTGTGGTCGTCACACTTCTTGCATCAGGAAGAACTTCCAGATTTCCTGTGTGCGTATGAGATTAATCGCATTCAGAATGTCGGTTTTGTGCTCGCCAACATTACTTTTGAAGTTTGAGTACATATTGTGTTTGGAGTTGTGGAAGACTTACTAGCGCGGTGAAATCCTCTGCCGCCCATTGTGTATTAGCATCGCCGCATCATTGTTCATGAAGGCGTGGATGTACAAGCTCCGCCCGGTGTTCACAAAGAGATCGACACGCAGCGTACAACCTTTCCACAGAACTTTGAGACATTATCAGCTGCAGCATCCTGGCGCGTTGCATATTCAGTGTCTCGTTCTTCCCGTTTTATTACTATTTCTCTTGTCGCTTAGATACCTGAGGTATAGGGACCATGAATTCAACCCAGAAATTCGATATCTATTTCACCGGAAATGCACGTCTTGAGCTCCCTGAACTAAAAGAGATGTTTTTATTTTCTGTACTACTTTATAGTACCTACAAGAAGCATTGTATACCACCCAAAATTTTTGATGTGATACATTCACATGACTTTCTCTACCCTCTATCGTTTATTAGTAGGTATGCAAACTATGCTTACTAAAGCTTATTTCCCTGTCTACTACATTTTAATCAAAATAAGCCTTTGCGGAAATAGCTACATTACAATGTGGTTATAGATACAAACAGAACAGCAATACTCAAATATTTAACAACTGGATGCTATACGCTGGCCTTAAAATTTCATTCTGTTTCCATGCAATCGCAAGAAACAACCGAATGTTGACTGGGGTTAAAGAGAACGATGAAGAAATGAACAATTCGAACCTTTTATAACGAATATCTCAGAAATGCCTTATGCCACAAAAAACTTATTTGAAATAAATTTGTTTTTTTTAAAGAGATTTACATTCCTTGTATAGTACGTTTTTGTCTATCGCTTAACGTTTACCAATTATACAAGATTGTACAAAATTCCTTTCGAATTCCTTTCCCAAAAACATTCAAGGTATACATTTTATTTTTATGTAAATATCTTTCATATCTATATGGTATTTTAATCAAAATTGTTGGGGCCGTCTTTTAGAATATCAAAATTTTCGAAAACTTTTCTATATAAAGGGTAGTTGGAGTGGGGGATTTTTTGAAAATCTTCGTATCGCATCTTTGTGTGTGTGTGTGTGTGTGTGTGTAATTCGCAGTAAATTCAAGATATAGGTACATGTTGTTTGTCGTGCAAATATGTTAAATACATGGTGCTTGAATAAAAACCTAAAGCCATTTCTTAGAAAATAAAAACTAATGTAACATTTCCCGTGTAAAGGGTTTTTGAGTGGTGGGATTTTCATGAAGATCTTTGTCACTTGTGCTGCTGAACTTAAATACCAAATTTGGTATTTATCCGATATTTTCTTTTTTTTGGATTCAGAGATCTCAAAGCAATCTCTATATAGAATAAATACGTTCTCTATTTACTGCTGGTAGGGAAGATAAAATAGTTCTGCTTTTTTGGGGGAAGGGGGACTGGGCATAATGCACATAGGAAATGTTTAAGGAAAGTATCACTGAAGTATGCAATAGAGCAGACACTAATGATTTATGACCTTCCTTTTTTCCCCCTTAAACGCTCGATTTGTCAGTTATCTCTTTTGTTTTACACAAATTGTAATGTTAGCTGGGATTACGAAGTCGCAACGACAGGCTGGATAACTAACCACACGCTCGTCTTGGACGGCTGTGTTATTCCTTCACATCTTCAGTATAAAGACCGTTTCTAACACTGTGCGTGTAATATACATACTTGGACTTTCATTGTCGGCGTTAATCTAATTAAACGTAGATTCTGGGCTTGTAAGCCATGGTCCAACGGATGAAAATTCGCTGTACGTTTCGCGCATGGCTCCGCAGGCCATCTTCACCACCTCACCGGTTACAACAAGAGTGCCTTCAGAGGAAATGCCCGAAGGAGTCATGGGCGAAACGTCAGATGAATTTTTATCCGTTGGACCATGGCCTACAGGCCGAGAATCTACGTTTTATCAAATTGTACTTAATACCCATATGTTCTGTAATTATTTCATTTCTGATGTGATGCACAAGAGCGTTGCCAAAATCCTATTTCCGCTATTTTTAATTTGTTTCGTTTGTTTACTGTTTGTATACTACAACTTTGAGACAGTCGAAGGTAAAAGAATCGTTTCAAGAGTAGATGAGTAGAATTAAAAGGAGAAAATTATGTTACTGGGTGGTATACAATTATAACACTCCAGGATTATCAACTTTGATTTCCTGACAGATGTGAAGATTATTATCCAAAAGGCTTGTATTGTTGATACCTATAATGGCGGATAATAATTTGGATGCTGAAGAACCAGCCGAAATTTTAAACCAGCTAGAATAACAGAGAACATCACTAGCATTCGGCACCCTTCGGCTTCGTCGGGTTACCTTATCGCAGGATTGATACTGTTGTAGAACGCGCTGTAAGTGTCTTCTTTTTTCTTTTTCTTTTCTTTTTTTCCGCTTACCTTCCGGTTTCAGTTTTTGTTGTGGAACTTTCAGAAGTGTAAAAGAGTGCTTAACTCTTTGAAGTTTGTATAGTTTGGAGAAAGACGTGCCTTTTAGGGTACAAAATTAAAAACACTGTGGATAGTGCGTTACATTCCCGTTAATACCAGTAATTTTAAGTATGGCACTGACAGATTATCTAAACTGGCATTGCAAGTAATACATAGAAAATAGTGACTCCAAACGTTAAAGGCATGGAATATTTTTATCAATGAAATGTTTCATTCCCAAGTTTTCTTTCCTAGTTGTCATTTCATGTATCATCAGAGTCCACTGAGTGGGGTGCAATAAGCTGTAAGTTCAGACGTACCGAGCGAGATGGCTGTGCGGTAACGTGCGAGCCTTGTATTCGGGAGGTCCCGGGTTCGAGCGACCGCCCACTTTTGTCGTTTCTCCTGGTCGGTAGGCGAAAGCTGGTTTTTCTTCTACCACGATTTCCTTTCCATCATTTCCCTTTCATTCGGTCTCCTCATCTTTCAGGTATTCTTCTAGGTTTTGTGACGTATGGCGGTGCCGGACAGATGCTGGAATGCTTGCTCAATGGAAAGAGTAGGTAAGGCTGTTTGGTCGACTGTTGTTCATTGCCCTGTCTAGGCAGCTACAACAGTGAGATGGTTCTTCGAGCATGGAACTGTTAAGAACTTCCGCGCGTCTCTGTGGCGTGTCTGCTTGCGGCCTTTATCCTCCTGTGATACTTTCACTTCATCGCTTCCTCCTGGAAAGTGGTAGCCGCAATGGGTCTGTATAGGTCCAAGTGTGCTTGTATAACTTAACCTGAGAGTCAAAATTTATCAACGTTTTCATCGAATTTCCTCATTAACGCCGGTTTTATGACTTCACATGCGTATTTCCCCTTTAATTCATATCATTTATCGGTGACTTTGTCAGGCAAAACATTCTCTACTAAGCTCATATAAAATAATTTTATATACTCTACCCATGGACGAGTTGAAAATTCCGTGAAATTTTCAAAATAAGTATAAAGGTAATAAAATGAAAAATGTGGAAAACACCAGAACACGTAAACTATGGTATCATTTGTTCTTATAAAAAAGAGATTTTTTCTCCGCCAGTTGTTTCTCCAGACTACAGTCGAATACTTTCTGGAGTCACTGTAGTTTTTCTTGCAACAGTAACAAAATGAATGAATTTCGGGTTTTACTGCATTATTATTTTTTTGTTTATTTTACTACCACAGGATTTTAAATTTTACTCGAGAATTTTATCTTGGGATGACTAACCAGAATATTCAGTAATTTCAGGGCAATCAATACAAGAATTTTCCGGCTCTCTGCTTATTGGAATTCATGAGGTGAGCTTGAGCACACAGTTTTGTTTAATACAGTAATCACGTTCTGAGTTGTTGATTGTTGCAGCGTGTAGTAATATTCTTTGGACTTTTTTGTCTTCAATGCACGCTTTATGGTTGGGCATTGCGTTTAGATAAGGCAAGCAGCCAACTCTTGAGAGATAATCGCACAGTGAGGGTTTGTTGTTTTTTGTGTCAGCTAGGTGCTAAAGCCAAGTCAAGGTTAACAAGTCGGTAATTATCTGTATTTGCTTCGTGAAAACGACTTGGTGGAAAGAAATTACATAGCTAGCACATTAAAATCCCACCAAGTGTAGGTACAATAAATTAAAACGACTTTTTAACGAACCCTTGCACTCTCAAAGTGCTAAAAGGAAACAAACAAAAAACGAGGCAGTACAATGCCCGTTCACTTTATCTGCACTTTTACTCACTTGCTGCGTTAAATGCCTCTGTGCATTTCAAGAGAGCTGAGTGCTGTTTAGAAATTAAAGAGTCTTCGTTATCCTTTCCACGCTTTCGTTTCTTTAGTTTTAACAGGAAGTGATGCAGAGTGCTTAGACTCTAAGAACGATAGCAGCAACAACAGAAATTATTTGAAATTCGCAAACCAATTCTTAAATTGTTATTACTGTTTCCTCTACTTAACCTTCTTTCCTTTTGATGCTCATCCCCTTCCATATATATATATATATATATATATATATATATATATATATATATACATACACAATCCACCGTAATATTAGTTTGGGAAACAGAAAAATTGTAATTACATAATTTGCAGGTTGTTTCTTCTTACCTCAGTGCATGATAGTAAAATCGTGAAAGGTTAATCTCAAGACCACTAACAAGCTAACACCAACTGTTTGTTACACCTCGACTGAGTTCAAAGTTGGTAATATATCACATATACTAATATATAATTATTACTGATGTATTTATAGAGAAATTTGTGTAGGTGTGTGTGTGTGTGTTTATTAATCTCAAAAACCATTCAACTGGTTTTAACAATTCTATCACCATGGAAAAGCCCTCATCCTTCTGACATGGGACTATAAAACATCTAATTTCAACTCATAAATAATGAACGGTTTAAAAAGGATTCGTTGAGAATGCCATGGAGTGGAAAATAGTTGCGTACTCCGTAGAGTACAAAAATAAAAGTCGGTTATATTTCATTCCAAGCAGTGTAAACAGATGATCATGATGTAATACTTAAGCAAACAGAAGACAGAGCTTAAAAATGCCTCCCGAGTGTAGCTCGGGTTTGTATTAAAATTACGAGCCCCCTTTCGTGATACTTATTTTCGCTGCTTGCTGCACATACATTAACCATAAATGAAAACTGAATATTGCGGCGTATTAATAGTTTGGGGGGTTACATTATTGTTCTGCATTGTCATTATCAGACACATTGTTGTTTACGTCATTCTTGACTGGTAGCTTTTGCTAGCCACGAGTAGTGGGGGATATAGCGTTAGGATTCCGTGAGGAACGGACCGCTTGTGTAAGCCGGGTTTTGGATCGGTGGACATATCCTCCTACCTTCCATTTTTAATAATGTAGGAACCCCAAAAGTTTGGGAAATAAATCTAGGAACGTGTGAGTAGATTTGTGTTATGGATTTTGTACAGTGAAAAACCCATGCCTTCCTCTTAACTTCCATACCACGTTTCGGTTCTCCGCAGCCAAGTAAGTATTCGTCCCCTCAATGTGCGTGCTGGGTATTAGAAATTAATGTAATTTTCATGTGAACTTTTAGGCCATCAAGTAACAATATAGGATACAAGCATCTATAGAAGAGATCTCTCAGATACGCTATTGCAATCCAGATCGAACCTCTATCTGGCATATCTGCCAGTTAAACAACACTGGGCCCTGTAGTTCTCTCTCTTCCCGGGCTGTCTATTGGTCCACATTATTAATTAGTGTTGCCAAACCGAAGATGATTCCAGAATAAAAAAGATAAAAACGCAGTGTCTGAAGCAGAAGAATGTATCGTGATTTATGAGGCAGTTATCGCTCTTCGACCTCCACAACACAGAGCATGCTAGCCAACACGCATATGAATGTGCTAATTCAGGTGCCTGCTATGCCGAAAGAAAACATCTGAGCGACGTTTATGAATCTACGAATTGGGTTCTGACAGGCACTGCAACGGTTGGTTATCTGGACATCGCAGAAATGAAATTTCCTCCTGCAGAAGCGACAACGCAGATTCCGCCCCACGTTGTCATAGACATGTTACCCTTAACATTTCCTGGAATGCGGTACCTGCTCTTCCGCTGATGTACTTCCACTGTCGAATTCAGTGGATTCATTACTACAGGAGGGATAGGCAAATACTTTTATGCTCTTATCATGAGCTTGAATTACGAATTTTGCGAAACGTTTCTATGGTAAATCAATGCAGTATGAGTTGTGGGTGGGGCGCACACGAGTAACCGTTACGCGCTTTCATTTAGGCCCTTTTTCCAGTAAACCTATCTTTTAGAAGAACTGGCGCTCGAGGATGTTATTCTTTTTATTTCTATTGATGTATTTGCTTCCAATTGTGTTTCAAGAAGTGGCTTTTCTGGGCCTTTTACTCCAGTATTGCTACCAAAAGGTACAAATTTTAGAGAGACGCACTTATACAAATATTCTGTGAAGTCATTACAGACATTACAGAAGTAATAATGTAGAGCTTCATTAACGTAAAAGTTATGTAATTTTTACAAATAAAAGTTGTAAAAAAATAAATGCTATATCAAATTTCAATAACTAGTTAGATGGTTCCAATTACTTGAAGTTGAAATAAGTATTCCCTTTTAAATTTGAGAAATTATACATGTTATTTTAATGTGTGTGTGTGTTTTGTGTTGTGTTTAACTCCCATTCTTACTGCATACGGCAGCACCGGCGTTGGACACTGATGATACATGAAATTATAATCTGGGAAGGAAACGTCCCCGACATTTGCTAGTTATGAGGACTGAGGAAAGCCTGGAAAAAGCCTGTCAGGTAGGACGGTCCTGGCGGGATTTGAACCGAGCACCTCCCGTTCACGAGTCTGCGCTTAACTACTTCGTCGGTTTGTGTGTGTGTGTGTGTGTGTGTGTGTGTGTGTGTGTGTGTGCGCGCGCGCGTGTGTAAGTAAAGAAAGGGAGAGATATATTTAAATTTGTTCCATTTATATGCCGCCTGCGACATCTAATTGGGTGGATCAGTGTCATAATTGCCTAAACATCCTATGAAAATGAGATGCTGAAGTCCATCCTTTAAAATTGCAGATTATATAGAAACGTTTTAATTCTCTTTGTTGTGAAGATATCTGGGTTCTTAGAGGGCTACACCACTCTGGCGCACGTGGAAACGCTTATTTAAAGATCGACGATACAACAATATCTAAGTAATTTTGAATTCGTGGTCTGGGCAACTCTGTCATTGAGCCACTAAATCGTAAGATAACATCGGCGAGTACAAAATAACGTGAAAGCAATTTCTGATATGTAATGATGTTTATGGGATTTAGTTTTTATTTTAATCCTTGGGTTTTATGGCCTTTGGTTTTGAAATCTTGTATCACACAAGCACTTGCATGCTTCCAGATTAAGAGAGGATAAGGATTGCTCTTATATAAAGAAAAATTATCATCCATGCGGGAATAGAAACCGGAACCTCTGGATTCAGTGGCAAGCACGGTAGAAGGCAGAGGCAGTCCGATTTATAGTATTGCACTAATAGAAAAGCATGTATTCAGTTTGGATAGTAGGACGTTATCGGTTCTCTCGCAGCCAGTAAGTTCCTTGGCTTCGCTGTGTATTTACTTCCTTCCGAACTAAGGGAACACGCTTATCACGTCGCTGCTGTACCAATCTGGCACGAGGAGGTGCATTTCGAATCTCTCGCGGTTGACCAACACACTGCTATAAACCATTCAATAACATATTCTACAGCGTTCACATTCTCTAAAACCACTAAGTATAGTAGTTATTGGAATAATTTTATTACAATTATATCTTATAAAACTAGTGAAAAAGGACAATCTTATTTCATTTACGACTGCAGTCTTTCATAGAAGACGGTTACTGCTTTTGCTGGAGTCACTGTGCTTATCCCAAAAGCTGCCTGCACTGGTTAGCTCCTTTCAAGGGAGTAAGCAGCAAAAGTAAATCTGAAAATATTTCAACAATGAGAGCTATGATCTTAGTAATGGAATGGAATATACGTGCCCTTTGCAACATACTGATTCTGACGACTTAACGCGATCAGAATTTTGTTAAAGCGCTTGAGTGCAGTATGCGGACGCGGTCATAACTTGTTGGAAAGCACATGACAGTCGGATGTTTTTTAATGCGCATGTTCAAACTATCAGACACTTTTGGAACAAACCTGTATAGCATCAACCACTCGATCTGTATTAGTAATTAACTGAAAATGTTACTGTGTGCCATTTTTATTTCCAATTGCATTACATTCCATTTTTTTAAAACTTCTAATGGAATAAAGTTCAAAATGTTTAAATTGGTGGCTTGGGAGGTGATAGATTCCTCATGTTCGCCACTTTCGTCCCTGTTTCGTTGAATTTTGCTATCAGGGGATTCTGGGTTTACTTGATGTGAAAGCTGTGAAATTTGATGTGTTATTAAATAGATAATTAGGGAACCAAAGAGAAGGCAACAAAGTTTAGAATTGCATCTGCTGTGCTTA
The DNA here is from genome assembly GCA_030765065.1 of Deroplatys truncata. NCBI lineage: Eukaryota > Metazoa > Arthropoda > Insecta > Mantodea > Mantidae > Deroplatys > Deroplatys truncata. The sequence continues at coordinate 144,974,289 of CM060988.1, read as the reverse complement.
TCTAAAATGTTCTCCACCATTCTGATAATTCTTTCACAACCAAAAGAAACTTACAGGTTAATAACATTTCCACAATGTGAAAGGTTTTACATGGAAGATTAAAGAAATAGAAAATACAACATTGCCGATATTATACTATTTCAGTGAATACCGGAGATGTTGCATCTATTATTACTAATATCTTAGTGTTTAGAAAATTTAGGTTCTAAGGGGGTAAATGGGAGGATTCAGCATAAAAGGTCTTTTAGGTCATTGCACTAGAAGTATGCAGAGCACGGCGGGGGGGGGGGGTGAAATGAAATTATTTAAATCGTTTTGAGATTTAGACATCCAGTCGTGCAACGTGACTAAGCAATAAATTTTAAACTTAAAGCTGTAATTAAAGTATATAAAATAAAATGGTTTAGAGATACAGGCTGATTTATGAAGAACTGACACACTTATTTCTTTAATTATTCTGTTAGAAATTCACTCAATGCTCCAATTTTAGCACTAATGAAGCAGAATGTTCTGGAGTTTTGATTGTCTGTCACTAGATTCGCAGATATTCATGTTTTATTCGTAATTGTTAGTTTTATTGTCGGCAACTGTTTTTGAGATTTTGTTCTATTCAACGTGAAAATGGAGTACACATTAAATGAACGACTCTTCCTTGTAAAGCAATACTGGATTACGAAATCAATTACAGCTACTCAAAGGGCATACCAGAGAGAATTTGGTGTTCGGAATCCTCTCCAAAGAAACACAATACTGGGACTGGTAAACAAATTGGAAACAACTGGATCTTTGGTGAGTGAAAAAAGGCAAAACTCGTTCATCTAGGCTTCCCACGGTTGTTGACGTAGGAGCACGACTGGATCAGTCACCCAAAAGCTCATTAAGGCGTTTGTCGCAGGAGACCGGGTACAGCTATTCAATGTGTCAGAGAGCTGTGAAAAGTGCAGGCCTAAAGCCGTATAGGATTACGGTTCTCCATCAGTTACAGGAACCAGATAAGGATAGACGACTGAATTATTGTCGTTGGTTTCAGGCGTTCATTGTGCTATATCCTGCCATACGGTTCACCACATGGTTCACAGATGAAGCATGGTTGCATTTATCCGGCTGTGAACTCACATATGCACCCGGTTAAAATCGGAGTTTGGTGCGCAATATCCGCACAGAGAATAGTGGGAGTTTTTTTTTAAACAATGTGAACACTGCAGAGTACCCACGGATTTTCATGGAGTTTGCTGATAAACTAGGCGATCTAGAGCTGAGTCAAGGATATTTTCAGCAGGACGGCCTACATGCCATACATCAAATGAATCCAATGCACTAATTGCAAGTTTCTTTGACGACCGGATAAATTCCAAGAACATGAGGCCACCGAGATCTCCGAATTTGACATCGCTGGACTTCTTTCTATGGGGTTACTTAAAAGACAGGGTTTATGCCACACGTACCAGACATTGAATGATCTGAAGCACAACATTACACAGGAGATTCAAGCTATTGACAAGAGAGTCCTCCAACGAGTGGCCAGCAACACAGAACGACGTGTTGAGTTGTGCCTTATGTAGGAGGATGGAGGACATTTTCAACATTTGCTATAGAGGTAAATAATCTCCCAAAATTCTTCTGTATTTCAGGTATAATAAGTTGTCGCTAGCATAACTCGTTTTGAAACAATTAAAGGAATAAGTGTGTCAGTTCTTCATAAATCATCTTGTATAATTTAGTTACCCTTCTCGAATTTTAACACCTCTCACACAGAGTTGCCTTAATGATAAGCTGTAACGATCTAACTAACTTTTCTAGTAGTACTAAGCTGGACACTTTTATAATAAGGTGTGAAATTTACAAGAAATTACTTGAAAAATAGTAAATATTTGTTTACCTCAATGCTTGCATTAGCATTTACCGCAGAAATATTGAAGCTTCGGCGGTGAAATACTCGAAATTTTACTGCTTTACTCATAGAACTGCTCATGTTTCCACATTCATGTTCTCTTGATACTGCAATAGGCAATGGACGTTTCAGTCTTTTTTGACTTATAGTGGATGTATCAAGTTATGTAATAAACGCGTCAGTGAAAGGATAAATCACTGAGTTAGACGAAGAAAAGGGAACACTTTCAAAGCAGGCAAAACAGAAGTGAATCTTGCAATTCATAGGTTATGCTGATTGCTTACATGTGCTTAACCTTTGATATCAAAGTGATCACACTCACGTTTTCCTCTTTCCCTCTGTCTTTTGTTTTCTTGGTATGTATGGTATGTATGTGGTTGAAGAAATGCCTCTGCAACCATGGGGTACTGTAATTTAGGTTAAGCACTAAGGACACGCGTATAATGATAGCAAACATAAATGCGAGTAAAGTCATTTTAAGTACGTTGATGGCGTAAGGTGAAAGGGTTGGAAGTACGCGATAATAGATTAAAACGTCTCAGTAAATATGGGTCCGCAAATGAGCCGTTTGTCAGATGTTTCATTACGAGCTGTTGGTACAGTGAATACGGAAAATATTCCTCTCTACTTTAAAAAAAATCTATCAGCCAAGTTAACGAGAGAAAAATGCGCATTTTTATGTGCTGAAGAGAACAAATCATAATATAGTCTTCGTTACACTGAGGGAGAAACATATTTGTGAAGTCATAAAAACTGAGGAGCTAGTAGGGAAGCTCAGTAGAAACGAAGTTAACTGCTGACTTCTGGTATATTTTACTTCCGTCAGACCAATATCCATTTTCACTACGATTTCAGGTATTATACCGAAAAAAATCTACTGAATGTATGTAAAATAATTTTGTAAGTACCACACGGAAAAGTTCAAAAGTCATTAATTTTGAAGAAAGTATAAAACTAATAAAACGATAAATCTTAGAAAATATCAGAATTGAAGACTGGAAATGGGAAACGCTGTATGTACCAAAAATAAACATTCAAGCAAATGCAAAAAAAACTTATAAATAAAATTTATATTACAAACAATTGCCTTTAATTAAACATAAATTCTGTTACTTCACACCAGTGTTAACTTTTCATTCAAACACTTTTTAAAAAGGTCATTTGTTATTGAGCACAGACTCCCATAAAACTGAACATTCGTGTAAAGCTGTATGTGCCATGCGACTAAATCAAGATAATGGTGAATGTCCACCCACGTTCTTGTAGTCTGATATCACTGACACAAAGATTCATAAAATGCCCTGTATTTTACATCAAGAAATTTAATCATAGCAAGTAATTCCTTCTTTTCCTCTGCACTAATTTCGCTTGTCAGTGGAAGTTGAGCAGATCGTTGAATTTCCACCCTTTCTTGAAGACAGAGAACTCATTCCAGTCTCCTTCTCAAAAAAAGTTTTGCTTAGAAGCTTGCCTTTCTTGTCCGAACTAAAACATATAACTGAAGCTTTCGTTATCTTCAATTTGCTGATGTTCATATATGTGTCCCTAAGGAAGCCAGATCCAAGAAATCACCTTCACCCATGTTTACCACCTTAAAGGGATTTTTTACTCTAGCTGTAGCCACCATATTTTCATTTCTTCAGACACCATGCATTTAACATTCTTCTTCCTTTTTTCTATGATACCAGAGTCTCAATCAGATGGCATGTAACTATGACCGGACACTAAAAACTTGATTTCAACACCAATGATTCTAACTTACATCACGTGCTGGTGGCTGCTTCGCAGCAACAGCTGTTCATTTGTAAGTTGAATATGGCTTTTCATGAATTCTTAGCTCTGAACATCCTTTTAAGTTAGCAACTTTTCCCTTCCTTTCCATTATAACAAAGTATTGAGGAACACAGTATGGAAATGAATGCACAATATGCAAAGCACTACAATAGTAGGAGTTCACAACAGAGACAGGATCCAACAAGTGCAGCTGTTGGCGCGTGGCACATACAGCGTTCACCGCGCCACTACCAATGGAACATACATCCTGGTACATCTATCGGATGTCTTATGAACAGCAAGGAAACCTGTATGATACTTCCAACCTTTCCCATGTTATTCGCCTTGGCACATTCAGCGGTTTCCATGAAAAATCTGACATTACACAATTTTGGCACTTTCAGCGTTTCCCATTTTCAGTCTTCAATTGTTTGCGGTAACATTGTTCTTTCTGTACATTATTGAGTTTTCACTCCGTTAATTTGGTTGCTAGAATGTTTAAAGGCGGAAACGAACACTTTCTGGAATCACTGTAAATGTGTTAAGCGTTTCCTTGAGCACTAGGAGTGACCCTACATTTGCTCTGTGTACGGAACTGAATATTGACGAGAGGTGGAGTTGTAATTACGCCAATCTATTTATCTAGAGTACGGATACAGTAACAGCCTGCGAAGGTATAGCGGGCATATCAACTGAGGAAAATATTCTGTTTTGTTGTATGTAGCCGAAATGGAACAATCAATCTTCCACAAACATAGAGTATGTGGATTTAAACATATGTACAAATGATGAAATCGATGGAGGCTCGTAATCATACATCCGCAACTAACTCGTTTGCCGAGTTTTTCCTCCCTTCCTGTCATCGTGTATTTTCAACTTTTTCGTTTTTTGCACAATCAGTTATGGTATATTCTGCGTATAAATACTTATGGGATTAAACAGATTATCAGCAACAGTGTTGGGAGGCAGCCAGATAAAAGTTAATTAAAGTTAAATAGAAGAACAGCAAAAATAAAGGGCGTTTCTTGTTCGAGAAAAGTGTCATAATAAATGTTTGGAACGGGAATCTGATCTTCTGAGTTTTGTGGCATTATTTATTCTTTATGCATTAGTCATTTTAACAGTAACAGCACAACTGTATTAACCCAGATCTTTAACTTTTAAGTATTTGATGATACGAACATTACGGATTTTATGAGTGCGTTAGAGTAATATGAAAATCTTCATATTCATTAAAACAGACGAGGGAATGTGGCGTAGTGCTTGCCTCTGCAAAAATATTGGCAGAATCTACATTGACCTCCTTTTGCTATACTTTTAAATTTTCATCGATATTTCATAGCTTTCCTATCGCACCAATTAGGGAGTATAGGTTAGGTTTTCTATACTCATTTAACTTAATACTGGTGCCTGATATCTGCGACAGTGATGAGTGATAAGCTCAACACTCTCACTCTCTCTCTCTCTCTCTCTCTCTCTCTCTCTCTCTCTCTAGATGGTGCTACAGTGAAGCAGACGCCGTTGTTCGTAAAAAATCTGATATGTTACATTCACAGTTTCTGTCACCTCTATCGTTTATTAGAATATAAAAATTATTCATACGAAAATGTATTTTCCTATCTACTTCATTCTAATCGAGATAAACCTTTCTGGAAATAGCTCATTACACTTTCGTTTTAGATTCACAGGGAATAGCGATAGCCGTATGTTTTTAGAACTGGACGGTATATGCTGGCCTTAAAACTCCGCACTCCTTCCATGAACATCGCCAGAAACAATTGGAAATCGACAGAACCTTAAAAGAATGGCTAAGTATTGAACAATTTGAACCATTAATACGGATATTTCGGAAATGGCAATGCCAAAAAAATGTTAGTTGAAATAAATGTGTATTTTAAAGAGATCTACATTTCTTATGTAGCACGTTTTCGTCTATCGCTTATCGTTTATCAGTTATACAAGATTATACAAAATTCCTTCCGAATGAAGAGGACTTCAAAGGCTATTCCCAGAAAATCCAAGATATACATTTTATTTGTCATGTAAATATCTTTAATATATCGTATTTTAATCAAAATCGTTAAAGCCATTTTTAGAGAAAAGCAATTTGGAAAATGTTTCACATAAAGTGTAGTTTAGGGTGGAGGCATTTTCTTGAAAATCCTCATGTTGCATCTTTGGAAGGTAGTGAACTTACGTACCAATTTTGTTGCTTATCCGACTTTCCATTTTTGAGTTATGCTGTTCATAGACACAACATTAAATTGAGTTCATGTTTGAGGTTCTTTTACGTGCCATAAATCTACGACACGGGACTACCGGCTTTACTTCCCTACCGAAGGAAGCCGTGCTAAGGATTTTTGGGCCCGAAAAAAATCCATCGCCCTCCGCCAGATTTGAACCCGCGATCTCGGGAACTAGAAGCTAGCATGGTACTACTAGACCATGGAGGACATTCACACACAGACGCGCGCGTGCGCTCGGAGCTTTTTCTAAACGTGCATTTTTTTATTCATTCAGGGGACATTAAAATATGTATTTGCGGTGAAATCTCGATACCGAAATGTTGGGTCGAATGCAATACCTTCTCTGCCTACTATGTACCTTGTAGAGAAAGTAAAAACTGACTTAACAGCTTTACTGGGGGCATGAGGATCTTTTACTTTCAAATAACTCGCACGAGACCATGCGAGTAAGCCATGTTAAGGATTTTTGCACTTTAAAATAAATCCGTGGCGGCGCCGTGGCCTAGTGGTTAGACCCCTCACCAAAGTGGCCCGGGTTCGACCCCAGGGACTTGCATGTGGGATTTGTGGTGCACAGATCGGCGTGTGAGAGGGTTTTCTCCGGGTTCTGCGGTTTCCCACGCCATTCATTCCATCATTTGCTCCATCATCACCTTTCCTATCAGTCATTTCATCATCATTTCATATCATTTACTTCCTGGCTCTCATATTAGACATCGGGCTGATCACTCATCCTAGATATCCTACCTGATCCAAAGTGTCTTTGCTCCTCGACAGGCCTCTGAGGCCAGGCGTTCGCTTGTAAGTCCTCCATAAGAGGTTGTTGAACAGACGAAAATGAAGAAAAGGATCCCTAGCTCTCATCGGGATTAAACCCGCTACCTTAGGACCTAGAGAGTGGCATAGTAACCACCACAATGTATTCATAAGCGCAATGATAGTTGTACTGTGCTTTTTCGCCCATTCAGTTGTGCATCTTTAATAGTACATGACGCTACATTAACTAACGCGAAGGTATTTATCCATATTCCACGAGTCTATTGTATTTGCGTCCTCATATCCCATTTTTACAAAAATATGTAGACTAGATCATTTCTAAATTACCTTTTAGCAATTTGTTTTGTTTCCGCTAACATGTTATATTAATAACTACAGTATAACCTCACTTTAGATACGTTTTTAAAGTGAGAGGACTAAAATAATATAAATGAGAAATCGTAAGGAACTAAAACTTTTATTAAATTGTTACTCAAAGCTAATTGTGTATTATTTAATATAAGAAAATAATAAATTAATAAATGAAACAAACACATTAATAAACATAATACACTATAATACCTACTGACGTGCATGCCAATGTTGTTATTGAAGTGCACCCCCCAAGACAAAAAAAAAAAAAAAAAAAAAGAAGAAAAGACAAGATTTGGACTGGTGCTTTACGTTAGTTTTAAAAATGGTAAATTTTTGTTACATTCATACATTAGTCTATTGCAGCCATTAATTACGGAAATATTTTCTCCATTTAGACTTTACGATGATGGGAATCATAGTGTAATTTACAGAACTTGAATTGCCTCATGCACACTGAGAACACTTTCATTATTTAGGACTACTTCTTCATCTCTGCTCTCATCAGTATCATCAGATTTAATCTGGGGAAGAATGACCTTACCCAACCGTATTGTTAACACGTGCACGGCAATACTAATAACGCATTCCGAAAATATTGATGCCTACTATCTTGTGCTGCGACAGCAAAATAACAAATCTTAACTTAGCACAAGTATAACAAATAAATTAATAATTTAATTAACATATTTTTTACATGAGGAGAGCTAAATAGTACGGTGACTAAAAAAGATTAACGTATATCTGCGGAAAACGTAGAAGTGAATAACGCATAAGTGAGGTTCAACTGTATTTTGCTTATATAATAATGGAATAATAACATTAGAGTAGAAAACTGAAAATACAAGTAATTTTCTATACTTTCTTCGAAATTTTCGTTACTTGTTGTGGTGATGATGAGATGCGGTTTAAGGGCGCTAAACTAACGTTACTTGTTGGATAGACCTTTCTGCAGATTATTCATTCAGTAACACAAGAGGAAAGAAACTAGAAGTCTGTTACAGTTACGCTCGGAAGCTCCTCTTGAAAACAGCAACCATAAATGGGTTGTTTAAAACATGATCTAAATAAAACACACAAATTCTGTTGTAAAAGCAGCAACACAAAACCTTAAAAGATGACGCAGAGCTTTGTATTCTGCATCATGCATTTCTGTCACGTCTGAAGGAAAGTTTCTGTTCCTGACGACCACTGCCTATATTTTCAGAGGAAATGCCGAGCGAAAAGAATTATGCATTAGCCTGTGTTAGCAAAGCCGTGTTGGTGGAGCAGGAACTTGTTCTCCTTTTTTTTTTTTTTTTTTTTTTTTTTGTTTAAGTAGTCTTATTTTCTTGCAGCCGTTTGAGAGCTGTTGACTTTCTGTTACCTCCGACGCTTCCGTCACCATGCGCACTCGCGGATATGAAGGAATGCAAAAGAAAAGAGAGGGAAAAAATAGCAATTGTAGTTTCATACTGCATTATTAACTATAGGACGAAATCGGATTTGCTAACAAATAATAAAATATATAAAATAATAAGCACGTAAATGTATGGTTTTTCTTTCTTCGTTTTCCCCTTTTGTTCGCGGATATATTTGTGCCCATTCTGCGGTTTTTCTACATTTCGTAGTCATTTTTATTACTTTCTCTAGCATGAATATAGTAGGTACGATTGCAAGGAAACGGTATGGAATTTTAAGGCCAGCATATAGCGTCCAGTTCTTAAACACTTGACTACCGGTGTTCCCTTTGTGTCTATAACGAAATGTGTAATGTAGCTGTTTCTTCAAAGGTTTGTTTAGATTAAAATTAAGAGATAGAAAAATAAGCTTTAGTAAGAATAGATTGTATACCCACTAATAAACATAGAGGATAGAGAAAGTCACGTGAATATATAACATCAGGTTTTTACTTTCTATACCACGTGCACACAAGGTATTGCATTCCAACTATAAATTCGATACCGAGATTTTACCATATTCACAATAAAGGGTTAAAATATTCTATGTTATTTATATTTTAAAAAATTGGTTTGAAATTGAGTGACATGAATAGAATAACTCCTAAAACCAATTAAAAATTTTTGGAGGTACATCGCCTATGTCCGTTTGAAACAGTAGGGCCTTTGATTGGTGAAGGAATTATCAAAATCGGTTATGTGGTTTTCGAGATTTACACTCTCTCTCTCTCTCTCTCTCTCTCTCTCACACACACACACACACGTATAAAAGTATATGACGAAATTTAGGAAACACGCTCCTAACATATAATGGAATAGTTACATAATGAAGGGATCGGAAACGTTTATCTCCTCCGTAGTCGTCCCCACTCCCTCCTTGCATGAACGAAGGATGTTGGTTTTGGGCTGGAAAGACATTAATAACCAGACATAGGAATTCTTAAGCAGTTGATTTCAAGTTGTCTACACTCAAACCTTTGCGCTACAAACAGTGCAGAGGCCAAGGATCAGTCACAGGCAGGTAAAAACCGGTCCGAGTGTTGTCTGCAAATGCCAAAAGAACGTACGTGGAGTGAGGGTGGTTTGTTATCTACAACGTCCTTGAACATAGTCCAATGACAGTTCAACCTTATTTCCTACCGTCTTGGTTTTAGTGCTTAGAAATTCGTATGCCTGATAACTATCGTATATCAACCACCCCACAAGACAGCAGTGAACCCTATACAGTTGCCGATTATCGTGGAGTTACAAACGGGGAGGGGTGATTGAAAAAGCTTAGTTTCTAGAATTAATGGCGTTTCCTTATTACATCCTGTACACGAAAGAAACATGCCCCTAAGATTATGAGGTACATTTTTATTGCAACCTGAATCAACTGACTTTCCGGAGTTACTATCCGGACGTATTATCCCTGTCTCGTTTCGTTTTGTCATGATGCCTTCGTTGTTAGCACATTAAAATCGATTGCCTGAATTGTTTTCTTTGCTTTTGGCTTCTACGATTGTATGATTCGTTATGTAGGAAACGTATGCTTGGCAAACTTGCTTTGTGTGTTGTTATTTCAATGTCAGTTTTGCTGTATTTATTTTATACCTTTTACATTTTAAATTTCGTTTTAGAGCAGGGTTAAAGATACGGTAACCAAAGATTTCATTAAGTATTTTTTCATACCATGTTTGAAATGTAATTATGTTAGTAGCATATATATTAACTGCACATCAATTCGACTATGTATGTTTTGAGGTTTAAACTTATGTGCATTTTGTTTACAGTCTTTTTTGGTATAATAATACTTTTTTTGGTTTGATCAAAGTAGGCTTTGATCTGGAGGGAAAAAATTGAAGTCTGCATAATCGATATTTTTGCTGAATCGCGTTAAAAGCCTCATTTTCACTTCACGACTTATTTCTTCGCCGGTTTAAGTGAAATTTCGATTACATTTTCAGCTATTGCACAAAAGGTCTGCACTGCTAAGTGTGAGCTAAGCTTGAAAATACTGCATCTAAAGAAGTTGAAAATGTTCTGCAACTTTCAAAGAAGTATAAAAAAAAATCATAAAATGAAAGTCTCTTAAATCCTTAGGACACCTAGAATGCATACAGTATATTACTTTGTTTCTTCTTTATTTTCTTTCTTTTCTTCTTATACATATTTAAAATGAAAATTTTGACTGCTGGAATTTTTTAAATTATGTCTAAATAAATACATCTTTCTGTTTTGACTTTGCCTAAATATATTTCACCTGATATTTTTAGAAATTTTGTTTTCATTTGCGATGTTCACGGACGAAGTTTTTTTTTATCTCTTAGTCATTAATTAGCCACTTTGTGTTTTCCAGTGCTATTGGGCATAAATACGCCTTATTTTCCTTTGACTTCCGTCTTCTCCGTTGTTTTTGTTTCCCGATACAGCTCGGGTGATTACTGGGGTTGACTGACCGACAAATTGACGTGAGCACACGTTGCTTCCTGAGTATGGTGTGGCTTATTAATGCGATTATTTTGACTAGTGATGGGACGATACCACTTTCTCGATACCGATATTGATTTTTGAGCGCCATACTCTATACTCACTTTATAAAAAGCTACAAGGACGATAGCTTGTTCACTGAATTAAGTTCTTATTAGTAGTTTTCTGTGTATAAACGCGTGTAACAGTTTTGTATTGTATGCTAATTCCGAAATTGTTCCTGTTTCACATTCTCCAATTGATAGCAATTTTTTATCTTGATAATGCATCAGGTTATGTATCCCCTTGTTATTCAAGGATACTACTACTATTACCACCACCACTACCACTACTAAATAATAATAATAATTTCTTTGCTTCCCTTTTTAGTAACTATATTTTATGTTGAAAGTTTTTTTTAAAGGATTTTCTATCCATATAAAAACTAATACCTACTAGCAATTCTTCTTCATTCTCCAATCTTAAAAATATAACGTAATAGGTAGGTACTTTAAATGAAACTCAAAAAACTACAAAAATGTGTGGGTTGCCCATTCTACCACTATTCATAACTACCATATAGTCTAGTATTTTTTCATCCGGTATTAAGTAATCAGCCATATAATACTTGGAAACATAGTAAGTTTGTGGATTAAGCCTCTCTACTACTCATCCTCATACATAACATATACATGTTTAATATATTTGACTTGCGTAAACTAAATCTAACAAACGGGAACAAATAATTCCATATGCTGTATTTATCTCACGTCTTAAGTTCTAATTTGCTTCTGCTAGATTCACAGATTTTGGTCATCGGAGTAGGTAAATACAATGGCTGAGAGTGAGTCTTCAAGCCAGGCTATCGCAGAAACGTGATTTAGTGCATCAGCTAAATCAGCTTCATTCACATCTCAGTAACCCTGCATGTTACATGAGTACCTCTACTCCTTCTCCCATTGATTTGCATGTTTTCATTTAGACACAAAAGTCTATGGAATGTTGCATTCTTCCAGCCACAGGAAACGCAGTCAAGATCTATCGAGAACTATAGTTCAGAACTCGTTGGGGACACCGCGAGGCAATAACGTGAAGTCTCGACTCCTTATCTAGCATAAAGTTAAACGCAACAACTTTCAGTAATGCAAAATGTAAACATTTAAAAGTATCGAGAGTATCGACAGTATCGAGGTCCCATCCCTAATTTAACCCAATGTAGTAATGCAGTAACTTAAAAATAGAACGATTGCAAGAAAGTTATTTCCGAGTTTCTCCTAGCTCGTTTATTGCTGTTGTTGACGTTGGAAGTTTGCATAAAGTTTGTCTGCAAACAGGAGTTCTAATTGCAATCGTATCTGCCAAATTTCAGTTAATTATAGTAATAACAAGAACATTATTTTTTTCAAGTAATCACAAATAACATAGGTAATTATATTACCAAAATGCAAAGTGTTTTATTTCTCTTAACGTATATTATGGAAACGACAGAGTGAGAAATGAAAAACATGGACATGTGGGACAAATGAGCAAATTTAAATGTTGATACCGTAATTATTGACAGGGAGATATAAATAATTAAATAAAGAAATAATAGTAAGATAGAAAAATAATTGCAATAAATAATTCCTGTGTATTAAATCAATGTATAATGTTACAAGTTGTGAAAAAATGTACATGTTCTGAAAAGGTTTATTTGGAGGAAAATATAATTAACGAGCAAAGGCTTTCTTGGAATGCAGTTTAGAGTTACGTTTTTAGAGTCACGTACACAGAAATTCTGCAGAAGAGAAAGGGAATGAAATTCTGAGAGTCAGGGAGGTATCGCCTAGTAAGTGTCACATACACATACTTAGAGTTTTGAGATTGGCCCTGCGCGAAAAAGAACCATGGTGGGATAATTCTAAGGTAAGCGGAGCTTAAGTAATTCAAGAGGTGTATTGCTAAAACTAGCGTCTTTCTTTCTTTCTTTCTTCGTGTACAGCCTTGGGGGCTTGAAGTCTTCAGTGGTGATCGACAGTTAGCAGCACCTAAGACCGCGCTGGGTTATCAGTTACTTAGCGGTAGCAGCGAGGGGTTTTGCCGGTAATGATTTTAGCGACGCACGGCAAGTTATGCTTCTAGTTTCTTTTATTGCGGAAACAGATACTGCAGAAGTTAGCAGGTATAATAATTAATTTGTTATAGTTTCGAGTGCTACGATTCATAATCAGTTTCATTCTTTATCTTCAAACGGTCAACAACTCGCTTCAGTAGCTCAAGTATTAGATCACATTAAATTCATTCAATTTAAACTGATATTATACTTTCACACTCGCCCACGCATACCCGAGATAGGTCTCAAAGCCACTGCAGCAGCCAGTAGCAGAATAAACAGCAGATATTGAAGCAAAGGGTACGGCTTAGAAAATAGTGATGACCAACGCCCGGCTCAAAAATGGCAGCCATCGCGGGGCTGACAACGCCTTCAATGCTCATCAAGCGTAGTTTCCATGTGTGTTGGAAGGGTATGGTAATCATTTGCATCTGTAATTATTTATTGAGTTTATTTTAATTATTTAATGAGTTTATTTGCACAGGTTTTTGTTTCCAATCCTTTTCAAGTAAACTAACCGTCATCATGCCTCGTTCGTATTAGATTTTAAGTACAGTTAAATAAATTATCATTTAAAATCCTTATCTATTTTTTTCTTCTGTTTCAGGTGAGTACGAGAGCCATGTTTGAATACAATATTTGGTGAGTGTCACAGGTTTACGTTTATTATCCAGTCGTGTAAAAGACCATTTTGAAGTCAAGCAATGACCTTGTTCTTAGATTATGTATTCTGACATTTTCCATTCGTTTTCCATCATAAAAATAGCTCAAAAGAGTCGCTGTTTCCTGTCGCTGGAATGGTGGTGTATTGATAGAATTTCTGAATTTATTTTATGAGATTTTATACCTTCGTAACAATACCTTCTTTCATTCACGCGTGAAAAGGTAACACGCACGCGCGCCACGCGCATACACACATTTTAAGAATGCTATTTTTAACTCCAGTTTAACCTTTTAGGCATCTTAGTATCAGTTAATCATCCGAAATCGAAAATTATCAGAAAAGTGTCGGTTACAGTTTTATGTAGTTGGGTAAAATTCACCAAACTTGGGTCACGCTTGCATACGAGTATACGCCCATGGTTTGATTTACTTGGAATAATACATAAGCACTTCGTTTGTTCTGATTAGCTCGTACCGGAGAATCTATAAAAATAACACACATTAATACTCTCATAAACAAAATTCTCGAGTATCCTCTTTAAAAAATAAGTGCAAACCATCTCTTCCTTATCGAATGCGCACATACAAAGCTGTGATGTTTAGGGCGCCTACGCTTGCAAGTAGTGAAGTGGGATCAGCGTCCTCCATGCGGCGCGGCGGCCAGCGTGACTGCCGGCATGCGATCTGCCTGTAAGAGGGGGGAGGGGAACTGGCGACCTTCATCAAGGCCGCGAGAGCATCCAACTGCCGTTAGCCGATCCCGCGTTCCTCTTGTACTCCAGCTTTCAGTTTCAAACCACGTTGCGGAGTAATTAACAATAAAAGCGTTCACCTAAAAATAATGGCTATAATAGAAAACCCATTATCAAATAATAGGGTGTGGTAGAGATTATCATTTTGTAATGTGCATACTTATTAATGACGTGTCATATATGGATAAACTTAGCGAAAAGCACAGCCTCCAAACTCCATTTTTAAGAGCTTTGGAGAAGCAGGAATATTTTAGGTATTTGAGAGTCCTAAAGTGCATGTTTAACAAAGCTGTTTAATTAAAAGTTAGTTTTTCCCACTCGTTTAATTAAATGCCCATGGTTACATATGTAGCAGACGAAGTCGCGAGAACTTCGTTTGAACTTTCAAAGTAACTTTAACGAGGCTTTCGTACTAGTGGGTAAATTGTAAACGTCTTCCATAGATGCTGCAAATGTCTTAAACTAACCGATATTAGAGATACGAGACTCCTTATTAAGTTGACAGTATTAAAATTTATGTTTTACCCTAGGCTAGACAATGCATGGCAACTACAATTCGCCCAGGAGAATACTAGGCAGGGTTAATTATAATAATAATAATAATAATAATAATAATAAACCTGCATAAAACATTTTTAGGGGATGAAGAAATGGACAAGCATACATTAATAACAACAATAAAGCAGCGATATTTTCAGCAATTTTCATTAGGAAACATTCATATAAATTTGGTAAGAAATGTCGTAATTTAAAATGTTTAAATCAAAGTAAAATGAACATAATAAATTCAGTCATTCAGGAATTGCGAGCACAATTGGCGAAACATGCACTAGCTATTGCGGCTGTTGACCCCACGTTTGGGTACAGATCAATGCAGTGGTCTTTGCCCCACGTTTAGAAACCAACTTTTGCGGCGGTGTCGTGTGTTAATAAAGTTTATGTGTAATAATTTTTTTAATGTTTATTTATTTATTATTTATGCCTCGGCTGCGTCAGTAATATCTGGTAGAGCAAATATCTCTAAATAGGGCTGATACGGCTTGAAGAATAATGTTTATACACGTTACACAAATTATAACTAAGTTTTTACTTCTTTATTAATCCTTCACGGCAGTTGAATAACAATTCACTGACGTATCTTAATTTGGAGCTGCGAGATATCATTCCTAATTACATTTTTAAGAGGTCAACATTTATATATTATCCGCACTGCACTAAATTCTCATGTGTACACACTCTCACATGCAACCACTGAACCGAGCTGCTTGGGCGCGCTGCTTCCTGGCGTCTACGGTTTAAATTTGTACATTTTTATATTTCTAGTTTCTGATTGGCTAATCCTACTTCAATAGAATACCTTTATTTTTAGTTTTGCTTGCTTTCTGCATCCACGTGACCATTTACAAATTGTTTTGAATGTTACATTAGTATTGTTCCATGGACTATTGGTAGCCTTTTTTTAACTTTCTAAGTTATTGTTGTCTCAAGGTTACCTTATTGTTAGCAACTTTTGGCTTCTACTCTGTGACTCTGCTTATAATGCTATAAAAACAGCAAAAATAATAATTCTGAAACCATTTCCGATCGTTTTCGGATTTAGCCGAAAAAGAGAAAGAAAAATACATGCCGTGACACCAGAAACTATTCATCTTTATTTTAACAAATTTTGCTGCCAAAATGGAGAGAAAATTCTTATTTTGAATATGCGGAAGAACAAACTATATCGGAGATTACATGTTCCAGCGTTTTTCAAGATTTCTCATTTTATTAGTTTCACAATTGTATTTTTTAAAATTGCACCATTTTTTCAACCTTTTCGAGTGTGGGGTTTGCAAAATTAGTTTATATGCATTTAGAAGACAAACGTTTTAGTGTAACATATGAAATTTCGGCGAGAATGGCTTTTGATCAGATAAATAGAAATGCCGAAGTCAGGAAATACCGACGATTTTTATTGAACTTTATCAATAACACCTCAGTTTTACGTCATTTATGTCTCCATCTGTTTTAATATATGTCGGTGATATGAATTATGATATAAGATGCTTTAATGAATGTATATAAAATCATTCTGTAATCTACACACATGAAAAGAGCACACTTGCAAATCAGAGCAATTTTCAAAACATATCACTAATAAAATGAAAAACCTGGGGGGAGGGGGAGAAAGGTCAGAGCGCGTATCCTGAAACATCGTTAATTATTTCTGGTATTAAAAATGAAAACTTTTTTCTCTTAATTTGGCTGCTAGAAGAGTGTACTGCAGTTTTGCATCTCAGGATTTTCACGAATTTGAAGGGCTGATAAGATTGATGCATTTCTTCAAATTTCTTCATAGACCAGAGGTATTTTTAGATCACAATGCAGGTTGTTATTGAGGATGCATCATTGGGTATTAACATTCCCTCGAAACACTTTATTCTGGAATACTTGAATCATGCTCATAGTAGTTGCGTTGGTACAACCCCATAATATATCCAGACTGGCTTCAAGAGTATGTTCCGTTTCGACTGCTCCGAATTACATCCAAGAAGCCAATAGGGTGTTCTGTATTTGTTCTGTTGTTTCTTAGTACGCTCTTTCAATGGAATTTAGCACCTTATCTCATCCTAGGCAGTTATCCTTGAGATCACTTGTTTATACTATCGCCAGCCTTAGATCCCGACTTGATGTAAACAGGACCGCGTTAGCCTCGTGTTCGTATCAGTTGTGAGGTACAAACTACGTCATTATCATCGTATGGACTCAGAAGAGGAGTGAACGACACCACACAGAATTAAGCGGAAGCCACAACCTTATTTAGTTTTACTGTTCATTTTGTGACTTTCTCCATTTTACTTTCTCTACCACGTAGGTACATAGTAGGTAGAGAAGATATTGCATTCCACCCAAAAATTCGATACAAGGATTTCAGCATAAATCTATGTTTGGAGGCCCACCTGAATCCAAAAAAGCAATTTTAGACCTTGTGTGTGTCTGTGAACAGCATAACTCAAAAACGAAAAGTCGGATGAATACCAATCTTGGTATTTAGATTCAGTGCCTTTTGCAGATGCGACACGAGGATTTTCAAGAAAATACCTCCATCCCCAACTATTCTTTACATGGAACATTTTCGAAATTTTTTGTTTTCTAAAAAACAGCTCTAACGATTTTGATTAAAATGCCATATATTAAAGATATTTACATGACAAATAAAATGTATATCTTGAATTTTCTGGGAATAGCCTTTGAAGTCCTCTTCATTCGGAAGGAATTTTATATAATCTTGATAACTAGTAAACGTTAGCGATAGACGAAAACGTACTTCACAAGAAATGTAGATCTCTTTAAAACACACAACTTATTTCAAATAACTTTTTATGTGGTATCAGCCATTTCGGAGATATCCGTTATGAATGGTTCGAATTGTTCATTATTTGGTCATTCTTTAAACGTTCTTTCTCCTTTCAACATTCAGTTGTTTCTCGCGTTTGCGTGGAAACGGTATGTAATTTTAAGGCAGATATAGCGTCCAGTTCTTAAACATTTGACTATCGCTGTTCCCTTTGTATCTATAATGAAATGTGTAATATAGTTATTTCTGCAAAGGTTTATTTGGATTAAAATGAAGTAGATAGAAAAATAAGCTTAGTAAGCATAGTTTGTATACCCATAAGCCAGAGAAGAAGAGAAAGATAAGTAACTGCATGTGAATGTAACAGATTTTTTTACTTTTCTACTACGTACATAGTAGGTAGTGAAGGTATTGCTTCACCCAAAATTTCGATGCCGAGATTTCACTGGAAATACATGTTTTGAGGCCCCCTGAGTCCAAACAAAAATCATTTTTAGAGAAGATCCACGTGTGTGTATGAAGAGCACAACTCAAAATTGAAAAGTCTGATAAACACCAAGCTTGGTATTTAGGTTCACTACCGTCGAAGATGCGATACGAAGATTTTCAAGAAAATCCCCCACCCCAAACTGCCCTTTACATGGAACATTTTCAAAAATTTTTATTTTCTAAAAACTTGCTAACGATTTTGATTATAATACCATATATTAAAGATATTTGCATGGCAAGTATAATGTACAAGTATCTTGAATTTTCTGGAAATGGCCTCTGAAGTCCTCTTCATTCGGAAGGAGTTTTGTATAATCTTGTATAATTAATAAAAGTTAAGTGACAGACGAATACGTACTTCGCAAGAAATGTAGATCTCTTTAAAACGCACAATTATTCCAAATAACTTTTTATGTGGCATCATCCATTTCCGATCTATCCGTTATCAACGGTACGAATTGTTCATTACTTCATCAGTTTTTAAAGTCCTTTTAACATTCAGTAGTTTCTCGCGATTGCATGGAAACAGTATGGAATGTTAACGCCAGCATATGGCGTCTAATTCTTAAACATTTGACTATTGCTCTTCTCTTTGTATCTATAACGAAATGTGAAATGTAGCTATTTCTGTAAAGGTTTATTTGGATTAAAATGAAGTGGATAGGAAAATAAGCTTTAGTAAGAAGGGTTTGTACCCCCACTAATAAAGATAGAGGGTAGAGAAAGCCATGTGAATTTATCGCATCAGCTTTTTTTCTCTTAAGTTTCAATGTCACTTCACTTAGTTTTTCACACTGCCACTTCACTAATGTGAACTAATTGAATTTCTTTTGTCACTTCACTCTCTTCTTGGCGTAGCGGCTTAACGAAATACGCACGAAGTAGCCTCTGTCGAACACAAGACTTCTACAATCTCTCGCTCCGCATTAGCACTCATTGCACGTCCCAGCAGTGTTTACCAACTCATTGACCGACTCAACTCACTCTCTCGCAAGAACGCTCGCTTATATAGACAGTGGAATCATTCACAGAGCATTCTAGAACTATCTAGGCACACGTTCTGTAGGAGAGGGAAGAAAACTTCCAGCGGATTCTATCTGCCGATAGCGCTTCAGGTGTTTACACCGGGCGAGAGCGCGACTTAACTTTGTTTATCTCGGATTGCCTGGTGCCGAACTGCCGATAACCTTAAGCCATAATTGCTGCTCACAATGTTATTTACTATTTCATAGTAATCAATAGATTTCAAGCTAATTTAATTAACATACTTCTTGAAAACTCACAGATAACCGCACATGTTTAAGATACCTTGTATTGGTTATTATGTGCTTTGGGTCCCTGCGCATCGCGGGCTAGTTAATGACATAATGTGTTTACATCAAGTTGGGTTCTAAGAGTGGAGCAATTATAGGTTGATAATTGAAACCGAAATAGGAATACATTTTTTTAGTGAAATATATCTAGGTTAATTGTGTTTTATTGAATTTAATGATATATATATATATATATATATTTGTTCCAATCCTTTATTTTATTTAAAGCATTTACAATGTTCGTGGAAACTTTCAGCATTGTCTTCAACAGCAAGTATTTCAATATTATAAGCATTTTCAGTACTGGGAAAACGTCTCGGGTATTAGCAGTTACAATACAAGTCCGAAGCTCTGAATGTTGTTTTCTGTGAGATACTCTAAAATACGCAAATTTAGTATTTGAGAATACTTTTTGCTGCCTCAAGAATTTTCTCGACTTAAGCTGGTGATGCCGTGGACTGCTGAATAGTGATTGGTTGGCAGCTCTGTCTGTGATACTTGTCATTAAACGTTTAAGGATTAGGTTTTCAAATACTTACGTCACATTAAGCAGCAGGGAATTGTCCTGTGTTAGAACAAATGACATTGGAATCTGAAAACCCGCCAATATTGGATCACCCTAGAGATGAAAGCAGTTTCAAGTCAACAGTATTATATCCAGCTCAGAATAGGGGAAAAACAGTAACCCACGTACTGTTCTGCATTAGTCACACGGGGTTTATCCATCCTGACTATACTTCGACTGATGCCAGATCAATGTGCATCCATTACGGAGAAAAAATGTACTGCATAGCCCTCCTCAGCCGCATGATTCATTGTACGTACTTTAAGTGGGCGCGAATATATTTAGTACAGATAATTAGCAGGTTTTTAATTTGATCAAGCTTGTTAGCAATGAGTTATTCATTAAAAGTGCAGCTCATCAAAGGGAATCCACGAATACGTGTCCAGAAAACCAAGTTTCAGAAACTTCTTGTTTGAAGATTTGCTCACACAGCCTGCAATCAAATTAGTTGGGTGTAAGGGACAGCAAGCTAAATGAGAGCCGCCTTGTAGCTCAAGAGCGAACATAAATTATTCTCGACCAGGAGGGCATCTGTTCGACATTTTCAGCTCCTTTGTTCTTCTGGAGAAGATTAAGGTACCTACCTTTCTTGCACCATCACTGAAATCTTAATTCGGGTTATTTATATGAATTTCTTTGGCGTAAATCACTTTTATTATATCCACTTTCATTTTAAACAGCGTCCCGGTTAGACAAAGCACCGTTCTCTAATCAAGGCATTCATAAAAATGGATGGAAGTCTAAATATAGCATTTCACCAAAATTATGTCTTTAGGTAGTTTTTCTGTGTCACTAACATAAGAGGAAGTATTTCATTTCACCCAAAACTTCGATATCGATATTTCGATTGAAATAAAAAACAAATGAGAAAAAAGGTCCGTCCGTCCCTCTGTATATGTGTGTGTGGAGAGAGAGAGAGAGAGAGAGAGAGAGAGAGAGAGAGAGCATTACATAGATATGAATCGGATGGATAAAGATACGTGTACGACGCGTAATTAAAATGTATATATTGTTCTATGAATAGCTTGTGAAGCCCTCTTCGTTCTCAATGAATTTTCTACAGTGTTGTATAACTGGTAAGCCAAAAGAGAGAGGCAAAAACTTATTTCACTAAACATATAGAGCTGTAGAAAATATACGGTTTGTCAGAGAGCATTTTCTGTAGCATTAGCAGTTTTGAAAATTCGCTGTTACATCTCGGGTTCAACTATCGTGTGTCGGGTATAGAACATCTAAAGCGATTCTTGTTTTTTCCCGTACTGGATGGTTAATAAGGAAAACTGACTAACATACTATGCAAACAGTTGCGTTTTGTTTTCCAATTCCATATTGCTTAATGTGGGATTACTTCTATAAAAACTTCGTTCGTGAGTATCATAACTTAAACAGAAGAATGCCTTTATATGAATATTAGATACAACGGAGTGAGTTGTAATGGTTTGAGAAACGTGTGCGATTGTGAGCACCAGATATAAAACAAAACCACTTTAAATGTAGCGTACAAGTCGGGACTGCCTCACGTGGACAGTGTTCCGCGCTCGATAACTGGCTTGTTGTGGGTATTTTTATTCTTAACTAGAATAATTTTCTACCATTCGCACAGTCAGGACGTATGAATGTGGGAATGAGTGTGTTTCACAATAAAGCGAATAGAACAGTTCCAATAATAATACCATCAGTTGTTTCTCAAGTCAAAGCCCCCGGTAGAAGTTAAAAGTTAACGAGGGCTATATAAATAAAACAATTTTAAGAGAAAGCATGTACGGTTATAGTTGATGATAATCTGTGATATGACAGGCCTGGGCCTACCAACTTCTCACACTCAAATGCCCACGGTAGAAATGCAACTGATACAATCCAACCGATATGGGGAGAGGTCCTATACATGGGCCGAAATATCAGCACTCTCGTGGATGTGTGCTTGTAGAGGGATCGTGTTTAAGGCTATAACGCAATTAAACAAAGAGAAATTGGTTTTCAGTTTTTTTTTTATCAAAGCTGTTCATTGTCTCTTTCAAACATCTAAGTGCGAATGATTTTAGCACATGTGATTCGTTTATATGGATGGTCGGTGTTCAAATAAAATATCTTCCTATCGTTTCATAGCAGTTCGACCCCCTTCATTTTGTGGGAAAGAATGTGTCGTTGCTTGTTAGTTCCGGATGGCATTTGCTCTTGGCAGAAAATAAGTGAAACGCGGTTTTTGCGTGTAGAACTTTTCAAAAACATTTATTTAATTATTTAGTATAAGTTATCCAATAATGTTCTTTATCGATCGGTAGAATTTAAAATATCTTTTCATAAACGTTGTTTAAGTAAAATACTCGCTCCGCTATCCTTTAGTGTAATGCAATCCATGAAACTAAGCGACGTGTGTTGAAAATGTTCTCACTACTGCCCACTCTTCAAAAAATGAAGCTCTTTTCAAATCTAAAGTCTTTCCTCTTTTGAGTTACACAAGTTTGACGCAGCCTTTAAGCCTTCTCTTCTCATGCAATTTGTTTTCTCCAGCGGAGAAAGTGGATTACCATTGAAACAAAAATTGTGCATAAAGTATAAGTGTAAAATATCAGCAGTAAAATGTCAACAAAATTCTATTAACATGCATTGTAGTGGGGTAATATGCAAATAGCTCTCTTGTTTATTTTCCAACTGAGAGGCTTTGACAGAATTAGTTCTTTCGATTTCAATTGCATTGCAGGAAATTCAATTAAAGTGCCATCTATTCGCACATTACCAGCATTGGAAATTCAGTAGGGGTTTGGCTTTAATCTAAAAGGCTACTGCACAGAAAAATACTTGTATACTTTCGGAGGTGTCCGCTATATCATTTTTAACTTTTAGATTGCAGAAATTGTTGGGCCATTTTATAGTATTTCTTGAAAAGTAGTATCTATACATACAAATATAAAATATATTTTGCAAAAAGTGTGATCATTTATCACCGGTTCGGGCTTTGCGAGCCATATCAAAAAATTCAGATTGCTTTTATCTTCAGGCAATGTCAACATAAAATGTATTTAGAAATATTCAGACTCGCATTAAGTGAAGGAATCAATGTAACCTGTAAGCGTTGGTTCACAATATCTACATTAATAAACAGAAATTTTAACTTATAAATTAAGAACCTCTGAACCGATTGCCTTGTAAGCCTGTACGTAATATAAAGGTTCCGCTTAGATTAAGAATGTATAATATCCTAATTCTTATTCCCTTCTATAGGCTATAAAGAAGGAACTAATACAAGATTATTCAAAAAGAAGGAACAGACTTTAAAATGTTTATTTCTAATGAACGACAAAGATGGCGACATGCGATACATCACTGAATAGAGGAAAGTTCAAAACTGTATTTTATGTGCTCAAAATGAGCAACATTTGTTATGCGAGGACGACCAGTGCTTTTCCGTTTGCATACGCAACCATCTTCTACGTATTTATTGTATCAATTGTCAATTTTTTATGACGAGGTGGCTCTTTGTTGCAATTACAACGAAATGCACGCTGCAATGAAACAATGTATTCACTCTTTGCATACCGCAGCACACAAAACGACTTTTCCTGTGGTGTTGCCATTTTCCCGTAAACAAACCCAGCGCCGCTGTAGGAACTGAATGGAACTAATAGGTGTGGCTTAAAACTTTGAACTTCCCTCTATTCAATGATGTGTCGTATGTGTTCCTATCTATTGTCGTTCATTAAAAATGAATATTTAAAATCTGTTCCTTCTTTTTGAGTATTCCTGTACATTGAAAATATCTCGGTTATGGGGAGCGTGCGAGCAAAAGCGTTTCTGATGCAAACTAGGACAAATAGGTGGCGAAAAATTTTCTTTGTATGTGTGTGTGGGGGGGGGGTTGTACGTAACTTCTATGGATGTGAGGATGTGAGAGCTATCGTTGAACTGTAGACTTTCATCGTCGGTGTTATTAATTTTTACGATGAAACACACTAGCGTTCACTCCCACATGCTCCCAGACTCACGGAAGGTAAGGAGTGATTGTTGTTAAAGGAGAATTCCCCCACCGCCCAGCCGGGAACTGAACCTGGCGTCTCTGGGTCGAGGCGCCAGAACGCTGACCACCTGACCGCAGAGACAGTCTAAGGGAAATGGGAGAAGGGGAATTCTCTATACATAATGTGAGGTAGCGTGTGTTTCATAAATCTGTAAACAAAACTATATCTACAACGGATCCTATAAATCAATGCAAATGGCAAACATATCAAATCGGATATAAAGTATTCAGTGTTTTTTGCCATTGAATTTTCGCGAAAACAG
This sequence comes from Deroplatys truncata, assembly GCA_030765065.1. Taxonomy (NCBI): domain Eukaryota; kingdom Metazoa; phylum Arthropoda; class Insecta; order Mantodea; family Mantidae; genus Deroplatys; species Deroplatys truncata. The sequence continues at coordinate 144,949,875 of CM060988.1, read as the reverse complement.
CCCACCGGAAACTAAAATTAAAAGAAACGTAAAGTTAGCCCCCCTAATTTGTTTTGCACGTTATATGGAGGTTGAGGAATGTTTCTCTCTCAGAGAAATTTCTGAGGTTTTCTCAGACAGCATTTCCTTCGCTTGAAGGTCGTGACTGCTATCATATTATTTTCTTTTACTTTAGATGGAAACCCTAAAATGTCCGCAATCCCACGAGATTTTCTGGAAACGCGCCAATAATAGCTTAGATGGAGACTGAAAGTCTTATCAATGACTGATTTTTCGCACCTAATATGTGTAAATTACAATGCCTATTTTGGTATGCTGCAATTTGAAGTTCCGCCCATGTAGGAAAATTTAATTTACTCCTCCATGGCTTTAGTCAGTAATTTGAATACATCTCATTACATTGGGGGCGTTCCGGTCAAAAATAGTCATTCGCAGGGTTCCTAATGAGTTTTTGAATAAATGATACGCAACAAATATTTGTATTAAGAATCCGTCTAGGAAAGTTGAAAACAGCGAGTTGCGTTTATTAAGTCTATCGTAGGAATAAATACATTAAATTATATAAATAATAATTTACAAAATACAATAATAAAGTTGTTTTTGTCATTTTCAGATAGGATTTGTGTTTAAAAAACAAATCACCATCGCCTTGGCATACTCAATACAGGAAGTTAGTAACAATAGTGGAAGTGAGAGTATATCTAACTTCGGAAGGAAGAAAAGCCAAAATTATTAAAATAAACTAAATATAATTTTGGACCTGGGACTAACACGATCCAAAAGTCACTGCAAACAAATTCTTTGACATCAATAGGGTTTTATAAAAAGAGGAAGAACTTTGTCACTTCTGTAGGAAAGACATTTGGATAAATTTCAAGTAGCAGCTATTGCTGCAGGTAGTCAAGCAGAAAAAGGAACCTGAGCACCTTTAGTTATACCTGAATTATTACTCTAATCGGTTGATACCTAACACATTTGAGGCAGTTATTATGAAATGGTTACCGTAATTTTTGACGACCTTTGTTATAAAACTTTATGAGGTTAAATATCGTTGAAACACTGATATATTTTGTGATCTCGTTTGCTTTTCTCTGGTGGCTTCGAATGAAATATCCAAATCAGTGCTACGAAAATTTAAGTTCGAAAGCTTTCTTTTTAAAAAAAATATTTTTAGCAGTGGTTGCTTAAATAAAAATGTCATATGCTGCATTCCAAATCTCAAAACATTCTCTGTGTTTCTTGACAATCTGTTTAAGGAGCATTTGCTACTTTTGAGCGCTATTTATACCCTTTAATGGATTTGTAAATAAATAAATAAATAAACAAATAAAATTGTTGCATTGTAAACACACTTGGCAACAATGCACTTTCCCTTGCAAGTGGGTTGGAAAATCACACCTGGCGGGGATTCGCCGCAGAATGGAATGCATACTGCTTTTTTATGCCCTTCAATAAAAGAAGGTAAATGTTTTAAATTAAACTTTTACTATTATGCATTTAGTATAAAATACCAAACAGGTGCGTACTGAATAACTGCCAGATACAAGAAAGTTCAGGTGCTTTTTGAAGTATTCTGGGAAAATATATAAAATGAAATTGATATTTTTATTTATTAATTTAAGAAAAATGAATAAACAAAATAAATGATTTAATTTTAACGTTTAATAAACGAAACTAACGGCTGAAGTACGATTTTAATTTAAACATTCAATCAAAGGAATTAAAAACAACATACAATGTTGATTACGCGGTATACACCGAAGACATGAAAGCGTATTAACGGGAGAGTAGCCTTGCGAGGCCTATGTATCCTAATAGGGCATTGTGCACTCCTTCCACCCGGTACATAGGGTCACTCCAAAAGTTTTGGGAATGGACGCAATAAAATATTAAAAATTTAGATCTGACCATTGCATCTTTTAAAAATATTCTCCATTGCATTCTCTACACCGTCTCAACCCTTCAAACCATTTTTCAAATGCTGAACGCCATTCTTTGGAGAGAGTGCGAATACATTTTTTTCGAAGATTTTTTTCTTTCATTTTGGGGAATAGAAAAAAGTAGCTTGGGGCCAGATCTGGACTGTAGGGAGGATGGGACAAGCATCCGACTCCGGACTCCGGCACAAACTGGGTTGCTTCTTGTGTAGTGTGGGCAGAGGCATTGTATGTTGCAACAAAATTCCACGCAGACCAGTCTTAGAACGCTTTTTTATCAGTTTATTGAACACTTGTGGCAGACATTTTGTGGTATACATCTGGCAGTAACACACTTTTGTGTCCCTCAAGCGGAATCGTCACAAATGTGGCCACTTGCTGAGAAGAAGGAACAGATCATCTTCTTGCCAACACTTCTCGTTCGCTTAACTTTTGTTGGGGGATTTTCTCCTGGGAAGACCCAGACCGATGACTGTTCAGTTTCGGGACCATACTGGTAAATCCAGTTTCGTCACTTGTTACAATGTTAAATAAGTTTTTGGAACTTCCTGGCATCATTGCACACGTGCTTGTTTCTGCTCATCTGTGAGGTGGTGGGGTATCCAGCGACTACAGAGCTTCCTGAAGTCAAGTTTTTCTTTCAGGATTGCTTTCACTGCTGCCGATCCAATATTTAGGGCTTCTTGACCATGTGTGACCATCTGACCATATGTGCAACGATGACACTAGTCTGCATTTTCAAACCTTTTGTCAGATGATTTCTTAAAAGTAGGTGTTCTTGAATCAAGTTTTTATGCTGATTCCAGAAATAACTTCCTTTTTTTCTATCACGTCAAGTTTTTACACAAAATAAGAGTAATGAGCGTAGAAAAGTATCCAATTACCATTTCACACAAGGTAAGTTTTTATTCAAGAAACATTTTAAGAATACTCCCCTAATTTATTTCATGACTACATTTTAACAAAACAAGAAGCCAAAGTGTTTCATTTAATTTTTTTCAAGCTTTCTCTTCTTTGACTTCCTTGCAGATCCTTGAAGATGACTGTCCCTCCTCAACATCCAACAGTATTCGGCCATCATCGTTTCATTCCATCTCCCCTGGTACCTCCTCTCCATTTCCTTAATATATTGATGAAAACGTTCACCCTGCTCTTCACTATAATGTCCCAGATTTTCTGGAAAGTAGTCGATATGTGAATGCAGAAAATGCATCTTTACACTCATGTTACAACCCATCTTCTTGCTTCTATTTCTCTCTCATTCATTGTCTTCTCAAAATCATCCTTCATCAATTTCTTTATTTGAGGACCAACAAAAATTCCAGCCTTTAATTTGTCTTGTGTAATGAAGGGAAATTTCTTGGAAAGGTACTTGAAGCAGGGTCCATCCTCTGGTAGAGTCCTTCGTCAAACTCAATTTTATGTGTAGTGGCGGAAGCAGTATCTTTATATCTCTATATTTTTGACTTGAAATTGTGAAAAAACTGTACATGATAGGGAAAAACTAAAGCAGTTCTGAAATCAGCATAAATCAGAATCACTTATTAGTTTTTAGTCATCCGATATCATGCAGACTAGTGTAATCTTCCCGTAACATGCGCTCTGCTTTCACCACATTGTCATCCATTGTTGCTGTAGCCGGCCGTCCTGTTCGGTCTTCATTTTCGAGAGAATCCCTCCCTCTTCTAAATTCTGCATACCATCGATAAATGGTGGATTGAGAAGGGCAAAGATCCCCAAATGCACGATGCAGTCTTTCAAGGCACTCTCTCTCCCCTAAATCGACTTTAAAGTCCTAGAAAATCATAACACGGAAATGCTCTCGCTTGAGATCCATCCTGGCGTATGGAGTAACAACACCTGCTATACATACATACATACGCGGGCGTATGTTGGAGCGCGGCGAGACTTGCATATGTTGCTATCTGAACTTTAATCTAAATTAGCAAAAGCTGTTTTGGCTTACCACTACTCATTGTCCATTCTCAAAACTTTCAGAGCGACCCTCGTATAAATGTATAAGAATTTGAAGGGTATTTGTGGACGTATTTCAGATCTGGTTGAAATGGACAGAAAATTAAGACCAGCATACATCAGTCTTATAACATTTAGATTTCTAGCACTATTCCCCAAATATCCACTATGTTTTACCTGTGTACCGCATTTTCGTCACAAAACGAAATATGAAACTTAAGGCTATTCATATGTGTATAATCTTCTGCTTATAAAACTTAAAGTTAAACATAAAATCAAATTGGTTACTGCTGGATTGCAGCTGGAGAGAAAACACAGCTAAAAAAACTGTTTTGTTCGATTTGTCTATCGCCCTAAGAGTTCCTACTGCTTTACCACAGCGTCGCCGTAAAGTCCAGTCACCTGCAAGACACAGAGAAAAGGGAGGAATGACATCGACTGAGACCAAACGGTAACTAGAATTACCACTGCGTTTTATTAGCATCCTTATAAAAAGTTACATTAAGGCTTTTGAAAATATTAGCCTTTCAGTGGGATAACGCCAGCGCAGCGGCGGGTTCCGCAAAATAATCGAAAGGAAAATAATTGAAATATACGAGCTAGGCTGAAAAGTTGGAAACATTCCCTATGATTAACGCGACGCGGCAAATACTTGTTTCTTTATTTCTTCTTTGTTCTTGCTGGTGACAACTTTTATTCTCTGGGCGCTCCCATTCCTCAAGTATTCTCGGAACTGACTTGAGAAGGGGCCTGGCGGCATATAGTTCGCCTGTGTTTACTTTATGGATATTATGCAGCAGTCGTTTGTCTCTGTAGCCCTATGCCAAAACTAGTTTTGTGTAATAGAATTAATTACTGGCGCGGCTAGAATGCTAAAACAACAATTTTGCAAACTGTACAAGCTTGATCTAGTAACTTTTAATTTAAGTAGATGGAAAATTAGAATTATGTACACAGTGAGTGTATGCAGCTGCATTTTCAAATTAGGCCGGAAAAAAAGGAACAATGAGGGCCTTGCATACGTAATTAAACGTGTATTTGAAAGGAATTAAATTGTTTTGTTCCGTTCACTGGTTGTATTACATGGGTGTTTATCCATTTCTAACATGCAGTGTAATTTAATAAAGTGGCTGTGATTCAATTAAGCGTATGTGCTTGTAGAGGTCAGGAAAAGCGTTAATATTTAAGGGGACAAGGTAGTCTGAACACATGGAAATTATACCTTAAGTGTGTTAAATACCACTGCTCTTAAAGTTCTCAATGGTTTTTACTGAACTTTTTATGAATTATTCTATAAATCGTGACAATTATTTCAAGTGGTTGTTTGCATTGATAGCTTATGTAGTTGAATCCATAAAAATTTTATTATTCAGCAGAAAATAATAAAATTTACTCTTAAAACATGTGAATTCATGTACCTTTTTCTCCGATACTACTTTCAATACAGAATCATACTTTTGCATGCTTGTTCTTGGTATAATCAGCTATCTTCTGAACCTGTATATCAGTTCACTAGAAATTGAAAAACATTATTTGCAAAGTCAAAAAAAGTAAAAAAGTGGAAATTTTGCAATGCTGTTGCTCTCTTAATATCAGTAGCATACATTATAAAATTATGGTTGTGGTTCAGAAAATTTAATTATGTGTTGTATACATGTACTGAAAATTTCAGCTCTCTACCTCTCATACTTACTGAGAAAAAGGTACATAAGTATCCAAAAATGTTGTTTTGAGAAAACTGAATTTAAGTTTGAACATTAAAATTCTGACACACTTCAGTACATTCCAGGGGCATAATCATCTGCACCTTCATTCCTGGATTGCTTCTGCTTTTCTGATTGCCTTCTCTTAGTCCTGGACTATTTTGTTAATTGCTGAACTGCTCGCTGGGCACGATATAGTCGTCATTGTTTAAAGATACAAAAATGTTCTAAAAATAGGCGTTGCATGACAGCTTTAAAGGAATGCAGTCTAGCATATAAATGGCATTTACATGTCTTAAAAACCTCTTAACCCCCCAAAAGTATACATTTTCTGAAACTGGAAATAATAGAGACTTTATTAGTGTCTAAAACAAGAAAATGTGATTTTTGACCATTTCAGAGTACCTTGTCCCCTTAACTTTAACTGATGCGGATATTTAGTAATTTTATAAATTCTTCCTAACGTAAGTTCGATTTTATTCAACATAGCATTGTCAATAGGAAGTTTTGTTCCTCATAACTTACAAGTAGGGCCCGGATTTTTAGGTTTTAACCAATATTTTTCCTCGTACTTAATTAACACATTTCAAGAGCAGAATATGAGAATTTCATTACACCTAAAAAAAACTTAAATGAGGGGTTGACACCTAAAATAAGCTAAATAGCTGTTTTTCCTTTTTCGAAATAAAGAATGTTATTTTCGGATTGAAACTCATTGCAAAATTATTTCCACCACTTATAGCCAGTAGATAGTTCAAGTTACTACAGTTAAACGCAGCACATGTGACACCTGGATTCAGCTGATAGAAGGTCAGGAAAAGCGTACTTGGCTGTCTGCTGCCATTTACTATGCCGAGCACTTAAAATACGTTAAAAATGTCGTCAAAGAATTGGATGAAACAGAAGCTTCTTGCATTGTCAAAGCTAAGAAATCACTCGAGTGCCTCACTCTTGCCGCTTCCTTTGTATACATTGACACATTTTTGTTTTATACCAGAAGCTTACACTTTGCCACTGAAAGATGCTCTAGATATCATTGGCAATGTTTCTAAAGAACTACCTGGTCTAGCGGGAATTGCATGTTCTTCGAAATTGCAGAAAATTCTTCAACGAAATCCTGTTTTTGAAGATATGAAAATCATTAATTCGGTATTGTACGAGAAAAGTATACAGGAGAAATACCTCTAGAACCTGCTGCGCTGGCATGTATGTTCTACGCTCCAATGACGTCATGTTCCGTTGAAAGAATCTTTTCTCTATACAAGAATGTGTTGATAATAGGAAATCGTTTACGCCAGAAAATTTCAGAATGTATGTATCTACTGCAATGCCAAAAAATAAATCTTAGAACTAAATACCAGAAAAGCAAAATTATTGATACCGGTATTGACCCACGAAGCAAACCATAAAAAACAACCTATTTTAATCAAGAAAAACCTAGAAAAAACAACCTATTTTAAGCATATAAGAAACCTAAAATGAAGGTTTATTCCACCTAAAAATCCGGACCCTACTTATAAGAGACTAGTTATATTTAGTACTAAGCATTTGCGGCAAGAAATCCATAATTTTCGAAAAACGAGCTCTAGTTGACTTGCATCTAATGGGCTTCAGAATCTAAGAATTAATGACGGCTCAATGCTTCATTAACTGCATTGAATGTTGTAGCTTCAAGTAATAAGTATGCACAAACTAGTAGAAACAGAAATGGTATTGTGTTGGAGGCTCTCACAAGTAGAGAGCAGAAAGATAACTTACTGTCTTTCAAGTTTACACTATCGCAATCGTTCGAGTAGTTTTATAGCCATTTCCCAAAGTAACATGCTGATCGCAGGGAGTACTTTGCTTAACAGTGTCGCAGCTACTAGTATATAATATGATGTGAGATGTTGGAACCGCCCCCTTGCTTTAGTGCTTCGAAATTCCAATAGCCGTCCACTAGAAATCTTCCGGCCAATCGGATTTAATTGTGCTCTTGAGCTCTTGGGATACAAATGGTTGCTATGTTGATGAACATGAGCTCTTTAGCATAAGTTGAACAGTAATCATAATAAACATTTGTGTGTAATGCAGCATATTATGCGTTATTGTTAACAATACGAATTCGCGCTTGCATTGATGAATGTAGGTTTGGTGTAAGAGTGGAAATGAAGGGACATAGGCGTTAGGAATAAATAGAATGTGTAAGATAAATGAAGCACTGAGGGAGGAACCATTTGAAGGGCAAGCAGTGCTAAGCTTCTGGAATGCGGTGTCGCCAGTGAAGGCTGGCTGTTGTTGAAAGTGGAAGCGTTTCCCACGATGTAATAAAATGTAAAGAGAAAATCAAGACGAGTCGTTTGAAAATTAAATTACACATTTGAAGCTTTTTAAGTTGGAAATTATGTACGTTGCACAAAAGACTACAGTTTTCGGAATAAAATCAAACTGAAACGGCAACTCTAGGCCGAGCCCAAGAACTATAATTACAGATAACTTATTAATTAACTTTTAGTGATGTTAAATCGTATTATGTAAATATCTTTTTCTCATACTGCTTGTATATTTTAAGAAGGGTGATTTAACATTATGTATCTATCTAGGTTATTAATATTAGTAGAGTTATAAATGGTTTAATGTAAATAATTTAAGCGCTATGTTAAAATACTGTCCACGAGGGAAAGTTTTAGCTACAGGAATAGTGTTTTCGAAGGCAGAAAACCTAGTTTTATTACCTCTCTCCGGTCGCTGTGCTATTATTCCTACAGCGAGGGTGTAGAGCCTTTGTCCCATTATTTGATAATTCGCCGTGACCAAGTGAGTGAGAAAGACAACCTTAACGGTAAATGTAGGAAAAGCCGCGATTTATATTAAAATTGGACCAATGAGATCCCTGAAAGTTTATTCGAAATAGTTAGACGCGTCGAGTCGCGCTAAAAATAGACCAATAGGAAAGGAAGCAGCCTCAGGAGCCTGAGACTATAAATGGATCTGTTTGGAGAAAATTCGGGGCAGTTTATGTCATGTGTGGTCAGGGAGAGATGCTGCAGGATGTGTGAGATATCGCGCCAAAACAGGGAATCAAAATAGTTTTAGCAACACACCTAAGATCCGCTACTCTGAAAGCGACAATAAGAATAGTTATATTTCGTGACATATCCACGCCATAGTCTAACAGCGGTGGACAGTATTTTACAGCGGCAATACCAGTTTTGTATACTACGAGTGTTAAATTAAATAAAAAGAAACGGCAGTGTCATCTTTTCATAAACAAAGCAAGTCTATGTCTTCCTATATCACCACCCGAGATCTACGTTTTCCTTTACCGAGGATAAGTCCATGCTCCCATATAATTTAAGGAAAATTACTGCAGCTAGCCGAGGATAAATTGAAGAACCAACACGCTGAGAACTTCTGGAAGCAACGGGAGAAGCATCAAGGTAAGCTACAGCAACGGATGAGGAGGTGATCGCCGCAAAACGTACTAATGTGTGCATCTGGCCTATTTTGTGGAAACGTTGCTCACCCGTTTTTCCCCTTGATTTGTCAATGCTGCTAAGAATCCAGAAAACATTCTTCGGGGAGTTACGGGAAATGGAACTTGGCCAATAAATTCTGATATCATCCGCAATGAAAGTCCAACATGCTCTGTTCTGACTCATCTCCTGGAACATAGATGACTCCAGCTCTAAATATCGAAAGCATCAAAGTAATTCTAACAGGAAACTTCTGAAGCCGAAATGCAACTTGACGTATCACAACCAAGCATCCATTACATATGAAGAGTTCCTGAAGAGTTTGGAGAAAAGGGGGAAAACAGTTCTGGTAGAGGAGGAGGAAGCAGATGAGATCGTTACAGACGAGGAACCGTCATGTGATCCTGGTCCATCTATCTTTGACATAATGAAGTCGGTGCTGACTTCGGAAATAATGAGTCTAGGCTCATTGTGACGGTTATTATAAAACGACCGTTGTAGGGGAGTGATATGTTTCAGTTTTATTTTACTCCACTTAGTGTGTTGCAATGTATTTTGTTGCAGGTACAAGTTGGTGGTCGATTGTAATAACCTTTTTTTGCGCCATTAAATGCAAGGTCCCATTGTACTGTTATTTTCTTCTTAGCCCCTGCAATACAGAAATTACATGAAAATGTTAACTTCTAAAGGAATATTCAAAACTGATTGTTTCGGTCCATGTGGGATAAAGCGTATCGATTATATGTAAACATTTGAGAACCTGCTAAGCATCTGTTTTACTGAAGAAGAGGAACAACCTAAATACGGGAGTTTTAAAAATAGATACGTCGAAGAATAAATTAAAGGTGTTGGTGCACACGACCACAATAGCATTGATTCTTAATCCGAACCGTACTTGGTACCCTTGTTCTATTCAAAAACTCTGTCTCCTGTAACGGAGTAGAAGCTCATTTTATGGGAAATATACTGTGATATTTGAATGCATTTTCCTTAAGTATCTCTAATTCTGTCAAATGTCTGTAGTAATTTACGACTGGCCCATGTATCTTAAGGTTAATAACATCTTGCTAGCTCAAGTCTTTGCTTTTCCCGTCGTCCTCCGTGGTCTAGGGTTACCGAGCTTGGGAAGTTAAACCGATGGTCCCTTGTGGATTTACGGCATGTAAAAGAACCCCAAGCCTGATAAAGAGACCTATGAGCAAAGTTTGGAGTCTTTCACGCCCAAGATAAAATGGGATGCTAAGAACCGTAGGAGTTAAGGAGTGTCCATAAATAAAATTAGTACTTTTTGCTCTTTTCCTTTGAAATATGCCATTCAAACTTCAGTAAGGACCTGATATAGGAGTATCAAAGACAATGTCAGAATAACCTGTGATCGATTTCATAGCACAGGACAATGGCATGGACGTAACAAGCAGTCTTACTTTTCTTTTTTTCTGAGTGTGATGCCTTTAACCGGGTGAATTAAATGATGGAAATGATGCTCAAATGAGCCCGGAGTGCATAGAGGTTACGGCTACCCGACATTCGTATTCTCAGGAAAGGGAAAACCTAGGAAATTATCCGGATAATTTCTTCAACCAAAACTCCAACAATGGCCATCTTGAATGTTACATACACGCTGCCCCCACACCATGGAGGTTGCCTTTGAACCAAACCCTATCTAGTAGAATGACTTCCAGCAGAGGGACTAGCTATTATCTTGTACCATGCCACCGCCACCGATATGCAACCTTGACATGCCTGTCTTAAAGCGTGCTAATAATTATCCACGCTCTCGTTTGGTAAGCTGGACTCTTTAACATTCATCCAAATAGATTTGCTGTCTATTAAAAACAAACTCATTTAGAAGAAAAATGAAATACTGTTTTCTTTGGACTAGACACAAAAGAAGGTAAAACAAGATACACCAATAATTCTTACCAGCGTCAAGATGTTTTAATAGCTTCACAGTTGAACTCTTGTGGAACAATTTACAACTTTCTTCGTACAGGCATAGATGTAAATCAGGAAAATCCTTGTCTTTAACTTGTTTCACTGATGCAAACGATATAGTTCAATACCGCTTTAAGCCAGTTTAATCACTATTGATCTTATTTCGCCACACATGTGCTACCCAGCCTAGTTACTGAGAGTTGTGTACGTATAAACTATCAAGCAGTTGTTTTAAATTTGCTCTTACCCAGAAAAGGGACTTGTGGGCCTTTTCTTCCGGTAAGGCCCTCAATCACAGGTTATCCATTGCCTGCTTAACCATCAAGTTGGAATATTACTGACGAGTGGCGATACATAAAGTAGCTACAAGGCACATAACCTGTTTGTCTAGTAGCAAATTGCTTAGCAAATTCCCGTTTACTGCCAGCAGTTTCCATGATATGTTTATGAACAGAATGGGTAACATATTATAGTAATTTATGTCTGCCTACCCTGTATTTCACGATCTTCATCTGTCGGATAGCTTGAGGCAGTTAAGAATAGATTCGCACTGGTTCGACGAGCTGAAGAACAGTTTGTTGTGTCATGCATCTTTAACCTGCAAGCGTTTGGGTTAGGAAGCAAAATAACATCAGTACATACACTATGTGATCAAAAGTATCTGGACACCCCCACAAACATACGTTTTTTATCTTAGGTGCATTGTGCTGCCACCTACTGCCTGGTACTCATCCGCGACCTCAGTAGACATTAGACATCGTGAAACAGCAGAATGGGACGCTGCGTGGAACTCACGGACTTCGAACATGGTCAGGTGAATGGGTGTCACTTGTGTCAGAAGTCTTTACGCGAGATTTCCACACCTAAACATCCCTAGGTCCACTGTTTCTGATGTGGCAGTGAAGTGGAAACGTGAAGGGACATGTACAGCACAAAAGCGTACAGGCCAACCTCGTCTGTTGACTGACAGAGACAGCCGACATTTGAAGAGGGTGGTAAAGAGCAATATGCAGACATCTATCCAGACCATCACACAGGAATTCCAAACTGCATCAGGATCCACTCCAAGTAGATGACAGTTAGGTGTGAGGTGAGAAACCTTGGATTCCATGGTCGAGCGGGTGCTCATAAGCCACGCATCACGCAGGAAAATGCCAAGCGACGCCTCGCTTGGTGTAAGGAGCGTCAATATTACACTATTGAACAGTGGCAAAACGTTGTGTGGCGATCCAATGGCAGTGTGGGTATGGCGAATGCCCGGTGAACGTCATCTGCCAGCGTGTGTAGTGCCAAAAGTGAAATTCGGAGGTGGAGGTGTTATGGTGTGGTCGTGTTTTTTCTGGAGGGGGCTCGCACCCCTTGTTGTTTTGCGTGGCACGATCACAGCGCAGACCTAAATTAATATTTTAAGCACATTCTTGCTTCCTACTGTTGAAGAGCAATCGGGGATGGCGATTGCATCTTTCAACACGATCGAGTACCTGTTCATACTGCACTGGCTGTGGCGGAGTGGTTACACAACAATAGCATCCCTGCAATGGACTGGCCTGCACAGAGTGCTGACTTGAATCCTATAGAACACCTTTGGGATGTTTTGGAACACCGACGTCGTGCCAGGCCTCACCGACCTACATCGATACCTCTCCTCAGTTCCGCACTCCGTGAAGAATGGTCTGCCATTCCCCAAGAAACCTTCCAGCACCTGATTGAAAGTGAGTGAACGCTGTCATCAAGGCTAAGGTTTGGCCAACACTATATTGACTTCCAGCATTACCGATGGAGGGCGCCACGAACTTGTACGTCATTTTCAGCCAGGTGTCCGGATACTTTTGATCACGTAGTGTATGTATTGATTTTAGATAGAGCATACATTGGGTTTTATAATTGATTTATTTTTTTATCTTCTGCGCTTGTCAACAAAGAGTAGCATTGGAGTTAGCACAAAATGGGAGCAACAGGTTTTAAGATTTTTGAAACAAAGGAAACCACTATGAAGAATTCTGAGTACCGAGTGAGATGGCTTAATGGCAACGTTGAAGAATTATTAAAATTTTGCTTCCGGACAAATTGATTATGGTATTCGGTGATTTCCTCGGCCGTATCAAGTTGATAAATGCTTTCCACAATCTCCAAGTCATGCCAGCAAAGTAACAATTAAAGCCGATCAGCATCAACAGAAATAAATACCAGTACTGGAGGTAACTCAAAGCCATCTGTCTGGAATAAGCCTGCTACTCGCAAAAAATGCACGTGAACGAATATTTAAAGATTTATCTGAGTACTTAAAAGTGGTAAAACGTAAGCACAAAAGTATTTAAATGGTGAAGTTAGGAATAGCAGAGTTTATTGCGGTGCGCACATAAGCTGATTGTAGATGTAAGATATTGTTATTACCTGCATTTGCCATAAAATTCTTAACTCTTCGTAAAATAGGAAATATTTGCTGTGCAATTTTTCCATTAGGAATGCCAAAATTTATTCCTCGGCTGCAGAAAGTTAACCCCATAAAATAGAGTAGACAGTATATGCAGAATAAAAACAGATGTTAACTACAAGTATAAATTTAAAAAAAAATGTTTCCTCTATAAATCATAACGTACATTTTACTATTTTAGGAAAGTAATTAATATTATTTCAATAAAAATAAATGATGTGATGGATGTGACGTCTTACTGTGACAGGATATTGCAATAAACCTCATTTAAATGAAAACCATCGGGGAGTTAAATAAAAACGGCCAAGCTTTAAAAGGTGACAATGGGCATTTATAAATTCAAAGATAATTCCCAAAACTGCAAACACGTATATCCCACTGACTGGATAAATTTCTCTCAATTTTGTTCTTATAGAAGCTTTTAGACTAATAAATAGATACATAATGTTAACGAATTGCAAATGAAGACGTCCCATGTCTATTAATGTCGCTTTTAATGACCCCAAAAGTGTAAAAGCGCAAACTCAAAGCCATCAATGGAGAAATGAATTATCCACCGGGGGAAAAAAAATCCAATCCAAACCATACCATGGCGAGTTAAGATTGTGTTCTAGACGTAATCAACCAAATATAACTTTTTTGATGATAGGCTCACAATTGGAAATTAACGATAATTTTCTTTTCTTTAAAGCTTTAAAAGTAGAACTTTAAATGGCAAATCCATAATTTGTTGGATTTTTAAATTGCTTTAATTTTAATTATATTATTAATTCTTCGGGACTTCCCTAGGAAACACATCGACATCCTTCCTATAGCCCATAGCTGTGTAATTTTCTTACCTGACGAGACGTGTGCTATTACGTAAGACAGTGAATCTGTTGCTTTAAGCTTCAACAAGAATGGAAGCGACCTTCTTATGTGTCGGTGATATAAATGTATCAGTAATAATTACATTTTCAGGTAACGCGCTCAATGGTACTTGTTGGAATCTCACCAGCTCTCATGTGACTGCCTTTCATAAGATATAAGAGCATTCTCTACCATAATTATGAATAATCTATTTAGCTTTAATCATCTACCTGACAATGTGGCATGTTTTATTGTGAATATTAGAAGTGCAATTTATCGAGTGCCTTCAGAGACTGGCTTAGATTAGGTTTTAAGCAGAACCTAATTTCAGGATACTTATATCTAAAAGAAGCATTCAAAAACTTTAAAGATTAAAGGAATATTATGATACATTGAGACTTGCATGATATATGATGTAACAAAAATGTACGGCACAAGCTGCAAGACACATTCCTCACACGTAGACGAAGAAATTATGTTGTATGAACATAATTGTTTCCATTTTGCAACTCATTTTCTCCAACTCATTAATCATGGGAAACACACACGAGCGGAACGTTAGAACCATGGGGAACATGCACTCTTGGTTACGTCTGGTTACGTTCTCATTATCGTAGGTGCACCGCCAGTGTTTTGTTTTACATGTCCCTGTTGCCATGCGACTTCATTGCTTGTTTACAGGTAACATCAACTGTTCCAGTGAGCAGTACGACCTTGGCAAGTACACGGGTTACTACGTACTAGTAGAGTTGATCACAGACTTAGCTCGTGCAATGGCAGTGTGCACAAATGCAGAGATGGCAGATGCCCATTTGATGTATGAATTAGCAGACGGCAATGGCGCTTCTAGGACGAAGGTACCTCGACAGGAAAACGTTTGAAGCCATTGATCGTCGTCCTCGGGAACATGGGGCATTTCAGGCTGATACTCGCGACCAGGGGAGGCGGCAATTCTTCAGACAGTTGACGACGACTCTAGTGTCAGTACAAGACAAGTAGCTGCAACAATGAATGTTGACCACATGGCTGTCTAGCGAGTGTTACACGAGGTCCGGCTGTATCCATACCATTTACAGCGTGTGCAGGCACTATCAGCAGCTGATTTTCCTTCACGGGTACGCTTCTACGATTGGTTTGTGCAACAAAGTGTCAACCCTAATTTTAGTGCAATGGTGCTGTTCACAGATGCGGCGTCGTTTCAACGAGATCAGATTGTAAACTACACAATAGACATGTATGGGCCGACATCAGTCCTCGCGCAACTGTTGAAGCAAGTCATCAACAAAGATTTTCTGTCAATGTTTGGGCCGGCATTGTTGGTGACCGTTTGGTAGGATCTCAGTTCTTCCACCCAGGCTCAAGGGACAAAGTTACCATAATTGCGTAGAGAATGTTCTACTTAATCTGTGAGCAGATGTGCCTTTAGCTGTGGACAAAACTTGTGCTCCATGCACGATGGAGCACCTCCTCATTTTAGTGTTAATATCTGTCGGCTTTTAAATAACAGATTCTGTGACAGATGGATAGGTAGAAGTGGACCAATTGCCTGGCCTCCACCCTCCCCGGACCTAAACTTACTGGACTTTTATTTGTGGGGGCATTTGAAAGCTCTTGTGTATCGAACCCCAGTACCAGATATTCAGAATCTCCGTGCCCGTATTATGGAAGGCTGCGAAACCATACGCAATACTCCAGAAATACATCAGTGCATCTGGGATTCACTACGACGGCGGGTTGATGCATGTATCAATGCTCACGGAGGGCATATTAAACATCTCCTGTGAGAAAGAGTTGCATGTTGCATGCTGGTACGTTCTTCTATTGTGAGTTTCTCATGATTAATGAGTTGGAGAGAATGAGTTGTAACATGGTAACAAAGCGTTTCCAGGCCCATGTTCATATAACATAATTTCTTCGTGTACGTGTAAGGAATGTGTCCTGCAATTTGTGCCGTACATTTTTGTTACATCCTGTATAATACATATATCCATATTAAATCTCTAATCCAACCTAGCTTCCTACTGAAACCTTAAACATATTTTTTTATGAATTAAGTAACTTTTTAACAGATATTCTCAAGTACCTCATTTATCTTTTAAATCCTGTGTTGAAGTCATTTTTACTTTATAATATCAACTGTATTCATCATTTTCATATAATTTGCGAGTGCCCTCGTAAAGGAGCATAAGTCTGAAACTAGTTACACTGGTAGTTTAGGTACTTTTAGGACCTTCAAGGTAAATTTTCACCTAAAATACTTTTCCAATTATACATTCACTGTATCCTTGTTATATGCTCCGAGTTTCAACCTTATGGAACAGGTCATTTATGCGCTAGATTTCAGGCCTTTATGGCATTGGTAATTAACCATGAATTTTCTAGGGATTTCAGCTGAATAATGTAATGGAATCATACAAGCGTTTGATGGACCATAGCTCTATCATATTCTTAAAGGGAACTGAATAATGAACTATCGTCCAACGAAAACCTGGAAGACACCATCGACATTCCTCGGCTTATTCCAGACAATTATTCGCTTCTTCCTATTAAATTTAGCAATAGGCGTACTTTTTTCATTTCTGCATGACATGTTTTGCGCTTGTCTTCCAACCGCCATACTCCCGAGTACACTGAGAACAAAGGAGCATTGCGGTCTGTTTGGAAATGACCTATAGGCGCCGTCTGGTCACTCTTTCGCAGTCTCTCACAGATTAAAACAATGCCCATTTCGCTGTGCTTACTGTATTCAAGACCCCTAGGTGCTTGCAAAGATCGATATCAAGCAGGAATACAGCCGGTGCCCAGCCGGTTTATATGTAAAGCGGCCTTTAAACGGATAGGTCATATTCAACGGCAGAGTAATAACATGGGTGAAATGATGCTCATTGAGTGCAACGTTCATAGAGTTTGAGGGTTATCTGACAGTAGTCTTTTGTCTTCTCAGGATTAGGAAATATCTCGGAAAGAAGAGGAAGGATCTCTCTCGATATTGTAACTCTTTTGTCACAAAATTTCGAGCACTGCGTCTGGTAGTATAGTTAACAACTCCCTTTACACGAAATGTAAACACGGGAAAAGTAAAATATTTTCCTATTTTTTTAATAATATTTCGATTTGTATTAGCATTATTGAGCGAGATGACTCCGCGGTAACGAGGGAGGATCGCATTCGGGAGGTTCGATTCCCGTTGAGCCGGCCACTCTGACCATGGTTTTTCTCTGGGAGGTAGGCGAATGCTTATCAAGTATCCGCAACTATTATACGGAGAGGTCACAAAAATTAACGCTTATCATTTGTAATCTTGATTTGTGTAAATGCCTTCACACTTTTAAATTGGGTAGTCATTACGCATGCATTTTCATAAACATCGGAGGTATAACATTCGTCCTCCAATTCGTCTTGCAAGCTGTTGGCATGGTCGTATTGGGGTCAACCAGAAAAAGTAAGACCCACATCATATGATAAGTTGCTTGATTGACGGTGAGTCAGTTTGGAAGGGGTCCAGGATACATGCACATGATTCACGTTAAACCGAAACGTGGTCAACAAACGCATTGTTACATAAACGCGTAGGTTTTAATAAAGCGAGGGTGCTATATGACTGAGTCAGCTCTGTGGTTTGGGATGATGTGTTCCAATTACGGTAGCAGACTGTTGACCACACTGACGGCGTACTACGTTGTGCATGTGTGTACTCAACCACGTCTTGACGGTTTATAAACAAGCATGTTTACATACTGAACCTCGTGGGTTGCAATCTTCTTTGTATATGGGCAGTTGGCGAAGGTTTCTACAATGTCATAAAAGAGTCCAGTGGACTAGGGTATTATGGCATGCAGAATTTTATGTCCTCTGCAGTGCTCATAAATATTCACTGTGTAAATACATAATATGCGCTGAAGTTTGTATGCACGACTAGGAAGAGCTGCTCTCGCTCTCTCTGCAAGTCAGGGCATGGATTTCTCGATTACTGCATCTTTTTTATAGCTTCTATTATTCACTGGCCAGTTTACTCAGCGTAACTCGGTGTCATATAGCTTCATATTAGCTATTTCTTCATAGACCATAAACATGCTTTTTCAGAAACTATCAGTAACCTTCCACGATAAACATAAACCTTCTTTCCACGCTATATGTTGAATTGAAACTCTCAAATGTAGCTTGTTTATTACCGTAGTTTAGGTTTGATTGAAAACACAGAAGTTTTAAAACAAGTAGGTATTTGAAACTAACATTATCCAAGTATAATAACTAATACGAATACAAGGTGAGCATAAAGTCTCGATCCATTTCTGTGAAAAGCCTATTTTAGATTGAAACCAGTACAGTGACTGTAGGCCCTAGGACACAGTAATACGCAATTAATCAAAGTTGATTCCATATGGCCACCCGAACTTCCACACATAAGTCCCAGCGACGCACGGCTGAATGAAACACCTTCTCTAACATTCAAGGTGTGATTTTAAGCTCCGCCTGTCTGATAAGCTCCTTTAAATGGTCAATGGAGTTGATTTTGACTTTGTACACTTGTGATTTGATGCCCCATCATGCAAAGTCCAGAGGTGTGAAGTCAACGTGGCACAGATAAGGTGTGAACCCCTACCAATCCACCTACGTGGAAATATGTCTGGGAGGTAGGAATTCATGAAGAATCAGAGCGAAAGGAGGGGGTGCTTCATCCTGTTTGTAAAACAGCCGTTTCCAAGATGCCATCCTGCTGCAATTGTGGCTGTAGGAATAGCTACAACATAGTAGCATGTCCGATACGAAATGCCTGTGACTGTGAGTTCTGCGAAGAAGAATGTTCCATAAACCTTAGACATTCTAATCCTCAACCACACATTGGTTTTTGGGGTGTTTCATTCCCACGAAGATCTCATTAGGCGGTTCATCTGCCCACACTCTGTAGTTGTGTCGGTTGACCATGCCACATGTGTGGAAGGTAGCTTCGTCGCTGAAAAGCACATTTTGTAGTCCTCCCTTTCCACCTTATGTCGGATTTGGAGGTGGTATCGCCGTTTTTTCAAGCTGTAGTGGAGAATTTTTCACACTGTCGATTTGGTACACCCAACTCCCGACTTAACCTCCTGGTTGATGCTTTTGGGCTTCTAGTTATTGCATAATCTACCTGTTTAACAGTTTAGTCGGTATTGGGCCTACCGGAACGTTTCTCAACCTGCAAGCTACCCATGATCTTAACAGCAATCTGATATGGGAGCGGGTTTATCAAATGTTCTCTTGATTAAAATTTTTCAGAGAATTAATTTTCTTCCTCATAGTATAGTTTGTTAAACTTAAACCATCTGCTTTCATAACATTTTCTTAAATTGTCAAATAGACATGGGTGCGCATTTATCTGTCAGTGTACAGAACTTTCAGGGTGTTAGTCCCCTTGTACTTGGCATTAGCCTTCAAGAAAATATAATCTTCTCTTTCTTGTACGTTGACTTACATTTTTGAGGTATGGAATTCCATTCGGGTATCATAGAAAGGAGTTGTATGGAAATGCTTATAATTAAAAGGAGTGAACTTTTAATTAGGTGCACTTAAAATAAATTTAGATTGGTGATGCGACAGATATTTAACTTAAATACGCTCACTAACTGATGAATGTTGCCAAAAAGAAAATAAGAAAAATTGTTGAACCGTGGTGCCCATAGTAGGTATGCAGCCTTGCAAAATGTCCAAGTGTTGCCGTAATGATTACCCAGTTTAAGAATTTTAATGAATCGGTTAACATATTTGTGTGAAGGTGTTGAAGGTATTTTCTGCATTTCATTCAGAATCTGAGCAACTTTTACTCATCAAAATATGCTGAGTCATCATTACGATGGCAACCTCGAGGCTGCCATCATTAGTTTCGAATGGTACACGTACGTAGAAAGCACTAACGTCGCTGTCTTGTAGAACAGCTTCTGGGCTTTGGGAATACAAGGAGTTATTTCATTAGTTGCAAGATTCCTCCTGTTGTCCCATCTTGGGGTCCGCTTGGGCTCCAGGCTTGGTTGATTTAAATGGAAATTGAGTTTGAGGGACAAGTAATACCCACACTCCCCTACCTGAAGACGATATTTATGCTCGGAACTCAATTCGGAACAACAGCACACGGTGGATTAATCCATTTAGATGAAAATTGGATTTGTGGACAAAAGTCCTACGAACCTCCTTTATTGTCGGACACTAAAACAGCTGTAGGAGCATTGAAAGTAAGCGGAAAACCGCCTCAAATCATTATGTCCCATAATGCTGAAATGAGGTAGTCGAAAACATTTTACTTCATCTACGCTCGTTATTGTTATAGCAATATATATACCGAAAATATGTAACTAAGAATAGTGCAATTGTGCACCTTTTTTAATTTTATTGTTTCACAGTAATTTCTAGCTTAGACTTAAGTGGCGTAACATTTAATAAACAATCTGATGTGTTGCACTCACATGACTTTCTCTTTTCTTGTACAAAGTATTTTTACAAACGCTTATTCTCCATCTACTTGATGTTAGTTGACGTTTTCAGAAACTATCTAGTTGCTAGTTTTCTTGTAGGTACAAGAAGGAAGGCTTTAAGCAAGGCTTATGGAAGGCTTTAAGCGATAGTCAAATCTTTTAAGAGCTGGTTGCTATGTGTAGCATTCCTCTCTTTACATGTCCAGGACATAAAAAACAACGAATTTCCATTTCGGAAAGTATTGGGAAATTCAAACAGATAACAAGGAATATCTCGGAAATGGTTCACTGAAAAAAAGAAAGAAAGAAAAGAAAAGTGATGTGACATAAATTGTGTGTTTTAACGAGATCTACATTTTTGTGTGGTAACATTTTACCTATCTCTTACTGTTTAGCAGTTATGCAAAAGTCATTCAAAATGAAGAGGACTTTTGAGAACGTTCCCAGAAAATTCAAGATATACATTTCGTTTGCCATGAAAATATCTTAAACATATGATATTTTAATCCAAATTTCATTTTCGACTTATGCCGTGCACAGAGAGTCACACACACACACACACACACACACACACACACACACACACACACACACACACGGACGTTTCCAAAAATGCTTTATTTGGGTTTATGTATTTCCGGTGAAATCTCGGAATCGAATTTTTGGGTAGAATGCAATACTTTCCCTACTTAATGTACGCAGTAGAGAAAGTAAAAAAGGGAGGAACGAAGTACAAATGGTTGTAATTCTGTTTTGAAGCCCCAGAGTGCTCATTGATTTGACGTAGACGATGAATTTTACATTACAAGTGTAGTCCAAACTCAGAACTGCTTAAATGAAAAAGAAAGAAACAAAAACTACATTTCCAGCTTGAAAGTAAAATAGATTTGAGCGTAATGTAGCTGGTTGAAGCTAAAATGGTGTATGGTGTGGAAGTGTGTGGCTTGGAAAATGAATAGAAGAATATTGAAAACAATCCTAGAAAATATTTTAAATTACATTTGGGGTACCAGTAACATCAATCGAACTGTAACAGGAAAAACATTTCTACAAAATTAAAAGAATGAAACATTGTCAAGCAATGTCTATATTTCGAGAAAGGTTGGTTGGGAAACAACAGTACGCCAGTTTTACTCGTACTCCAATATTGGATTAACATGATCGATGCGAGACCTTTAGTGCTTCCAAGTTTCAAAGTAGGGCAACCATCAATAGAAATCTTCCGGCCAATCAAATTTAATTACGCTATTGAGATACATGCACGAAAGGCAAATATCCGAGTGCATTTTGGAATATAAAATCATTAGCGTTACGGAAGCTTATACAAGAAAGTTGCTGCTACGATGTTGGTGATAACGCTAGTAATGACGATGGACCTTTAACGCGAATCAAATCAGTAGTAATTACAATAAGCTTTTAGATGTAACGCAGCATATGTATTGTTCTAAATAATAATAGGAAGCAGTCCTAATAGTGATGACCTTTTCATTGTAGTAATTTACTTGGTCGACCTTTCTCAGTTCACATCACTCGGCTTAATGTTTTCGGTAAGAAACTTCTTCCCATCTCCAGCTTGAGATGTCGAACTAAACTAAGAGCCGAGTGATGAGAACTGAGAAAGCGACCAAGTAAATTACTACACATGTAGTGTTAGCAGTACGTTATGATCCCGCAGGACCATCCTCCACTGAGGATTTTTCCAGGTTTTCCCCAGTCCCCATAGCTGGCAAATGCCGGGGAGGTACCCTAATCTTAGGCGTGGAACATTTCCTTACCAAATTTCATTTCCCAATTATCATTTCATTTCATGCATCATCCTGGCCACCGCCTGTGGTGCTTTGAGTAGGAACGGGCGTTAAACACTACTAAAAAAATTTAAAAAGCACATTGGGAATTCGCGCATGCATGGGGATGAGAGGGAAAGAGGAAAGGAGGTGTATACTAGTGAACGTATTTTTCTGTTATTTTGGAACGGTTAGTTGTAATTTAGCATTTTCGTTTTTGAAATATTTTTCAACGGCTAATACCTATTAGTACCTAGGTCTCAAAATGCAAAAGCAGTACTGAATTGAAAAATGTGTGACTTACTTGACGTACGCACTATGATGTCTATGACGACATTGGTACAAAGTGGTACTGGTCTGAAAAGTCTGAAAACTAAATAAATGCTTCCATAAAGTTTGATTTTGGTACCGTTAAATTGAGCCTCAGGTATTTTCATTATTTGTGATTTTATCTAAACCGTTAATAATCAGATATAATCACCTTTACAGGTGAAGGATACGCCGGGTTTCTTTTGAATGATGTGACTGGTAACCCGCCCCTCCCAGGAATTGCTGTGCGAATCCGTTCGTGGAGTAGCGGGTACCTGGCCCATTGTTTCCCCTAGATAATAACTAATACATATGTGAAAGAATATGAATATGGTACGCTTAGCTTTCATTCTGCGTCTATACAAATCGGATACCTGTTGAGCAGCTGAACTTTCGACGAATTTCTGCAGCTGAAATATTGGAAAAGCACCCCGGATACTGTCTTTAATTCATCGAGCGAATTTGGATTTGTAGCATGAACTTTGTTTTTAAGCATTCCCTACAGATATTAATAGCATTCCCTACAGATATTAATAGCATTCCCTACAGATATTAATAGCATTCCCTACAGATATTAATCACGGATTTTGGCCTAGAGAGCAATCAGTCAATACGAGACAGCGACTTTTTGGACATCTTTTTACGGTAGTCGCTATCCGTTTAATTTTCCCTCTTTTAGAATTGTTGGCTGTCTATGTTTGTTTCTATCAAACAAGGATCTATCTCTTCAAATGCTTTCAAATCCCAGCTATGACACTTAATTTTTCAGCTGGCTCTATTTCACAATCCATAGCCGGGAAGGTCGTTAAAAGTACAATTAAATAATATAACACAAGGACTTATCTGTTTAATGCTTTTTAACAATTAATAAATTGCTGATTTGTTAGAAACTGCGATATCAGGGAATGTCTGCATAAATTCAGGCTAACAGACCACATGAGAGACCGTTCGAGCAAAACTTAACACAGTAAACATTCGTTGTTCTGCAGTATACACCATGATATACACTAAACACAATTAACAGACAGGTTCGCATAGCCTGATACCCATCATACACCGTATAACTCGCGCAAAACTTCTGGAATCGTGACCTTGATTGCCACCCCAGCTGCCAAGCCTAGGAATGGTTTATGTTTACCTTACTCAACGAAAGCGATATAATACCTTTGCTTACTCACAGTGCGTAACACATACAGTCTGCATAGAAAGTGTCTGCATTTGGTTGTAGTTTTAAAGAGAGCAGCAGTATCTAAATAGTACTTATTTTATATTTGTTATATTTATAACCATGGCTCCTTCGTTTTCAAAGTTAAGTGATGAGGTGTTACATAGTCAAAGTAGGGAAATAATTGCAAATGTCCTCGACTTCATGAAGCAAGAAGCAGAGATGAAGGAAGAAAATATATGTTCATCCGAGTTCCACAAAAGCCTTAAGAGAGTGAAAGAAAGAGTAGTCAAAGCAAGTGGTGTTTCACCGAGTTCCGTTTCCAGAGTTCTCAAAGATAAGAAAGAAAAAAAAATATATGGATGAAAGAGTACCATTTGACACACCTGGGAAGAAACATAAGGTCCCTAAACGTATTACAGAAATAGACGATTTCGAATGCGTCATTCGGCGCACGAGTCACAATTTCTATGTGAAGGAAAAACTGTGCTAACAATAAGCAGATTGCTCATCCAGCTGAAAGACAGCAGAAACTTTCAAGGTGGTGCTACAAATCTCAGAAAAATTATTAAAGATTTAGGGTTCAAATGGAAGAAACCGTAATCAAATAGAAGAGTTCTAACAGAAAAGCAAAATAAATAAATAAAATAAAAAATAATAATAAAATAAAAAAAATAAAAAGTAAATATTGCCATGATAGCTTAGTCGGTTAGAGCAACGGCACGGAAAGCCTAAGATCCGTGGTTCAAATCCCGGCTATGGCATTGAATTTTTCAGTCTGATTCTACCTTTCCAAATGACTATAATTTTATATGTACTTATATCAGTGTGTACTTATATCAGCATCAATTTTCAAGGTGGTGCTACAAGTTTCAGAAAAATACTATAGTGTATGAAGATGATTCATACATACACAGCAGTCATACGCATCTAAAAGTTGGAGTGACGATAACGAATTAGGTTTGTAGGCACCTGTTGCCAAAGGGCAAATACTTATTATCGTTCATGCTGTTGGAAAGATCGGCTTCGTTCCAAATGCCCTTCTTTTACAAGTCGCAACAAACCACAGGAGATTTTCATCAAGAAATGAATACAGAAAATTACATGAAGTGAATCAACGCCATGTTGATACCTAATATGCCTGCTGGGTCTGTTCTGGTCATCGACAATGCTTCACAATGCGTCAACACTCAAATTGACAAATCAAAAAATCCTTGAAAGAAGAAATGAGAGCTTGATTACTTAGACATAATATAGCTTTAGATGAAAGCATGAGTAAAACAAAGCTATATAACTCAATTAAAGCCAACAAACAGCTTCAGAAGTCATACATACTTGACCAACATCGCCAACAACATCGCCATAATGTACTTAGACTGCCATCGTATCGCCCAGATCTAAACCCAATCGAATTAATCTGGGCTGATATCAAAAAATGGGTGGCATGCAGAAATATCACTTTTAAATTAAAATATGTGGAGCAGTTATAACGCCAGCAATTTGCTGAAATTGGAAGGCCAGAATGGGAAAATGTATGTCGACATGTTGAATAAATTAAGAATCATTATTTCGAAGAACACGGAATTGCAGAAAATCAAATACAAAGCGTTCTCATCCAGGATAACGGTGCAGAAAGTAGTGACAGCAGTGATGACAGCAATAATGTGAGTGATTCCGCTGAAGAGGAAGGGTTGTTAGGTGTGGAAGAATTGGAGACAATGATTGATAGTGTTTTTTATACTAAGCGCTTTTTACAGCGTGGATTTTAATATACTGTACATAAGTAAGTTTATCAGCGCAATGCAGTGCATAACGGTGTGCGGATATTTGACAATGACTGTCCCACGCACTCCTGCAACATGCAGACGACCGGTCACCTCCTGATCTGGTAAGTAACTCGCTTCCTAGCTGTCATTAAGATTTTCACGTGTCTAGAACTGTTGCGCCAATTATACCAACCAATGTTAGTCTGAAACGACAAATGCTATTCTGAGTAGGTACGTAAGGTAGGCTACTACAGAGCGAAGTAATTCAATCCGATATCTGCTACGAGTTAGACCTACCTGCCGGCAGTTGCGTCATTCAAGATAAACTCGCTATCCTTCTCTTTTCTGGTATTGTATTTGCTTGTTGTATATAATGCCTGTTAATTATTTCCACTCTCTGAAATTTCAACTAATAGACCTCGTTAAACTCACAATTTATCTCGCACAGTTTTATTTAATTGTTTATTTTTGACGTTGCACACTTTTGAGGAGATATTCATAATTGTATGTTTCATTATCTCAAATTTAAATACTGTTGTACTCTGAAGTATGAAATATTAAGTATCCGAACTTTTGTTTCCAATGAGCTCTCCACTGAACTAGTATCAGCTTATTGTACAAACATTTTACTGTTGTTTCGTCCATTGTAAGTACAATCGAGTGCATGGAATCATGCCGATATAATGTGCAGTATTTTATGTTGGTAAGCAAATGCTAACCGCCTCTGCCAGCCCCCATCCCTTACCTGGTTTTAGCACTCCACTCAAGGTTTGTCTTATTCAAATTTCCTTCGCTCCTGAGCATAAAACCGACCCATGTTCATAGGTTAATGTTTGAATGCCTGACTTTGACATCTAACCATACGAGACAGACATCTAGGGGCGGCGTGGTACGAAGCCACTTAGGCGAAATGTTTCTCCAACCCCCCTTTCGCCGCTCCCCTAGGCCTGACTTTTCTTCATAGTCTAATGCGTGTGTGTCGGACTTGAATTATTCAAACCAGAGTGGCTGATTCACCCAGGGCTGGTGTGGCACACAGATGAATTTGGAGATTCTGTTAACATTAAATTAAGAAAAACGCTATAGGAAACCAGGATCATCCGCACGTATACGTGCACTCGACTGTACCTAAGTGAATGGCATTTGTGTACGAAACCGTTTTTCTGCAGATTTTTTTCAAATGATTGATATAGTATGAAAGAAAAAATAACCAGAATAATTATGAAATATAGTTACCAGAGAAAGTAACTCTTTTTTTAAAAAAAATTAAAACACGATGTCACTAAAATACGGCCTGTATTAGCTTCTGGTAGCGGATTGTGTAAAATAGGAGGAAGTTGCTTTTTTGAAGTTGAAATTTGAAGAATGCCCATCTATTGCCATAAAAACAGGTCTCATCAGAAAGGAAATGTAATTCTGTCGCAATAAAAAGGGCAGGTTGGCTGGCTGAGTCCCCGCGGACCTGATCCCGTCATGTTCACGAGGAACCGTCCCATGGCACGTAATGGCAAGAAGCTGACATTTCCAAGAGATAGGTCTGAGCGCCGTTACTCTCTTCTTTCGTAACCTTTCGCCAACTGCGATGACAAGCATATGCCTGAGTAAACATCTTCCGCCGAGGCTAGTACGTTTGTTCACCTGGGGAAGTTTAATTTGCCTATTCATGGAGAAAGGAATTCTTTGTAGCGATGGTAGAATAATAAAATGTTACGTGTAAGTTTCGCTTTTCTTATTGTGTTACAGGTGCAAATAGCGCTTTCGTCATGCCATAAGTCGGTTAATTAATAAAATTTTGTGGCATTTTTTTTAAATGTATTTATTTAAAGTCGCGCTAACTGCATGGTCATATGCGACTCGTCGATTAGTTGCATTAATACATAATTAGAAACAGAGTTACATGTTGACAAATAGAACATAGAGAGAACATATAAAGAGGACATAAAATAAATAATGAAATTACAACGTTAATTTTAACATGGTCAAATAAATATTAATAAGATATTGGTATTCAAGTATAAACGAGAAAATGTTAAATATATTGAAACATTTTATATTTTGTTAAAAAGACCGATATTCTGCAGGAATTTCTTTAGTTTTTGATAGGCCACTTGAGTACCTATTGCAGTGTGGAGGTAGGAAATCTTTTCAGTTCTGCGAAAGTTATCATATTGTTGGTATTTGCATAGTAGATGTTCAACATTGAGTCTTGTAGCACAGAAACAACATTCACGAGGTGGTTCTTTGGTGAAGAGGTAGAGGTAGTTTGGTGAGTGAGTTTTGTATGTCCGATTCGTAATTTAGCAGCAATTATTTGGTCTTGGCGGTTCAAGGCAGTATATGGGAAGGGACTGGTGTTTTCCTGTCTAGTAGCATGCAGCTTACTGTTTGAGATCTGGGTCCATTGATGCTTCTAAAGGCTGTGGATCGCTCTTTTAAAGTGTGATGCAGCATCCTGACATGGAATTTTGATGGATTTGTCAACTAATGAAAGGCGAGTGGCTTCTTTGGTTGCTAAGTCAGCTTCTTCATTTCCTTTAATGTCGATGTGTGATGGCACCCAGACAAGAGTTACAGTACGATCTTTTGTTTAGATTGAAGAGTATACTGAATGTCACGTACCAGTGGGTGAGATGTGGATCGATCTTGGAGAGCACTTTTGGAATCGGTAAATATTATGAAATGGCTACTATCTGTTGAACGAATTAGTGTTATTGCCTTCTGAATTGCCATTAATTCACAAGAAAATTTGGAATACATATCTGGTAAACGGGAAGAAACAGTTTGATTTGTATTTGTAACAAGCGCATATCCACATCTGTCTTCTGTCTTTGATCATCGTGAATATATGATTTTTAGTTTGATAAAAAGCAGTAAGTTCATGACATAACTGCAAATACATTGCTGTTTTAGTATCTGACTTCACATTTTTGCTGAGGTCTAAATTTATATGAGGAAGTTGAATTCTCCATGGCGGAAAATCGTAAAGATTCGGCGTGATTACTTGAGAAAAAGGTATTCAAACTTCGGTCAATATGTCTTGAATTCTTCTATATATGGATGAAGTAATCAGTGAAAATGGCGTATTTAAGAATATGTTGTTAAATATCCTTGAGGATGGTCTAGATGCTATCTTCAGTGTATATGAAATTAAGAGTGTTTCCGTCTAACTGAGAGAGGTGGCTCATCAGTTTCGATTTGTAAGGCTCGTCCGAAATGCTCCAAGAATTATTCCAAGTGCAGAGGATTGTATAGGATCTAGCATTTTCAATGTTGATGGCTTTGCAGATGAATGCACTACTGATCCATATAATTTTGAGCGAATAATTGCTCGGTATGTGGAAAGCAACACTTGTAATCTGCGCCCCAATTTTGTGCCGATAAAGACCGAAGAATACTAAGCCTCCTAAGGCAGTCAGTATGTAGGTACAGCTTTAATATGATCAGTCCAAGAAAGTTTTTCATCGAAAAGCATTCCAAGCAACTTTAGAGTTTTGGTACACGAGATTTGTTAATTGTTTATTTGTATTGTTAGAGGGTGTGTAGACGTGATGCAACTTGTTTAGTCGCTGAGAACTTATATCCTTATCAGGCACCATTTATAAAGGTCAGTAATCGTATCTTCCAAAAGGTTTTATATTTTGTTTCAATATTTCTCCCAGCACATGAAATTGTTAAATCATCTACAAAAATATTAGTTTTAATGAGACGTTTGATGAAGTTGGGTAACTCATTTATTGCCGCTAAGAATGGAACCTTGTGGAACCCCATTTGTTATTTGAACCTTTTTTATAGCGTATTGTTGATTCTAACTCTAGTCTGCCGATTTTGGATAAAATTATGTATAAAATGTATCATATTGCCTGAAATGCCATGTTTCAGCAAAACGTATAAGATGTATGTCTTCCAAATCCTATCATATGGTTTTTCTATATCGAGGCTTATGAGGCATAGATATTGTTTATTGGCAAATGCTTCTTGAATCTCATTTTGTAAAGCTACCATGATGTCTGATGTAGAATAATGTCTAAATCCATGTTGGACTGGGCTAAAAATACTTTTGGTTTTCCAAGGTCCATCTGAGCCGTTTGTTCAGGATTTTCTCTGATAGTTTACACATCGTACAAGTAAGTGAAATTGGTCTATAATTTTGAGGTAAGTTGCTGTCTATGTTAGGTTTAGAATCGGTATTGCCAATGCCTGGTGCTATATATTAGGAAAAACTCTCGTAATCTAAATGTAATTGTAGATTGCTAAAAGATGCTGTATGCCTTCTAAAGGGAGATGTTGGAGAAAAGCATAGGGAATTCCATCAGGTCCGGCGCTGCTGTTTTTGCAGGAAAAGAGTGATTCATTAAGTTCTGTAAGAGAAATAGGGTCATTATAAGTTTTTCTTGGCCGTTAGAAAGATGGCCAAGGTCAGGTTCAGTAGTTTGGAGTAGTTTGTGTGGCATTATAGTTCACTTTGGCTCACAGGTTACCATACGACTAGATATTATTATGATTGCCAATTGTTTGTAATTGTTAGAGCGACGTGAAGTCTAATTAGTAAGTGATAAAGTATTTTCGGTAAGGAATACAACAAAAAGAAGACAAGGACAGTGATGAACAGTTTAAGACTATCGTATGAACATTTGACTAAACTGATGAAAAGTATAAGCTTCAATTCCGTAACCAGTATGTATAATAAGACAGTAATCGACATGTTTCTAGCAATTTTGGATGAATAATTGATACTAAAGCGAATTATAACGCATCAAAAATAGAGTTTTATGTAGTGTGTGTGCGTGTGTAATATAGATACGTTAGTTTCCACTTAGAAAATAGGCGAATGACATCTTAACGTTTGCCCAAAAGGTTAGAGGCTCTATGGGGCATTATATTTTTGACAAGTTTTGTTATTAATAAAATGTCGATAGATGGAATATTCAAGGAATAATACCTGCATATTTTTCATAATTATTTTTTATTATCGAACGCGCCTACGCAAGTACTTAAAGGGATTTTCTTTGCTTTCCTTTGAATCCATAGTTCTCGAATTCTTTGGCTGTGGGCGTTTCCTGTTACGCTTCATAGTACTTGGCTAACACAAGGTTTGGACTGCAGCCCAAATTATTCCAAGTCATTATTATTATTATTATTATTATTATTATTATTATTATTTATTCGTGTATGCAACTTAGTTACCATGAGAAATAATATGGCATGGTTGGTTAAAATAAGTATAGGAACACACGCAAATTTGTGCACTGTTGAGCCTTTTACTGATGTTTTAATTTATTAGCATCTATTAGAAGCAGTTTTAATACCAATTTCCAAAACATATTACATTTAAGTTGTACAGAGAGGAAGTTGAGAAAGCATGTGAACGATAGAGGGAGAGCGAAAAGGGATAGAGAATGGAGAGAAAGAGAGAGAGAGAGAGAGAGACTGGAAAGAGAATAGTCGTCGCATTTAATGTAATAAGGCATGCACTGCACACCTCCGTGATGTGGGGGATACCTAGCATGTCTAACTCACATTCAGGAGCTCGCATCTCGGCTGGGGTTTGTTATCTAGATAAGGCTTATTCCGGGCTTTTCCGTTATTCTCGGAAGACGAATTTATGTATATGTATATTTTATACATATACATAATAAAATGCTTATAGGCGGGCTATTATTTTTATACTATATAATATACTATATACTGATATTAGTTAAGTGATAAAAAATACTGCCTCAGATTTAAACCTATAAAGAAAGAAAAGAAAATGTCAGCAGAGTTGTGGACTGTGCTATAATAATATAATAATAATAATAATAATAATAAATAGTATTATCATGTTTAAAGTTAAGGGAAAATACATAGTTCTATATATTTGGGACTCTTAGGTAACGTGTCCTTTTAAACCAGGTGGGTAGAAGACAATGTTGCGCCAAAACACAACGCAACCCTCACAAGAAACACAGAAGTAAAGCTTGCTACGAGGGAGGCGGGAGTTGTAGAGCTGCTGCAGTAATGGTTGTTAGCAGTTTAGTTCAAATTATTGTGTTTAAAGTTGACTTTCTACATTTCTGAAAGGTTTTCCAATTCCCTTGTAAATAAAAATGATTAAATTAATATTATTAAAATTGGGAACTAGTTTCAGAAATTCACCCTCTTGAAAAGGTTTTAGGGACCGAAGGATCTCCCAGGTAAGTACCTACGTAACTAGGATATTTACGTTTTGTATTTACAGTCATCAATTCTCGGGACTTTCTGTACAATGTTCTTTGCAATAGTTTCGCACGTTTTATTGCTAAAACTATCAATAATAACATTATTATTATTATTATTATTATTATTATTATTATTATTATTATTATTATTATTATTATTATTAGTCTCAGATATCAGGAACTTTCTTGACTGCTAACAGTAAATTTAATTTGTAAAGCACATAGCTTGTGTTCATAAACAACAATAGTCTCTTCATAAATATTGAATCCCTTTCACCCTTAATATTTGTCACCTGCTGGCCATAAATGAACTACTGAGGTTCATTTCCAGCTTTCTATCCCAGGCATAAATTTCGCATTGCATTAACTCGCAGATTGATTAGGACTAGGAGTAACTGCGGAGGGTGACGTGACACATCAACCTACAAGATATTTTGTGCCCGAAGCCCCTGACGGGATGCCCACGGGAGGGAGGGATGAGGCGAGAGGAGACGGCGGCCGGACTAGGAGGCACAACAGGGCAGATGGCAGGGTCCATATCTTTTACAAATTAAAACTCCCCGTTTGACAGCTGGTGCAACGGCTCCCCTCCCCCTTGCGGGCTTGCACATTCCCCGGAGGGTCTGCGACGGAGTCCGCTCTTATTCCGGAGGACAATGGTTTACAAAAGCATCCTTTTCCTCTGCCATGCAACGCCGAGACTCCCGTCGAAATGTTCAACCCTGAAACAGACCAAGCAGATGGAAGGTAAAATGAAATGAGAGTATAGGTGAAATGGAGAAATAGGAAATTCGGGGGATGTAATGAATCTTCCCAGCATTCGTCTAGCGACCCTGAAAAATTCCATGGGCCAGAAAGGTCGGCCCCTGGAATTGAATCCACGAATTTTCATTCTTTCACCGTCCAATATGATCTACCCAATTAAAGGATATTAAATTTGCGGTAGTAGTATTTCACGTATGGGCATAAACAATATTGCGGTGGTCTTCGCCCCACGTTATAGTTCCCATATTTTTGTCGGTGTAGAGTGTTAATAACGTTTATGTGTAATAATTTTTATTTATTTATACCTCGGCTGCGTCAGTAATATCTGGTAAAGCAAGTATCTCTAAATAGGGCTGGTACGGCTGCAGAGTAAGTTTACACACGTTACACCAATTATAACTGTACACTTTTACTTCTTTATTAATCCTTCACGGTAGTAAAATAATAATTTACTGACGTATTTAAATATAGAGCTGTGAGATATTGTTCCTAATTACACGGTAAACATTTATATATTGTCCGCACTGCACTAAATTCTCACGTCTACACACCCTGATATACAACCATTGAACCGAACTACTTGGGCACGCTGCTTCTTAGCGTCTACAGTTTAAATTTTTACATTTCTATCTTTCTAGTTTCTGATTGGCTAAGCCTACTCCAATAGAATACCTTTGTTTTACTTTGGCTTGCTTTCTGCACCCACGTGACCATTTACAAACTGTTTTGAATGTTACATTAATATTGTTCCATGGACTCTTGGTAGCCTTTTTTAACTTTCTAAGTTATTGTTGTCTCAAGGTTACCTTATTGTTAGCAACCTTCGGCTTCTACTATGTAACTCTGTTTTGCTACGAAAAGCAGCTTTCTTTTTTCACAGCTCCTACATTATTAAACTAAAAATACATTCACATGACATTTTATACATATACATAATAAAATGCTTATAGGCGGGCTATTATTTTTATACTATATAATATACTATATACTGATATTAGTTAAGTGATAAAAAATACTGCCTCAGATTTAAACCTATAAAGAAAGAAAAGAAAATGTCAGCAGAGTTGTGGACTGTGCTATAATAATATAATAATAATAATAATAATAATAATAATAATAATAATAATAAATAGTATTATCATGTTTAAAGTTAAGGGAAAATACATAGTTCTATATATTTGGGACTCTTAGGTAACGTGTCCTTTTAAACCAGGTGGGTAGAAGACAATGTTGCGCCAAAACACAACGCAACCCTCACAAGAAACACAGAAGTAAAGCTTGCTACGAGGGAGGCGGGAGTTGTAGAGCTGCTGCAGTAATGGTTGTTAGCAGTTTAGTTCAAATTATTGTGTTTAAAGTTGACTTTCTACATTTCTGAAAGGTTTTCCAATTCCCTTGTAAATAAAAATGATTAAATTAATATTATTAAAATTGGGAACTAGTTTCAGAAATTCACCCTCTTGAAAAGGTTTTAGGGACCGAAGGATCTCCCAGGTAAGTACCTACGTAACTAGGATATTTACGTTTTGTATTTACAGTCATCAATTCTCGGGACTTTCTGTACAATGTTCTTTGCAATAGTTTCGCACGTTTTATTGCTAAAACTATCAATAATAACATTATTATTATTATTATTATTATTATTATTATTATTATTATTATTATTATTATTATTAGTCTCAGATATCAGGAACTTTCTTGACTGCTAACAGTAAATTTAATTTGTAAAGCACATAGCTTGTGTTCATAAACAACAATAGTCTCTTCATAAATATTGAATCCCTTTCACCCTTAATATTTGTCACCTGCTGGCCATAAATGAACTACTGAGGTTCATTTCCAGCTTTCTATCCCAGGCATAAATTTCGCATTGCATTAACTCGCAGATTGATTAGGACTAGGAGTAACTGCGGAGGGTGACGTGACACATCAACCTACAAGATATTTTGTGCCCGAAGCCCCTGACGGGATGCCCACGGGAGGGAGGGATGAGGCGAGAGGAGACGGCGGCCGGACTAGGAGGCACAACAGGGCAGATGGCAGGGTCCATATCTTTTACAAATTAAAACTCCCCGTTTGACAGCTGGTGCAACGGCTCCCCTCCCCCTTGCGGGCTTGCACATTCCCCGGAGGGTCTGCGACGGAGTCCGCTCTTATTCCGGAGGACAATGGTTTACAAAAGCATCCTTTTCCTCTGCCATGCAACGCCGAGACTCCCGTCGAAATGTTCAACCCTGAAACAGACCAAGCAGATGGAAGGTAAAATGAAATGAGAGTATAGGTGAAATGGAGAAATAGGAAATTCGGGGGATGTAATGAATCTTCCCAGCATTCGTCTAGCGACCCTGAAAAATTCCATGGGCCAGAAAGGTCGGCCCCTGGAATTGAATCCACGACCTCCCGAATGCGGGCCACAGACGTTATCGCCAGAGCCATCCCGCTCGGTCGCAGATTCATTGAGCCATAAAAGTAGGGGTGGTGGTTTGCACTATAATGATAGGCATTTTACAACGTTTTATAAAAAGGAGCAGTACGAATACATTCTTCGTCCATTAAAAACCCTGCATATGCTCTGGAATTCTTATCTAGTATTTAACAAGATCAGGCATCTTATTCGTACAGCATAAGTCCTAAATACATATAGCTATTATGAGTTTAGATAATCTAAAATAAGGAATGATTACATTTGATTTTAACAGAATATTGTAGTTATGTGTGTCACTTCTTACTTTTAGACTTTCAGAAGAATTGTGTACAATAGCTAAAATACGAAATATAAAGATTATGAATAGCTAAAACGCCTAACTCAATAAAAAAATGTCTATAAGGAGTTCAATAACATTTTTAATTGTTCTTATAATTTTCTTTTGCAGAAGAAAGATTCTTAGTATCGCCCCGAAGAATTAAACCATATCTTATGTTATAACCGACTCAAAAGATGCAAAATACATTTCTCATATACCTACTCAGGAGGAACACATTCTCTCAGATTTCGTATTAAGAATATTATACTGAAATATAACATATAACATTGGTACAGCTTCTGCTAGTTTCATTTGTTAAAACCAACTTGCTGTTATCATGCGAATATATCTAATGTTACAGATTATAATTGCTTCCTTATTGGTTTTTATCCTCTCAATATTATAAGTTTTATCCAGGGTTTACTTCATTATCAATAATGTGAGAAACATTTTAGAAATAATGTTAGGTAATTCAACTCTTGAATATACCTTGACTTTCGCAAAAGAAGGTACTGTTATTAGTTATTATGTTGTATATCGCGGTGACCGGCTGGTAGATACCTTTTAGGTTCCTAACTTAGTAATAAATCAGCAGAAAAGTTGTATAACGGCATTGAAACAGGAGTAATTTACTTCTGTATCTTGTGGATTGTAAGCGGAATCCAAAACAGATTAATCTGCTACATTGGAGGCAAGCTCTCGCAACGCTAGGCACGGATGAATTGTTTGACATTCGCACAAAGATGTCCTGCCGTGCAGGAGAACCGTGTCATTTTCAGGCGGCTTAGGAACCTGCCATTGGATAGGTAATCGATCGGGACAACTACAGTGACGTCAGAGCAACTTGTAAATTTGTAGAATTCACGCTATATTATACTGCAGTGGTTGACCTCTTGTACCATCTGCAACCGCAGCTTTGAAGCCGGATATTGCAAAACTTGGCCTTTAATCCTATCACAAATTGCCAGTTGTAGAAAAGTGATTTCTTCGGATCTTTATATGTTATTATTGCAACATGCATACATCCGCCAATAGCTTAAAGACTGAAGAAAAACGAAGCTTTAAAGTAGTGTAAAGTTAAAAGCAATTTATCCCTTTAAAAAAGAAACACTGCAGATGATGGGTTGTAGGGGATATATGTGAGAGAGAATGGCATAAAACCGGTAATCTCATCGATTTGTTTTTATTCAGCTGTTTAACGTCAGAGTAAATTGGATGCTTTTGATGAATAAATGAATTTTATTTTGTTTCTTTTCGCATAAAGGTAGTTGCATTGCCTAATTAATATATTTGCAACATTCGATGACATTGTGGCCTCAATAATACGTATTTTTAAGAAAAGGTGAGAGAGAGGGAACAGCATAATTGAAAAAGAAAAAGCTGAATAAATGCCATATGTCTTACTTCAGCCAGACACTGTAAGCATGCCAATTTTCAAGAACATTCCCCCATCCTAAACTGCTTTCCATGGACAAATTTTCGCCATTTTCTAAAAAATGCTTAATGATTTTGACTAAAATATATTTGAGAGATATTAATGCGACGAATTAAACGCACATCTGGAATTTGCTGTGTATAGTATAATGCGAACTTCCCTTCATTCTATTTATCGAAATATTCCATATTGCAAGTTACATTTTCCCTTTGAAAAGGAAACACTGCGGATGATGAGCTGTACGATATGTATGAGAAAGTAGGATAAAACCGAGTATTTTGTTTTATTACCTGATCTCATAATTTGTTTTTATTTGCCTGTTTAAGCCTCAGAGTAAATTGTTGAATAATGGAATTTTATTTTGTTCCTTTTCGCATAAAACTAATTGCATTACCTAATTAATATATTTGCCTATGACTTGGGGACCGCAAGAACAGATGTTATGGCACCATTGTCCAAGTGCCACACACTTTCTTTTACAAGAGCAAATCTCACATTGTTTTTTCTGTTTCCGTTCATATTTTCCAGATGTTTTCACCATTTAGATTGAACAAAATAGTCTAGAAACTAAAATTTAGATATCCTAACTACCATAAATGTAGTAACATTTAAAGCAGCTTCATAATGCACAGTGAGGGACAGGTGAAATTAGCAAAAGGCAGGAATATTGACCTATGCACGATCTTTGGGAGTGACATTTGAATGATTTTCCTTTCAGATTATGAAATTGGGCATTTTTACTTTCTCTGCATATCTTTGTATCTGGAAGCTAGAGGAAGTGTTTGTATTTCAAACATTCGATATCGAGATGCCATCGGAAATACATGTTTTGAGGTTAACTAAACTCCAAAAGAGAATTTTTAAGAAAAGTTGTTTGAGAGAGAGAACAACATAATTCAAAAAGGAAAAGTTGAATAAATACCAGATGTCTTACTTGAGCCAGACACTGTGTAAACATGCCGATTTTCAAGACAATTCTCCTACTCTAAACTCCCTTTCCATTGACAAATTTTCGCCATTTTCTAAAAAAAGCTAACGTTTTTGACTAAAATATAATACATTTGAGAGATATTAATGCGACGAATTAAACGTATATCTTGTATTTGCTGTGTATAGTATATGAAATTCCCTATTCTGATTGTCGAAATATTCCATATTGCAAGTTACACTTTCCCAAGCACGTCATCTCACGGACATACTTGAAAGTTTGCGATTCTTCCTTTTGTCTTACCACCCCGTTACCATAAATGAAAATTTAAATTACATTTCCGCATACTGCAATATAACAAAACACTCGCTGCTCCATTTAAAATCATTCCCAGGCAAAATATATCGTGAGTAACGTAACGTGGATAGGTAACAATCACTATATATTTGTCATGAGTAAGAGAAAGTCATGCGGATGTATCACATCAGTCCACCCCCTCCATAAAGAGTAGTTAGTAACCTATGGGAGATTATTTACTAAACACCCTACGAGCAAGAAGTACCCCTGAAACAGCAGGAAAGTTGAAGCCGTGCTTCTGAGTCTGCTAATAAAGTAATATATAAACATAGGTTTCTGACAGCTACCTTAAGAAATTGTGCATAACCACGTTTTAAACATACTTTTCCCGTAAACTCGTTTTTCCCTCAACAGCTATAGGTCACTTTAACTTACTGCATTCCAGTGGAAAGGGTTCTTGGGAGAATTTATAGGAACATCAGTTATTGAAGCAGGGAAAAATGTAATATTGCAAAAGTTTCAGAAAGTATAATAAAAGCTGCGGCCGAGAAGTGTGTGTAAAGGCGCTAAATAAATGGGAAACAATAGCAAGAGGAAAGGAAAGAAAAGCGCCCCGTTCCTTTCTTCAACACCGAAGGAAAAACCACAAAATTACAAGCTTCGGAATTCGCACCCATGGTAGTATAATGTGGCGGTGCTGACAAGCTCTATTCTACTGGATGACCTATGGATAGAAAAAAGGAATTCTTTTACAACTATAAAACTTGAATAGACTTTTAACCAAGTATTATATTAAAGCATTATAATATGTGTAGTTTAGAAAGCCAGAATCACTGATATCCCTAGAAGAATAGTTACTCTGGTCAATAATGATAAGAGTACTTAGCGTTACGGAAGTTCTGTATTAAAACGCTTCTGATTTTATTCAATCATCCACTGCGACAATGTATACTTAACTGAGCAAGATGGCTCAGGCGGTAACGTCCGTGGCCCGCATTCGGGAGATCCCGGGTTCAAATCCCGTGAGCCGACCAATCTGACTGACGTTTTTTCGTGGTTTCCCTCAGAGTCTAAGGTAAATGCGGATTGGACCACGACCTAAAAGTAGCACCTTAAGTTTTAAACAACAGTAAAAATGAAAAATAGGCGGTAATAGCGAATGCTGTGACATCTATTCCAGACAATGAAAGCAGGCAGACTGAACTGCACCCTAATGCCATCTGCACAGCATGAAGCAGAAGATCCGGCTGCTCTGCGCTAGGGTTTCTGTGGACACGACGAAGGGATGAGACCTAGAAGGTTAACTGTCCGCCATTCTAATGCCATCTGCACGGCACGAAGCAGAAGATCCAGGTGTGCACTAGGTCTCTGTGGACATTCGAAGCGGGTGGTACAGGGATGAGACCTAGAAGGCTAACTGTCCGCCTTTCTATGTGAGGACGGCGGTTGGACTGGACGGCACCCTAATGCCATCTGCACGGCACGAAGCAGAAGATCCAGCTGCTGGCTGTGGACACGTCGAAACGGGTGGTTACATGAGACCTAGAAGGCTAACTGTAAGCCTTTCTAT
The DNA here is from genome assembly GCA_030765065.1 of Deroplatys truncata. Lineage (NCBI taxonomy): Eukaryota > Metazoa > Arthropoda > Insecta > Mantodea > Mantidae > Deroplatys > Deroplatys truncata. Next base: position 144,910,182 of record CM060988.1, on the reverse strand, counting down.
GTGAGGACGGCGATTGGACTGGACGGCAACCTAATGCCATCTGCACGGCACGAAGCCGAAGATCCAGGTGTGCACTAGGTCTCTGTGGACACTCGAAGCGGGTGGTTACAGGGATGAGACCTAGAAGGCTAACTGTCCGCCTTTCTATGTGAGGACGGCGGTTGGACTGGACGGCAATCTAATGCCATCTGCACGGCAGGGGCCAGGGGATCCGGTTGCTATGCGCTAGGGGCTCTGTGGACACGACGGAGCGGCTGGTTACAGGGGTGAGACCTAGAAGGCTAACTGTCCGCCACACCTCTATCTAAGAGTTATCCACTAACAGATCCGTCGTGATATGACCCTGTAGTTAAAGCGACGTAATTTAGAGTAATAATGTATACCTACCATTTTTGTCTTCTCTCCGTTAGCCCTTTCTCTCTCTCCCTCTCTCTCTCACCAGTCTGTACTTATACTAGGGAACAAATGTAATCTTGGAAACTATTCATCCGATTTAAATAATTTCATCAGTGGTAGGTTCATGAAACAGACTTAATAAAAATGTATAATTATTTAAAAAGAAAATTAAATATTAAAACGATATTTTACGATCACTGCCATGTGTGTAACAATTCTGAGTGCTCATGTTTCACAGGGCATCATGGTCTTTCTGAGCTGTTTTGAGTTGTCAAGTTTGTTTAGGTAGTTAGGTTGACAGTTCGGATACAACCACGGATGTTAACATAAAGAGGGTGTTCAACATACGCCTTCATTTCCCTCAAAATGGCTTATTTTATGTGTTTGGCAGATAAACGTGATCTACAGTCTTACTTATAAAAAGCCATTTATATCAAACTGTTTAACGTCACGGCTAGGCACGTTACATGACTGAATGTGTGTTATCCAGGTGGGTTTGAAATTTCCAAGAGAAAAGCAAAGTCGCAACTGTCGGACGCACTTCGGCGTCAAGAGCAATTATAGTTAAGTTCTATGCATTGAGGGATCTAGCTTCAGATTTACCTGAGAAACTATCAAGCAGTCAAATGCAAACGACTTGCAAGTTTCAGGAGCACAAGGTGCAGAGCCCATAATAAGAGTTCACTTCTCTGCAACTGAAGTATTTTATTGTAGACTAGATATGTAAACATTTGCGGAAACTATCTTGTTGCTAATTTTCTTGTAGGTGCAAGGGGGATATGGTAGGCTTTAAGCCATAGTCAAATCTTTTAAGAGCTGGATGCTATATGGAGCATTCCATTCTTTTTGCATGTTCAGGACATTAAAAAATAAATAATAATATAAAAAATAACGAATCCCTATTTGAGAAAAGGTATTATTGGAAAATTGAAACAAATAGCCAGTAATATCTCGGAAATGGTTCACTCCACAAAAACAATGCATGAGACATAAATTGTGTGTTTTAACGAGATCTACATTTTTTGTCCAGTAACATTTTGTCTACCTCTTACGGTTTACCAATTATGCAAAAGTCATTCAGAATGAAGAGGACTTTTGGGGACATTCTCAGAAAATTCAAGATATGCATTTTATTTGCCATGAAAATATCCTTAACATATGATATTTTAATCAAAATCGTAATAGCCATTTTTGAGAAAAATAAAAATTTTCTAAAAATGTTCCATGTTAAGGGTAGTCTGGAGTAGGGAGATTTGCTTGCAAAATCTTCCTGTCGCAACCTTGGAAGATAATAATCTCAAATATCAAGCTTGGTATTTATCAGACTTTTCGTTGTTGAGCTATTCTGTTCACAGAGACAGATACACGGACGCACACGTTTCCAAAAATGGTTTAATTGGATTCAGGGCACATCAAAACGTGTATTTACAGTGAAATCTCGGTATCGAATTTTTCGGGTGGAATGCAATACTTCCACTACTTACTATACGTAGTAGAGAAAGTAAAAAATTGGACAGACGATGCAACTGTGCTTCGTTGCGACTTAGGTAAACGCGTTCGAGACATTCAGTAGCCCCCCTCCAAGGACATTAGTATCGATGCATTCCCTGACTAACGTTAGAAATGGGACTGTTAGTTCAGTTAACGCCATTCGCTGCTAAAAAAGTTCGTGATTTCAACTTTATAATCTTAGAATTCATGGGGAAATTTACCATTTGATTTGCACTTAACGGTGAGAAATGCACATAGGTCCGTAAAGAAATAGTGTTACTCTTTCTGATGGTTGATGCAAATAATAATAATAATAATTAATTCATAAGCTGTTTCATGCCTCTGAAAGTTTGCTTACTACGACAAAATACACATGCGACTACAGCGCGGAACCTAAACACCTCTATAAACTGAAGCTTTCCATAAGTGTTAACAAAAAGATGCGGGATGCGGAAAAACATTGTGCAGAAAATTGTAGAGTGTAAAGACAGTACCAAAATAACCATTTGAGGGTAGGAACAAGGGGTCGCAGAAACTTCTATACTGCACTACATTCGTTAATCCTAGCAATACCAACATATTTTTTTTGTAACAAGAACTACCAAGGTGCCAAAAATTGCCCACCTCATTAAATTTACATTTTTAGTGCAAATTTTAAATTTAAAAATGCTAACTCCTGAACACTTTTTTTAATAAACTTGTACATTATTTGTGCTATTTTGTGAAGTAATATATAATTTATAATACCTATACATCAAGTTGAAAAAAAAGTTCACATCGCATGACTCAAAAATGGGTATTATTGTTTACTCCACTGATACATTATCATCTCAGCAAGATGCATTTGCACAAACGATTTTGACGTCTGCATATTTTTACACGAATTATGTCGAAATTATCACATCTTATGCTGATCTTTGTCACATTATGAATAGTTTCCTTGTTAAGACCTTCTCTGACACACACATGACACCGTCTCTTCATTGGAGGTTCTGTTTGTGTTCGGATGGTTGAATTCTGAAGCTGCCTCCCAAGTATGAACTCCATAGGTTTTAGTTGTCATTTGTTGTCCATGGAGATTTTGGGAACGTTCTTCTACGAGTGTATTGCACCAGGAGTTTACCCAATTGGAGATACATTTTCCTGGTTTTGGCTTTACCTTTTTTTGTACGAAGGCACATTCTGGATGTAGAGAGCATATGAGTTGATAGCCCATATGTCGATGGGTGTGTAAAACACAGGCATAGGCCATCCTCTTGTACCTCGTTTTGTTGTGTAGGCCCAGGCCATCTGGTTCATGGAGTTGACATCATCTTTAGTTGAGTTGCAATATAGATTTTTATGCGCCTTCTGTGTTCCATTTCTACTCTAGCATCCCGATGTTGGGCAGACAGCACCAGTAGATTTGTTTTAGGCTTCTCCTTAGTAATAGGAAACAAGAGTAACCGGAGATTCCTTAAAGGTGGGGACTGTGAAAGCAAACTTGGAAGAATATAGCTCCCAGCCAACTGTTGTGTTCAATTCCATGGGAATATACATTGTTAGATTTCAGAGTTCCAACCAAGCTTAACTTGTAATCGGTATAAAGCTCGTCCGCCAACGGAATAGAAGTGTAATACCGATCAGTAGTCACGTTGTAGCCTGTATTTCTTATAGGCTCCACCAATCTTTTGACAACTTCATGTGGTCGTCGCTCCTCGACAGGTTGGTTATCTTTTCCTGCATACGCTTCTATCTTGGTTATATATCCCTCTATTGCTCCAGTCAGCATTCTGATAAGGATCCCATATTTTCCAAGCTTATCCTTCATAAAAACTTTGAGAGACAACGACTCCTGAAAAGGGACATTTCATCTGTCGTGTGGTTCTATCGAAAGAAATTTGGGAATGTTTCATTCACCTTCTCAAAGACTTCTCTCATTGGTGCAAACTTGTCCCTTTCACGTCTATTTAGTATTCTTGACATCAAACCGTAGAATTGATAGCCGTAGAAAACTTGACCCACTCATTATGCCAATGTATATGGCTCTTCCGAATAAATTTGATCATAAGCCATGTATTGAAATATTCTGATCACTGTTAACTCCAATCAGAAGCAAGATGCTAATAAGTGTATATATTTCACTACCACGTGTACGAGGAATTTTCTTTCTAACTGCCGCTTCATTGGAATGCTTGACTAAATACTAACAAATTATGGTGTAAAGAACTTGTGAAATGAGTCCACGATACCTGTAGTCTTTCCTTCTTGTGTAATTCCCCGTTGTTGCTGAATGATGTTAGCAAGGTCTCTTTTGGATTGTCTTGGTACATCCGAAAGATATACTCTACCAATAGTGGTAGAACTAGCTCTATCCGCTGCATTTATAACGTCATCTCTATAGTCTTCTTCACTCGAAGATCACTCGTTTTCATCAACCTCTTCCGTATTATCTGGCTCACTATGACATAGTTCCTCCATACCCTCTGGCGGATCAGATTCTAGTAGTCTTAACATTTCATTTTCATTCGTTATAAGGCTCGTATCCTTAAAATAATTCTTGCTTTTACTCATTTTGTGCATAGAATGTTACTAACCGAATCTTATATTGTAGAAAAATGCTGGTAGATCAACAACAGCTTTAGCCATTACAACATAGAACAGTTATTATGAAAAAAACATACAAACACCATTAGAAAATGTTACTAACTGAATCTTATTATTGTGGAAAAAATCAGTATGAAACAATTATAAAAAACAGATTCTGCCCACCAACATCTTTTTAGACAAAATTGGAAGAAATTCTATATAAAAGAATTTTGTAATGTATCTGACAAATAGAAAAAGCATGAAAACGTAACAGTTCATTTGGTGGGAGAATTTAAGAAAGCAAAAATAGGTGGGCATTGTTTACCCACCCTTGGTATTGCAAGGGTTAATCCGTCATGTTAGTCTCCGATTGTGAAACCTGCTTGTCACGCGTCTTATTAAACAAAATGCACTCTTGTACAGCATTATAGTCACTGTCATTAGGAGTCTGATGTTCAGTGACTCATTTGCGTTTGAATCCTTACGGGATAGTACGGTAAAACCGTACTCTTGTCTTGTTCAGTACAAAGCGTACAGTACAGCACCCGCATTTAATATTTTCTCATTGTGTACCAGTACTCATAGTTGACACAGTACGTACATCCCCCAGGGGCTCGCCTTATGTGAATATGGGTTTGGCGTACCCGGGGTGCCCGAGCCTTTCATCGCCATCATCATTCCTCCACCCCCGTCCGTCGAGGTGAGTGTGTCCTCATGACCGGGGACTCATGGTAGGCTCTCGTGCGTTCTTTGCATTTCGTTCCGTGCCGCCCCTCGCCATCGTTTCTTTCTTGTCTAGTCACTTTCCGAACATTTCGCACCACAACCATTCACACATCTCGTTTTCTTCCTCGCCGGCCTACCTTGCGTGCGAAACGCCCACAGGCTTTGGTTTATTTTCCCATTTGATTTATTTTAATCCTCCGTGGACACAGTCTGACGGATACCCGCGCACTGGGTGCGCAGCAGGGTGAGTGCGTAATGGCGTCATCCCCACCACCCGGTCGTCATGTAGGGTTTGTGTTCGTATCCGCCGTTCAACTGCAGTCCCGCGGGGTGCCATTGCATGAGCTGCAGACTTCCCACGGCGATTGAGTCCCTCTGTTTATGTTATGGGAGATGTGACCCTGGAATGATACTGGTATAGATAGGCCACTCACCCAAGCCGGGGTAACGCCCGAGAAGTCGGAGCCCGAGGTCGGAGACGGTTGCAATGGTGGAGTATTTCTCTCGCTATGGAGTCCTCTTTTTCCATACTAACAAGCGCCGAAAAGTATTTTTAACAGTAGTACCATTGCCATCTGGTGGTTACTTGGTCATTACACGAACAGAAGCAGGACAAAGTTTTGAGAAGGTGAACGCTTTTATTATTCAGAAGGGCATTGGCGCTGTTGCTGGTGCGGTACAGTCCTGCACTCAACTTCGGAATGGTTCATTGTTGGTTCAAACCAAGTCCGATGCACAAAGTAAGTCCTTGTTGCGTGCCAGCTTCTCCACGGTTATCCCATCCGTGTTGAGAAGCACCGCACTTTGAATTCCTGTAGAGGCGTCGTCACCACGCATAGCCTCGATGGTATATCGGACGAGGACCTGGTCGAATATCTTTCAGACCAAAAGTTGACAGCGGTTCATCGAGTGCAGGCTAAACGCGACGGAGTGTTGGTACCCACTCGTACCCTGTTTATAACTTTCGATGGCGTCGATCAGTCCACGAGTATTTCTGCAGGGTACGAACGTATTGCGGTGAGGCCCTATATTCCTAGACCTCTGCGTTGTTTTAAATGCCATCGTTTTGGGCATACGCAAGTCTCTTGTAAGAGTGCCGTTACCATCTGTGCCTCATGTAGCAGGGCGCCACACGATGGTACCTGTTCATCCGCCCCGTCAGCGTTAATTGCAAAGGGTCTCATTCTGCGTCATTTGCCGACTGTCCGCAGTACTTCGACGAGAAGGCGATCCAGGAGATCCGGGTAAAGGAGAAACTCTCCTCCGCTGAAGCTCGGTGGCGTTACCATGCGCGCCAACCTTCGCTCCTGCAATCGGGTACATTTAGTTCTGTTGTTGCCTCGCCAGTACTCCGGAAGGATGCCGAAACACAGACCTGGACCATGACTGCATTGACCGCCACTACCATCCGGCCGTCCATTTCTGGCACAGTTATCAAGCCATCTAAAGCTGGTCCTAAGGTACTGCAGTGACAAGGCACTGAGAAGAAATCAAAGCAGAAACTTCGTAGGGAAGCTTTTCTTAAATACCCTCCGCGTGCGTGCGGTGAGAAAAGTTCACCTTCTCCTCGAAGGTCGCAGTCCAGGATGCTCAGCGGTACCCTTCACCCATTGCCACCCAGAACCGATTCTCGGCGCTTGAATCGGTTTCTGGCACTGAGCGCGTGGGTCCTCTCTTTGCGGAGGCTATGGAGTCTGACCAACTCCATACCAAAAGCCCGAGCCCCAAGGTTAAGCAGAAGGTTATTTTGAGCCGCCCTTCTAAGTAGACAGTTTATCCCTTTTATTCATGGCTATCCTGGCATGGAATTTACGTGGTGTACTACCACATAGGGCGGAACTGCAACTTTTATTGCGTTCCCATTCACCTATGGTCTTGTGTTTGCAGGAGACCAAGCTTCACCCTCACGATCCTTTTGTTCTCCGAGGGTATACTCCGGTTCGCTACGATCTTGCACCGGATGAGGGTTCTGCTCATGGAGGTGTCATGCTATTAGTGCCTAATGACGTTCATTTTCAGACTCTCGCACCTACGTCCGACTTGCAAGCTGTTGTCGTTAGGATTCAATTACCCGGTTTTTTCTTTTCTCTTTGCTCCATTCATTCACCTCCATCGTCTCCCCTCGCTAACGCGGACATTCGAAATCTCCTGTCGGCTCTCCCAACACCATTTCTTCTGTTGGGAGATTTTAATGCCCATCACCCCCTGTGGGGTTCGCCTAGAGCTTGTGCAAGGGGAACGTTTCTTTCCGACATTTTTTCTCAGTTCAACCTCTCCATCCTCAATACAGGTGAGCCTACGTTTCTTTCTGATTCTTCTGGTACATTTTCTCACTTGGACCTTGCCGTTTGCTCCATCCAGATTGCTTGTCGTCTGCAGCGGAACGTCTTCGCTGACACCCACTCCAGCAATCATTACCCCTGCATCGTTTCTCTTCTGTCTCACCACGTCCAGCATTCCAGAGCACCTACTTGGCAATTCCATAAAGCCTACTTGAGACTGTATTCCAGCCTTGTGGGTTTTGAGGACCAGTCCTTCACTGACGTTAACCAAATGGTGCAACATCTTACCTCTACGATTCCATCTGCCGCCGAACGTACAATTCCCCGTTCGTCCTCCCCCCTCGACGTATTCCTGCTCCGTGGTGGACCGAGGACTGTCAGGATGCCGCTCCTGCTCGTAGAACTGCGCTTAGGGTATTTCGGCGACACCCTACACTTGATAATTTGGTTACTTTTAAACAGTCGTGCGCCAGCGCTCGTCGCATTATTCAGGATAGCAAGAAGGCGTCCTGGACTCGTTTTGTCGAGTCTTTGAATCGCTTCACGCCTTCCTCTGTTGTTTGGGATAAAGTTAGTCGCTTCCCCGGTAAAGTGTCGCATTGTACTTTGTCTGACTTTCAGGTTCCGAATGCCTCCATAGTGGATCATTGCTAACATTTTGGGTGCTGCGTTTGAGGCGGTTTCCAGTTCTGACCATTATTCCACCGGCTTTCGCACTCTCAAAGCCGGACTGGATTCCGAGTCCTATAGTTTTCGGTCTGCTAATCAGGAGCGTTATAATGAATTTTTCACAATGAGGGAGCTGGAGCACGCTCTCCATTGCTCTAGGCACTCAGCTCCTGGGCGGCATTCATGTCCTGATGAAGAAACTTTCAGCCGAGAGTAAGCTCTTTCTCTTACAGGTCTACAACCGTATTTGGCAAGACGGCTTTTTTCCTTCCGTTTGGCGCGAAGCCACCATTGTCCCTTTACTTAAGCCTGGGAAGGATCGCCAACTTCCTTCCAGCTACCGCCCTATCTCCCTCACCAGTTGCATTTGCAAGGTGATGGAGGGCTTGATCAACGGGCGATTGACATGGTGGCTTGAGTCTCAGAAACTTCTAGCGAACGCTCAATGCGGATTTCGTCGCCATCGCTCTACCGTCGATCATCTGTGTGTGTCGACGCATATTATGGATCGATTTCTGAGAAAGTGTCAAACAGTAGTTGTGTTTTTTGACCTGGAGAAAACTTATGACACTTATTGGAGGGGCGGCATTTTACGTACACTCCACGCATGGAGTCGTCTTCCCATATTTCTTCGGGAGTTTGTGACGGATCGCGTCTTTGGTATACGTGTGGGCTCGGTTTTATCTAGTCGTTTTATTAAAGAGAACGGTGTACCGCAGGGCTTTTTACTCAGTATCACACTTTTCGCGATTGCTATCAACCCCATTGTTGATTGTATCCCCCTGGCATTTCATCATCCCTTTTCGTTGATGATTTTGCCATTTATTGCAGTTCATGGCGGACCTGTCTACTCGAACGCCGTATCGACCGTCTCTACGCCTGGAGTAACGCCAACGGCTTTACTTTCTCCGTCTGTGTGAAGTTCTGGCGCCGGAAGGCTTTCCCTTCGCCCTCTCTCCATATTGGGCGGGCGAGTCAGACGAGGCGAAATTTTTGGGGTTGATCTTTGACCGAAAGCTGAGCTGGACTTAGCACATTTCGTTTTTAAGAGGAAAGTGTGACCCTTCTCTTAATCTTTTACGTGTTTTAAGACGCATATTCTGGGGAGCTGATCGGGCCGTCCTTCTGCGTCTTTATCGCTCTTTAGTCCGATCCAAGCTTGATTACGGGTGCACGTCTATTCGTCGGCACGTCCATCTGTGTTACGTCTATTGAATGCCATTCACCATCGTGGCATAAGAGTCGCTACAGGGGCCTTTCCAACTATCCCTGTACCCAGTTTATGTGCTGAAGCTGCAGAGCCTCCGCTGTCCTTCAGGCGTGAGATGCTTTTGTGCAGCTATGCATGTCGAGTCTCAAGCTTGCCTGACCACCCGTCATTCGAGTTATTTTTCGAGGATTCACTTGATCGGCAATGTTTAGTTAGCTCCTCTGCATTGCTCCCTCCAGGGGTTCGATTTCGCCAGCTTTTTCAGTATGGACATTACGCCAACGCCGGCCCTTCCCAGAGGGGAATCGCGGTTTCCTCCTTGGTTGCGCGTTGAGGCCCACTGTCACCTTGGGTTAAGTCTATGCCGGAGAACTCGACCCCTTTTTCAGTCCTTAGATCCGCCTTTTTGAGTTTCAGGCGCAATTCGGGGAATGCCATTTTTATATACTGAAGGGTCTAAGACTGATGTTGGAGTAGGGTGTGCTTTTATTTTTGCTCGCCATAGTTTTACCTTCCGTTTACCTGGCAATGCTCGATTTTTACCGCCGAACCTTTTAGTATTTATCAATACGTTTTATACATTCAGCGGCACGATTTACGCCACTGTGTTGTTTGTACGGACTCTCTGGGTGCCCTTCAGACTATTAACGCGCTGTACAATTACCAACCGTTCTTACAGCGCATACATGACCTGCTCCACTCGCCTCTGCCATCAGCGCCTCCTTCATGTGAATTCCAATTCATGTGGGCATCTCAGGGAACGAGTCTACCGACGCCGCTACCAAATCGGCAATTTAATCGCCCAGAATTTTTACCTCTGTTGTTTCCTCCACTGACTTCTATGTTCTTTTACAACACCGCATCCTCTCACTTTGGTGCTATGAGTGGACGCCGGGGGAACAATTTGCGGGAGGTTAACCTCTCCGTTAGTCTGGGGTACCTCTTCTCGTTCTTCTCTTCGGGAAGAGGTACTTTTAGCTCGTTTACGAATCGGACATTGCCTTTTTAGTAATGCATACCTGCTCAGTGGTGACCCCGCACCACTCTGTGAGCAGTGTGATGCGCCCTTAACGGGGCGTCACATTTTAACAGAGTGTCAAGTTTTAGCTCCATTGCGCGTTTGTGTGGGTCTGCCTGTTGGCATAGCCAACGTTTTGGCAGACGACGCGCATGCTCTAGAATGTCTTTTACGTTTTATAAGTGACAGTGGTTTTAATCGGCGCATTTGATGCGTTGAACGTCTTTTAGCTTTGTGATTTTATATTGTCTGTTTTAATGGGGCTCCTCCCCGGCGGTCATATGGCTCTTATTTCCCTTGCGTTCTACAGTTCTGGACACGTTGTTATACTCTTTTCTTGTTTTATTTACTATGGTTTAGTGTGGTGTAATTTAGAATTTACTGTCTTGTTTTTAGTGTTTTAGACTAAGCGGGTTTGTGTCCCGTATTTTAGTTATGGATTTTAAATTGTATACTTCGTAAGGGCGCTGATGACCTTAGCTGTTTGGTGCCCTTAAGCCCCATTAGATCATCACGGTACATACACACTTGTGTGAGTTACATATCAGTTATGTTCATGCAATATTCCTGTAACTGTGCTGCATCTGCGGCCTCATACTCCTAACCTCTAAGTTCTTAGTTTGGCACTGCCTCTCTGCTCTACAGTTTTCTCACTTTGTTTTCTGCAACCTGTGTAATTAGGGTTGCTAATTTGTTGCTCTTTATGGGTTTACAATGCGTGAGACGTAATATCTAAATGTATTGTAGCAAATCCTGTTTCTTTGTTCTTTTCCCCAGTTTTTTTATTTAAATTTATTTTAAGTTGCTTGAACTCGCTAGTCATATCGCGACTCCATAAGGATATAAACCACTATAATAAATTACATTGTAAATGTACATAAGTTAGGCTACATTATAATTTGGCGTATATCCTAGTTTGTGTAATTTCTTTAAACACTGGATTGCTGATGACGTCACTCATGTCCGGAACTTCACAATCTGGTCTTGCACTCGTATGGTAATGACAATCCAGGATCATATTGAGGTACAGTAAATGGACGATTACAGAAGTTAAAAAGTGGAGGAGGATCATGGGATATAAGGTAGGAGTGGGTGATGGCTGTGTGTCCTATGGGTAATCGTGTGAGGGCAACCTGGTCCTTGCGAGGAAGGGAAATTGCTGGGTATTTAGGAGAACGAGGAGAGTAGATGCCGTGTATTTTACTTGTAGATGAGCTGTTCCAATGCTGCTTCCATATCTGAGTGACCTTCTCGTGGATGTATCCGAGGAAGTCATAGTATGGTATTCTACAGTACTTTGGAGGATGCTTGGTGGCCTCTTTAGCTGCAGCATCAGCTTCCTCATTCCCTTGGATACCGACGTGAGACGGAGTCCAGATAAGTTTGATATGTTTATCAAATTGAATTGCTGTATTGCATAACATTGATAGTTCTGCAACCAGGGGCGAGACGGAGAGTTTTTGTAATGTAATGCTAACAAGGCACTCATAAAACCCGTGAATATTACAAAGGAGCCATACTGTGTGTTGTCTAGGAAGTATTCCAGGGCAAAGCGAATTACACATACGGAGGGTTATTCACAATCTATGTTAACAATATCAGACGAGCACAAAAGCTCCGCGCTGAAACATGTGGAACCGAATGAAAGTTCAGCAGTATGAATTTATCACAGTATGCTCAGTTATGTGCTCTTGTTCTTGCTGCATCAAATGGCGTAAAAAATAGAACCATTCTGATAAGGGTACATTATTGCCCTTTTCGATGCAAAATACTAAGTAGTGCAAGAGGCGTGATTTTACCATATCCAAGAAACTGATATCATGTGCACTCAACAAAAAAGGTAAGGCTAGATCCAAAGGGCTAGAAACAGGGAAATCCACGACCGGCCATCAGTCAGTCAGCCCCGGAGATAATTTGGAAGGTGAAGGACCATGCCTCTGCAACTCAAGAGGGTCATTGTACTGTAATTAGGGACTTCTGTTGCTACTGTGAACACCATAATCAACCAGGTTTTGAATCTAGAAAAGTGCCATAAGAGACGGGGATATAAGCTGTTGCCTAAACACATTGCAGAACGTGCCACTAACAGTAGAAAGCTGTATGAACGATACCTAGCTGGTGAAAAGTGGAGGTTTGTTGTCTTTTTAGATGAGTCTTATGTTTATCTAAGTTACTGCAACAAACCCTGGGCTATATATTATCGATCAAGAGGAGAAAAAAATTGAAAGTTGGTATAAGGAAACTAACGAAAACTTCCGCAATGGTCTCGTAATAAGAAGGTACAGTTACAATAGTAAATTAACCATTCGTCGTGTACATAAACATGTGAAAATCAACTTAGGATGTTATCAGACTAACATCCTAATATCAATTTTCCATACAGAAATCCCTGCTCTCTATGGTGCAGATATAAATGAAGTCTGGCTGCATCAGGATAAGGTATAAAGCCATACGTCTGCTGCTTCAACCTACAGATTTTTGGAGAACATGGAGAAATGGGAATACCTTCCATACCTTTCAGCTACATCTGTGTTAAGTCATCTGATGCATCACTGATGGAGTTTTGTGCATTTGAGTTACTGAAAAGAGCCCTTGGAAGCAGACGGCCGCGAACTTTGGATGATCTCTAGAAAGCCGTCAAGAGGAATGGAATAAACTGGACATCCCTCTATTTCGTAGCAGTTTGCTCCAGTGGAAGCTGTACTGCAGATTGATAGTTCAAACTAAAGATAGAACATCACTGCTGGTGAAGGTCATGGTTTTTTACAAGATAAAGGGGTCTTCGTTTGTTAACAACCCTCTGTAGCTCACTCGTGTAGGTAGATTGTGTAGCATTGCAACCGCAGTTGTAGTCAAGTTTAGAGCCATCAGTATAATCGGAAATAAAGGTGAATTTGATGTGAGGGGATGTTGAAACATATTTCGCAATGTAGAGCTCTCAGTAATGAATTTGCTTTTCTTTAGAATTAATGGTCTTACCTACAATTCATACGTAAATAGGAGAATGGAATAGGGCGCAAATGAGATGAAAAGTTCAGTAGAATTCTATTTTTGATCCAAAGAGAAAAGACAGGAAAAAAGAAATAACTAAATAAACCTAAAGATAAAGCACAGCTAAATAATCGCGATGTAAGATTGAATGTAAGAATAAGCGTATCGTTACGGTATTTGCCGAAGGGAAGTGGTCCTTGCCATGATAATGAAAACTTTTACGACTGTTAACACTTATAGGGCTTAAGACTTGCAGCATTTACTTACCGAATACGGCACAGTAAAGCTGATGTCAACATAATCTCTTGTTCACAAAGAAATTTCTGAAAATATGTATTCATCTAAATAGAAGGCTCAGGTGGTCTTTAGAGCGGTTCTGGACTTAACAGAGCGGATAAAATAGCCGTGTACACTGACCTGTTAATTTTTTGCAAATACAAGTTTGTTGTTGGAATTATTGCAGCTATAACACGGAACAAGAATGAATGTTGCTGCTTTTCATTATGAAAAGATCGCTTATGGCAAGGTGTGTTCTGTGATCTAGAACACAATGTCCTAGAAGACTAACTGCCACACTTCCGGCAGTGATTTCGCCGCAGGACGAGAAGGTAAATAAAAGAACGGAGCGTTATTAAAGTATAGACGCAAATGTGTAATATAGCACAGGGTTTCGCTAGAGATTTTGCAGTAAGAATAACGACATTGAAGGTTCAGAAACATTCTATGAGGCAGGTCACGTACGAGTTACAAGACTGGCTGTGAAATGCTTGAATAAAAACAGACCAAAGTATACACATCTATGATAGCCAGTTTCACCTAAATGGTAAGTAAATTCCAGAGGAAGCAACGATAATTCTGCTAAACTGGACATGTATAAGTACTTCTAACATGTTTACAAATTTAATTTCATCTAAATAATTCATAAAGTAATTTTGGCCCATTTTTAATAAGCCCGAACCGTGCAGATCTTTAGTGAATGATGTCCATTCAGCAGGGAATTCGATCTTTAGTATTGACGGGTAAACCGTGAATAATAAAATTGTTCAAAGCTAACGCTTTTATCCTATGAAATGTGAACTAACAGCTCGTTTCAATGAACTCGTGAGTCTTAAGTTTATAGCGACTTGACAAAAGCCTTGGATTGAGCAACAGTTGCCACATTTACTGATAGGTTCTTTCAGAAGTTCACAGCAAACGACACTTTATCAGTTGAGTTCTGGAAGTTGCAAGGGATGGAAGTTTGCCTTTAACAATGTGGTGTTTGTTAGTGGTAAGTTATTCAGTATAGTTGTGCATACCTCACAACGGTGTATTTTTCTGAATGGTGCGTGTGTGAAATACTCCGTTACAGTTCTAGCACGTAAACATAATCTTGTGCATAAAGCCAAGCGTACATGGTCTTTTATTTTATTTTAACAAAAACGAACTTCAACAATGTTGTGCTTTGACTGAAGAAAAACAAGACGAAATAGAATGAATTTCCAATAAAGATAATCGTGTTCAGCATATTGCATTGCAGGAAAGTCAAGGATGTATGTGCATAGTTTTCGATAGCATTTCAGTTAATTTTTCCTTAATTTCCTGGCTGTTTATGCGTACTGCTTAAAAATTCTCACGTTTTCTAATTTATATGCACATAATCTAATGTTTGGAAAGGGAAGGAATCGGAATATAAACTATTGAAACCCTCGAAGACTGCAGTAATACGCTAATAAAAGTTTATTTAAGCGCTAGATTATTTTAAAGGAACCATTCATTGAACAGGTTTGTATTCCTCCGAAATAATGCAATAAGAAGTACAAAGGTTTAATAAAGCTCTTATTGAGTTAATAATACGAAACTTCGTCAGTAACAAAAACAAATTAAGCAGCTTTAAATTTCTGTAGCCACGGAGAATGTTTAGCCCATTATAAGAGGTCGCACGTGAAAATCTTAAATGTGGTAATAAAACTAGGAACCCAGAAGTGGAAGGTGTTGTCAAAACGATGTTCGATTTTAAAAATGTTGATAAGAAAATATCTACGTGGGTCTTAAAGAATAAGGCATGTGGCTCGGTGTTATTTTTCGTAGTAATTCAATGGTTAGAAAACAAGAATGCTACAGACCTCCTACTCCCATAGACATTACATCATTAATCTTCAAGATTTTTTTTGGCTGCTGCTTATTCAAGGATTCAGAATTGCTATTTCTCCTGTGGTAAGCTTCTGTATCCCGCTTTATGCCTGTAATTGAAGAGTATAACCCCAAAACTGTGAATGCTGTTTTAACTAAACTTATGAGTTAATATTAAATCCCATATCTGCCATTGCCTCTGCGCCCGAGGCATGGCTATAGTCCACATCTATTTGTTCAGCTCGTAAACTCTAAAGATTGACATTTGCTATGTTTCTGGGATTCACTTCCTATTTTGATATTTTATTATTTCAAATAGCAGATTATAAATGTTAAATTTTTGTTTAATATATTCATCACTGTTTCCTCGATGCACCTAAAGCAGATCTCACGAGTTCAAATTTTCCCTGTTTCATAATAACGGTGATCACAATACTGTTGTTTTCTGTATCTTCTACAACAATTTACTATTGAGTGGTTAAATTTTTGTCTACTTACTTGGCATTTGTTTTTACTATTCAATCTTATGGCCACATGTGTAAACCTAGAGAGAAATGCTGTGTACTATGAAACGACAGAGGTTACTGTAACAGCCATTTAAGGTAACCAATCGATGAATTCTAAAAACACTGTCGTTTGTAACGGATTGGTTTGATTTTATATCTTGAATTATGTATGTATAGGAGTGTTGGTAGGAAATTGGGTGTTTGTAAGTGAAACGGTTTCCATATTATGAACTTTTATCAACAAAATTCCAGGTATTTGCAGAAAATGCTGCTTATGTTGCAGTTTCCAAAATGTTGCAATGAAATTTAATATTTTTAATCATGTTTAAACAAGTAAAGCAGTGTCACACAGAGAACACATTGTTTTATATTTGTCTGTCTATTCATACCGTTTTAACAAGCTCCACAGTAATAGTTTTTTTTAAAAAAAAATCTGAATTGTAGAGCATTTCAAGCGTTGGGGGAAGTATAATCAATTATAATGTAGAGAAATTAATTTAAAGTAGCATTACATAATTCATTTCATATGATGGGCTCAATTTTGCACAAAAATAAATCATAGTAAGTAATTCATAATTTTTCACCGATCGTTCGCCTTAATTTAGCATGTGTTTCCACGAAGGTCTACGTATTAAGAATTGCACTTTCTTGATTTACAGGTGCAATATTTACAGTGTCAGGATAATGGGAGAAATTGTTCATCTGCAAATTAATCTTTCTCATTATCAGTTACTGACTCTTAATGCTCCTCATTTTATTATTAAAAGACGGTCATGGTTCACAAAATGTTACTTTTGTCGGATCAACCACATTGACATCGGAAGCACAAGTGCGAGACAAGTGACAACTGACTTCGACTCGTCCCTGCTCAGTTAATGAAGCATAGACACGCAATCGTCGCTTTGATTTTTAAAATCAGCTGCCTTCAACGATGAGTTAAACGTTACGCTTCCGATGAAAACCGTAAGTAACAAATACATTTAGGATTTATACAAAATCTCTTTAATACAGTAAAACTGCCCACTGTAACAATAGAGTTTTGTTTCATTGGATCAATTACGATGATGTAGTATGCTTCAACCAAACGTAATACACGAGATATGATTGTAGTATGTAATGCAATTGTATTTTGATTTAGGTTTTTTTTTAATATATTTTTCCTTAGCTAGTGCATACATTTTATGGTCATTTCGATTCCATACACGATTTAACCCGCTCCATCCAGTTTTCACTTGCTCTTCCTTTTTCTATTTCCCCTTTCTGGTCCCCAGTGCATCACTTCGTTTTGGAAATCTTCATCATTCATCCTTATTCATGACGGTACTACTGTAATCCGTTTTCATTAATAGTTTCTGCTATATCTTATTCTTCATTCATCATCTCCTTATTTCAACATTCTTTAACTTTTCCTTCCTTGGCTTCTTAGCGGCTCGTCTCCAAAAATCCATTTCAGCAGCTCTTAGTTTTCTTTATGGTAGGTACTGTATTTATGGTCCACATTTCCGCACCATCACACGCTCCATTATTGCTTTGTAGATTATTTTCTTTGTTGTTTGTCAAAATATTATAGCACCGCAGTACTTAATTTTACACCCCAATAGCTCTTTTTCCATGGCATATCCTGTTTTGTATTTCTAATTTTGATTTATCCACCATGCTGTAATATCGAGCCCAAATATTTAGAGTGCCTAGTTTTGTTAATGTCGTGTTATATTAGTTTTATTGTTGCCATTTCGATTGTGTTTAAAATTAGTAATCAATTTAAATAATGTATAACTACATGCAATGCTTAGGATAAATTTAACTAAGGGGGTTGAGCAAAATGACAAAATTTCCCTCAAGAGGCTGAGACTTCACTTTATGGGGCCTATGAAACACAATCGCACGCATACTCAAAGAGAAAGATGTGGACATGTGAGGTGCAGATTTTCTTATGAAACAAATGATAGGCGCAGTTCTACCTGGCTAGTTTTAGTTTCTCTACCACGTACCTAGTAGCTAGAGAAGGAATATTATTCCACCCAAAAATTCGATTTTGTGATTTCATAAGAAGTACATGTTTTGGAAACCCTGAATCAAAAGTTTTAGAGAAAGAACCGCGCTTGCGAATAAACGAGAAGTTTGTTGACTACCAAGCTTGGTATTTAAGTTCAGTGTTTTCCAAAGATGCAACACGAAGATTTTTCAAGAAAATCCCTCCCACCCCAAACTACCCTTTATATGGAAGAGTTATCGATTTGCATTCTGTCAAAAAAGGCTGTAACGGTTTTGATTAAAATACTACATATTTAACATATTTACATGACAAAGTGTATACATTTCTGAAAAGTAGAGTGTGCATTTTAAAGTGTTGTGAAGAAAATTTCAAAAGAATTTTCACAAGTGCAAAGTGTGAATTTTCTGAGAATAGCCTGTGAAGTCCTCTTATTCCGAAGGAATTTTGTACAATGTTTTGTAACTAGTAAACCTTAAGAAATAGAAAAAAAAATTACAACACAATAAATGTAGATCTTTTTAAAACATATAATTTATTTATTTTAAATAACCTTATAGTGGCATCAGTCATTTCCGAGGTAACAGCTATTACTGGTTTGAAGTTTTCAATATTTTCTCATTTTATAAAGTGCTATAGCTATTCACTTGTTTCCCGCGAAGGCATGAAAAGGTATGGATTTTAAGGCAGCATATAATCACTCGCTTTTAAACATCTAACTATCGATTCAAGTTTCCTATATCCCTCTTGTATCTACGGGGAGAGCCAAAAGACTACGAACCGTCTGCGCGGCGTGTTTCCTGTCCGCGTCCTCGGCGCTCGTTGCCGTTTGCCGCTATCATAGAAAGGCGTGGATGAAACCATACAACATTTTTAAAACTACTTTTAAAGGCTTTACTTAACAAATTTATGAAAGTGTGTTTGAGGACAGAATTATTAGTAGATATTTGTGGCCCCCTCGGTCCCCAGACCTAACCCCCTGCGATTTCTATCTCTGGGCTAACTTAAAACAAAGTGTACAAGACAAACCCACACACCCAGGAAGAATTAAAACAAAATATCCGCCAGGAAATTGCCAGCATCTCTCATCGTGAACTATGGCGAGTGATGGATGGTTTCCTAAAGAGGTGCCAAAAATGTATGGACAACGGTAGCATCTCCTTTCATAAAGTTGGTACGGAAAGCCTTTAAAAGTAGTTTTAAAAATGTATGGTTTCATCCGCGCCTTTCTATGATAGCAGCAGACGGCAACGAGCTCCGAGGACGCGGACAGGAAGAACACCGCGCAGCCCGTTCGTAGTTTTTTGGCTCTCTCTGTACCTCGAAATATGTAATGAAACCATTTTGCAAAGGTTTATCTCGACTAACATGAAATAGAAAAATAAGCTTTCGTGAGAATAGTTTGAAGAGGCATATAAAATTAAACGATAGTGGGTAGAGAAAGTTATATGAATCAGATTTTCTTAAAGAAACGTATCTAAAACCTAGATTGACATTTGCGATGAATTAATGGGGTATGACGTTTGACATGACACATCGGCTGCATCTCAAACTACAGGAGCGAGAGAGCCAGCAGTGCGCGGGGGCTGTAATCATTGGGTTCATAAATCATGTTAGCGGCACCCACCGCGCCAGTTGATTAATTTAACACCCTGCTCCCCTCCCTGGCCCTGTTGCTACACTTCCCTAACCCTTTTGCCTTTTACTGAATGCAAACAGAAGCCATACAGGACTTGCAGCTTCACACTTCCCAGTGTAATTGTGTTGTAGACACCTGGCTCACTTTTCTTCCTAGCGATGAAAACAAATGGGGTCTCTGCTGGAGCGTTAACATTGGAAAAGACGATTACTCGCCCTCCCAATCGAAGTGAGATCGAATTCTCGTTTGCAACAATCCCAGTAAATAGAAGTAACTTGGGTAATTCCAGAGCGCTGTCGGGGCTGAGTGCGTAAGATAAGTAGGTGCTGAGGATTTTAGGAAATTAAATGACAGATAATAAGGGTGACTGCTTTTCTTTCAGAGGAGACTAAATGGTGAAAATTGCCAAAAAAAGACATTTTTACTTTTTTAACAGTCTTATTTATTGGAATTTCCTCTTTAATTTTGATATGGATTTTATACTGTAAGCATATTACTTATTTTAAATGTGTTTCTAAAAATATGAATACCATTTTGCACCACTTTACAGAAAAAAATTTGATGTGTTACATTCACATGCCTTTCTCTACCTTCTATCGCTTATTAAGGGGTATCTCTACAAATTATTCTTACGAAAGTTTATTTTCCTATCTACTCAATTTTAATCGAGATAAACGTTCCCGAAATACCTGCATTACACATTTCATTATAGATACAAAAGGAACTGCGATAATCAAATGTCTTAAAACTGGACCTATACTCTGTCCTTAAAATTCCATACTCATCCATGGCATCGCGAGGAACAAGTGAAAATCGACAGGACTAGAAAGGAATGGCTAACTATTGAACAATTCGAACCATTAATAACGGATACCTCAGAAATGGCTGATACCACAAAAAAGTTATTTGAAAACAAATTGTCTATTTTTAAAAGATCTACATTTTTGTATAGTACGTTTTCCTCTATCGCTTACGGTTTACCAGTTACACACAATTGTACAAAATTCCTTTCGAATGAAGAGTACTTCAAAGGCTAAAAATTTCCATGTAAAGGGTTGTTTGGAAAGGGGGAGTTTTTTTAGAATCTTCGTATCGTATATTTGGAAGGCTGAATTTAAATAGCAAGTTTGGTATTTATCCGACTTTTCGTATTTTGAGTTATGCTATTCACAGACACAGACAGTTATGCTGTTCAATATCTTCCAAAGATGCGACACGAATATTTCCAAGAAAATCCCCTATCTCCATTTACCCTTTACATGTAACATTTTTCAAAAATTTGTATTTTCTAAAACATGACACTAATGATTTTGATTAAAATGCCACATACTAAAGATACTTACATCGCAAATAAAATGTATAATTATCTTGAATTTTCTGGAAAAGCTTTTGAAGTCTTCATTGGAAGGAATTTTGTATAATCTTGCATAACTATAAACGTTAAGTTCCATCGATTTTCATCTGTTTCTCCTGACTGCATGGAAATACATGAAATTTTAAGGCCAGCGTATAGCGTCCAGTTCTAAAACATTTGACTATATCGTTTCTTTTAATCTAACATTTTGTATTTCAGTAAGTGCAAAACCTCCTCTTCCGTTCTCAAAATTAAAACCCTGCACGAATTCTGATTCAGCTTCAGCAAAATCAGAATCTAAAGGGTTTCGTTTCGTTTCAGCAAAATAAGACACAAATGAAACATTACACAAAGGTAAAAATAAAAATCAAACTCCTATTTGATAAAAAAAAACAAAGAAGAAAAATAGTGAAACTAAACTCCAATGTAGTTGATTTTCTCTAAATGAATTTATTCCGGACCTCTTCTTTGGTAATTGTAACAATTGGTAATCTAAACATTCAATGAAATTACCACAAAACATCTACGACATGATCTTGAATGTCTTCTATTCGTTATTCCCTATGTGAAGTAAAGTTTAAAAGAGCCGTAGTCAACATAAAAGAGCTGATTATCAGAGAAAAGGTGCTACCGTGGTAGAAGTAACGGTCAGCTAATTTCTCCGTATTATTCCTTCAGCTAGAAATGCAACTGCACTGACCGGAATATTTTATTTTGTATTAA
The DNA here is from genome assembly GCA_030765065.1 of Deroplatys truncata. Taxonomy (NCBI): domain Eukaryota; kingdom Metazoa; phylum Arthropoda; class Insecta; order Mantodea; family Mantidae; genus Deroplatys; species Deroplatys truncata. The sequence goes on along the minus strand of CM060988.1, from coordinate 144,888,504 downwards.
ATCTTCACGTGAGCCCTGGCTTGCTAGTAAATGAGGACTTGCTGACCGGAATATTTTATTTTGTATTAAATCTTCACGTGAACCCTCGCTGGCTCGTAAATGAGGACTTGTGAGGCGTGTTTTTCAGCATGTCACGCCATTCCATTACTAGCAGAAGGGATGTTGCATTCTTCTGACTCGCTGAAAACTGCATCGCGACAGATGGCGACGGCATTTTAAAGCTAATAACGTAAAAACTCCTCCCCATCCTATCGTAAAACTCGTGCAGACGTTGACGGCGTAGTTTAACGCGCGATAGAGAAAGCGTCTGGGTCGCAACAAGGGCCATGAGGGCCCTCCTCTGTGCTGCAGTCCAAAGAGGCTCCTCAGAACTTCCTCCCCCTCCCCCTCCGCCTCGGGCTCTGAGGACAATCGTCTCTATGAGGGCCATTTACATCATAATGGTGGAAAATACCGCGATCGCAAGATTTTATTCTCTGTTTTTTGTCGTGAGGCGCATTTTGCTGCAAGTTACAGCTTCGGAGGCGTCTGCCTAGTTCCAAGAGCTGTTGTAGAGATCGATTACATTCACTGGCCAAGGCTACCAATTCATTGCTGCATTTTAGGCAAGTGATAGGTATTCAGACTTGGTGTTCTTGGATTGTGCTGTACTCAGAGAACGAATAAATTCAGTGGCAATTAGTCACATACAGTTAGTTACTCATAATTCCCTTGTCAGTTGCCTTATTAGAAAGTAAGTGACTATAGTTAAGGGGACACTGTGATGAAAATATGCGATTATTTACAACAAAAAGTGAGTTAAGTGTCGGAGAGGCGGTTTTCAGGGAAATGTATTTCACTGGAAAAAAATTATCTTTTATGATGCACTGATTTTAAAGGCCGTGTTAATCATTTAAAAGCCAGCGTACAAGTCTTTAAACTACTCTGCTTTTGCATAAGTTTTTCTATGTAGGTTATCCTGACTAAAAACACCTTTCGTGTTGCAGTTTTTATCACTATGATTTAAAATGTGTGTTAAGCAAAAATTATTTTATTGTTGTTGAGAGTTCATGACTGATTAGTCTTTTGAAAAATGGTCATGTCCATTAGATGCAGTTTCCAGAAATGAAGGTTTACTTCGTCCTCCGTGGTTTAGTGGTATTATGGTTCCACCTTTGGTTCTCGAGGTCGCGGGCTCAAACCCAGCGGAGGGCGATGGATTGTTTTTCGGGCGCAAAAAAACCCTAGAATGGCTTCCTTCGGAAGGAAATTAAAGCCGGTCCTGTGTCGTAGATTTACGCACGTAAAAGAATCTGATAAAGAGGCCTCTGAGCAAAATTTCCGGTCTTTCACGCCCAATATAGAATGGGACGCTAAGAACCATAGTAGTTAAAGAGCGTCCATAAATAAAACTCAATTTCATTTTCATTGTTGAGTTTCCTTTAAGTCAAAAACGTACAAGTTTCATGTCATATAGTCTGTGAATGAGAAGAGGTTTGCTATTATCCAAGTGAATTTGGTGTAAGAATAAACACCGAACTCACATTTTTCAAAGGATACTTTCGAACATGTGATGCGAGATACGCGAGAAATTTTCTAAGTCCGAAGATTCTCCATTAAGCATGCACAAGCAGACTGAAACGACCGATGCTGATACCAGTTTTATTGCTTCTTGCATAGCAGCCAACATGTGCTTAATTTGTAACAACCGTAGCCAATCTCTGGAAAAAAAAATCCCATAAATCTGCACAGCAATTGTGTACTATCAGCTGGAAGCGATTAGCAACCGGTCACTTTTGAAAAACCCTGACCACGCTTTATTGATTTACAATCATGTGGAGTAGGCTTTATTGCAGTGCTGGAAGCAAAGTTTGTATATTCTTGGAGATACTCTTGTAAATAATAATGTAGAAGTGGCTCGTCCGATTAACAAGACGGGTCTGTTGGTTTACCTCAATGATAAAGAGAACACCTAGATGCTCACATTTGTCAGTATTTGTGGCATCCTGACACCAAGAACCGTTCGACAGACCCTTTCCATGGACTAATGGAAGACATTAGGCAGGCTTAACCTGCGGTGTAGCGATTAGGTTTAGTTAAAATTTTGGGCTAGGCTAGTTATCGAGTTAGTGTTTAGTGTACATAGCGTAATTTAAGGGCAATGTATTCACCGTGGGCCATTTAAGTTGAGACTGTACAATATCTCGAAAACTAAGCGTTGTAGAAAGAAATGTCTTGAATACAAGTTGCTTGATATTATGGGGGAAAGTAAATGCCATTAGTCGTGTTTTGTTTGGAGGACGTTATGATGGTCATTTTAGGGTCAATTTAATTTTTTTTAATGGGAGCCTACAATTAGGATAAATTTAAATTGACCCTAAATGTCCATCATAACGTCCTCTAAATAAAACACGACTAATGGCATTTACTTTTCCCCAAATATCAAGCAACTTGTATTCAAGACTTATCTTTCTACAATGCTTAGTTTTCGAGACATTGTACAGTCTCTACGTAAATGGTCCACGCTGTATAATTATATAGTTAGTGTAATTATGACAAAATGAGTATTGGCTGCATTGCTTTGGATTGGTGCAAGATGGAGAATTTGGCTATCCTGCATTCTTCAGCATAGCTACATGCGCAGTAAGTAATCAAATAAATAATTATAAAGCTTAAATTATGTTAATAAAGCGCTTTACAACAAGAAGTCATCCAAATATACAATTCTAAAGACATATTGCACCAAAGAATGCGAAGCTGTACTTCGAAAAAACATGCCACTGACGTTGAACGTGGAAAAATCTCGCCTCACATGTGGAAAGTTGAGTCGAACGCTACATAATATTTTCAATCGCATATCAGTCCTGAAATTATTAGATCAAATAAAACTCCTACTATTGAAAAAAGTTTTTGTGTAATTAGTGGTTAAAATAAGTGAAGAGCGTGGCAGTTAAAGCTGTTGGTGCATACAATAGTGTTGTCTGTTCATACCTTAAAATAAAGGAAATACAATTTGATTTCACTTAGACGCCAAGTACTATGGCATGTAAGCGCTTTCATTCTACGCTGTCCTCTTGTGCTACAGCTGTTGCTAACAGTGGAAAGTATACGTAGTGTGCATTAGGTCTAGCTCGTAATTCTTAAACATGCCTTGGTATACGGGATAGTTCTGGTTATCAGACAGCATAAGGAGGATTTCGGCACTTGAGCGCACAGCTGCCTATTGTGCTTTTGGAAAACTCCAGGAGGAAGGAGTGAAGCGAAGGACATAGAGGACGACCAGATCCGGAGCGGCAGCCAGGGACACAGACGGGGTCCCTTAGGTCTCTGTAGTTGTTACATCCTGACGGACCTCCCACACGGGCCTACCTCTACCCACTTAGAGGTATCTCTGAGGGCACGTCTTACACCGGACGCCAGGGCGGACAACCCTTTCCTCTAAGCAAATTCTGTATCGCCCGCAGTTCCTTTCGGCTGATTTTACGACTCTGAATCATAAAGCAACGAGGACATTAAAATTAGCGGCATTATATATTACGCCCCAGAATTCGTCTACCGATCAGGGAAACCAGGGAAAAAACGAAAGGTCAAATTGGCCGACCCAACGGGAATCGAACCTGGGACCTACAGAATGCGAGCTTCACAGGGCTATCTCGCTCGGTTAGCATAAACGATAATGTGGCAAGTAATATAAAGTATCACAAAATACATTAAACTATTCTTACCGAGTCTGTATTTTTACAATATGTCTGCAATTCTTTTGCTTCCCAGAATGTACCACGTTTGAAGTGGAAAATGCTCTACATCAAACATTGGCTTAATGCAATAACTCTTATAATATAAATTATTTCATTCTTTCCTAAATGTACTGAGATTTGGAAACCAACTCCTCTTTTGAACTTCATTTCCTCGGATCACAGCGATAGATGTGACATAAAGCTGTCAAGGAGCATTTGCGAACGCTTTTGTGGTCTGTATTTATTGCGGTCCTGTTGTGGGGTCTCCAAGAAATTGGATGCCTAAAACCTTTAAACGACTCGCAATAAATCACTGGTACAAATCTCGGGATGCCGTGTTAACCAGGATTTTAGAAGAGGTTTTGCGCACGAATGACTTCATCCTTTCCTATTTCGCTTGCTCTGTCTTGCAGTAGTGGTCAAGCTCTTCCTTTTAGGTAGGCGTTAAATACATAGCTCGGGTTGAATATACCGCTCTTTTACACGCACAGCTTCCTACATGTTTTTCCTCGCGACCTAGTTCTCCTTATACACAATTATAAACAATCCTGCTGCGTTATAGCACTAAATGATCATACTGGGATTACCTGAAATTGAAATGGTTCTTTTACTTATTGCCTACCGAAGGGGATGGCGCAGGCGGTAACGTCTGTGGTCCATATTCGGGAGGTCGTGGGTTCGGATTCCCGCGGCCGAACTTCCTGGCCCAGGTGATTTTTCGGTGATTTCCCCGGGTCGCTAGGATAATGCTGGGAGGGTTTATTACATCCCCCAAATTTCCTGTCCCTCCATTTCACCTCCATTCTCATTCCCTTCACCTTTCATCCATTTGGTCTGCTTCAGGGTTGAAAATGTCGGCGGGAGTCTCGGCGTTGCATGGCAGAGGAAAAGGATGCTCTATGTAACCCTTCGTCCCATGGAATGGGGGCGGTTTCCGAATCCCGGGTCCCCCAGTGGGATGTGCAACCTGCAGGGGGAGGGGAGCCGATTGTAACAGCTGCCTTCCGGGGAGTTACTATGTAAAAGGTAGGAACCATGCCCTCTGCCATGTCGTGCCTCCTGGTACGGCCGTCTGTCTCCTCTCATCTCACCCCCCTCTTGGAGGCACCCCGTTAGGGGCTTAGACACAAAAGATGTAGTTCGAGGTACTAAGCACCCCTCCGTACCTAGTCCTACCCTTACCTATTACTTTTGCCGCCTCCACCCCCGATTACAGTGGATAGCTAACGTGACCTAAGTATTACAGCTATGAAATTAATCAAGAAAGTTCTTTGGTGCATTAGGACCACTCCAGTATCTGCACAAAGTACTACTTCGTTCCGATAGTTTTGCAAATTTCTACAAAAAAAATCTGATGTGTTACACTCACATGACTTTCTCTACTCTTGTACAAACTATTTTTACAAACGCTTATTCTCCATCTATTTCATGTTAATCGAGATAAACATTTGCAGACTCTATCTTATTGCTAATTTTCTTGTAGATATAAGGGGAATATATATTTACAAGGGCAATATAGAAATACAGTAGCCTTTAAGCATATACATATCTCTTAATAGCTGGTTGCTAGGTGCAGCACCATTCCCTTTGCCACAGGTTAATACTCTTTGCATATCCAAGACAAAAAAATGAATAACGAATTCCCATTTGAGAAAAGTATTGAAAAAATTTAAGGGAATAACAAGCAATATCTCGAAAATGGTTCACTCAACAACAAAAAAGTATATGACATAAATTGTGTATTTTAACGCGATCTACATTTTTTGTGCAGTAAACTTTTGTCTATCTCTTATGGTTTACCAGTTATGCAAAAGTTGTTCACAATGAAGAATACTTTTGGAGACATTCCCAGAAAATTCAAGATATACATATTATTTGTCATGAAAATAACTTAAACATATGATATTTTAATCAAAATCCTTAGAGCCATTTTTGAGAAAATTAAAATTTTCGAAAAATGTTCCATGTAAAGGGTAATCTGGGGTGGGGGGATTTTCTTGAAAACGTTCGTGTCGCATCTCTGGAAGATACTGAACCTAAATACCAAGTTTGGTGTTTATCCGACTGTTCGTTTATGAGTTATGCTGTTCACAGTCAGACACACAGACGGACATGTTTCCAAAAATGCTTTTTTTGGATTCAGGGGATCTCAGAACATGTATTTCCGGTGAAATCTCGGTATCGATTTTTTGGGTGGAATACAATACTTCCCCTACTTACTGTACGTAGTAGAGAAAGTAAAAATTAAGCATCGATAAGCATCATTTAGTGCAGGATTGCGAGAATGCTTCCATTCACCGAATCACCAAACACACAACACGCATGACACCATTTAGCACAACGTAAAAAACAAATACCCAGTCAGAGGGAGAGGCAGTAAAAATTACTCGCGAATCCTGTTTTCGCTGCCCCTACATTGGTACACAGGCTCTATGCGTTGGACAATTGCTTACTTTTTACATTCCCCCTCTGTGTGTATGAGAGAGAGAGAGAGAGAGAGAGAGAGAGAGAGAGAGAGAGAACGCCATCACTAAATACAAAATGTTGGTAACTGCAACGTTTCATACTTAAACCAGGCATCTTTTAAGCATGCAAGGTGAAGTTTTTCAGAAAATTCCTCCCACCCCAAACACCACTGTGCATCGAAAAAGTTTAGTTAGTTTACATTTACTCAAAAATAGTTCTAACGATTTTGATTAATGAATGTCACCTGAGATTTTTGAATGAATATAAAATGTATATTTTATATTTTTGTTGTTTAGAAATAGCTTGTCTAGTCTTCTTCAATCTCATCGCCTTTTACATCTTTAGTGATATCGGCGCCTTCGGCTTAGGAGCAATTGTTCATTGGGAATGATGTTCAATCGCTGTTGCTTTAGATTTTCTTCTTAAATTGCACATATTCACACTCTTCATTCATACTTCCGGGCGGTATGAAGGATAGAGAGTAATCCCGAAAAGGAAAAATTCCCACTCTTCAGACACGAAACTAACCCGGAACCTCTGGATATGTATTCTAATCATCAGAACACAGATACAGTCTCGTCGACTTTCATCTAGCCGACAAACTGTGGTTAATGGATTGTCGAAAGGATGTGATTCTCGTTAAAATACTTATGTTATGTGTATTAAATCAAAAAGAAATGTGACGTTACCATTTCCGAAATATTCTCGGTAGTTCCTAAAGCATTTCCGTCACTCTTAAGCAACATGCTTTGAAATCTAAAATGGCCGTTCCTTTGCGTCTCATGAATTCGTGCAGAGTATATAATGTCATAGCTAACATATCGACCTAATTTTTAAAGAGGTTTCCGTTTCTCTGCCCCTTAAATAACTTTTCAGTCATTAAAAATATTTCGAAAGTAAGTAAAATACTATTACTTACAAGCACTTTCTTAGAGTAATGAAATCAAATAGATTCACAGAAGTTCTTGGAATTGTTTTGCACTACCGTTATAACTTAAACATCAGAAACCGACTTTATAGTCAAGCGAAGTATTAATACCATGTAATTTAAGCTTTCTTGTTATTGGAATTAATCTCATTAAAAACTTCTCGTCAATCATTTGTTTCTAGGAACCCTATGAAAAGGATATTTTAAATCAGTGTACTTCCGTTTGTATGAATGATCGCAATTTTAGGTACAATAAAATGTGTAATTCCGTATTATTACACAATTTACTCAATTTGTCAATTTGGAGAACCGTTGCAACAACGAATGATAGAGAAATTACAGAAAAAGTTACATAACCGCTTCACATCAGCGTATTTGACATTGTTGGTAAACTACTGAAATAAAGATTAGAAAGATATACAAATATTATTTAAATGATCTAACTTACATAAGTGTGTGCTTCAGACAGTTTAAAAAACAAATGTAGATATTGTTTAGCAATTTATTTTGAAGTTTTTTTTTAACTGAAAGGTTTAATTTAAAGATTATAATAAAAATTAACATTAATGTTTGTACTTAGACGAAATATGTAACGATACTTATTAGAAAAGTATCTAATTTTCTCCGAAATAATTTTAAATAACCAATGACAAAATTCTCGTGGTTAATATACCTGTTTAGGCCAAAGGTTTATGGAAACGATAATCCTAAGTCGTTTAACAATGACAAATGCAGCTTTTACGCGGATGTGAAGTGCCAGATTTTCTGCTAAAGCAAAATTTAGAGAAATAAGTGCTGGGCTAAGAAGCCATCGTCTACAGGAATTTCCTTGTCTCACATCCGCTGTATACATTCTCAGATTACAGATAGTGTCTTCTGGATAAGGGTATTGGCTGAACACACGACAAGATATTTGCAGCGGATCCCAGAAAGTACTTCTGATTATAATAATGATTATTTTCAAATATATCCTCTAATTATCAAGTTGTCCTCCGTGGTCTAGGGGCACCATGCTAGCCTCTAGTTCACTAGGCCGCGGGTTCAAACGCGGCGGAGGGCGATGGATTTTCTTTCGGGCGTAAAAATCTTAGCATTGCTTTCTTTGGAAGGTAAGTAAAGCCGATAGTCCCGTGTCGTTGATTTACGGCACGTAAAAGAACCTCAAGTATGATAAAGAGGCCTCTGAGCAAAATTTCCGGTCTTTCAAGCCCAATATAGTTTGGACCACTAAGAACCATAGTAGATAAAGAGCTTCCATAAATAATGCTAAATTTTCTAATTGTTATCAATATTTCTGCACATATTTAATGTATTTATTTCTGTTTTATATTGATTTAGCAAAGTAACAATGTCATGTGTTAAAAGTACGTGGACTGGGCAGGATGGTTCAAGCGGTAACGTCTGGGGCCCGCATCGGGAGGTCGTAGTTTCAAACCCCCCGGGGCCGAACAATCTGATCGTAGGTTTTTTCGCTGTTTTCCTCGGTCGCTAGGCGAATGCTGGGTTGGATAATTTTATCCGCGAATTGTCCTATCATCGCTTTCATCAATTTCGTTTCTGTCTTCTCACCGCCATACCAGACATTGAGCTGATCACCCATCCTGGCTATGCTAAGATCCAGAGTTTGCTTGCTCTTTAACAGCTTCTGGCCCTAGGCATTGGCCTGGAAGTCCTACAACGTGGATGGTAATCCGTTAAAGAGGAAGTATGTGGGGCCTTCCATCCCAAATATTTGTTACTCGCGCGCAACCCACAGCTTGAAAATCGCTTGGCCTACAGGATTTTTAAGGTGCGCTTATATGTATATCATAGGTTTGTTAAAATAAATTACCAGTAGTACCTATAGCACAGCAGAGCAAATCTAATACACAAATGCTTATTTCCAAATTTCTTTAATAAAGTTAGCAACGGCTTTGTTACTGTCGGTTATTTCGAGCCATAAATTGTCTCGCACTCATGTTAGCAGAATAAATCACCCTATGATCGCTTTTTGTCAGATTTAAGTTGTTATAGTTTCTGTTCTTTTTCTCGCAACTTCTCCGCTTTTATCCCCCGTTTATATCAAGAGCCACCGGCTGTGAAAGAAGGCGAGATCTAATAAATTGCACCCCCGCACGGCAGTACCGTTAGTGTGAGTTAAACATCGCGAACCCAAGTCAGGCCGTTATAAGGAATGCGGGGCAGATTGTCTACCACAGAAGCCTATTTACATAATAGTGCGTTGAGGCGTGTTTATACGTACCTGCAATAGAAGAAAGCTAACCTTAGCTTGCGGATGTGGGAGGAAATTTGAATAGTATGAATGGCTTGCACACAATATTGAGGTCACTGAATATTAAATCATGTTGTTAAACAGTGGATCTGTTGCGTATTGCAATCCTTTCTGCCTTGTGTATAGTGAGAGATATATGTGTTAATTCAGCTCTTTAAATCACAGACGACATTTGAAAACCATCTCTGACGTGTTTATTAACAGAAGTTAAAGTTACCAAATTAATATTTTTAATGGAACATTCGGATTAAACGACTTTTAAAGCCAATGAATGTAAACAAATGGGCATGGCGGCAGACATACGTACATTCGTACTTTTAAATATACGTAAGCTGCGGAAAATAAAGGTAATATCGATGCTACGTAGGTATTTGGTTTTCATACATACAATAATAAAATGTACATGATTAACGTGAATAAATAGTTTATGATTAGAAAGGTACAATCAGACGATTGAAACATCCAATACCATAGCCGGGATTTGAACCAAGGCCATGGCACTGAATTTTTCAGTCGTCTGATTCTACCTTTCCAATCTTATCCTACACACGGCTTGTGGATGAACAATTAACTTCAAAACTATTTTATATTTTTGGTTTTAAAGTTTAGTATTCAACATAAGTTAAGGATGTTACAGGTTTTATTATTATTATTATTATTATTATTATTATTATTATACCCGCAATAAAAGTCTCGTGCCATATTGTTATGCTGGGTGGAGGCCAACAGGTTCCCATGAAAATTAAATTAATTTCTAGTACCCTGCACGTACATTGAAAGGACGTATTATGACTTGACTGCGAAGGACCGAAACTTGGTGTGTAGGTTAAGAGGAAGTCGTGGGTTTTTCACTGAACAAAATCCATAACACAAATCTACTTACATATTCCTAGATTTATTTCCCAACCGTTTGGGGTTCCTACAGTATTAAATATGAAAGGTGAGAGGAGATGTCCACCGATCCAAAAGCCGGTTTGCACACGCGATCCGCTTCTCATGGAATCCTAAGGCAGACGCTATATCCCCCTCCACCAAAGCTACCAGCCAGGAGTGACGTAAGCAACAATGTGTCTGGTAATGACAATGTCAATGTAGCCCCCCAAATTATTAATACATCACAATATGCGTCATGTGTGAAGTGTGTTCCTCCACAAATTAAGATTCATTCAAGCACCTGAAGTACAAGTATGCGTTAATTAGTCCATTTGCGTTATACTATGAGTGTTTCCGTGAAGGTTCTGCTTCATCGGCGCATGGTAGCGCTAGCTGTGTTTCCCGATTCTCTTATTTTCAGAGCGATTATGTATTATGGTGAAATGATGATCAAACCAACATTCAAAGTTTAGAATTAATTGTATCATGATATGAAATTCAAAGTTGCAAAACAAATATTCAATCAGATGCTTTCAAATCTTTCTGTTTAACCTGTTTATCAACCTTGCACAAACGAAAACAAATTCCTTCATTCTAAATTGGGCAGATACTTTCGTTTCCAGATGATAAATAACGCATGCATGTTCAATGTCGTGAGAAATTATGTGCATAACCAGCAATCATTTTGTCCTTTATAAATTCGTAGAAGGTCACCTAGGTATATGTGCATTATTTATACTTTTTAAAGAACTATTATTTTTTTTCTATTTAATTTGCAATAGAAAATTGCAAAAACACAAGGTTTGTGTTAACATACACAAAAAGTGAAAGGCTGCGCCTTACATATTCTTTAATAAGGATGCATGGCTTACTTAAGGAAGCGAAGTTCTCGTATGAATCTTCATGTAATATCTTAAAGTTTAAATTTTTCCCTTTTGGAAGAGTTTCTTTATTTTGTGGGAGTTTATGAAATGCATGCGGTACTGAGTTCCTTACCAAATGCCAACTGTTTGGGCATTTCAAAATCTTGGTCTGGTGACAACATTTTTAATTTTAAGCATAAAAAAAGGTTCGTGTGTGTGGTTGTGTGTGTGTGTCTGTGAAGAGTATAACTCAAAAACGAAAAGTCGAGCAAATACCAAAACTTGGTATTTAAGTTCAATATCTTCCAAAGATGCGACTAGAATATTTTCAAAAAAATCCCCCAATCCCAACTACCATTAATGGAAGGGTTTTCGAAAATTTTGATTTTATAAAAAATGGTTCTGTATGATTTTGATTAAAATACCATATATTAAAGATATTTACATGGTAAATAAAATGTATATCTTGTATTTTCTGGGAATAACCCTGTGTAGTCCTTTTCATTCGGAAGGAATTCTATATAATCTTGTATAACTGGTAAACGTTAAGCCATAGACGAAAACATACACACAAAAATTGTAGATCTGTTTAAAACACTTTCAAATAACTCTTTTGTGGCTTCAGGCATTTCTGAGATATTCGTTATTAATGGTTCTAATTGGAAAGGTAGAATCAGGTGACTGAAAAATTCAATGCCACCTGATTCTACCTTTGCAACCCTGTCCAACACACGGCTTGTGTGGAAGAACAATTAATTCCATCAATGGTTCTAATTGTTCAACACAGCCATACTTTTTAAAGTACTGTCGATTTTCAATTGTTTCTTACGATGTGGAAAGAGTATGGAATTTTAAGGCCAGTTTATAGCTTCCAGTTCTAAAACATTTGACTCGCTATTCCCTTTGTATGTATAACGAAATGTGTAATGCAGATATTTTCAAAAAGGTTTACCTCGATTAAAGTGAAGTAGATAGCAAAATTAATTTTCATAAGAATAATGTATCCACTAATAAGCGATACAGAGTAGAGAAAGTCATCTGAATGTGACACATCAGATTTTGCTAGAAGCTCTCTGTTTTATCCTGTAACAACTTTTTCCATTTTAAGAATATATACCTACATATCTTCAGAAAGTTTAAAGAATCTTCTTACCTCATTACAATCTTATTCACAGCAACAGCCCGATGTAAAATAACAAGGTTGGTTATTTTGTTGCAGGTTCACCTTTCACAACGTTCTCACCTGCTTTATGACCCTAAAAGCACATGTGCTAGAATCACACAATCAATATTAACTAACGTAAAAGAAAACGAATGTGTTACATTCACATGGCTTTCTTTACCCATAGTTTATTGTTATATTTCGAGATACAAATTTTATTAGTATACAAATAGATTTTAAACGTATGATATTGTAATTAAAATCGTTAGTCATCTTTATAAAACCAAAAAATATGTAAAATCTTCCATTTAAAGGAAGATTTTCTTGAAAATCTTCGTGTTTCACCTTTGGAAGGTGCTAAAATTCAGAACCAATTTGGTATTTATAAAAAATTTCATTTTTTGGTTATGCTATTCACAATGCACATACGCGCGCGCACCTTTTTTCTAAAACTACTTTTCTTTTTTTGTTTTTCGTTTTATGGGGGTTCAAGAACTTTAAATAAAAATATTATTTCCTGTGAAATTTCGCATTTTTTGTTGCAATACAATATCTCCTCTAGTTGCCATTGTTATGTGGCGGAAAAAGCACATAACAATAAAAAAATCAAGTAAAAATCCACGTGTTGCCCATGTAAACATACACAAGTATATATAGGAAATATGAATCCAAAACCGATCGCCAGACCGTAGTTTTGCACACTTGACCCGGTGCTGTGCACGGAGAGCCGCAGTGTGGTCAGACTTATTCTATCCGCTATGCTACTACCATAACGATAAACATTTGACATTTTGCATTACGAAACAAAATGCAAAAGAACTTACGTTTCTGCAGATTTTCTCTATGATAACTCACGAACAACGGAGGAAAGTAAATCTAGATATACATGGCTTTGAAGAACATTTGTCTGTAATGAAACAGAGGGCGGCCGGACCAGAAGACACGACAGGGCAGAGGGCAGAGTCCTTACCTTTTACAGATCGAAACTCCCGAATGGCAGCTGATGCAACCGGTTCCCCTACAGGCTTACACGTTCCACTAGGGGGGGGCAACTTGGAGACAGCCTCCATTCCGGGAGACGAAGGGTTACATAGAGCATACTTTTCCCCTGCCGTGCAACGCCGAGACTCCCGCGGACACAGTCCTGAAACAGACCAAGCAGATGAAAGCTGAAGTGAAATGAGAATGGAGGTGAAATGGAAGGACAGGAAAGTAGGGGGTTGTAATGAAGCTTCCCAGCATTCGCCTAGAGACCCGGGTAACCCCCGAAAAAATCCATGGGTCAGGAAGGTCGACAGGGAATCGAACCCACGACTTCCCGTCTGAGCCATACTCTCGGTGGGAGAGTATTAAAAACTTTATCAGTTTTAGGTTAACTGCTTCACTTAGTTGAAATGTTATCTACCAGCATTTGAAGCAAATCTGTCGGTTTGATCTAATTGAAAGTGGCATAAAATTAAGTAGTTTATAAGATGTCCAAGATTACTTTCCAATATACCTATTTGTAATCAATTCTCCCAAAGATACTGCCGCAGAATCAACGCAACTGAAATTTAACCCCATTGGTATGTAGACAGTTCGTATAGTGTTCACAAATGAGTTAAAAGCGTTTTTGTTTTAGAGCAATGATTGTGAATAATCATTAGGATGTAATTGCGACAAATAAGTACATATTGTTGTAAAACAAAAGCGATTCTACAGGGGTTTCTTTCCTACTGAACTGTGTTATAGCCAGTTTGAAGTAATTAGAAAATACCACACATCAACTCACCATGTTTAAAGTTTTGTCTGCAGTGAAGACCTTAATTTGTAATTTACGACTGTCAGTCCGCAACCCAGGACTTCCCACAGCAGCACCGCAGACTTGCTCATGGATTGATTGTAGAGAGCGCATGTACATTGTAATAAGAGAAAACTGCAGAATAGCGGACCGCGATGCAACGAGCTTCAGTTTGTATGTGGGTAGATTTACTGCATTTGTAATGTGATTCTGTGTTAGTATGTAAATTAATTCCCAACTGCTTTCTGCTCTTTGAGAGGCTTTATCGGATATGCTGTTGACAGATATATATGATAGCTTTAATAGAATTCGCAACTACTAAATCTGTTTTAATGAAAAACAATTACAAATAAAACATTCTCTGGAGTGTTGTTTCAGAATGGATGCAAAATGAAACGTTGCGGTGAAATATTTAAAATAATTGATTAAATAAAATTGTTTCAGTATAAGCCAGTGGCTTGCGCAATAAACGCCTGCAAGCCGTGGTGCAGAGGTAGCCGGTCCGACTTCTAATCCGAGTTCGAATCTCGTTTGTGGTATTACCTGGTTAAGGTTTATTCCAGTATTCCCTTGCCCTCATAAGACAGATCTCAGGCTTATTAGCGCATTCATTTTATCATGTTTGTACATCTGCCACTAAACTCCTTAATGGTGTAAAGTGACTCTTACAATTAAAAAAAAATATTTAGTTAGAAGTTCTATGTCATATTAATGTACATTATTAAAATTATTTCCCTCAATTTTCATGTCTGGACCGTTGGATTAATTTCATTACTGCCATTCCGTATTTTCTCCGTATATCAGTCTGGCGTATTTTTTCTTATAATAATCGCTATTGAACTAGATACGCGTTGTCCACCCGAACTATATATTTTAAGAAAATAATTTTCCTTCTATTTTAATCTCGTAAGTTCGCTTTTTCTTGATGCAGCATCTAAACTGCTATTTGGTGCTTATATTGCTGAGCCCAAATATACATTTTTGTATTGCTATTGGATGATTTGATCTCAGGAACATAAAAGTATAGAAACAAGCCATTTCTACTATTATATTAATATATATATATATTTATACACACATTTATTTATTTGTGCTAGCAATCTTCCTTAGAATATGGCTATACATCAGCCCAAGCTCTGTGTGTGTGTGTGTATTTTTTTTTTCACCAACTTGCTGTGACGTGATGGGCCGCTATTGTTACTGGAAAATCTTTTCTGGATAGCAATAGGACTTCATCTGAGCATTTAGGGTTTAAAAAGCTGTTTCTGTGGTTGAATGGTTAGTGGTCAGCGTTCTGGTTTCTCAATCCAGAGCTTCTAGGTTTGATTTCCGGCATGAGCGAGTAATTTTTCTTTAACTAGCATCATTCCCATCCTCCGTAGAGTCTGGAAGTACGAGTGTGAAAACGAATGCTATATGTTTAATAATAACAAATCTCGTAATAAAAGCAACGTTAAAAAAGCAATGTGTGTGTGTGTTTTTTTTTTTTTTTTTTTTTTTAAGCGAAAGGCAATTTTTCTGTACTTGTTAAGTGGAATGTTAATTTAAACCTATCACTACCATCAGAACAGACACAGGGTTTGCTTCACATGTTATGTTCTACATTGTATTCACGTTGGCTCATTAACACTTAATTGGAGCCTCTATACCCTGTAGAACAAATATTGTGGTTTACGGAAAACACAGTCATTAAAGTTTAGTGTCCGATGTTATAATGTAGCCCGAGGTTCTAAATGGCGTCAGAATTAGCCCATTTCTAGAAGAGGTCAAAGCAGCATATGCTTAAATTCTAGACAGGCCATTTAAATGACAAAGTGTTTATCTAAAACAGCATATTTAGTCATTGCAGTTGAGATAAAACCAAAATCATTATTTGAAATATTGGCATTGTAAGTAAGAAGGCTTGAGGAAGGAATAAAATGCCACTACATCAGCAATTTCACCAGATTTAGCTTCTCATTGTCCTTTTGGCTGCTGAAACATGCGCCAAGTCAGGAAAACTTCGGCGGTGGTGGTGCAATAAATTACCATTATCGCCAATAGCAATGCAGGGTCCGGGAGAAATTATGGAAGCGTAGGAGATAGGTGTTTTATCTACGCCCTGCGTTTTGCTGGAATACACTTTTTCATCCTCCAAAATGGTGCATGAAGTTTATAAAATGCCATGGGAGGATAATAGAAGTCAATAAATCCCTCATATTTACCTTGCCTTGCCCAGCGGCGGAGCTATATAGCTCGTAAGATGCAGAAACTGTAGGAGGCTTGTTAGTTGT
Organism: Deroplatys truncata; assembly: GCA_030765065.1. Taxonomy (NCBI): domain Eukaryota; kingdom Metazoa; phylum Arthropoda; class Insecta; order Mantodea; family Mantidae; genus Deroplatys; species Deroplatys truncata. Next base: position 144,872,171 of record CM060988.1, on the reverse strand, counting down.
TAAAAAGGGATTCTGAGGAGTAAAACCGTGCAGTCAGACTCCGCATTTGTGTACTATTCTACATGTAAAGCCATATTGTATGTTCAATAATTTTTTATACGTTGGAATGGAAAAGTGAAAGCCTTGACGTGAAGTGTTAATCTACCAATAATGAACATTTGCTTCGTCCAGTGTCGCAACTATAAAGAATGATTCCAATGAACACTTTTCTTTGAATCCATCACTGATACGTTAAGTGTATAAGAGAAAAGCATCTGATTTAATGGTTATTACTTCACCTCTGCTGTATATTGGGTGTTATCTAAACTGCATGTCTCAGAACACAGAGAGGGAAATGGGAGAGAATGCGCATATGAAGCTTACAACCCTGGTGGATGCCAGTTTAAGACTGTGGGTATGTCATCCGCCATACAACAATAAATAATGGCAAGTAGCCGTTCCTATACCAGCTCCTGTTATGTGGTATGCCGCATTCTAATTAGTAACAGCTATTATTTCGAAAACTGTTCTTTTGAAGAGTAATGTTTACTGAAATTGTGATTCTGGTTCGCAGTTTTCATCTCCACTTTTGAATCATTCTATATTTGACTCGTTGTTGCTCGAAAATGGAATATATAATTGCAGACACTGTAATTCTAAGATTTATAGTTATGTAATACTATCCTAACAGACAGTAGTGGTGGTCATAGGAATAATATTTTCCACACGTTGTATTTATGCGACATGAAGGAAGCCTTGCTCACTTTGTGGCGGTCAAGTTGGTTGGGAGAGACATAAATCGATAGCTGACATCGAAAAATAACTAAGCTTACATGACAGATTTTAGAGAACCCAAAGTGCACGAACTTTGCTGACATTTGTATGTTCTAAATGAGTTCAGGGTTTTACGTTTTTGTGCTTGTATTCCTATGTTCCGGTTTTATTTTATAAAAATTGTTATGCGCAAAAAGGAAGTTAATATATTTTGTTCAAAACAAGGGTGGCTTAAGATATATTTTCTCTGAAACCCAGTGTAGATGCAATTTTTTGTGCTATCTATCTGTTGTCTATCTGTTCCACCACTTCCTTTCATTATATTAATTCAATGAGTGAAATCTTTCTTGTGTACTATAAAGACAATTGCAATTTGCATGATTGTTAGAGGTTGTGCTTCCGTAACATCCATAATTTGAATAAACCATAAGTGGTAGTAATTATGTGAAACTTGTGTTGCGGAAATATACAAGATTTATGCTCCTTAATTCACGTAGTTTTTTTGAAAGTGTGCCTGAATTTGTAGAATATAGTTCTAGAAATTACTGATTTTTCTGCACCATTTGTGTTAAATGAAACACACATCATAGAACCATAAGTAAAAACATTTCGGAAAACATTTAAAACATCTGATAAAAGTTTTAGCTCAATTAATTGAGAACTTCACCAATAATGACAAATTTAAAGTTACAGGGGCGAGATATTTTTGTTTTCTTTCAGGAGGATTAAAGCTTTACGAAATGGTACCGAGCAAAGCCGCGGGAGTACAAAATTAGATTATTTGGATACTTGAACGTCGACGCGGACAGAAGGAAACTATAGCCGCACCAGCTATTTGCGGGAAATTCAGCAGGCTGCAGGTTTGCACATGTCTACAAAATTTCCGGTGGGGAATGGCAGAGCTACCTTTGTGGAAAGGGCAGCGTTTCTATGTCAGGGTCTTTGAACACGCGCCAAGGACAAGATCTATTACGATAAATGTTGTCACTCCCATGTCACATTTTTGCACCATCGGAACTTTCTTCTCCGCTGCTTGCATTACAGAGAGTGGTTGCGGGAGAGAGGGGGAAGAAAAGAGATTACGTAAGATAAATGAGACAGGAAGTGTTATTTGGATGGAGTCAACGGTTTTGAATTATTTTGCATATCCAAGTAATTTTTGAATGATGTACCATAAAACGGAATATTAGTTTGCTTCTCATGGAGAAAAGCAGAAACTGGTATTTTACATTCAAATGGCGTTCTTACGCATTTGGACGCTCTCGGAGTAAAAGGGAATGAGAACATTCTACATAAGGAAATGAATAGCAATAATGTGCTTTGCAAGTGTTACATTCCTACTCCCTATGTCGCTTCTCCTCTGGTCGGTAGTCAGCCTCACTTCCATTTGTATTTTTAGATGTTGCTAGGTGACGTCATGTAGGTTCAATATTCGGGACTGATGGTCCAGTGGGGACGAAGAGATTTCGCCACGGCTGACAGGTCAATATCCATCTTTGTTCTAACATAAGATGCGCTTTTATTTAATTTAGAAGAGCACAAAATCAAGTGAGAGTATTTCAAACTTATACCAAGAATGCATATTTCTTTTTGTTACCTAATTATTTCAATTTTATTTTATGTTGTAAAACGAATAAATGTTATTCTTCCTTTTACCGTTATGCTTACCATTTAATTCCGTTCGTATTTTATACCTTATTCAAATGCAATCTCATATTTCAATCTACTTCTTGTAAATCATTTGTCAGAGATGGCTTCTTTTAAGTAATATTACGACAAAATATATTTTCTCAACTGCTGGTGGAAAATTGTATGCCAGCCATTATATGAAATACCCTACTATAGCTCTTGAAAAACAAAAGTACGGCCATTTAAGCTTTCAAAATATACTGCAGTAAAATGTAAAAATACATAGCAACAAAGATTTTGCCACAAAACAGTTTGACATGCTTGAATATCTTATCTAGATATAAGTTTTTCCTGAAGCAGGGTTTTGGCTTACTTTTTCAATTATTTAAAATTCGTGAAATTTAAGAGAGTGGCATAGGTTCTTTGCAAATAATAGCATATATTATTCGCATTTCAATATCTCATTCATGTGCTACTTCAAACAAATCCTTCAGAGCCATTTTTAAGAAAATAAAAATAATGACGTCGTGTATGTAAACAGTTGTTTGGGATGGAAAGGGGGTTCCCTATAAAGGTTTCCTTGAATCTTTAAAAGCTGCGTAACTTGAGCTTGAAACTTTTATATGTATCCTTCGTTTCCAACTAGAAAAACCTGCCAAAGAGGAAGCCATAAGTCTAACTGGGACAGTACCTCAAACATCAAAAGAATACAAGCGATTCTTCAGAAAGCAGTATTTCAGTTTTATAACATTTTTCGAACAGTTGCAAAAGAAATGCTTCTGACGGAGAAAGGGAGGCATGGAGTGAAAGGGGATGAGGGTGAAATAGCCATAGTACAGTAACCCGTACCTAGCGAGTTGGCTCCGCGGTAACGTGTAATGCTCGCATACGGGAGATTCCGGGTTCCATCCACTCGGACCGTCCACTTTGACCATGGTTTTTTTCGTGGTTTTCCCTGGTTGGTAGACGAATACTGGGCTGGTTACCTTCTACCACAAATTTCCTGCCCGTTTCCTATATGTGTTTCACCTTATCTGTTTCAACTACCCGGCATCGGCGGTAGTTGTGTTGCGGCAGGTCGATGGAATTTGCGCTCTGGAAGGCTTTTTCCGCCGCGTTTGGCAGAATTGATGCGCCGCTTTCTTTCCTGGGAGCTGTCTCGACTGCCACGGGACCCTCGGATTACGAATAGCTCAGGCAGAGCTAGCCGACTGCAGTATTGGTACCATGTTGGAATCGTTAAGGACCCCGCCCTTGCTAGCGCATCGTCATTCGAATCTGGTCGCCCTTCAGGTCTCCCCTTCATCCCTTCCTCCCAGGGGTCACGTTGTAAGCAAAAAGCGTTCATTCTGCCCTTTTATCGGTGCTATAGTCCATTTACGCAGGCCCCTCCATCTGCCTACTCATAGCTATTACGTGCTGAGGGTCGCGGGTTCAAGTCCCGCCATGAGCGTTTGTGTGTGTATGTGTGTTGTATGTGTAATTGCGGTAAAGAAAACAGTAACACATAGTAATCATAAATTGGGTAAACAAGGGAACTTTAAAAAAATAAAAACAGTAATGCGTCAACAAAAAGTTAACGCGAAAGGTTCTTGTCCCTCTATGCTTAGTGGAATGAAGTAAAAGAACGGTAAAAATGTCTATGAAACGTACACTATCACACAAAACGTGCGTACGAAAGTTTTTCTAAACTGCTTTCTTTGTATTTAGGAATATCAAAACGTGTATTTCGAATGAAGTTCCGATATCGAACGCTATACTTAGCGGTATTCTTAGGTACCGAATCCATAGAGAAATTTCTTTTTCGGAATTTAAACAGCTTGCAATATTTTTCATCGCCGGTGCTGAGAAGTTGACTCTAAGCGCCGCCATCATCAACTGCCGACAGTTGAACCTGGAAGCCATATGGAGAAGGCAGAGTTGTTTTACGGAAGTCTGCGCTGCGGTCTCGGGGCGTGTTGAGCATTTATCTTTGTTGCTGGTTGAATTTGGTCCGGATTATGACTTTATCTGTCTCTCTCTGCAAAGTGCAGTGTCATGTGGCTCATAAATTAACAGACAAAAAACACTGCACAGCAGCTTTTGCTTCGAGGGACAGGCACCGCTGGAAGTTTTTGTTTCTGAAAATCGTTGCAAATTGAAATGCTAAAGCAGACCCTTAATCTCCTTATCCTCTTGCTCTTTTTATGATCACTGAGCACAAAAAGCAGCCCAGACCTATGTATTGCAACAGGGGAGTGCTAGTGGAAGTGTGGCTTTTGTACACCATAGCAGTCAGGGTTAATTCATGTTTGGCTTTCTAAAGAGCACTGTCGTAAGAGTCCAGAAAGGAATTGTAAGACATTATTACCTATAAAATATTTGAAAATGCAAAATCAATTCTGAAAACTTACAAGGTCTCCTCAAATTATGTAACCTGTTACCTCTATTATTTTCATCCAAGGCATGGGGTGAGGGAGGTTCCTACATGTACCCAAACATATTCCATGGAACCCTTCAAAAGATACTCCACTACTTAGCTGCAATATGTAAGGAAAGTATTACATTCCATTAAAAAATTCGATGTGGAGAGTTCACTGAAAGTACACGTTTTAAGGTTCCCTAAATTAAAAAGTATTTTAAAAAAGGCCGGTGTATTGTGTGAACAGCATGACTTAAAAAATCTGTTGTGTTACACTCACATGACTTTCTCTACTCTTGTACAAACTATTTTTACAAACGCTTATTCTCGATATGCTTCATGTTAATCGAGATGTTAATCTTATTGCTAATTTTCTTGTAGATGCAAGGGGAATATGGTAGGTTTTAAGCGATAGTCAAATGTTTTAACCACTGGTTGCTATGTGGCGCATGAATAACGAATTTGAGAAAAAGTATAAGTATTGGAAAGTTTAAGGGAATAACAAGCAATATCTCGAAAATGGTTCACTCAACAAAAAAAATGTATATGACATAAATTGTGTATTTTAACGCGATCTACATTTTTTGTGTAGTAAAATTTTGTCTATCTCTTATGGTTTACCAGTTATGTAAAAGTCGTTCACAATGAAGAATACTTTTGGAGACGTTCCCAGAAAATTCGAGATATGCATTTCATTTGTCATGAAAATATATGATATTTTAATCAAAATCGTTAGCGCCATTTTTGAGAATTAAAATTTTCGAAAAATGTTCCATGTAAAGGGTAATCTGAGGTGGGGGGGATTTTCTTGGAAACCTTCGTGTCGCATCTCTGGAAGATACTGAACCTAAATACCAAGTTTGGTGTTTATCCGACTGTTCGTTTCTGAGTTATGCTGTTCGCACACACACACACACACACACACACACACACGGACATGTTTCCAAAAATGTTCTTTTTTATTCAGGGGGTCTCAAAACATGTATTTCCGGTGAAATCTCGGTATCGAATTTTTGGGTGGAATAGATACAATACTTCCCCTACTTACTATACGTAGTAGAGAAAGTAAAAACGAAAAGCTGCTTGAATACCAAACCTGATTGGCGTTTAAGTTCAGCATCCAAGAAAATCTCTACCCACTAAGTATCCTTTGCATGGAAAAAAATTTAGTTTATTTTCTATAATTATTTTCAAAACGGCTCAAACGACTTTGATAAAATGCGAAATATTTAAGCTATTTACATGACAAATAAAACGTACGAATAACCTCTGAAGTCCCCTTTATTCTGAACGGTTTTTGTATAATGGTAAACCGTAAGATATAGACAAAATCTTATTACACAAAAAATGTACATCTAATTAAAGCACACTATTTATGTCGAGTAACATTTTTTGGGGCATTAACCACTTTCGAGATATTCCCTGTTATTGGTTTGAATGTTTAAATACTTATACTCCTCAAGTGATGTGATTCGATTTTTTTGTTTGTTTTTTCTTTCTTCTGGTTGTCATGCAAAGAGCATGGATTCAAGTCCATCACATAGCGACGTGCTTTGTAAAACTTGACTATCCCTTTAGTCTGTGTATTCTTCTTATACCTATAATGAAATGTGTAATGAAAATTTATACTGATTACCAATAAGGAAATAGAAGAATAAGTTTTTATAACAATAGTTTGTAGAAGAATGAGTAGAGAAAGTCATGTAAATGCAACATATCGGACTTTTTTTCTTTCTAATTTTCCTTCCTTCCATTCTTCTGTGCAACCCTAGATTTTAGCTGGATCGGTGTTGCTGGCACTCACAAGGAACAATCCAGTCGTGAAGCTGGAATTTCATTAGGGCTGTATGGTTACTGTATTAAGGTGGTTTGCTTCTCAGAAATTGAAACGATTTTGCCTCAAAGTGAGATTTATTGCTTTTTTAGAGCGCCGAAATTTCGAACGATTGTCGTTACACTCGGCGCGTTCTATGCGCAAAAGCGGACTACTTTTAACTCCCGAAAACGGTCCTAAATATCACTTTGGACCAATTCAATTTCTCTAAATATACCACGTCAGCAGCTTTTGTGCAACCCGAAGGATGTTCTAGTTTCAAACGAGCGGAATGTTTCGTGCCATCAATACAGTTAAGCAAAAGAGTTACGAAATGCATTCCACAGGTACCCAAATGTAGTTAGGGAGTACAAAAGCTACTCAATTTCGAATTGTGAATACGCATTCTTAAAAAAGAAACGTATATTTATATGAACACAAAGAAAAACTGGTAAGAATGCAATGTTAGGTAGCTTAGAATGATTAGTGTCCGAAGATTAAAAAAAATAATACTTTTGTTTGAATAAAGTCGCAATGAAAACAATCCGTGTGGATACGAGTTCATTGCAAAGAGAGGGAATAATATACCAAACAGAGTATTTTTAAATGGCTTTTAATGCTTAAATGGACGATTTTTGCTTATCTTAGACTACAATCTTCATACATTCACTCCAATGAATATGGCTGGAATTTTCGATCAGTTTTTTTTTTTTTTTTTGTGTGCATTAACAGCAATTTTGAAGCTCATTCAGAGTAACGTAAGTTAATAATTTCGGAAAGAAAAATAATAAGAATAATCTATATTAAACACACAGTCCAGACTTTTTATGATAAATACAAAATTCACTGATCAAGTTATAAGTCTGCACCTCAACTAACTAAAGATCTGCAGATGACCATTTGAAAAATTGGGGGAGGGGTGTGATTATCTTCAGAATTTTTCCCAATGAATTGCGAAAATTTTGTGTACCGTAAGGCAACGTTTACAACCAAAGCAGCAAAAACCGTAATTTTTACAAAACAATTTGAGCCCTTAATATCTCTCCTTTATTTATCGCAATTTCACGAATATATATTTATAAATCAGCTATGTACACTGAAAATAAGTACAAAAAAGTAGAAAGTACTTATTTTGACAGGAAATGTACAGTTATTTTGCTGAAGGTGTTAATTTATTGGTATGAGAAAACACTCGGGTAAAGAAGAAAGCTTCGAGAAGACAAGTCCATACTGTTCTTAACAGTTTGGGTACAAAATTGAATAGCGGTACCTGGTCTATGTTTTGAACTCATGCTATGCACGTAGTAAACGTCATGTGTGAAAAGAATAAATAAATAAAAACTATATACATCCTCCACAGTAAATCAGCTTCCAAGCCATATTAATCGGGTACACTCTTGATCAGGAATTATATTAGTCATTGAATTTGTGATGCTTCTCTATTTCTGCAGTTACTGAATCTTTTGCTTGTATTTTGAACCGTAAACCTGTGCCTCACTTTGTATCATTTGTGGTTAATGCAATTTGCAAGTAGAACTTCCTTTTCCACGAGCTTCACTTGAAAATGTTTGCTCACCATAACCTCCAACATAGCGGATTGGATCATTTACTTAGGTGAAACGTGTTATCTAGTCTATATGACATTTTCCTCTCCTGATCGAAAAATGCTTACTTTCCCAGTCACGATTGAATCTCCTTTGAGCACGCCAGGTTAGTCTTCCTCCGTGGTATAGTGGTTGTCTCTAGTTCTCGAGGTCGCGGGTTCAAACCCGGCGGAGGGCGATGGATTTTTTTCGGGTGCAAAAATCCTTAGCATAACTTCCTTCGGAAGGGAAGTAAAGCCGGTGGTCCCGTGTCGTATGATTTACGGCACATAAAAGAACCTCAAGCCTGATAAAGAGGCTTCTCAGCAAAACTGCGGTCTTTCACGCTCAATATAGAATGAGACGCAAAGGACCACAGGAGTGTGTCCATAAATAAAACTCAATTTAATTTAGACACACCAGCAGTGCAGAACACCACTGGTATACTACGGTTCCCGACACGACATAAACAATCCAGCCACTTCTGCTGGGTGAAGAAGTGAGAATGTAACGGGCGACTGTTTCACACAGTGTTGCGCCCCTACCCTGGTGCTGCACATGTTCTAGCAATAAATGCTTCCTCGTTGCTTTCGGCGGGCATGGATATGATAATTGATTTTGGTAATAGCATGTAATGGGAGCTTTCATTAAGATGTTATTCCGGTTTATTTACAATCATAATGCACGATTAATCATTTATTTAATGGCTTCTATTGAGTCATTTTTGTAATTACAATTCGAATTTTGGGTACTTTTTACAGAAACGTATCGCACTTGAGCGGGATATATTCTCTCGGCCATTGAATCCAAAAGTCCATCACCTCCCGCATACTTGCAGATACAAGACAACCTTCAGTAAAGCAGACATGGTATTCATCCGCATTGCTGGATTTAAACAGATGCAGGCGAGATAAATGCACGACGTGTTTGTAACATGGCTTCTGTGTGGAATTAGGCAAGGCTTTGTGCGCCTCCACACAGCTGCCTTGTAACTAATTGGAGATTTAGCAGTTGGCAGTTTTACCGCCGTTGACTGAGTGTACGGGAATAAATCATTGCTCAAGAAATCCATGACATCATGTCAGTGCAGTAAAATTTTCAACCATGACTGCAGTTTCATGTCGCACTTAAAAATTTACATGCTTTACCAAAAGGATCTTCTTACAGAATCGAGACTATGAGAGAAAAAGAATGTTGACTTCTTTAAGCCCAATCACAAGGGACAAAAATGCAGTGGTCTACAAATGGTTTAGTCTTCCAAGCCAGCGTACAGGTATGAGTCTGCATTTTTAATCACAATTGGGCATAAATGTTTGTATTTGAGAAAAGGTAATCGCAGATTTGAAAATAAAAGATGTACAGTAGAGCTTCAGTAATTCGAGCACCGGCATTTCGAGGTTCCGTGTAATTCGAGCTGGACTTAAGAAAATTAAACTTTTACATAAAACTGTAGTAAAATCCCGTTTTTATACGTTGTCCGCATGTACGTTTTACGCACTTCCGAATGTGTTACTTTTTGTACTTTCTTTCAATTTTCCATGTACAATACAGGTAAAACTGTCCCACTTATGGTTTTCGTACATATTGCACAGAAATAACCTTGGCCTCAGACTGCGAATGCATTTCTATTACAGATGGACAGGTACCTAGGTTTCGAAGAATGCTCTTGCTCTTTCTTTTTCGACCCTTCGCTAATCCATCCTTATTGTAACACCTATTGTTGTCCCACCTCAGCGACATTCGTCATTAGAATACGCTTGAGTAAAATTACACATTATACACATTTTTAAGTATAATTACACATGACCGTTGTATATATGTATGTATGCATGTATGTGGTTGTGTAATAACACCTGTGTCACGTTAATTTTAAAGTGTTGTACGTATGTACATATGTAACTGTGTATGTCTTAATGTATTCATACATAACAAAGAGTGGTAGGAGTAAGAGAAAGTTTGTGCGGTGAATGTGAAACTGGAGGCTTTGAAAAGACTATTATAGACAAAGGAGAAACATTAAAAAAAAACTTGCTGGGTATGTAGTCGGTGAAGTGACAGTTGGAGATCGGCGTAGAAACAGAGACAAAATTCAGAAGTTCTCATCTAACAAGTATTATACACTTTTGAACCGAAGTCAATGAAGAACTCTGGAGTATGAATAATGAGTGAAGCTTTGTTCATTTGGTTTACTCAACAAAGACAAAAAGGAATTCCAATTTTAGGGCCTATTCTGCAAGAAAAGGCTGTATTTTTTAGGAATGGGTTAAAGGAAGGTGAGGACGATTTTACTGCAAGCTCAGGATGGTTGGACAGGTAGAAGAAGCGATACGGCATAAGGCAGCTTGAAATTTGCTGTAAAAAGCTTTCTGCGCATCCTCAAACTGTTACATAATTTTGTGAGAAATTAAGAAAAATTATACAAGAAGAAAATCTCACTCCTAATCAACTGTATAATTGTGATGAAACAGGACTAAATTATATTTCCGTATAATCCGAGGTTTTTTTTTTTAAATTCGAGATAGCCTCAGCCCCAATTAGCTCGAATTACCGGGGTTCTACTGTATAGATTCTAATAACAAAGAGTCTACAGTCAGACTGCTATGTGAAAAAGTAAATTAAACTTGTGCTACCAATGTTTTTCTGGCGGCGTATTTCTAAACAACTTTAAATAAAAAATAATAATTGTATGACCTAAAAAAAAAGAAGAATGTTTGACCTTTCCTGCTTCAAGCTGCACTGTTATTTAAAGTGTTTGGGACTTGGCGCATAACTGCGTTTTGGTGTTTGCGCGCGCGCGCGCGCGCGCGCGTGTGTGTGTGTGTGTGTGTGTGAGACAGAGAGAGAGAGAGAGAGAGAGAGAGAGAGAGAGAGAGAGAGAGAGAGAGAGAGAGAGAGAAAGCCAGCTATATGCCAAATGTAGTAACGTCAGCCACATTCTAATTCAGAGCTAAAACTTCACGTGGTTCCAATTCTTTACATGCAACACGTTCGTTATTTATTATAATGAGAAACGTGGATTGGACATTGTTGTGTTTCTAATTAACCCATACAGAGGATGTAATCTGAAGGACATTACATTATATACTTCCTTTTTAATCAGTTTCAACCTCCTGTATGCTTTTGTGCACCTGCAACAAAATGTGTATCGCATTTCTGGCTAGTATTTATCACGATTAGAATGAAGTATAATTGAAGTTAGTATTAACAAATCTGATGTTACATTCGAGTGACTTTCTCTGTCCGCTATCGTTTATTTTATAATCTTTTACAGACTATTCTTATAAAAACGTATTTTTCTATCTGCTTTATGTCAACCTTTGCAGAAATAGTTTTCATTTCTCATTTCGTTGTACGCACAAGGGCGATAGAGGACAACCGAATCGATAGTCACGTGTTTAAATACTAGTTGGTATATATTTGGCTTAAAGTTCCACACCCCTTCCATGACATTGCTAGAAACAACCGAATAGCGACTGCACTTTATGCAAATGATAAACTGTTTAAAAATTCAAACCAATAATAATGGATATCTCCGAAATGGCTGATGCCACAGAAACACTTATTAGAAGTAGAGTGTGTCTTTTAAAGAGGTCTACATTTTTTGTGTAGTATAGTACGTTTTTGGCTGTTTCTTACAGTTTACGCGTTATAAAAAATTACTTCCCAATGAAGAGGACTTCTCGGGCTTATTCTCAGAGATTTCAAGACATAAATTTGACTCGTCATATAAATATCTTAAATACCATCCACAGCAAGGAGTAGGCCTTTATGGGGATTCCGGCTTCAGGAGAATTTATCCATCCAGTGTAGGCCCTGCCTCTACTTATATGAGTCAATTATTTTTGGCATTCGCTGTGGTGGCATTCGTCTCGGATGCTCAACGGGCAGACGCAGCTTATCAGCTGTGGGGAAGGCAATGCGTCTGGGGAGAGAGTAACCTAAAGAAGATGCCCTGCATGTTTGGGGTCAGAGAGGTGGCAGGCCCCACCAGCAAACTTACAACCAGGGAAAATTGATATTCCTAATCAGCTTAAAGAAAAAATATCTTTAATATATGTGTATTAATCAAAATCGTTAGCTATTTTGGGAAAATAAAAAATATTGAAAGCTTTTCCCTGTAAATGGCAGTTTGGGTTATGGAGATTTTCTTGAAAATCTTTGTGTCACATCTTTTAAGGGTACTAAACCTAAATACCAAGTGTGGCATTTATCGTACACTTCGTGTTTTGAGTTAGTTCACACACACCTTTTTTTTAATTTTTTTTGCGTTAGGGACCTCAAAACATGTATTCCTAGCGAAATCTCGACACCGAATTTTTTGGTGGAATACAATACGGTAATGTTACTGCAGAGGTCGACGTGTCATGACGGACGATTTTATTGCGCAATGTCAGGTAGTAACTGTAAAGGCCCCCCTCCAAAAAAAGACGCTGCGGCTATACGAAGCACTGAAATAGTTGGTAGAGTAGCGAAATGTTATACGCTGCGGTAATGTAGAAATGCGCGAAGCAGTAAATATAATACAAGTAAAATATGATTACCGCGGAGTAGTAAACAAACGTAATAAAACTAAATAATTACCCAGTTAACAAATGTAATACAAGTGAATAAAAATAAATGCTTTTGTAATTATGTGTTAACCTTAATAAGGCTGTTTTGCATCAATGCATATAAAAAAGAAGGAAGATAAGAGTTCTGGAAGACTATGTGGAAAAAATATGGAGTTCTGGAGGAGAGAACAGACATTGAAGTAACGCTAGGTAACATAACCAGAATTCAATAAAGCGCGCCAGAATACGTAATCGGAAATGGTGTAACAACTTCGTGTATTTAAAAGCCAAATGCCATACATTCGCGGAATTTTAGCGATGTTTATTCTTACAAGATAGTCTACCTGACGTTGCGCGGTACCCGCCCTGACACATCGACTCTGCAGCAACATTACCATACAATACTTCCTATACTTCCTGTCAGTAAGTAGTATAGAAAGTAAAAAAAAAAAAAAAAAAAAAAAACTATGAACGTATTTACACATCATAGAAATGTCATTTGGCGGCCCGAACAAGTTATAGAAGAGCACGTAAATCGCAAAAGTAATTCCTCCCTTTCTAGGCGTCCACAGTTCCGAATACAGGATATCCCATTATAATTCTATTCTTCGGAGAGTAAGAGATACCATGGGAAATGTGTAGTACTCGGCCACAGCGCTTGTTGACCTTATGACCTCGCTGCGAGAGGAGAGAATCCGTAATCTGTAATCCCATCTGCATGAATACATGTACTGTGGTTTAATTATCCATATTGCAGTTACGTAAACGAGGTGTGCAACGCCATATAGCCCGGATTTTCAACAGCAGGCAGCATCTATCCTTATCGTTGTTAGCATTACCGGTTCACTAGGGTGTCCTAATTGCTGGTTATTTCTTCTTTTTCCGAATTTCCTGCACACTCGTTAGCCAAATATTAGTTTTACGCTAGCCTAGAGCCGAGGAAAGGGCTGAGCGGTGCAAAACTAAATACATTTGCCTATAGATCGAACTAGCTCAAACAGAGAAGTGCTACATCTGGGATTCCCCAGTTTGAAACAGATTAAATCAACCTTCGGTGTATTCATCATACACTTTACCTAGCATGCTCTTCACAATTATATACTATGGCAGTACTAGCTGTTTTTAGCATTCGTTCATACATTTGAATCAACCTACTCTCTCTCAAAGGGATGGGAAGGGAGCAGCACATACTCCGTGTTAAAATTGTGAAGCATTAAATGAAAGTGTTTATTGTTTAAGTTCTATTATGCGGGGTTTAGTTTGAAGCATTCGTATATGCATCTAATGCTGTTCGAGCATTTCTGGTAAATTGTTACAAATGCAAAGAAAAAATAAAGACTAATGTCCAAAATACTCACTCCGAAAATTAGCCATATGCCGCTGTTTCTCGTCCTTTAATTTTACAGATCTTTATAGAATGTTCTTGTTTATAAGTTGCGCTCCACAAACAATAATAATAATAACAATAATAATAATAATAATAATAATAATAATAATAATAATAATAATAATAATAATAATAATAATGGTAATTAATTGTTCTTTCACACTAGTCGCGTTTAGGACAAGGCTGGAAAGGTAGAATCAGACTGAAAAATTCAATGCCATAGCGGGATTTGAATCACGGATATTCCGGTTTACGTCCGATTGCTCTAAACAATTGAGTTGCCATGGCAACATGCCGGCGTGACATTAAATTCCCCAACTGACTCGCATTTTTCACGGTAAACCACAAGGTGATCTCGTTCATTCTGAAGTGACATTCCCCAACAACGACTTACAATGTCGTAAGTACTTCAAGTCCCGGGCTTCATAGTTATTAGGTCAATCAGTGGTAATTAATTGTTCTTTCACACAAGCCGTGTGTAGGACAAGGTTGGAAAGGAAAATCCATGATCCAAACCCCACTATGCCATTGAATTTTTCAGTCTGATTCTACCTTTATTATTATAATAATAATAATCATCATCATCAGATTAGGCCTATTCCTGCTCGACTGGTAGGAAGGTAGAACCTTGGTAATTTGAAAACTAGTAGGTGTTGGTACCAGTTTTTATTTGGGTTACTTTTCTGGTCTTTGATAAAGTTTTTCTAATTGTTTCATAGACTTTTGGTATTTGTTTAATTTTAAGTTAACATCTTGCGTTTGGTTACATAATAAGCTATAATCTAAATGACCAAATGATTATCTGTTCAGTAATTGTATTATTGATTTCTATTTTAACCTTAGGATAATAATAATAATAATAATAATAATAATAATAATAATAATAATAAAAAAGGTAGTTTTGTTAACAAAAACGTCATTTAGAGCTTTAAAGAAGACAGCAGCAGTAATGAGGTGGTGGTCAGGCTCCTCATTAGCTTGCAAAGGAATCAATTCCCAGCCGTGGTGGGTTTTTCAGTTTTGGAAAAACGCGAACTCGGTTTTCTGTCTGTGTTTCTTCGTAAAGAGAATCTCCCAGAGTGGAATGTTAAGACAGGTTTCTTTACCGGCTTTCATTATAGAGCTTAATGACCCGTAAGAGTATTGTTGTTTCACTGAGCGAATGCTTATTTCCAACCCGTTTAGCATTTATTCTCACTGTTCCTTTTGTCATAAATCTTAGTTTATGTGCTTAACATCTTCGAGAAGAGCTCTAGAGAACAAAGAAGTCTATTACTCCTAATTCCAGACCGTTTACGTCAGATCTTTCAAGACGTGTTCCTTATTGTAGTTTTTGCAGTGTAGCTATGCATTAATGTAACCCAAGTATTCTATAAGTTAGATTCGGATTACATTTTCCTTGGTGTCAGGGTTTTCTGCCAGGAGGAAAGGAAAAAAAAAACATTAGAAAGCAGTGATATTTGGATTATATAGCGAAATGAGTGTTCTTTCAGCGCATATTCTTTTGTTTTTTATTTATTTATTTGTTGTACCATTTATACCCTCGGCGACCTTTTTTGCAACATATGGTATTAAGTCGTTTACAGTTAATTTTATCTAATGTGTAAAACGTTTGGTTTTATGCATTAAATCACACACACATTCACACTGTCATTCATACTTCCAGACTCTGGGAAGGATAGGGAATAATCTTGGCTACAGAAAAATTCCCACCCCGCGAATCGAACCCGGGACCCCTCGCAGAGCAGCTCGTGCTCTACCGACCGAGCTACAAGGCTAGCCATTATATATATTAATATTGTTGTTTTCATGATTTTTCTCCTTTCTGGTGCTACTTTTTGCTCTTCAAGTCTTATGATATTCTGCTCCTGCAAGCGTTTTATTATCTAGCTAAGCCGCGCGCTATTTCATTGCAACTCTAGTTTTTATGTTCCGCTTTATTCTTCTTGCAACTTGTATGTCAGTTAAGGTACATAGTTCTCTCTTAATGTTCCTTATCAGCTCACTGGGAAGGTCTAAAGCGCGGTTATCCCAAAGTAGAAGTTGACTAACTGTACTGTTATCAGGCTTTAATGTTACCCAAGCATGGAATTTTATCCTGTCGCTAGTGATGCACGTTTGTTTTTCCGGGAAAATAGTTAATATTATTATTTCCTTCTTGCAATGAACACCAAGCGCTCGTTCGATTTCTTTGCTCTCATGTTTCCATACAGTGAAATGATTGCTACCGTTTCAATTCTCTTTAGAAATAAGCTAATATTGATACTATTAAAAGCTTTATATGGCAGTTTTATCATTGGATGTTGAACCTTAGTTGCATACACTCCACAAACTATAAAATCGTATGGAGATTCCATTTTGTCGATTAAATATTTACACTGCATAAAAAAAAATTTTAGAGCCTTTATTCATTTATTCAAAATTATTTTTGTGCCCATATTTTTTTTATAAAAAGTAAGTGTTATGCTAGTAGCCCCACAAAAAAGAATATTCCAAAATCCATGCACACAGTTGTAATTTTGTCGAGAGGAACCAAAAACAGATAATGGCCTGCATTTGGCAATTGTTTTACAAATACTAGATCTTTTCTGCTCAGTCATATATTGATTGTGTAAAACTTTTATGAGGGAATATATGAATCTTAGAAAATGCATCTTTGAAACCCACAGTATACAAGATATTTTGTTAAAATTTATGCCAGTTATTACACACAATAACAGTAATGTTTTTGTCGCGTTTAAAAACTTTTAGCTTGTATGGTTATTTAAATATTAATTTTTTATCACCTAACGTTCGAATAAAAAAAATCTGATGTGTTACACTCACATGACTTTCTCTACTCTTGTACAATCTAATTTTACAAACGCCTATTCTCCATATGATTCATGATAATCGAGATATCGAGATGTCAATCTTATTGGTAATTTTCTTGTAGATGCAACGGAAATATGGTAGCTTTTAAGCGATAGTCAAATATTTTAACGCTGGTTGCTATGTGGCGCATTCCATTCTCCTTGCATGTCCAGGACATAAAAAAAATGAATAACGAATTTGAGAAAAAGTATAAGTTTTGGAAAATTTAAGGAAATAACAAGCAATATCTCGAAAACGGTTCACTCAACAAAAGAAATGTATATGACATAAGTTGTGTATTTTAACGCGATCTACATTCTTTGTGTAGTAAAATTTTGTCTATCTCTTATGGTTTACCAGTTATGCAAAAGTCGTTTACAATGAAGAATACTTTTGGAGACATTCCCAGAAAATTCGAGATATACATTTCATTTCTCATGACATTATCTTAAACATATGATATTTTCATCAAGATCGTTAGAGCCATTTTTGAGAAAATTAAAATTTTCGAAAAATGTTCCATGTAAAGGGTAGTCTGGGGTGGGGGGATTTTCTTAAAACCTTCGTGTCGCATCTCTGGAAGATACTGAACCTAAATACCAAGTTTGGTGCTTATCCGACTGTTCGTTTTTGAGTTATGCTGTTCACAGACACACAGACAGACAGACACACAGACACACACACGGACATGTTTCCAAAAATGTTTTTTTTTGGATTCAGGAGGTCTCAAAACATGTATTTCCGGCGAAATCTCGGTATCGAATTTTTGGGTGGAATGCAATACTTCCCCTAATTACTATACGTAGTAGAGAAAGTAAAAATCAATGATACATTTTTAAAAATATTCAGATAAAAAAGTCAGGTTTTACAGTAAACGAGTTTAAAAAAATCTGATGTGTTACACTCACATGACTTTCTCTACTCTTGTACAAACTATTTTTACAAACGTTTATTCTCTATATGCTTCATGTTACTCGAGATATGGAGATGTCCATCTTATTGCTAATTTTCTTGTAGATGCAAGGGGAACATGGTAGGTTATAAGCGATAGTCAAATCTTTTAAGCGCTGGTTGCTATGTGGCGCATTCTATTCTGTTTGCATATCCAGGACATAAAAAATTGAATAACGAATTTGAGAAAAAGTATAAGTATTGGAAAATTAAAGGAAATAACAAGGAATGTCTCGAAAATTGTTCACTCAACTAAAAAAATGTATATGACATAAATTGTGTATTTTAATGCGATCTAGATTTTTGGTGTAGTAAAATTTTGTCTATCTCTTATGGTTTACCAGTTATGCAAAAGTCGTTCACAATAAAGAATACTTTTGGAGACATTCCCAGGAAATTCAAGATATACATTTTATTTTTCATAAAAATATCTTAAACATATGATCTTTTAATCAAAATCGTTAGAGGCATTTTTGAGAAAATTCAAATTTTCGAAAAATCTTCCATGTAAAGGGTAATCTGGGGTGAGGGGATTTTCTTGAAAACCTTCGTGTCGCATCCCTGGAAGATACTCAACCTAAATACCAAGTTTGGTGTTTATCCGACTGTTCGTTTCGGAGTTATGCTGTTCACAGACCCACACACAGACAGACACACAGACAGACAGACAGACACACACGGACATGTTTCCAAAAATGCTTTTTTGGATTCAGGGGGTCTCAAACATGTATTTCCGGTGAAATCTCGGTATCGAAATTTTGGGTGGAAAACAATACTTCCCCTATTTACTATACGTAGTAGAGAAAGTAAAAATGAATAACGCATTTGAGAAAAAGTATAAGTATTGGAAAATTTAAGAAAATAACAAGAAATATCTCGACAACGGTTCACTCAACAACAAAAATGTATATAATATAAGTTGTGTATTTTAACGCGATCTACATTTTTTGTGTAGTAAAATTTTGTCTATCTCTTATGGTTTACCAGTTATGCAAAAGTCGTTCACAATGAAGAATACTTTTGGAGACATTCCCAGAAAATTCGAGATATACATTTCATATCTCATGACATTATCTTAAACATATGATATTTTCATCAATATCGTTAGAGCCATTTTTGAGAAAATTAAAATTTTCAAAAAATCTTCCATGTAAAGGGTAGTCTGGGGTGGGGAGATTTTCTTGAAAACCTTCGTGTCGCATCTCTGGAAGATACTGAACTTAAATACCAAGTTTGGTGCTTATCCGACTGTTCGTTTTTGAGTTATGCTGTTCACAGACACACAGACACACACACACACACACAGACACACACACGGACATGTTTCCAAAAATGCTTTTTTTGGATTCAGGAGGTCTCAAAACATGTATTTCCGGCGAAATCTCGGTATCGAATTTTTGGGTGGAATGCAATACTTCCCCTACTTACTATACGTAGTAGAGAAAGTAAAAATAAAAATCTATCATATATTTTGAAACTAACCCGGTAATTTAATTATTATAGGAAAATTGTTACTTTTTGTACTCTCCAAAATTAATTTTTCAAAACTTGATAAATTATTTCTCAAAATTGGAGCGTTATTTTAAGAAAGTTTATGGTCATTTTTCTAATGTACTTTTGAGAGGCGGTAAAAAAATGTTGAAATAAATTACTGAACAATTACATCGTGTGGAGCATTTTAAGTATGGAAAAATCCTGAAAAAAAAATGTTTTCGAGAAATAAGGCTTAAATTTGGACATGCCTCTTAATAAGCATGCACCTGTCCATCTATAACTTCAGTTAGATGGTAGTTTAAATTCGGCCAGTAGGAAAGGCAGATGTTTTCGTAAAGTTTAGAATTCATACTATTTTATTATGAGCAAATTTAATTTTTCACAATTTTGGTCAAATTTCACAGATACGTTACCTTAAGAGGAAACTTTGCTGTGTGTATTGTGAAAAATCTAATCTAATTTTATTACTAAAATCGGGAGAAAGTGCAGTACCTGTTTCCCTAAGGCAGAGAAAGGTATTACTTGAAATACACCAACATTACGTTTGCCGAGTAGATTAATTGTACACTTTACCATTCTTTAAACATTGTGTTCACTCCTCCACATAATCTCCTTGGCTTTCGCGGTAACACTTCCGCAATCAATATACTAACAGTAGCAGTTATTTCTTTGGGCTCTTTTAAAGCTTCCATTTCAATTAAACTTCACGCAATCAATATCAACAAAACTACACTACTATGACATTTCTTCTGCATCGGTGTGCGTGTCCTCAAACAATTACCACGAGATCGAATCACAATTTTCTTTCGGTACGTTAGTAGCCTTCAAGATCAATCCCTCGGGCTACAATTTTATTATGTACTTCGGGAATAATCAGTGTTTCTCTCCTTTGATGTATAATGGTAATTTATATAACAAGTGGATACTCTTGATGATTATGGCATGAGTGAATGTTTGTCGCACGCATTACATTGGGTGTCATATAAGATTATCCACGAGTTGGATACAACATTTTATGCAATCTTTATAAATGTGTTAGAAAACAAATCGTGAAATAATTCGATATCCATAGTTGACATAAACGAGACGTAAGCGTCTCTCCCTGCATTTCATTTATTAGCTGGCGTGCTGAACCGATGAGCCACTTGCTTGCATTCCCTTCCTGGGAGAGAAGTGAGCAGGTGTTACGGGCTGTGATGTAGCCTATTATCAGCACAGCGTAGTAAGCAATTATACATTATGCTCTTAATTATTCTATATGTAATAAAGTACAGAGCTTTATTCTATTATTGCTATAAGAAATACTTAATTGCTGTTATTGGCACGCGTGCCATAATGGGCCAGTTATGCACGGTATTGAATACAGTAACAATCTGTTTATAATGGTAGGATTGCATAACATAGGTTTTAGTACATTCATTCGAAAATTTATGAACGGTATCTTGAAAACTTAAAAAATTATACATATCAGCTTATGGCTTCTCCCTACAGAAATGCAAATATCTACTATGAGCAAACTGTTTCAAAATTTTATTTGAAAATCAAGGACCACTAAAATTTCACAAGCCAGAGAGAGGGAGAGAGGGAGGAAGGGAGAACGTTCCAGTGGTTAACAGAATGTTGCCTAGGACCACTTACATTTCACAAGGCAGAGAGAGAGAGAGAGAGAGAGAGAGAGAGAGGAACAACGTAGCAGAATATTGCCTGAAGTTAAGTTTGCCTCCGGAGGAAAACACTTATTACTAGGTAGCGAATTATTTTTGTGGTAAAAAATGTTAAACTATTTTGAACGGTCACTTCTCTCTGTTCTCACTGTCACTGTTTCGTTTTTATGTGTCACTGTATAGTTCTATTTAGTTCACCTGAGTTCACTTCATTCAGGAGTCGAAAAAAAGTCCACCACAAATCCTCGCTCCACAGTAGCATTCACTGCACGTTACTGCAGCCGCCGTCACCAACTCACTCGGAGATTCGCTCTTGATGTACCTGAAACACTTTTGTTAGTTCGCTCGCTCTCTGACTCAACAACTCCACTCTCACTTGATTCAACTCGCGAGAGCGCTCGCTAATGTAAGTCAGTGGAATATTTCCACAAGCTTCTCGAACGTACTAGAATTATTTCGACACGGTTTCTAGAGGAGGGAGAAGAAGAAGATTCTAGAAGGTTCTAGTTATCTGCCGATAGTGAACCGATATATACGCTAGCGAGCGGCCGTTATCGTTGTTTACTCGGACCGCCCGGCGCCGACCCCCGATAACCTTGCGCCATAGCCGCTGCGTCCGTAACAGCTCCACGATCTGTAGCAGGGCGATCACAATGAACTACCACCAGCCCTCCCCCCATTCGGGGCGACACCGAAAGCGTGATGGGGTCCATGACCTATGGCACGGATGTCGCATGTTGAGCGCCACTCTCCACGTCGTTTCGAGCAATAGATTCGGCGACGTAGCTTCGTCAAGATGATGTTCGCACCCAAGCCCCCCTCGGTAGTTCTGGCATGGGTTTCCTCGAGGACTTCCTTCATCGTTTTCTTCATGAACACAAGCTGTTCCATCCTAGTCCTTCTGGCTACGAACTCCCACACTCTCCTCGACACACCGTTCCTGACCACCTGTCCCACCGCGTCCATAGGCTCGGGCCGCTGGGAGAAACGTCTGCCCATGCGGATGTACGCCAGATTCTTTATCCTTCAGGATCGGCCCTTTGTCTCTATCCTCCAGCTGCTCCCTCCTTAAGGTCACTGCATTCCAACCGACAGCAGGTTGCACCGTGACTGGGCGTAGAGATACGGCACTCTCCGTCAACTGCTGGTCTAGACGCTCGTCCATTACGGCCTCTATCATCCTCCTGCTTTCTTTCGTATGCCCGTCTAGCCGTTTTCCTTGCTGATCTAGAGCTCCTCGACCTCATTAATGTCATCTTTCGTGTCAGATTTAGCATCTTTTAACTGTTTGCAAAGCCGTATTTCAGGACTTTCAGCGTTGCCTTTATTTCAGGCTTAACGGAGTCGATGCCATAGACGAGTTCGGATCTCATTTTCTACATTTCAGTCTTCATTTCTGTTTTCACAATCTTCATTTCACTTCTCATTTCCTCCATTCCGAATTCAATTTTTTTTCTCCACCTTCTGCATTTCGGTCTTCATCCTGTTTCTATCTTATCCATTCCGAATTCCATTTTGAACACCATCTTCTCCATTTCGGTCTTCATTTCACTTAATAATTGTTTAAGTGTGTCCTCTATCGTGGCTTTTAAGTCTCACTCCTGATATCAATGTGGCATTGTCTGGTTTTTCAACTGTCACTGTTTCGTTTTATGCGGTTCACCATCACTGGTGGTTCTTTTTACTAATGCCCTTCACTAAGGTGAAGTAGTTCAATTCACTTCCTTCGTGACGTAGCTTCTTCATACCGGACGATTTACTTCACTGGGTGTCGAACACAAGACCACAACCCTTCGCTCCGCAGTAGCACTCGCTGTAACGTTACAACAGTCGTCACCAACTCGATCGGAGAATCGTCCTTGATGTCGCACCCGGAACGCACTCGCTGACTCAACTCTACTCTCACTTGACTCGCTTTCGCGAGAACGTTCGCTTGTACAGTCGTTGGAATCTTTCCACAAGGTTCTGGAACGTACAGAACTATTTGGACACAATTTCTGGAAGAGGGGGAAGAAGAAACTTCCAGAAGGTTCTGGTTATCTTCCGATAGCGCAACCGGTGTTTACGCTGGCGAGCGGCGGTTATTGTTGTTTACTCGGACTTCCCGGCGCCGATCCCCAAATAAACTTAGGCCAAAGCCGCTGCGTCACAATATTATGAAATATACAGATAGATAAGGAATAATCGGGGTGTCAGCAAGTTTATGATATGATGGCCTAATCTATTGTATTTACCTTAGGCACCGTAATATGGTGAACATTCTCTGATACCTGTGATGCAATACAAGTAATTCGTAAATAGATGTATCGTATATATTTATAATAGAATAAATTAAAAATTAATCAGAATGAACAATAGTAAAAATCAAAGATTAATTCAGATTTATGTATCTATGGAAGATTATATGAAAATATGTATTTACGTGTTTTTTCACAAAATATGCATTTTTATGTGAAATAAGATTACATACTTATGCTCCTGACACTTTGAGTTTTCCCCTTTTTGTGGGCATTTGTGTGTTTGTAGTTAAAATATTTATTTGCCTAAGAATCCGCTCCCCAGTTATTACTTCTACATGGGGTATTTAAGTCGAGTTAAGCGCCTTTTCTGTACGCAATACAATAAACGGGGATCCAGTTAGAGCTGAAGCCTAAATCCGATCCTACTGGGAAAGGGAATATACGGAATATAGGCACGCAAGCGGAATCTACTTATTGTATTGCGACCGCATAACCATTAACGAATAAATGCAGCTGTTTTCACTGTGTGGGTATCATCAGATACATCAGAAATCATTAAATTCGCACTTGAATGTAATATAACCGAATTGTCTTATTATTAGTGCAAGTCGCCGTATAGTCCGGTTGCCCGCAAGACATGAAGTTGATAGGAACCGAGAGGATCGACATGGAGTGTCACGGTTTCTTAAGCTTGATTTCATAAACTTTTGGTACACATTACTGAAAAGCTATTACAGATCTTAAGGCTTCTTTTCAGTGTAATTATTTTTAATGGTACCGTTGTATTAATATACATAGTTTATAAGGATTAAATGTACACAGAATCTACAACAGTTTGAACGCTTAACAGGTACATTATTTTATATAAAAAGTTATTAACCATAAAGAAGTGTTCCTTCTCATTTGTTTGCTATCCCCTTGAATTCTTGATGACAGCTCATGCTGCTACTGCTTATGATGCATTTCAAGAATCTGAAGCTTTCCAATTCCCTCACTACCTTATCGCGAATTCGCATAATTTTCCTCTGTTAACTAATATATATTCTATGATATGTTTTTTTTTATCCATTTACCGTTATCTTGTTATGGTGGAAAATTGATTTCCTGCATTCAGTGTTGGTAACCTAACCTACCTGCGTGTTTTGTACATTTTACATGCATGAACTATATTAAATCGTCTAACTTTTGATATGTTTATTATTGCGAACTTGGAGTGTAATCATATTTGATAGTTGGATTTTACCATTTAAATCTTACCTGGATCTTTACTTCCTTTTTATTTGTTAATATTTATTTAGATTTAATTCCTGGAGCGACTAAGTTATTGACTTTTTTAAAGTCAACATCCAGGCCAGGATAGTCGATTGCCAGTTCGCCACCAGTGTTCATGGTGCTACTGAAATCACCATTTTAAGTTATTAATTTTATTTTCGTATAGGAATATTTCTATTATTCTCTACAGTCGAAGAAAATAGTATGCAGTACACATACGTTAACTACATTGGAGAATCTCCCAAATAGAAAATATTCGACTTCGTTTCGTAGTTTCAAACTCTTTCTCGTTATCCACTGATGCACTTATCGTGCTTCTGTCGCAATATACTGTTTGCGCATTTATGTTTATACCATACTCCTAACAATTAAAACAGTGTAACTTTGAGCCCAAATGAAGCAGATTCTAAGTTTGCGCACGGTTTCCGTAGCGCTCAACAGTTTTGAGAACCGTTGTACCTCTTGCGGAACTGGAGTAACATAGAACCGGACATCCGGCAGATACCGGACCCTACGCGTGGTTGGGGCTCTTCGGAGGGGCGGACAACTCGGATAACCTTGCAACCTGGGGAGGTAGATTTGCTGCTGGAACTAGGTCGGATGCTTTTGTCGTATCTTCTTCCGGGCATCGTAATGTGGAAGAGAGAGCAGGAAAGCGAGACGCTACTGTTTGCGGTGTTTTCGCATAAACACTGGTTCACTTTAAAGTGAAGATTTGTGCAATGCAAATTTTGTTGTGTTCTAGACCAGTTGCAGAAACATCCCATAGCCACCACCGTAGTATAGTGGATAGTCTTATCTGTCTGGTGATACGAATAGTCTGATTTTGAATTTGGTTAGAGTGAAATGCCATGATAAAGTTTTTGGGGAGGTTTCCGTATCCTAATGGATACGCGTTGGAGAATTCTTTATTAATTTGAAACCTGTCGCTTCAGTTATCTTTGCTGTAAACCTGGTATGCTCTTAAGGAACGTTAATCTGTCTTTTTATCACAAAATAGTACATGATATTTGATGAGGTACCCTGAAAACTGAAGAATTCCCCAACTCCCTCCCTCCAGCACATCTGTTAATCTGTTATTTTACCGAGATCAATGATAAAACTCCTGTTCAAGTAAGAGTTAAAATATAAATAAATGCTGTAATATCATAATATAGAAAATATATTGTGGCTGTAATCAAATTGTATCAGTAACGTTTTATTCTATTCTAATGCGTTTAAAACGCATGGAAACATTTCTTGGGCGTTGTTGAAAGTTTCTGGCAGTGCACAACTGAGCCGCGTTCAGTGTGTTTAAGGTTCTAAGTGTAGCTCAGTCATTCCAGGGGGTTACGCATATGACGTGATAGCACGTTCTCTTAGCTCTGGAGGAGGTAGAAAAGAATAGAAAAGAAAAAGGATACTTACTGGCTGTGGAACAATTTATGCCGCTTTAGTATTGAAAATGAGTATTTTATTTGTGCAATACTGGGCTTAAAAATGCCGATCTTCGTGTCTGCGTTCGAAAAGGCGTGATCTCTGGTGTTCCATGGCACAGGGTGCTGTAGGTTCTAGTACGGCCTCGGACTTTGGGTGGTGGTACTTTTATTATTATTATTATTATTATTATTATTATTATTATTATTATTATTATTGTGTTTCTTTATCGGTGCTCGCAACTGCCACTCATATTTGCGTCGCCGTTGTGCTGAAGTTCTTCTCATAGTTCTTTTACAACATGCCATTTACTGACTGATTTACCGACGTGAGACTGTCGCATATGAGTGCGCTTAAATGCTACCGTCCTATGTCGGAATTATCTAAGTGGTACTAAACTCGCGTTTATCTATCGAGTTACAGAGCATTTAGTTAAGTCGTTTTTGAGTTATAAGTTCGCGCGCGCGCACACACATATTCTACTGCTAAGTACTAACATCGGTCCTTTGCCAAAAGTAAATTACCAGGAAACATGAAGTCTCGGCTTTATTATGCGATGAATGTACTGCTATGTTTTTTTACTTAAAAGATCTATAGATATAGCCAAAGGAAATGTCGATGTTCTGAAAATAATGGTTCTCATAAACCCCATAGTAGCCCAATTGTTGGTTAATTTCTTGCAAGTCGCATTATGTCTACTCAAGCATTACTTGGATATTTTGCTCCGAGTCTTCCGGGAGATTGTCTTGTACCCCTCTGGAAACAAAGAGATGTGGTGAAGCTGTTCCGTCTTGAGATGATTGTTGTTAACTCTGCGGCAGCATCTGTATTTGATTAGTTGAGCAGCCAGTGATGGCGCACAAAGGCCTGTAATTATGTCCACCTGTTCTGCAGCATTCCACCTTAAATAGCTTCCACTCGATCCATGGCGCCTATGTTCAGTCCAGGAATTTTCTACGTTACGCATGGCAAAACCAGCATTTCCCTGCAAGCTGTTCTTCGTACACCAGATATCTGGTTCAGGTATCTTAACGAAAATCGCAAGAAAATGCCAATCACATGCAATTGAACATATGAGAATTGTCCCATATTTATTAATTAATAAGTACTATTATCTATAGCAATATTTAAGGTTCGCTCCTTTCCATGGTACTAGGAGGCACGAACGCCAGCAGCGTAAATTATAAAGGTAATTATAACCCTTTTACCATTCAGATTCCATTATCTTGTTATGAAATATTGACTCTGAATTATAAAAATACCGTATGCTCTTTTTAGTTTAATCTGTGAGGAAAACATGAAAATATATGTTAACGCATTTTTAAAAGGATCCAATTGTTTCTGGAGAGTTAAAATAGTGCGAATCAGTCTGTAATTATGTAGTGGGTGAATTGTATTTATTTTTTTACTTTCTCTACTACGTATAGTAAGTAGGGGAAGTATTGCATTCCACCCAAAAATTCGATACCGAGATTTCACCGGAAATACATGTTTTGAGACCTCCTGAATCCAAAAAAAGCATTTTTGGAAACATGTCCGTGTGTGTATCTGTGTGTGTGTATGTGTGTGTTTCTGTGTGTGTGTCTGTGAACAGCATAACTCAAAAACTAACAGTCGGATAAACGCCAAACTTGGTATTTACGTTCAGTATCTTCCAGAAATGCGACACGAAGATTTTCAAGAAAATCCCCCACCCCAGACTACCCTTTACATGGAACATTTTTCGAAAATTTTAATTTTCTCAAAAATGGCTCTAACGATTTTGATGAAAATATCATATCTTTAAGATAATGTCATGAGAAATGAAATGTATATCTCGAAATTTCTGGGAATGTCTCCAAAAGTATTCTTCATTATGAACGACTTTTGCATAACTGGTAAACCATAAGAGATAGACAAAATTTTACTACACAAAAAATGTAGATCGCGTTAAAATACACAACTTATGTCATATACATTTTTTTTGTTGAGTGAACCGTTTTCGAGATATTGCTTCTTATTTCCTTAAATTTTCCAATACTTATACTTTTTCTCAAATTCGTTATTCATTTTTTTATGTCCTGGACATGCAAAGAGAATGGAATGCGCCACATAGCAACCAGCGATAAAATATTTGACTATCGCTTAAAAGCTACCATATTCCCCTTGCATCTACAAGAAAATTACAAATAAGATTGACATCTCGATATCTCGATTAATATGAAGCATATGGAGAATAGGCGTTTGTAAAAATAGATTGTACAAGAGTAGAGAAAGTCATGTGAGTGTAACACATCAGATTTTTATTCAAAAGTATTTAAGTACGACAACTCCGAAACGCGGAGAACATCAACAGGCAGTCAACATCCTGAAAGCGATCTCAACTCTACTTAAAATGATTATTTAACTTAATGAACCCCAGCAATTTTTTTTAGTTTTCTCTGTAATTTACCCTTTTAGTTTTTGTATTGGAAACAAAATCCCCGTAGTACTGTAATAATGCAGGATGGTGCAAAAGTATGTTGCTTAAGTTTGCTGCATAAAGGAAGGAGAACCACGAATTTCGATTGTCCATTAATTTGAAACAATTTTAAGCGAAATAAAAGAATGCTAATTAATATATGCGGAAGCATACAGTTCTTCCAATCTAAGTGAACAGCATTAATTTGCAACCCTCATCGATTGGACCTGGATTAAATTTTGTATTGAAGCTTACTGTTTAGCTTTTTGTGTATATCTGACTATTAAAGCAGGTCCTGTGTTAATTATTATTTGCACATTTTTAAGCGCGAAAAATAATATGTTGGAATTCCAAATAATGAGTTGCATTTTGTTTATAAGAATCTGACGTCCTTGTCCCCTTAACAGTAAGACTGAAATCACTATAGGTGATTAAGTATTTCTGTAGGTAAAGCTATTCGTATCATTCTGTTAACCTAAAGGCAGATCCAGAATTCTCTGAAGGGAGGGGCTAGTAGGGCAAAACGCAATTACTATTAACAGACGTTTTACATCCTTAATGATGTAATTTCACAGATTTCGTGCCATCACGCCAATGATCATGTTTATGCATAAGCGATTAATTTTAAAGAAATTGCAATGCACAGCAAACGCTAATTACGTAAATAATTAAATGCTATTAATTCAACACAGCGCCAAATATGAACAAGTTTTGAAAAATATACATAGCTTTTTCTGTAAGGTTTGCAGATAAATTTAATATTTGACTAATTAAAAACCCGCAGTTTTAATGGTTTTGCCTTAATTCAACACGTGCTTTCCTTTCCTTAAGGATATTTGCTAAATCAAGGCCAGCCAGCTGGTTTTCTCCCATTGTACCTACCTACTTCTTGAGTAGGTTTACAGTCTGTGTATGGTGAGGAATTTTCTTCCTAAACAACGTCAGCCAACTGAATATTCTGTGACGAGAGAGAGAGTGAGAGTGAGAGAGAGAGAGTGTGTGTGTGTGTCTGTCTGTCTGTCTGTCTGTGTCTGTCCCTGTCCCTCCTGCTCCCGTTCCCGTTCCCGAGAGGAACCTGGGAAGTGTTAAGCAGTTGAGAACAGTAGAAAGTAAAAGTTACTGAGAAGGAACGTGCTAACAGCGGCTATTTAGATGCTTATGTAGATACTTTTTACATTCGCGATTATAAAAGTTAAAACCTGCCCTTTCCTAACCCCGCAGTTATTATCAAAGATACTTCTTAACCGCTCCTATTTCACACAGGCTCTGCTACATCATACATAATTGTAGTCTGTTGAGAGTAGGGTTCAAATATCTATAGTAATAGTTTATGGGCTAATAGTCTTCAAGATATATCTACATTTATGCCGCTTTAGTAGGTAATATACCCTGCTGAAAACTTAAAGATTTTGATAATAAGCCTTTCTAAAAACATCACCAGTAACTTTATCACAAAAGTGTGGTTATATCTGACCTATTTAGTGGTATACAAAGGGATTCTAAACTCTGTAGTATTCAAAATCCTTGGATGACACATTTATTTCTTCCAGTTCTCGATGCACATACATGTCAAATGGATTTCTCTACCCTTTGAATAATTTACTTATGTTGGTAAAAGTTTCTCTAAACACCTCAACTGGCGGTTTTTGCGCCTTTCTTTTCTTTGCCCTCATTAGACTCAGTCGTACAGTTATAATACCAAAATTAAGATATATGCAGACATTTATTTTTTGGGATCCTGCTTATATTAGCAAATTAATTGTTGACGTGGCAATAAAACTATTAAACCTAATTTTAACAAATAAATTGATTCAGTAAACTTAATATAACATGTGTTTTTATTATGCTAGTGGGTCAAGACTCGGTAAGCCCTTCCCTAGATCCGACTATGCCTAAGGGTAAAAAATCACAGTATCAGTCACTCTATACCCACAACACATAATTCCTTTCTTGACACGTGGTTTGAAAACGTACATAGAAAAAGTTGTGAAGTTTGCTTGTAATCCAGACTTAACATTCATGGGGATTGCGTACGCCGAGGACTACATGTTGTAAAGTGAAAGGTGAATGGTTCAAGCTATGCAAATTTGTTTTTTCTACAAGATGTTAACATTAAATATAACAACGGTGAACGCTTTTGGCTAATTGGGTAAGCTATTTTGGACTTACCGCACAAAAAGCAGAAACTGTTGTATTATCCAGGTGTTAACTTTAAGGACTGCATAGGCATCTTGTATAGAAAAGGGTTCTGAAGTTTGAGAGGTGAAAGCGCTTAATGAAAACAAGAAAGTTCAATAAAATTAAGCTCTAAATTAATATCCTCCAAGCTTTCACAAGAACGTGAGCTGCACAGAGTCGTCGTCGTCGTCGTCATCATAAAACATATTGGTTTAATAGCCACTAGTAAACTGTCAGAGTTATATCTGCGTCGAAAATGTACTGGAATTAATCTGCAGGAGTTACTTTACTTATGTATAAAATTGCATTGCGATACGAGGAGGTCGCATTTAAGCACACTTTAGTTACACGCCCACTAGGAAAGGACAGCAGTGCATGACAAGAAGTATTCCTAAATATTGTATATAAATAGATAGTATAAACAAGTGATTCCTGCGTCTTGCCTATAACCAGTTGTTAATATACGTTTTTTCTAATGAGATTTTCTGCTTATGACTTGCCGCACTTTCCTTCAGTGCGCTTGTCTTTAAATGACATGCATCGCAGACATGTCACGCTCCATAAGGAATAAGCAGGAAGACCACCTTTCGAAAGACATATTTTTTTGTAGTACCAATTTATAAGCCTTTTCTCGTGTAGTGTTTATGTTTTAGTTCTTTTTTTACTTTCTCTACTACGTATAGTAAGTAGGAGAAGTATTTCATTCCACTCAAAAATTCGATACCGAAATTACACGAAAATACAGTTTTGGGGCGCCCTGAATTCAAATAAAGCATTTTTGAAAACACGCCCGTGTGTGTGTTTGTGTGTCTGTCTGCGAACAGCATAGCTCAAAAACAAAAAGTCGATAAACACCAAACTTGGTATTTGAGTTTAGAATCTTCCAGGGATGCGACACAAAATCACCCACCCCCAACTACTCTTTACATGGAACATTTTTCGAAAATGTTGATCTTTCTTGAATTAAAATACCGTATGTGAAAGATATTTACATGGCAAATAAAATGTATATCTTGAATTTTCTGGGAATATCCTAAGAAGTCCTCTTCATTCGTAAGGAAGTTTGTATAATCTTGTGTAACTTGCAAGCGTTAAGCGATAGACGAAAATGTACCACACAAAATATGTAGATCTTTTAAAACACACAATTTACTTAAAATAGGTTTTTTAGGGCATAAGCCGTTTCTGAGATATCCGTTATTAAGGGTTCGAGTTGCTCAATGCTTATTCTTTAAAACCACATAGCTATTCAGTTGTTTCTTGCGATGGCATGGAAACAGTATGAAATTTTAAGGCCAGCACATAGCTTCCAGTTCTTAAACATTTGACTATTGCTGTTCTCTTTGTATTTATACCGAGCTGTTTTTGGAACGGTTTATTTGGATTAAAAGTAGTAGATAGAAAAATAATCTTTAGTAAGAATAGTTTGTATACCCTTAACAAAGATAGTAGTGAAAGTCGTGAATGTATCACATCAGATTTTTCTTTCTTATTTTTTACATCCTGTAACGTCCTTTAATCGCGTACATCAAATCGGACGATGAATGAAATGATGCTCAAAAAAGACCGCGGTACATAGAGTACTAACTAGATTATGTCTTAATTACAATGGGAAACGTAGTTTATGCAAAAGAAAAATGAAAAACAAAACCCCGTTAATTTTGCAACATATTACTTTTATGTTTGTATTAACAAGTTCATTAAATTGTTTTAAAATTTGAAGTTACTTTCGAAAGAGCTTAAACACCTCGTACTCTTACAGCAGCCAGTGCTGGTTCTACATAGCATACACCGCCCTTATTACTTGTGTTTAAGGGATTTTACTTTGTTTTGATGAGCATGTTCAAGTCTCATATTGTACACTTTTATTTTATCATCCCGTATACACTGAACAGATAACTGAAGTTCATACAAGCAAAAATATAGGGTAAAAGGGTAAAGATGCCTCACTTTTTTTGCACTCTATAATTTTCCTCAATAACAACATATGAGACACGTAATAATGGATGTAACAATTCCAGTGATATTCATTGCATATGTAAATAAGCGTATTTTTTGTAACTTGTAATATGATAATTTATTATAAACAAATTAAAAACATAGTGTAAAAGGGCATGTATGGCATATGATTGGTGAAAGATGCCCCATTAAATATCTTTGTGAAACAAAGAATTTGAACCTAAAAAGACACAAACAAAATTTAAATTCCTCAAAAATACAGCTTTCTTAATGTCGTCTCTACGAATTTTTGTTGTTTTTTTGTGGTTTTAACACACGTTTTACCACCTTTTTGTTTGAACTTCTTCTGCCACAGTCAATGCAAAATCCTTCAAAAATTGTGCAATTTTCATGTAGCCACTTTTTACATGCAGTACGCTGTGTCCAGTCGCATTCTTCTTTGGTGAGATGATGGTATTCTTTACACTCCTTGCAGGTGTCATCGTCTTGTTCAGCTTCGGTGTTTTGAGTCCTCCGAATCACTGGAAATTCCAATTTTACTTGATCTTCTTGAAACCTTCTGGGCCTTTGTTAGTTGCTTGTTTTTACTGAAGTGTCTTGCCTTGCTTTTATATTGCCAGGACTCGTTAGAATCTGTCCATGGATGTTCATTTTAAGTTTCGTTAATTTTGGTTTGGTGACTTTTGGTGGAGGGGACAGCTTCATGAGGATTTTAGTTGGCGTTTCATTATTGGACGCGGAGAGATTTGCAGATGAATCTGATTTGAACAGGAAGGCTGTGATAGGGCATCTAAATTTGACAAGTAAGAATGAGTTACTGTTCAGTCTTAGTCGATTCACTTGAAGTTAGATCCATGACAGTATTAGGTGCTGAAGGTTCCGGCAGATTTGAATTATTATTGTCAGATATTGCAAATGCATAATCTGGAATGCTATTCTCATTAAAAGCATGGATTCCAGCTCCTCTGAACCCATTTGTGGCGTTAGAATTTGTTGCTGCTTTCCCCCATGCTTTCTCTAGCAGTGCTCCAAACTGCAAACGAGCAAGTTTACGGCCTTGATTAGCCATAAACCAGGAATTACATTCTTCATTGTAAAATCTCTTCGACTTAAAAAAGGTTCTATCAAGGGGATGCAGGTATTTGGTGTAATGCGGGGGAGGCACAGCAGTACGATGTCATTGTCTCTTGCGAATACCAACATTTCGTAATCATTGCAGTGGGAAGTATGGCCGTCTAGTATCAAAAGTACTGTGCCCAGAGGTTTTCGAGGAGGAAAATGGTCTCGCAGTCAGGTCATAAAAATGGCATTATTGATGTATGCAGATTCCTTGTCCATAATGACCTTGGAAACTGCTGGCATTCCATCTTCAAATTCGGCATTTTTGTTCACCCCTTTACAAATGCACATGGGTGGCAGAAAATTTCCCTCCTCATTGCAGCAAGCAATCACTGTTATTGTTTCCCCCTTTTTTCCACTTGTCAATCTGCAGACTTCTTTGGAGCCCTTTGTGGCGACCACTTTGCCTACCTTATTAATCACCTGAAGACCCGACTCATCCACATTAAATATATGGCCAGGCATATTAGTTAAATTGTGTTCCAACATGGTCCTCTTTAACAAGTTGGAAGTGCTGATGAATACCATCCCTATAAGTTCTTGTGCTCTTGCAACGGATAATCCCCTCTGACTGCCTAATGCTAAGATCAGGATGTCTGATCATGAGAGATCTGAACCAGTCATACCATGCTCATCCTTTGCTGAATTTACTATGAGGGCCTAGTTTTTCACTAAACGAATATGCCAGGACCCTGATATCTCAACTATTGAGTGCAAATCCACAACTTTCAAGCCTCTTTATGTGGTTAACGAGACGATTTCATTTTCGTAACAAGTATACCGTAAGACCCAAATCCTAGTTACTTTGTTGAATTGTTAACAATTCTTCTGCGAAGAGTACGAGATGGTATTCCATGTTGCCTTCTGCCTTCAATGACACCCTTTTTCTTGTCTCGAACTGCAGCTATAGCCATAGTCAAAGATTCTTCACTCCACCTCCCTCGATCAGAATTTACTTTTTTAACGTATTTTCCCATCTGAAAACATAATGGGCATACATTACAATTTTTATTAAGCATATTTTCCAATTTTCTTCCGTAATAATAAGTTCAATTATCTCCATAGGGTCTAATGTATGCCAATTGTTTTCATTCAAATGTTTTATTACAGTTTTAGCTATCCAAATTAATAACACACCATATCATTTAATATAAAGCGTTTCTTGACATTTTAAAAATATAATTGAATGAAATTAATGCCAAAAGCATGTGGGGCTTCTTTGCCCACTCGGTGGTGGGGCATCTTCCCAAACCGTGGTGTAAAGATGCCCCGGGCGATCACGTGACTCGCGCGTGCATGGTCTGAGATTTTAACACAAAGGCACAGTGTACCAAAGAGTGTTCTTTCAATATACCAGTTGGTAATTACACACTGTTATTAATTTGCATCAGTTCGTGGTCAAAAATAACTTCCACAAAACTTCAAGGCTGAAAAAAAATGCATGCTTGCCTTGCAAACAATGCCACAACACTGTAACTGAAACAAACGACACGACCAACACATACACTACCTTACAAACTGCGCTTTCACTGGTGTGGTATGCTGCTGCCATCCTGAGTCACAATTGGAAAATATCAGAGGTGGGGCATCTATGGCACTGGGGCATCTTTGCCCATTTTACCCTACCTAGGTAGTTTCAACATGACCACTCCAATAATTCACTTTAAGACCTGATTGTGAAGCAAATAAAGCTGCGATTAAGAACACGCCCTTTGTGCAGGCATAGGAATTGTAAGCAGACAGAACAATGTATAAATGACCGTATCAGAAACGAGTTTGAACCTTTCACATGAATCGCAAACTTTCGCCTGGAAGAAAGCATGGTGTACTAGAATTGGGTGTTTTACTTTTATGTCCAAGTTTGACGTGTTTATGCGTTTGTGAAATATTTTATAGTCACACTGGTTGCTTCATACAAATTTACTTTGCATAATAGAAGTGCAACTACGGCTTAGCCAATGTCCAGGTTTTATTCTTCCTTAAGATTAGTTTAATTGATATGTATAAATATACCAATTATAAATTAACCCTAATAGTGATTTAAAAGCATATTAAATACTGCAAGTCGCCTTTGAGATATATCTTGATTACTCGAGATAGTCTTGGAGGTTTGCTGGGATACTTAAATGGGATTAATGTGGGTGTGGGCATCCGACATGGAAACTCAAGCGCTAAGAGCACCACCAGGGAGAGCTGAAGATCTGTGATTCTAGTTCAGGCCGTGACTCTTTCACGTATGTTATTACAATTTCATTATCTGTAGCATTCAGATTTTATATTACGATATAACATTATAGTTGATCTTTAACACGACGCTGAAAAACCAATGCAGTCCTCTCGCCTCCAATTAGAAACTAATGCCTATATGCT
Source organism: Deroplatys truncata (assembly GCA_030765065.1). Classification (NCBI taxonomy): domain Eukaryota; kingdom Metazoa; phylum Arthropoda; class Insecta; order Mantodea; family Mantidae; genus Deroplatys; species Deroplatys truncata. The sequence goes on along the minus strand of CM060988.1, from coordinate 144,836,099 downwards.
TGTTTGTTTGGTCACAGATAAACAGTTAAATGGAGGTTTGCTGAAATTGTATTTTCCAAAGATTACATATACAACCCTCAGGGTGTATCCGTATTCATATTAATATGTAAAGCAAACCTACAGCAGTGAATTTTTAACACCAAATATCAATTATTTATTTGAAGGTTTAACTGTTTGTACCCACATGCTCATGTAGAAATAGTATAGGAAAATTTTTGGATTAATTTCTTTCAGCGGCTAAAAAGATGTGTTGATTAATAAAATAAAACATATTAAAACGTTTAGCTTGAAAAAACGAAACAAACGGAAGTAAACAGAAAACAAACTGTAACATGGAAGCGAAATTTGTCTATAACTTTATGGATCATACATTAACCGCAGCTACAAAAATGTGGTAACTGTGACTTAAATTTCGTGGGAAAAGATATAAATTAAGTTCGTGAATATGTTTGAAGTTTAACAAAAACAAGATCTGCAGAAGGGGCCATTTAAATGGGTAAGATTTTAAGCAAACCTTAAACTTAATTGAAGTTCCAAATAAAAGACAATAAAAAAATCTTAAATTTCGGAGAAAACTTAATATTTGACTTTCTTCGCTGCTAATCTGAACTAGAGGAAGTGATTCGTAACCAAGATTTCACTGGAAATATAAGTTTTGTGCGCGCAGAATGCGTGTGAGAGGAAGGGGAGAGAGCACGTTTTCTTGAAAGTGAGAAATCGGATAAGTAGTAAATTCCCTCAGACAGTTTTGGAGTTGCAAGGCGAAAATTTTCTGTAAATTATTCCCATTCCGAACATACTATACAATTTACTGCCATTGTTTATTTGTTCATAACTGACTAACGATCTTGGGTTAAAATCTTCTATGTCTGCGTTATTAGCGTAACAAAATTTAAATATTGATTATTACTGTAGACTTTGTAAAGTTTTCTTCATCCTCAATTTACACTAAATGGCTGGGAAACCATAAGCACTATACACAATTTTCTGCAGATTTCACTATAGCATACATTTTATGTAACTTTTTTTAGCGCCGTTCTTTTTCCAAAACATTCACTACGTTCACGAATTAAGGCAAAGAGCGTACACCATAATGGCCAGTATAAGTCCTACTTTAAACAATTATTTCAGGCTTTATCTTTGCTTAGAGAAAAATTGCGGCAAATGTTAATTTGTTAACGGAAATAAGTGGGAGGTAAGATTTTATATGAGTAATTGTAAAAGAACTATTATGATAAGCTATAATAGGTAGAGTAAGTCATTTGTTACATTTATAACTTGTTGATTGTAACCTCCCTTAAATGGATAATTGTATAAGTATATACACAGTTCGATTTATCATTTAGTAGTTTTGTGGTAGATAAATGAAATTACTCATGTACTACGAGGGGCATTCAAAAAGTTTTGCAAGTGCTATCTTAAAGTCCAAATTAAGGATGTAATTCAAAAGCTTATACTCACAATCCTGTAAAATAGTCTCCATCTCTCTCTCCCTCTCCACACACACACACACACAGAGAGAGAGAGAGAGAGAGAGAGAGAGAGAGAGAGAGAGAGAGAGAGAGAGAGAGTTGTAGACGGTGCAACCACTTGTCAAAAGCACTACGGTACTCAGACTGAGGTATTGTCAACAGAGCTGAATTTATAGCCTGAGCAAGATCCTACACTCGTCTAAAAGGTTTTCCAGCAATACAAGATTTCACTCGAGGAAACAGCCAGAAGTACCACGGTACAAGGTCGGGACCGTAGGGGGATGGTCAAGCTACTGGACTTTAGCGGCTTCCAGTTTTCTCAAATTTGCCGCTGCTCTGTGAGAGGACACATTGTGATGCAAAAGCAACAGCCTTGAAGTTCCTGTCTTTGGACGCCGCCGCCGCCTCAGCTCTTCAAATAAAGGATTCAAAACATAAGATCCACAGTATTCTCCATTCATTGTCAATCCTTTTGGTATGCAGCCAACCACTAATGGTCCTTCATAGATGAACACGGTGAACATTCGCTCCCGAGAACGGAAATCTTGTCGAAAACCGACTGGTCTTGGATCATTCTCATTTATCCAGACACAATTCTGAGCCGTATTTGGTGTGGTATAATAATAAAACCAACTTTCATCACCAGTGCATACACTCGTCAAACGTTTAGAGCTATTAGGTGGAAACATGCTCAGCAGTTTCCTTGACATTCCTTTCTCCTCTTCTTCTCTTATTGGTTAGAGAATGCGGAACCCATTTGCACAGATTTTTCGCATCTTCAAATGTTCATGGAGTATACAGTCAATGCTGCCAACATTGATACCGACTTCCATACTTAGCATTTCAATAGTAATATGTCCGTTTTCCTCCACTAAGTTCCTCACTCTGAATTGTTCTTTCGTTCATGGCTTCCCGAGGCCGGCCAGAGCGAGGGTTGTCTTTTAAAGTCTCTCGCCCTTTTCAAATGATGGAATCCATCTTGTAATGATATCAAATGAACATACTCGATCACCATAAACAGTTCGAAAGTCCTCATATATATATATATATATATATATATATATATATATATTATATATATAATTTCTCTCTCTCTCTCTCACCTAGCTTGTAGCGTGTGAAAATGTAGAATCTAATGTTCCCTTTAGACATATCCATGATTTTCACCAGGTATTGACACAGGATTGAACTCAACAGACTCCACGACTATGAATATTAAAGTTTAAACTCGCACTTATGCATATTTTGATAGCTTAAGGCCAATCGTTGCCAACCGTATTAGTTACATTTTTGTAACCATTATTGTCCAACAATGGATAGGCTGGTTGCAAAACTTTTTGAAGCTCCTCGTAACGAGATCTTATAGAAACGAAATAAGCTGTCATCTCATTCAGGGAATAACAAAATTCTCTTATAGACCTCTATCTCGCTTACTTTCCCATTAAGCAGAAAATAGATTATTCTATTTTGATACTGCTTCACCTCATTGTCCAAGGTAAAGGAATTTAAAAGAAAAAATGCGGTAAAGTACAAATACGTAGAAAAATGATAAGATAAGAAACGTACATAATTATCTTAACTGCGTTTTTAGATAACAAAAAGAAAACACAGTTTGGGAAAACACTGTGGGTTGCTTGTAGTGCTGAATGTTCTCCTAAAGGTAAGCATGGGATATACAGAAACAAATTTGGAACGGGTACTGCTTACCAGCTAGCCTCGTCATCTTACTCCTCCCCCTAAAAAAACGAAAAACGATGTAGAGCCGTCCATAGCATCATATGATAGTTACAGGTAATGGGTAAATAATTGGAGGCTATGAAATCAGTAAAAATTTTAATCAAATATGAAATTCTTCTGTTTTGTTGCAAACTAAAAGTGCAGTATCAATCTAGATTTAACTTTTAAAAACAGCTAATCGGTAGCCATCTTTCATTACTTAAAACCGTGATGATATATTATAATTGAACTGAAAAAATATATAAAACAAGAATTTCACAAATTCTCTCCACATTTTAGGGTGTTTCTGAGCTTATCATAAGCCTAAGATATTTTCCTTACGTGGAAGAATATTAAAGTTATTTCGTTTTGTATCTGCAACTGCAATTCTATTGATTCCTTAACGCAACGAGTGATTGTGAAAATGAAATCAGAGTATGCTATTTGAGCATGATGTATTAACATATCTTCTAAATGAAAATTGTAACAAAATGGGATTTTCATGGGTCTGCACCCCTTAAAACAGTTCCCATTTCCCAAAAACAAACCAAGGGACAGCATCCAAGGTATTGAATTAGTACAATACGATTAGAGTGTGGGAAGTGCATTATTACAGAATCGAGTGGAGTCTTCTGTTTCAGAGATTCTGCTGTGCAATTCATACTCGTGTGACAATTCTTTGCACGATCATGTATTTTATTTTGAACGAGTTATCAATATCACCACCACCGCCACCAATAATAAACTTATACGTAGTCACCTCGGATTTCTGGTAACGCGTGCTGCCAATCCAACTGCTATAACTATACAATAGCTTAGTAAGACAATAGTTTAGGAGGCTTTGAGTCAATTGTTTGATGGTTGAATGTGTGACTCAGAGTGGGTTGTTTGAGAATAATAATGACGATAATAGAGATCCAGTATTTCAAGAAGAATTTGAAGTAAAAGGCATGGATTATGAAGGCGCAATATTGAAGAGGCATGGAAAATTGGGTTGTATTTTACTTCCGGCGTTAGTGTAAATGTTCGTATGTTGGGAACGAATTCATATGTTCGAATTCTAAATTTCCTTCTGTGTAAATATCACAGGGAAGATTAGAAAACACACGAATGTCCTAAAAAAAAAAAAAAAAAAAAAAGGACCTTTGCTGCAATAAACCTAGTCAGCTATTTTGGAGGGCTTTAGTTTTAGGTCTTACTCGATTGTATTTAATGGTTGAATTTTTCCATTGCTTTTAGCGGTGTTTCAAAGTCTGTTGGTGACATTCCTTAAACAGAGGAATGTTATTCACAAGAAAAACGAGAGCCGCTTGAGCAAGAATTATAATATAAAAGCTGTTTTCACGTAGCATTTGATACGGTAATTTGTATCACAAATTACTCAGATGTAATTAATGATAGTAATATGAATATGTATTTTTATGTGACATTGATTTCAGAGGTTTATTAATTGTAATTATTATTGGTAAATAATAATATACGGCTTTACTGAAACTGTCAATAATAACGCAATAATGCAGCAATGGGGTGAGTTGTTTATCATTACCGGGAACAAGGAAGTTACGTAATGTTTCGCGCCTTTTCGGTAGAAGCTTCTAGAACATTTCCTAAAGCAATATGTATTCGTGGTTTTCATTGGATATTAAAATAGACGCTAATGTTGGCGCGTTTTATTAGCCAATAGCAGTTCATTTATAATCTTTAGGCGTATCTTGATGCAGGCCTATAAATAGTGTAGGTTCGAGGTAGCTTGTCCCCCAGTTCAACAGAATTCTCCGTACTCTACACGTCGGTCTCTCAGTTCATTTATTTCGCCAAGTTACACGCAGCAGAATTACGAGAATTATTATAAAGTATTATACAGTTAAAAAAATTACATAAAGTTGAAGTATGCGAGTTAAAAGTGATAAATAAGAAGTTATTACAAACAGTTTCAGTTTGGCGAGTATCCAGATTAATATGTAAAAAGTGTTAGTGAACGTGTTCGACAATAAGTTATAAAACCAATTTCTTCATCAGTATCATTTCTGGATAAAAGATTCCTTTCCGATTCACACCCTGCAAGAGATACAAGTTCTACCAAGATAAGATGATAGCTAGCCGGAGGACAATATACAAAACTTTAAATTCTTTCGGAAACTAATTGATACAAATTGCTACGCCAGAGGGAGCTACGAACCAAACAAGGAGTGACGTCACAAGATGGCAACGCGTGAAGTAAAAACATATATTTGCTATCGCACATTGCGAATTGTTGCTTTTATACCGTGTAAATTTCCCTGTTCGCGTTTTCGCTTCAATAGGTAATCTTTAAATTAAATATAATACTAAATTCTATAAAAGATAATGACAATCTTAACTGGTAAAACAGATAATACGGCGAACACAACTTCTTATTGTAAAATAACAATTAAAGAAAGAAACGAAGGGAAACAATTTTGACGCGCGTTATTTCTTGCCCGACAAACTAATGTTCCACTGTTTACAATAGGTATATTATGCATTTCATCCGTAAATTGTAATGTACTCTAATATTACTACTTTCGCTTTGATTTCACGCGACTGAAATTTCGCTCTCATTCAGTCAACTGTGACGTAAATCACCTGATTTGCATCACGCGATGGCAGGGGTTATATTATCGGCGAGACAGTGTCAGTCTTTACGATTCATTGGTTTTGTTCTCACCGATTCAGTGATTATTTGCATAATTTATTCCTCGTATTATTGAAACATCAACTCTGAAGAAAAATGAAATTACAAGTTCATGTATATTAATCGTTACTTTTTAAGTAGATTTAGGACATTATTAAAAGTTACCTCTGCCATCTACTTCACATGGCGTTAAAAAGTGCATAGTTATCCTTAACCAAATAAATTTACTATTTGTCTTCCGCTTTGAATGAATGCACTAAAAATAATAGAAAGTAATACATTTTTTCGTTATTTCCTTATTTTTCTTTCTCTCTCTCTCGTTTTTAATTTGGCTGCGTTTTCATTGTTAACGACCGGCAAACCTTTGGTGTGCACCAAGACGTCAAAATTTCTCCCCCTCGCCGCATGAATAAGCAACGTTTCTAATGGTGAACGGGAACTTAATTTCAACCCTACAGGAACTGCTATATTTCAGCACCAATGAAAACTATACAGCAACGATAACCCATATTGCTGTTCAAAAGAAACCTGATAATGGAATCTGAAATAAGATTCGCACGAATTGCAATGCTAAAGCAGGTACTTCCCTATATTTCACTCTGCAACGATGTAAAGTTAAGAAACATTAGGCTACATAACTCCACTAAACGGCACTGAACTTAAAGTAAACTCTGAGGAATAGCAACATAACTCAAAATACTTACCTAAGAGGTCATTGTCACATTGATGTTGCAGATCGAGCTGGGAACAGTTTTTAGAGAAAGTAGATCGAAAACAAAAACACCTGTGTCTCGGCTTTTTTTCCCATAGGCCCAAGTTTTTCACAAGAAAAAATTATTTACAGATTAGAATGATTCAGTAATAATAATACAATTCCTTGCATACATCGGTGTTTAAAAACTTAAACGGAAGAAGTTACAAAATGTGCAATTCTTATCTCTCCAGTCCCCCCCTTTAATTTCTTTTCTTTCTTGTAGGCACCATCACTGGGGAGAAACAGTGAAACCTTACTACGGGCGATTTTCTCTTCGCTACATGAAGTCTTGGTTCTAAGTTATCTTTAGTCTTGCGCGGAAATACTTGTATCTTCGGTGCGGGGTAAAGTTTACTGTCCCGTTCCATCCGTGGTTGTGTTGATACGTTGACGAAGGAATGCAGTGTTCTCTTTTCATTAGTTCAACGTCTCCATGCAGCGTGGTGTGTGTTAATTCTACCTAAACATTAATTGGGAAATGAATGTATTGATTGTGAATGATCCAACTGTTGCAACGTCTGAATGTATATATGTCTCTGTATGTATACGTCAATTCAATAATACTCTTAATTCTTTATAAGGGTGTATTGGAAAGATGTGTATATATCTGTTTTGATACAAACTATATTTGAAATATTTTTTTAAAGTTTGGAACAATATGAAAAGTATTTGTAATAAATTCTCTTACGTTCAAATTGTGTCTACGTTCGCATATGAAAACTGTTTAAACATATATTTTTAATTCATGTACGTTACGCATTCCACTTGTCAGCTCCGAGTCCATATTCCGATTCTTGAGAAATACACCTTAATTTCCCTTGTGACAACCATGCATATATTTACTGCAGCGTCTGGCATAGTACCTACCAGGCAGCTGATCGTTGAGCGGAAGGCAGACCTAAAGTCAGCCGTTACAACTTAAAACTTTTTTGTTTTTTACCCGGCGAATAGGGAACCGATGGGAAAGAAAGACGAGACAGGGTACTTTTGTCTCGTATTTTCACGATAAAAAATCGCAGCTCAATCTGCGACATCAGTGTAACCGTGGCACCTATTAGAGACAAAATAGAAACTGGATGTTTCCTTAATAGCCTTGTTAAAGCTTTCCTCTTACATGTATTAACCTTGGGAACAGTTAACTTTACACTGGATGAGTTCATTATCCATAGGTGATACATACCCATGGTTATTAAAACCCCGCTGTTCCTCATTGTGTCAAAAGTATGCAAACTGTAGAGAGATCTTAAAATGCTGATATCAAGGGTCAGCTTTTGTCCTATTGCACACAATATAGCCTTTGTTTTTTTTTTTTTTTTGTTTTTTTTTTTTTTGTTATTTTCATTTTTGTTTCTCTGTTGAGGTAAACTGAATGCTTTGATTAAGTTCACTGGCAGCGTACTCCTTTCTCGATATATCGCGATATATTTCTCGTTTTTCATTCGTATGATTGTATATCTCATTGTGTTTGTGAAATCGCTCTCAGGCCTTTCATTTTTATTAAACCTCAGAACCTCCATGACAAGAAAAATAATTTCGTTTATTTATTAAACGTTAATTCAAAACTTGGGGTTTTATTCCTTTTATTTTAACTTCTAAATCCTCTAAATGTATTGAACAGTTTATTGGCTGAAAAGTATCAACATAAGAGCACCAGATGCGTCCCACTAAAAATATGATATAATACACTCACACAACTTTCTCTAACAATGACAAATTCACATACCTAATGTATCCGTTAGCATACTGTATGTCTTCGCATAAAAAGTGATTCTTCCTTCAACGTTACGTATTTCGAGATATATTTTTGCCTAGAAATGATTTTAAGTTCAGCGTTAAGTTCTTAGTACATATGAGAAACATCATTAAATCTTATCTTCAGCCTTGTGGCATCAGTTAGAGGCACACTTGGGAAAGTGTAACATATAACATGGTACATTTCGAAAATGGCTAACGCTAAGAAAACCTTTAGATACAAATTCCATATTTTAGTGAGGCCTATAGTAAAGTGTTTGTCTCTCACTTATGATTTTTCCAGTCATTAAAAACAGTCATTAGGAAGAGGTTTTCACAAGTTTCTTACAGATATTTTAAGATATCTAATTAATGTGTCACATGAATATCGCAAATATATTTCAATAAAAATTGTTAAAGTCATCTTTTCGTAAAGGAAATATAACCAAAAATTTCTTTGTAAAGGATAATTTGAGTAGGGGGAATTTTCTTTAAAATCTTCTCCTGTCATGTTTAATCAGTGACTGGCTCAGTAATGAAATTTGGCGTTTATCCCATATTTTGTTTTTGAACTGTGAAGTCCTTTATATTCTTGATAAATTTTATGTAACTTATAAACCAAAAGAGATAGACAAAAACTTACTATCGAGTTCATTAAAATATAAACTGTATATGTACATAATTAGTATGTTATTTTTTCGTAGCATTGGTCTTTTCCGAAATATTTGTTGATATATCGTTTAATTTTTCTTGGGTTGAAATGTGAGATTGATAAAACATAACGAAACATGCGGGTCTTTCTTCCATATGGTCTCATCGACGTGTTTTGTTTTCCTATCGTGCATGCAACCAAGTCCGAATGGCCTAATTTGAGAGCATTCTAGGAACATTTATCGTGATTAATATGAAGTGGATAGAATAACTTGTTATGAATTGCGCAATATTGGGATACCTGATAATTTGCAGAGAAAATGGTAAGAGCATTCAATATCTATTTGTTGTATTAAAATCGCTGCGGATATGTGTAACGAGCATGGATTAATAATAAATATAAGTGTAACAGTAGAGGTAAGCCTAAAAACGGAGCGCATCGCTTCCTATTCCGTCTGGTGGAAAAATTATTAACTCTGCAAGAAGAGATCGTGTACAATGCTGGGTAGTGTTTGATTTGGAGCACACTAATACGATTAGTAGACAAAAGGAAACATTTTAATGCAAAAAACCTAATTAATGGTATAAATAGAACTCGGGCTTTCGAGCCTTAGAATTCCTTCAGTTCTCTGCATATAAGGATCTATAAGGGTAAAAGCTGAGAGAACTATCTTTTTATTTTCGAGATAGTTTTACTGAAAGAATACCCAAACGAAGATCTTATATCTATTTGACAACCTTTCTTTTTCATTTCTTCTATTTTCTAGTATTTTATTCCTGTGTATGAAAGCGCTACAAGTAATTACATTTCGAAAACAAAGCTTAAAACCTGAAACAAAAAGAAACATGTAATTTATTTATGAAACAAAGTGCGTTCCAAGTACGTTCTTTGGCCCAAGTTCTTCCGTCTAGGATTCTCATCGAAGGAAGTTGCAGTCACTTAAAACACGAGATCTCGACATAAATTAAATTTTCCGAGCTTGCTTTGTCAGGAGAAGGAGTTATCTTTGCTGGCTCCCCTTTTCTTACCATTTACCTTTCCTTTTGTGAAGATGTTTTCCACACTGGCGATACTCTCACAGACGGAACACAAAAACCTCTCTCCAGAACTTGATAAAAGAGCTATGCTTTTTTCTATGTGTTTTCGCAGATGTAATAAATATTACACTGGCACACATTACCAGTTTTGAAACGTTATAAAAGTATATTAATGTGTTTTACGTTCTTTTAAATGCAATTCTGTTTCTTTATCCCCCCCCCACAATGGTTGATGTATTATAAAGCTTCAATGTCTTCTGGAATTAATAGAGTAATGGAAGTTCTGTTAATTCAGAGGAGCTACCACACTTTTGTGTTCACTTTATCCATCTATGCTATAAATGCAGCGACGCACTGCAAATGCGATTGAAGGTGTGCAAATTGTGGAGTATCAACCTTGAGCGCTTTATTCTGAAAATATATAATGAGGAAAATGTATGTTTAGATTTCCGTGAAATCGCGCATTAACTCTCCAAGGTAGTATTTAATCCATAAATTTAAAACAAAAATGTTTAAGAAAGCATTTTCTAATTGTAATAGTTTTCATGTTATAAACCTAAAAAGTTAACACACCAGAAGGCACCAATCTCATCGCACGTTCAACAGCCTACTGATGAAACTTAACTTAGCACTTTTTCCACTTCACATACAGTCACCCCTCAATCCGGCAAGGTACCAATCGTAGTTCCATAGTAATCGCTTCAGTTTTTTCTGAATTGTCTAAATATAAATGAATAAATAAAAATAAAGTGTCGCACTTAAAACAGGTTTTGGTATCACTTCCGGTGAAATAAAAAATGTTATACAATTCACAAGTAAATCTACTGAGATGGGGTTGTCGCTTTTAAGCACATAAAAAAAGCATCGGTCTGGGCCGGGTTCGAGTGCACAGTTGTCTGCATATTCCAACTTCAGATTGTTTAACCTCGCTTTAACTTCTTGGTCATGTCGCGACTGTTGCTGTAGGTTAATTGATTCACCATTGTCAGTGTATACTAGACAGATGGCTTTAGTTGCATGGTGGCCTTCCTGTATCATCTATTTATTTATTTATTTATTTATTGAGTTTTTGGGGAATGTGAACTTTGGGGTCGTGGAACTGCTGGCTGTTCTCTGAGTAGTCTTTGACTGCACGCAGTCAGTGTAATGCTGGACAGATGGCCTTAGTAACGTAGTCGCTTTCCTATATCATCTGCTTAGTGACTTTTTATAGCTAGTATTAATTGCGTAGTCGCCTCCCTATACCATCTACTATTTATTTCTATTTCTTTTATTCTGTAGATTAGAGCTGTGAGTCGTGGTACTGAACATTCGTTTCGGATCAGCTTTGATAACTGCTCGTCCATACGGAGAAAAATGGAAATGTCAGTTTCTGTGACAACAATCCATGTTCCGTTCAGTGTTCTCTAATTCGAGTCATTTTGATAATCGGAAGCTGAATTTGTTTGTAGTGCAAATTTGGGCATCCCTGTTTTCCCCTCTTGCCGCTGGAGCACACGTTGCCGCACGCGCCTGGACCACGCAGCTTGTTATTTGCTTCCTTGGTATCGATCGTGGAACCTACAACTTGTAATAAACTTTCACTACCCTACACGGGATGCGCAAAGTTCGCAGGTGACGCGGAGGAATTGAAACTGTCTCACACAGTTCATTACCGGATGAAAACTGAATAATATTTTAGATTATGTCTTTAACTCTGACGTTCTACAAGTTTATACGAAGAAATCAATACATGCCGTAAATTATACCGTAAGTTGGGTGGTTTTTGAATGAAGGAACACCTAGAGCATAGACGATTGTAAACGAAGATGTTAAAACTCATAATTGAATCAGATTTTTAAAAGGGTGCATTTCTTAATTGGTTTTAGGGAAAATGAAAAACACATAGAAACCATGTTGAATAAATTTGTTTTTGTTCTAAGTTATAAAACAGATAAACAGCTGTTATTGCAGTAAAATATGCTCGGTTATAAAGTATGCTCAGCTCTGAGCACTTGTTCATATGTTCAGTTAGAACAACATATCGGCTTTCTTTTAAAGTGTATTTGACTTTATTCATTCTTAAAATGGCGTATGTGATTATTCACAACAAACAGAAATATTATTTTTGAAAATGTTAGTTCTGGTTATAAGAACGATAGCAATATCTGTGAACATATACAAAAATTACACAAATAGATGATATTCGGACTTGAACTATATATATATATATATATATATATATATATAATATGTTATTTGTGCATACAGTCAAGAGAGAACGTAAACGATCTGATAAAAGAAAATCACTGTTCTCTATCACAATTAATCATTTCCTTAAAAAGAAAACAAGTATTGACTAAAAAAAATGAAGGATTCCCCTTTGTCAAACAAATTCACATCGTCCACCCCCCCCCCTCACGCTCACCCCCGTGGTGTGGGGATAGCGCTTTTGTCTCACATTTAAGAAGTCCCGAGTTCGAATCTGGCTGGTGTAAGTTACTTGGATAAGGTTTCCCTTTATCCTCAGAAGACGAATGTCGAGTAACACCTAAGCTCTATGTACCACGGACTCATTTGGACATCATTTCACCCTTTCGCTGTCTGATATGACATAACCGGACTTTGAACCAAGTATATGCCAATTTAAAACAAAGCTCTGCGTCTTACCGTATATGGTAGCCACTTAAATCCAATCCTCTGTTTAAATGAAAACAGTCCTGGACAACTATAGCTGCAGCCATTGAAAAGCATGACATCTACGCTACTGTAACAAGACGAAAATAATAGCTTATACTATGTGATCTACAATTATAAAATTTAAATAAATGCGTTTTAAATCATGAAAATGGATATAAAATGCTCATAAATGACAGAATAGAGGGAGCATGCATTGTCCATGCCTTGCAAGCGCGCGAGCAAACATGATCCCCATGGCTGAATAGGTAGGCAATAAATTCCGTGTCCACAGAGAACGTGAATGGATGGTTAGTGTCCTAGGATACAGATGCAGTAGTTTATTTGTTCATGAACTCATCACGTATTGTAATTAACCTCATCTCTTTTAGACTCAAATTGTAAAACCATTATCCCAGAAGTGTCTTACTGCTTAACTCATTTTGGCGCATGTGACAAATGCCGTTTTAGCTAGAATGAGTCAAATATCACCACTGCCGGTAAATTTATGCTCGACCATGTCAAAATGTATTTATACGACTGGTAGCAGTACTTTAATGGGGCTCATTAAAGTACACCTGTTCATTAAAGTATTGGTATTCGACCAATCAGAAGTGCCCACGTAACATTGTGAAAACGCAAGTATCGATTATTCTGCGTAGTACATCTCACAACGCTAGCAACTTTGACACATGTGCTACAAGGTCATTGTATTGTAACCATAGATAAAGGAATAACGATTTTAACACATCACTCAAACCAGAAACGAATACTATGAAACCTTTAATTTAGATACATGGTCGAGCATAAACAGTCGTATGAAACTTGATTATAATGGTGATTAAAACGCTCGTATGATAATTATTAACCTCTGTTGGCTTCGCTTGGTTAATAATAATACTCGCGTTTTAATAACTACCATTATAGTCTCGTTGCATAATATACTATTTTCTTTACTTTTTTCATTAACTACATGTTTTCTTTATAGTATAGAAATTGTATTACTGTAATTTTGCTGAAGCTAAATCAGCCTGCCGGTGTATATGAAAATGTTAGGAATTTTTTCCCAGAATTTGAATGCCGTAACGAAGATAAATTATCTTGGTATTCGTGTAAAGAATTGATAGCACCGTGTGGTTATCTCAGAATAGGTGTTCTTGTAAGCAACACTGTCCAGATACAAGAGGCTGACGCTGCAACTTTGAAATTACTACCTGCATTTTTGTACGGAAGATAAAGCCAACATTTGCCTATTTATTTAAACCAGAAAGTACACAATATGAGGCATTTAAATCAGGCTCATTTAGTGGCAGAAGAGAAATGTCCAGACAAAAGTTTTGTGGGAGAGAGAAACTTAATTTTGGTAGTGTAAGTATATAAGGGATTTGAAAATTACTGTCATTATTTTAAACAGCTTGAGAAATAAAGCACAATATTCATTTAACATAACAAATGTGACTTCTGTATATCCCCTGCATGGTACTTGCTGGGAACTGATAAATGGTAAATGATACCCTCTTCAACCAAGCTACTTTAGAATATAGGTTTTCTTTTTTTACGAAAAGTACCTGTATCATTCCAGAGCGTGCTGTTTTAAGAAAGTTGCTTTCCCGTTTTCTCGAGGAGGGCAAAGCCTTACTATTTGGTGTATCCCGTCTCTCCGATTTCAAATTAACAGCGCACAAACAATTTTCATTTCCTTCTCGTGCTGCCCAGAAATAGATATGAAGGATGGACAAAATGACATCATACCATGTCCAGATTCAATGGTAACGCATTACATATGGATTTATGTGTGTTTAATAAATAAAACTGCCTTACAACTGAGGAAATGATGCATACCTTACATTATTCAAACAGGGTAACTTTTGTGTTGTAATGCTCCTACAAATGTTCCTACTTCAGTTTATATTTTTTGTTTCCACAGCTTAATGGCTGTTCCATTTTATTCATTCATATATTATTTGTTATAGTACCATTTTCAGGTGTTTCTGTTTTGGTTTCTGTTCTTTGTTTACTGGTTTACGTTTTAAGACTTTTCATAATGCCTAGTAAGAAACGAACCAGTTTTAATTTTAACGTTAAGAAATTGTTTTCCGTGAAAACAGCCAAAGTGATTGCTGGTACCTTGAGCCAAAATAACAACATATTTGGTGAGGTTAAAACACACAGTGCACAAACAACTCGGTGATGGCTTTATGTTTTTCAACTGTAATAAATATTCATGCTTGGAGTTCTGAAGTAATTGATAAAATTCTTCATTTAGGCAATGATTTGCACTTAAAATCAATTTCAAATTATGATGGTGTTATGCCATATCAGCCTTACTTGTGCGCTGCTGAGGTTTGGCTGCAGGATATTGTAATTGATGATGTAAAAGTAATCTGCAATGCAGTGACAAATAATTTTGTATTACAAGGGATCATACCGAGGGATTTAGGCAGTGTGTTAAAAACAATTTTTTATGTCCTGGACATGCAAAGAGAATGAAATGCTCCACATAGCAAACAGCTCTTAAAGGTTTTGACTATCGCTTAAAGCCTACCATATTCCCCTTACACCTACAAGAAAATTAGCAATAAGATAAGAGTCTGCAAATGTTTATCTCGATTAACATGAAGTAGATGGACAATAAGCGTTTGTAAAAATAGTTTGTACAAGAGTAGGGAAAGTCATGTGAGTGTAACGCATCAGATTTCTTTTCAAATAGAAAACATAAATTATGCACAATGAACTGTAAATGTTTATGCATTCCTGTTAAATATACAGTGTGTAAGAGACACACGAGTCGAAAATTGCACATGTGATAGTGGTGTACGAACATGTGTTTTGTCTATGATGTAACATTGTTTGTTATATTTATTTTGTTGTTGAGCCCCACGTTGTGGTAGCCAATTTGTGACGGTATTAATGTTATATTATTTAACATTATTGTATCCCCACGTTGATGCGGTATTGCTTATAATGTTTGTTTACATCACGTGTTGAAGCCATCTTGTGACGTCATTCATTTGTTTGGTTTGTAGCTCCATCTAGTGTTAGCAATTTGCGGCAGTATTAGCTTTTGTTTGATTTCATTTCAAATGTCCTCCGGCTAGCTATTATCCTGTTGGCTTGGGCACGTATCTCTATACAGGTTGTGTAAACGGAAAGGAATCTTTTATCCAAAAATTACACTGATGAAGAAATTTGTTTTACACATTTATTGTCGAACACGTTAACTATCACATTTATACATTGATCTTAACACTCGCCAAACTGAAACTGTTATAATAACTTCTTACTGATAATTCTTTTAATCCACGTACTTCAACCTTTTATATAATTAACCTTACAATACTTTAGATCTTTCATAATTCTGCTGCGCGTAACTTGTGAGTCTATATCCGATGTATGACGAACTGACTGACTGAAGACGACGTGTAGTGTACACAGATTTTTGATGAACTGACACCACGCTACCTCTAACCTACCCTATTTATACTCCTTCAATCAGATACGCCTAAAGATTATAACTGAACTGCAATTGGCTAATAAAACGCGCCAACATTAGCGTCTATATTTATATCCAATGAAAATTATGAATACATATGCTTTAGGGAGAAAACATTCCAGAAGTTTCTACCGAAAACGCGCCAACATTACGTAACTTCCTCGTTTCCAATAATGATAAACAGCTCACCCCCCTCTTTGCATTATTGCGTTATTATTGACAGTTTCAGTAAGGTCGTATAAACTTACTTATCAACAATAATTACAGTCAAGAAACATCTGAAATCAATGTCACATAAAAATGCATATTCATATTACAATCATTATTTACATTTAAGTAATTTGTGATACAAATTACTGCATCACTACTGACGTGTTAAAACTTCGTTACTCGAAAAGTTTGTCTATACGAGGGCGGATTGATAAGTCAGTGACATTTTAAAGAAAATAATTTTTTATAAAAAATCAATTTTATTTCTCAACATAGTCTCCTTTCAATTCAATACACGTTGTCCAACGTTGCTCCAATTTTTTTAATACTTCTAAAAATATTATTTTTCGAAGTCTGCAAAATATGAGGTTGTTTCTGTCATGATGTGTTTGCTGGACGTGAATTTCTTCCCAGCGAGCCAATTTTTCAGGTTTGCTAAGAGGAAGAAGTCGCTCGGAGCCAAATCGGAGAATATGGTGGGTGAGGTAGCAGTTCGTAGCCCAGTTCCACAAATTTTGCGATGACAATGACTGACTTGTGTGAGGGTGCATTATCCTGGTGAAAGAGAACCTTTTTATTCACCAAATGGGGTCGTTTCTTTAACAATTCCTTGTGAAACTGAACCAGCATTGTGGCATAATATGAACCTGTGATCGTTTTACCTTTTCGAGGTAGTGGATGTCTATCACTCCTTGTGAATCCCAAAAGACAGCTGCCATGATGTTTCCTGCCGACGGAATGGTTTTCGCTTTCTTTGGAGCAGGTTCACCGAAGGAAATCCACTGCATTGATTGTCGTTTGGTTTCAGGTTGATAGTAATGGATCCAAGTTTCATCAACTGTGATATAATGCTGCAAAAACCCATTTGGGTTGCACTGGAACATGTTCAAACATCCCTGTGAAATGGTCACACGATTCCGCTTGTTCTCAACTCTGAGCAGTCTTGGCAAACATCTTGCTGACAGCTTTCTCATACCCAAAAATTCGTGTAGAATGTTATACATCCGTTCACTCGAGATTTTTACGGTCTTGGTTATCTCACGGATTTTCACTCCGCGGCGGTCTTCCAACACAATAAGGTCAACATTTCTTCTGTTATGACCTCATATGCGCACGAACGGCTACATCGAAATTCTGTTAACCACGTGTGAACCATGCCATGTGATGGAACAGAGTCCCCATAATCCTTGCTCAGCATTTCTTCCTTTTCCTTCACCGTCTTATCACGAACAAAGTAGCGCTTTATCAGAACACGAAATTCACGTTTCTCCATTTTCTTCGAAGCAACACATCTGCTTATTTTAGACGCTCTCAACAATGTTCTAAGAAACAAATGACGAATTTTTGCGATTATACCCAGAATAGATGTACGACTTGGGTGCAAACAAGAAACTTGTGATTAGAACACTATCTCTCGTCAAAGTCCTGGACTTATCAATCCGCCCTCGTATATATTTAAGCTAAGTGCTAGGCAACCGAATCTCGTCAACGAAGGATGCGTGTTAGAAGATCGCGGCTAAATTGCTTGTGTAGCGCATTCAAGTTTAGTTCCTTTAACATGCAGGCTACCTTAATTACCTGGTGGTTACATACTCTTTGAAGAAAATAATCCGCTGATGGAGAAAATGACAGCATGAAACTTTCGGGGATGCTATATCCTCTATGCCTACCTATAAGCTTCCTTGGTGTATCATGAACCTTCTATATACTTCTTTAAGTAAATCTGTACACTTGTAAGCTATCTTACAATTTTCAAAACGTGCCCCTACCATAATTTAAAGCACTGCAGTTATACTGTACAGGACCTCGAAAAATTATAAGTTATCTTACAACTTCCAAAAACTACTCCGTTCCTCATTTTCAATCCTATACCTTCAATTACCTTCAATTTTTAAAACATAGTCTACCTTAAACATGCTACCCCTACTGATTTTTCAACCCTTTCGTACAAATCTGGACCATTTGACCAATTTGGACATAACTTGAACACATGTGTTTTATGTCTCTGCGAAAATAATTGCCTCCTCACTTCTTTCAAAAACTAGCCCACCATTATTTTCAAACCCTTGCTTATAAAATGCATCCGTGAAACGCCAGGTAAGTTATAAATCCAGAAGAAGGTAAGAGTGAAAAGGAATACTTGTGGAGAAGAATAAACGTTTCATATTAATCGTAGTGTTTGAGCCTTGTAAACATAAGCTAAGAAAATACTAAGTAAACAGAATTTCAGTTTAGATAAAAATAAGAAACCATAACAATAGGGGGGGAGACAACACGAAAATGCATTGTAGTATCAAAGTTCTTTGAATCTTATTGCTATAGTTCACGAGTGTACTTGGAGCCATTCTCCGTTGCATGATAGCGTTACAATGTGGTATAAATACGGCCCTGTCAGGCGCTGTTCCGCAATAAAAAAGTGTGGGTATGCATATACAATTTACTGCGTTTGCATGATTGAGTGGAAGGTCTTAAATATTTCAGCGGCTTAAGGATCAGTTGTATTATACTGTGCGCGCCTCCACTTTTTCATTTGTTTCTCTGAGCCAGCAAGTAATTTATTAATATGCCGTGCAAGTCTGCAAAAAATGTTAACGGGCGTTGGGACATGAATGAAATGCAGAGGTTGTCAAGTAAAGATGGAGACAAAGGCATTCAGAACATCACTTTGAATCTCATTAATGCGGTACAGCCAGCTTTGACCGTTATTATCTGGAATATTCCAGTAAATCCCTAGTATAGTGTTTTAGATTCGAGTACCGAAATGACCAAAAAAAAAAAAAAAAACATAAAGAAGCTTCTACAGTCTTAGCGGAAAAATATCCCGTAGTTGCATTTAGATTCCCCCCGCCACTTCCCCTCAGACCGACAAACAGCCTGATTTCTATTTATTTTGTTGCTTGAACTCCTTGCAGGATGGTATGGGTCATTGCCTACCTCACAGCTGGCTGCATCCTCTACTTTCATCCATAAGAACCTAATAGGCAGAATGTGAATGGTATGTGGTTGGGATGTCTATTCCCCCGGCTGGTTCGGAGCGGTTTTTTACCACCTCAATTGGCCTCCAATACGAGATAGTGCACTCAGTATCACCAGATCAAATAAGATAGTGGAAATATAGAAGAAATAAAATATTCTAATAGATATTAAGGAAAAATAAAAGTTAAATATTTTAAAGTATCGTAATAGCTTACTAAAACACAGTTAGAATTGGGTCAACGGTGCTGGATACCAGCATCCATATCGCTGGCTGCCAATGGTTAGTTTAATAATAATAATAATAATAATAATAATAATAATAATAACAATAAAGTAGATGAGTTGAGGGGAAAAGTTAACTGGCAACCAGTAGCAGTGTGTTATTGTATCTACTTCATTTATATTTTGTTTTATTTTATCTTATTCTTGTTGTCTTTAAACTTAGTAGTAGATGTAAGTATTATTTAGATTTAGTTAATTACCTGCACAATTATAATGAAATCATGTAACCGGAAGGATACAATAAATACAAAATGTGGCATATGCGTTCTGGCTTAAGAAACTGGATGCCAGAACGCTATATTGCAGATTTACTTTATTTGTATTGTTTTATTATCAGCAGACAAAACGGACCACAGAGCTACGGAGATGACTTTGCGGGTTGCTAGCTGGTATTATGCATGCTGTATATTCCTCCTCGGAGAACGAAGGCATTTTCGCTACACCCGCTTTGGTGAAGAAACGGAAAGAAAGGAAAGAAAAACTTGACATGTTAAGCTCACGAATCTACCCATGACTCTCTCTCTCTCTCTCTCTCTCTCTCTCTCTCTCTCTCTCTCTCACACACACACACACACACACACTATAGTATTCGTAAAAAAAGTTATTCTTCGTTGCGTTATTCGATATATTTTCAGTCGCAGTAGCAAAGCTTTTGCGGTGTAAAGAGAAAGGAAGAGTGAAGTTTCAAGTATCCCGTATGATTAGGAAAACGTAAGCATACAACGTGCCGTATTTCAAAAATGGCTTGTGGTACGATAAAATTAAACAGTTTTATTTATGGACGCCCTTTATTTGCTTATCAGCCTTAGGTTCTTTTACGTGTCGTAAATCTACGACATGCTTTACTTCCCTTCCAAAGAAAGCCATACTAAGGATCTTTATAGTGGTACGAAAGAACTTATTTTACACAAAGTGTGCGCTTTAACGATCATCACATTTATCCTATAGTAATCTTTTGTCTCATTTTTCGGCTACCTGTAGGATGGAATTACCAGAGGGGGAGACCTCGCCACTGCGACCAACTAGATCTATTGTGGCTACACCCCCTGGGAGGCAGGATGAAGTGAAGGAGCCGCAAGCAGACGGGATCATACAGACGCACGGAAGTTCCCATTTCCAGTACGAAACACCCGCTCTCGCCAGTAGACACGGAGTCCCGCAAGAGGTCGACGTCCCCTGTCTTTGGCGGGGAGAAATATTTCCAAAGCGTAGCAACCATGCCATTTGTCTATTACCAGACGCACTACGGAACCCGGAGACACTGCGTGAAAGATGAAAGATGAAACAGGATGTCAGGAAAATAGGGAAAGGAGAAGTCTTGGTAGAATACACCACCTCAGCATTCGCCTAGGCGACCACACCAAGAAAAACCCCATTGTCAGAGTGGGCTGCCACCAGGAATCGAGCCCGGAACCTCCCGAATGCGACCCACAGACGTTGCCGTCTGAGCAACCGTTCGGTTCTTCTACCTGTACAAAATTAATCAAACTTCAGATAGGATGAAGAGAACTTAACAGGCTGTTCGCAAAAACTTCAAGATGAAAAACTCTAATCAAAATCTTTAGAGGCATTTTTGAGAAAATGAAAAACAACGAAATTATTTCCATACAAAGGGTAGTTTTCCTGCCATGCTTAAACAGTGTCTGACGAAAGCATGATTTATCCGACATTTCATTTTTGAGTTGTGCTCTTGATACACACAAACACATGAGGAAATACTGAAATATTTTGAACCTTGAGGTGTATTACCAAGACTTAGGTACTCGGAATCGATCCTGTAAGTTATCTCATTTTTTAAATTCAATTTTTCCAGTTTGAAATTATATTCCCTTATTTAAGCAACTTGATTAAATTAAATCCAACTTTAATGCGTAACATTTTCAAAGTACTCCCGAAAATATAGATAATCTGAAACGGAATTTAAGTTTTAACTGTATGCCTTCTCTACACATGAGAACAAAGCTGTTTAAAACGTCATTAGTGTACTGCCTTAGGATAGCTTGATGATGCAGTGTATATTCCTTTTTCTCTCTAGTGGGGTTATATTTCATTTCCCGCTTATGTATACTCTGGGGCATACTTAATTTTCCCTGTTTGTTGTTCTCTCTCCCTTTTTCTTTCTCTCCCGCTTTGATTTAACTGTATAGTTGGCAACGAGCAACTGCTCTAACAACGGCGTTGAAACTGCACAAATTTTAAGACTTCCAAATTAGAAAATATCCAAGCTACTAGGTTATCCTGTCCAAAAATATAGCGTTTATTAATTTCAGCTTAGGAAGCAGTCGTGTGTGTTCGGAGCAAAACTTATCTTTGCATTACATAAGTTCATTCCATTTATATCTTTCGTTTATCCAAAGTTGTATATCGCTTGATAATGTATATTGTTCAACATTTAAATTTAAACGTGGAGTTTAAATTGTAATTGTTACCCTCTTGCCGTACAAAAACTTTTTGTAGGTTTTTAAAATGTTCTATCATAGCAAAGCTTCTTTATACTATTTACAGATAACACAAATTATTCGTAGTTTTGTTTGCTGAAAAATTGCGTTGTGTGTGTGTGTGTTTAAACAGATGTAAAACACTAATCTTCTATCATATACATATTAATGCAGGGTGAGCCAAAAGACTCCAAGCCGCATGCGCGGTGTTTTTCCTGTCCGCGTCCTCGGCGCTCGTTGCCGTCTGCCGCTATCATAGAAAGACGCGGATGAAACCATACAACATTTTTAAAACTACTTTTAAAGGCTTTACTTACCAACTTTATGAAAGGAAATGCTGAAACTGGCCACCGTCGTTGTCCATAATTTTTGACACTCTTTAGGAAATTATCCATCATGAAATTTTTGGGAGGAATTTTCCAAGTGATGACCGATGTCGTCTAATGTTTCTTCGGTAAGAACCGAACGCCGTCTTTTAGATTTCTTAGCCTGAACACTTCCTGTGGCCTGAAATTTACTGTAAAGTTCATGGATTGTTGTACGGCCTGGAACTTTTATACCTGGAAATCCTTCTGCAAATCGTACTTTCATTTGGCGAGCTGACCGAGTTAACATATACGAATCATAAATAAATATACGCTGTGCAGTAGAAAACATATACTGAGACATAATATACTTTGTGACTAAGTACAGGACAAAATAATAAATAACTCGTAATAACTGAACTGCACTTCACACTGCACAGCAAAACCGCAACAGCGTGACTGTTTGTAGCAGTAGTGCGTTATCATATTTTTATTATATTTCCACACGCCCAGTGGAAAAACACCGCGCAGCCGTTACTATTGTTCATAAAATACCCCTCCGGGATAACTTGAAACATAAAGTGTACAAGACAAAGCCACACACTCTGGAAGAATTAAAACGAAATATCCGCCAGGAAATTTGTGAACTACGGCGAGTGATGGATAGTTTCCTAAAGAGGTGCCAAAAATGTATTGGCAACGACGGTGGCCAGTTTCAGCATCGCCTTTCGTAAAGTTGGTAAGTAAAGCCTTTAAAAGTAGTTTTAAAAATTGTGTATGGTTTCTATAATAGCAGCAGATGGCAACGAGCGCCGAGGACGCGGCAGGAAAAACACCGCGCAGGCGGTTCGGAGTTTATTGGCTCACTCTATAGTATAAAAGTGCTTATTTATCCTGCCTTGTGGGCATAAACTTTATTATTATTATTATTATTATTATTATTATTATTATTATTATTATTATTATTTCTGCAAGATAGTATTGTTATCCAAAGTATTGGTTATACAAGTATTAATATAACAATCTATTCTGTAATTTAATAACTAAGAAAACCGGTTGTGCGTACCTTATAGTGGTTTCTCTACTCAAATAATGTTAACTTTTTGAATTCGATTTCAAAATTATAGTGGAAGTGTTAAACTTCTCCAGTATAGTTTCATGTCCATAAAACTGGAAAACAAACGGTTCCGCTGTGACACCGAAAGGGTAAAACTAACTGCTCATTGAGCAGAACTGTTGTTAGTAATTGTTTTAAAAAGTGGCTTATTTTATTTCAAACATCGCTTGCTTTTTCTTTTCATTGTAAATATTGCATACTTTAAATGTTTATAAAGAATTCTCATTTTAACATTTGCTTAACCAACTGTCATCAGCGGTGATCTTGTAACAACTTTTATCTGGTGTCAAAGTATTAACAGATCAGAAAACGGAACATTACAGCTCAGCAGTTATTTTCTACTTAGCCTGTTTACCAACATACACGAGAAAAAGTGTTATGTTTGAATATTTTAGATTATAATAATCCACAATAATGTATAAAATAAAAGTTCTAGAAGAATATTTGTGTCATACTACGACACACGCGTAGTTCACTATAGAAAGCTTTGCTTAATGTACCTTAACTGCCAGGAAACAAAGTAGCGGCGATATTTATGTGTCTTTTCGTGAAATGAAGAGTGTTTCTCCCGGAGGCTTGAACAGTATTGATCTTCTAGGAACTGTGGGAGGACATGTTGAAGGAATGTTTTGTACACGACTCCGTTCAGTGTATCAGGAAGTACGTAAGGTCCAATCACAAAATCGTTGAGAATACAGCCCGTACACTCACAGCAAATTTGTTGATAGAATCGACACACCAATGAGTGCGGATTTTCGTAATCCCATACATGGCTATTCCTACTGCTTATCTTGTAAACGAGGCCTCGTTTGTGAACAGCACCAAAGCAGGACATGTTGTGGTTTCCTGCACATTGCTTTGGGATCCAATTTGCAAACTCCACTCGAAATGGGAAGTCCGCTGGCTGCAATGACTACACCTTCTGTGAATGATATGGGTGCAATTGTTGTTCATGTATGACTCAAAACAGTTGATTGGCTTGTGTTCAGAGCTCGTGCAACGCGCGGACTACTAGCGGCAGGATTGTCACCAATCGCTTGTAAGCAGTTTCTTTCAGATCGGGTTTTTTGGAATACCTCGCCAGTATCTTCCATTCTAACACGGAAGGATACAGTTTCTCGTAGACGCCTTTGTACAGATGCAAAAGTACTGCGATGTGGTTGCCGTCGGTTCAGGAACAGCTCAGCATAGCATCGTTGTGCCGCTCTTCCATTGCATTCAGTGAACCCACACAAGAGGTGTATATCGGCCAACTCATCAGTAAACCTATCCATACTGCTGTGTATCATTGTTGACACACAACTAACACTGCTGGAAAAACAAAACCTTAGACAGAGCCCAGCAGTACTGAATGCAAACTTTAGGGCAACGGGTTAGATCATTACTGTTGTCAATAGTAAGCACCATGAGCAAACGGAAGCAATTTGTTTACAAACAAGACGCGCATATCGTCGACATTTGCACTGGTGTGGGGTATTTTCAGTGCAATATAGATACAAAGCTAATTGGGGCAAGAAACAAAAACGAAATGCAATTACTGTGTAACGAGCCGTCGGAGATCGTGGGTCCCTTAAACCAAAATACTCGGAAGGTATCCCTGAATGACCTGTGAAGGTTTGTTGGAGTTTTGGTTCAACCTGTATATTACGCTGCTCTAAGAAGGGCCGCCATTTCCTTACTCGTATTGAAATTCCAACCTCACCTGAATAAGTTACTTTGAACTTCCGAAGCTGAATCGTTTACTCGTAATGTTAGGACAAAAGACCAATAAGAAAAAAATCCCAAGTTGAGGATGCTGGAACCGTAGTAATCTGGCAGCTTCTTATGCTGCTGATCCCATCAACAGGCACCGAATACCTTACCAGTCTCCTGTAACACAATAAAGACTAAATTATAATACGTGACACAATCGCACCCATACCTACATACTCCAAATACGGAATTATGGCGTGAATCTGACAATTCACAATTCTAATGCTCTAATAAATGAATAAAGGTAAAGTGCACATAAATACACGGGAGGAAAAGTGTGTTTAAATTATTTTAATTTTATATCACATTTATTATAACCATCGCAAAAACCACGGTTTCTTTAATTTTCGTAATTTTATTTTTCTGTGTATGACACTGCATCATTAATATTGTGTTGAGGCATCCTTTTCTTTATTAATGATCGTTAATTTTGAAAGTAACGCTCTGTATGAGTCATTTAAATATCGCGAATGCGTCAGATGTAGATTTTAATGACTTCTTATAACAGTCTTAGTGTGTACTGTATGCAATAATGCAAAACTATAGTGCTTACCTCCGTTGTCCCTCCCAGTTTTTGCATTACACAGAATGCAGCAGGCTCTACATAGCTGATGATCAAGCGCCAATCCCCAGAGGTGATCTAAGCGAGGATATCAACGCACAGTTCATTCTGAAAATTCCCAAGATGAAAATTACATACCCATTATTAGCTAACCGTTATCTTGTTGAAGTGAGTAACGAATAAAAGTAGCCCATTATGAAATGCTGAAAACTGCAATACTTTGATTACTTTGATCTACATTGTTAGGATATTTGAGAGCGCTTGTTTATTTTATTACTCTTTTTAATAAAAGGGTTTTGGTTTAAGAATAACGAGAACGCAGAGGCAACAATATCTTAAGTAAGGGTTTCCGTGTTCCAGGATTCTTTTTTTTTTGTGTGTGTTTCTGTCTTGAAGTCGCGTTTTATCAGGAATTTGCATATAGGTGGCATTAGCACTGCACAGTGTAGCAACTTTCATAGTTTAAGAACAAACTAATGGTTTATTATGAATGCATTAACATTTTCAGAACGTTTTTCTAATAATAATAATAATAATAATAATAATATAAAATTCATATGCTAATTTCGGGAATTATTCCCTGCAACACTCAAATGAACGTTTGTTGCATGCCACATACTTGGTATTGGTGAATTAAGTTTAATACTGTTTTATTACCTAATTTCATGTGTTTACATATATACTTTTTGTTTCATTTGTATAGCATCCTTTAACTTCTCTGGTCATGTCGGGGGCTTATCGTCCATCGCCCTCTCTGGACAGTCCCAAAAGTGGACTGGCTCATTGAGTCAGGAACTGTTAGGGACTTCCGCGCGTCCGTGTATCCTGTCTGCCTGGGCCTGTAACCTGCTGTGGTTCCTTCACTTCATCCCTTCCTCCTGGGGGGTGGTAGCCGTGATAGATCCGCACTGCGCAGGTGTCCCCCTCCGATGTATACGAGCACCTACCTACCTACTTATGCCCTATCGGGAGCGTTGACTTGACATATAACTGATGGTGCTATTATTCGCTGAACTGCAGGTTTCTTAACGTTGGTTTTGTCAGTATTTTGCTGTTAAATACATTCACATTCACTTCCATATTCATACTTCCAGACTGGGTGGGATAAGTGATTCGTTAAAGAAACATCCCCCGCCCCAGCCGACAATCGAACCCGGGACCTCTGGATTGAGTAGCCAAAGCGCTGACCACTCGACCGCAACGACAATCATTTATATTTTGTAAATAAGAACATTTATCATAATTGAAGTGCTATTCCATGTTTTAATATGTCGATTTATTTCATTCACAGTAGTTTATTAAACTATATTAACTGCATCGCAGTATTTACATTAGTAGTCCTTCTGGATACCAAAACTCCTTTTTGTGTATGTTACATGAAAACTAATTCTTTTATTGTACCGGATGTATCAAAAAGCGTAGTCTTAGTCTTTTGAAGGTACCCGATTATGGAAGCAGAAATTGTCAACAAATATAAGTGCGCAAATGGCCCGACTAAGAGATGGCGACGATTGTGTGCCGCCATTGATCAAATTGTTTGTAAACATTATAAATTTCTCTGTTTAAGCACTAGAAGCTGTCCGAGATTTGATGCTTGTTTGCAGAACTGATCATTACCGAGAAGTGTAATCAAACCATACAATGCCTATCATACAGGGCGGACAGAGGGAAATTGGATTGTTAAATATTCTCTACTGTAATCTAAACCGACCAGTTTTGCAGCAAGAAAGAGCAAGCAAAATGTGTCTTTCTGTGTAAACTTTGCTGTTGAAATTATAGTGTTGAAGTTTGGACTCGGAAATGTAGTTACACGATGTCCACATTTCCGAGTCCAAACTTCAACACTATCAGTTCAACCGCAAAGACCAAGTTGTATTAACGCGACTACGTATTGGACATACTTCTATAACACACAAACTTCACCTCAACCGCGACCTTCCTCCTGCGTGCGACCTCTGCAGCTCCAACCTTTCATCTTGTCACAGCCTGCCGACGCTATGTACAACACAGAGAAAGATGTGACATCCGCAACAGCCCACCAGACGACCTAAGTTCACACAACAAAGAACTTTAAACTTTATGGAATTTAATGTTGTATGTACTATTACTGTTTAAGATATTGTATTTTCATTGTAATCATGTTTTGTATTCTAAAGTAGTCGCGATATTACTTTAAAGTTGAAGCGACAATAAAGAATACAAAAAAAAAAAAAAAAATAAACCAATGGCGATTGGTAACAACTATGCTGAAAATAAATAAGATGTAAAGGCAATTTCAAAGAATTGGTTTAGTCATAAGTACTAGAGTCTTAATTTTGAAAATTCTTAGGGAAATAGTAAAATGATTGAAAGCAGAAAGGAAAATCAATTATTTTTACTGTATTAATGCCAATTTACTCAGGTTTATTTTATAATAGCATCGATACTTCCATACTCTCAATACTTGGTGATATTGTAGGTATGCCTAATACTGTCTATAAGAAAGTATGTATGTATAAAAAAGTAAGTAGGCATAAAAAGGTATGCCTAATACTTTGAAATAAATTCCGATCTTCTAAACCGACACGCGTAGCTGAGGTGTTTAAGGCACGGAGTTATGAATGGAAGGTATGCGGTTCAAATCCTACCAGGATCAACCAATCTGAACTAGGTTTCTCCCTTCCAGGTTTTACTCAGTCCTAACTGGCGAATGCCGGGGAGGTACTCTAAACATAGACCTGGAACGTTTCCTTTCCAAATTTTCTTTCCCTATCATTTCATTTCATGTATGTGTCCACCGCTTGTGGTACCATATGCACTAAGAACGAGCGTTAAACACTAACCTTACTCACTCTTCTAAATTTTTTAATTTTCGCACTTATGTTGCAGACATTATTGGCAGCTGCTGCGTTTGTCTTTGAGCTATGCAAGTAATGCGCGAATGAGACTTCGCGTTGTTGCCTAGGATGTCGCCGAAGTATTACTTGATTTATCGTTATTGGGTCCTGTCCACGACTATATTCCCTGAGGGTCAATCAATCAACGTCCCATTAGCTCATATCTAAATGAAAGAAGGAGGGAGTAATGTTCGTATTGAGTTGTGAATGAAGGCGATATAGTTTCTGCGTTCGCCTGGTTTGGTAAGTGATTCGCTCTCAGCCTTTACATTTATTTTGTCCAAGGTAAGCAAAATCGGTGAATCTCGCAGAAACGAATCCGGATGAAAATATAGTTTCTCCCTTCAGTGTGATAATTTATCGCAAGGGCAGTCGGATTTATGAAAGCATAGCCCACACTATGTAATCGGACTATCAATTTCGTTAAACATTGTTTCATTCAATGTGCTTGATTATGTATAGCAGCGATATTAAATAAAATATGTGGAACTATTTTAAGTCGACTCAGTTAATAACAGAATGGTGTGTAAAATATAAAGAAACATTTTCGGGCGGTGTTAAATCACACAATGCTTCAGATCTAGAGAAGCATGTTGTTACGTTTATACAACGAATAATGTGTGAGTTTCTCATAGCTGCCAAAGCCTGATGCCGTGACATCTGAAAATAGGATTAAGCGACAGTCTGTCTGTATACAGACCTGTAACTTCATCAGTAACATCCGTAAACTAGTGAAACGTACTCAAGTTCAGTCTAGAAAGTAGTTAAATAAAAAGGTAAACAAATAATTATTAGCAGCAGGGATATATATGTAGCCATGATTAAACTAAGGAGAAAACTTGTGGCAATTGAGTCCGAACAGCAAAAGTTGCCAAATTAGTATATAATACAAATATACACTGAAAAAAATGACATAATATTTCAGTGAACAAGGTACTCGCTTTAGATCTTTTTTATACACTATCCGATAGTGCCGCGGTTCAAATCCCGTTAAGACCGTCCTTCCTGCCTAAGGTTTTTTCCAGGTTTTCCTCAGTCTTCATAACTGGCAAATACCAGGGAGGTACCTACGTTACACTTAAAATCCTTTCCAAACTTGTTTTCCCAAATATTATTTCGTTGCATATCCACCGACCGTGTTGGCATGTGCAGTAAAAATGAGCGTTAAACACTATTAAAAAGGGGGTATCGAATATCCAGAAATAGCAGTGTTGTCCCATATATATATATATATATATATATATATAATGTGAACGAAGATTCAGCCATTTTTCGCATGAGTAAAACTCTTTAAATCGTATTATATAAGTCCTTTAAATATGGTTGTAGCATTAGCCACCCATGCGTATTGTCGTGAGATCCAGGAGATGAACAGATGTATTAGAGAGGAAATATTGGGAACTGCGGCCGAGGATCAGGCCATGGATCTTTGGCTTACTACCCCAACTCTGTAACTACTGAGCTAAACTTTGTCCGCACGCAGTCACAGTGAAAGAATAAATTACAATCAACTCCTGTAATAAAGCGATTAACCTGGGCCTAGCACTCGTGCATCTCTGCTGGCCTCTTAGGGCTTAAAGCGCTCTCTCCCTCTCTCTCACAACCAGATAACATTTGAGGTTGCCAGGCTTTGCAGAATCAGATGGAATGATAGAGGCAATTCCTGTTAATCCTCGGACTACCCGTAGCCAAAAGCCCAGGCCCTGTAGACAGAAGATTAACGAAATAGGAACAACACCGCTTGAAGGGCTTTCGCTTCTGAACAAGATTTGACTTACCGCCCTTGACAAGGTAAAGAGAGAAAGGTTGTTTCTACAGTGTTTAACGAGAATCGTCTACAGTCTATGTATTCTAAGATAATTTGCGCAGAGCGGGTAAAGGAGAAGGGAAAACAAAAGGAAATAAATATTTTCTATTGCACCTGCTTATATTTGTACTACGTGAGGACAAAATACTATAGGCATTTTTTTTATTTTAAATGAAGAACGTGTTAAATAACGATACTGATTTCCGCGACGCTCAAGTAGTCATGGCTGTTCTCTAGAGATAATCCACAATTTACAAATCTGCATAACTAAAAGTCCTTGTGTAAGATGTAATGGGTAGCACGTCTGCTTAGGAGTGAGTTGCCTATATAAGGTTTCTCAAGGTTTTTCCTGATCCTGCAGAGACAATATTCACGTGATCCTCAGCTCTTTGAACATCCATTAATCTTAATGTCATTTATCGTCTCCGTATTCCTGAGATGTAATTAAATCACTTAGGAGAAAAAAACCAGTGTACGCTTGCCAAGGTAAATGGTAACCGAGAATAAAAATAATCCTAATACGTTTCAGATCAAGTAAACAACTTAATTACTGGGACCTAAAATCATTTACATACACAACAGAATTGGATTAATGGAACAAGAAACGTGTTCTCTCTTTTTACTTTCTCTACTACGTATAGTAAGTAGGGGAAGTATTGCATTCCACCCAAAAATTCGATACCGAGATTTCACCGGAAATACATGTTTTGAGACCTCCTGAATCCAAAAAAAGCATTTTTGGAAACATGTCCGTGTGTGTGTCTGTGTGTGTGTGTGTGTGTGTGTGTGTCTGTGTGTGTGTGTGTCTGTGTGTGTGTCTGTGAACAGCATAACTCAAAAACGAACAGTCGGATAAGCACCAAACTTGGTATTTAGGTTCAGTATCTTCCAGAGATGCGACACGAAGGTTTCCAAGAAAATCCCCCCACCCCAGACTACCCTTTACATGGAAGATTTTTCGAAAATTTTAATTTTCTCAAAAATGGCTCTAACGATTTTGATGAAAATATCATATGTTTAAGATAATGTCATGAGAAATGAAATGTATATCTCGAATTTTCTGGGAATGTCTCAAAAAGTATTCTTCATTGTGAACGACTTTTGCATAACTGGTAAACCATAAGAGATAGACAAAATTTTACTACACAAAAAATGTAGATCGCGTTATAATACACAACTTATGTCATATACATTTCTTTTGTTGAGTGAACCGTTTTCGAGATATTGCTTGTTATTTCCTTAAATTTTACAATACTTATACTTTTTCTCAAATTCGTTATTCATTTTTTTTTGTCCTGGACATGCAAAGAGAATGGAATGCGTCACATAGCAACCAGCGTTAAAATATTTGACTATCGCTTAAAAGCTACCATATTTCCCTTGCATCTACAAGAAAATTACCAATAAGATTGACATCTCGATATCTCGATTAACATGAAGCATATGGAGAATAAGCGTTTGTAAAATTAGATTGTACAAGAGTAGAGAAAGTCATGTGAGTGTAACACATCAGATTTTTTAATTATTTATTTATTTTAAATTTAAGAGTCACGCTCTTTCTGAGGCTCGGTGTAAGCGAGTACCTGGATAAAGCTCTTCTTCTGGGATTTTCCAGAAATCCTCAGAAAATAGTCGATGCTGGGCAACTAAACTTTTTGGACCCCAGGTTCATTTGAGCATTTTATTTTCACCCATTTAGTTGACTCACTATGTATGACCCATCCTGTTAAAGAACGCAAAATGTGGGGCGGGGGACCTCATGATGCATTCACATGACATTCTGTACCTACTATTTATTTATTTATTTTTACATCTGTTCTACAAACTATTCTTAAAAGAGCAGTTTTCTCTTTATTTTATGTTAATCGAGATAAGCGTTTGCAGAAATTATTTCATTAGACATTTTGTTGTAGGAGGCTGAAGCGATAGGCAAACCCTTAAAAAGCGATTCTCTATATGCTGGCTTTGAAATTCCATACTTTATGCGTGACATTACCAGAGAATGTCACTTGTACACGTATTATGCAAGTATTGGAAAATTGCGCCCATATCTCTGAAATAGTTAATTCCAGAAGCAGTATGAGACACAATTTGTGTGTTTTAAGGGCATCTGTATTTCCCCATGTTAAGTTTTTGTTTAGCTCTTACGGTTTCCAGTTATGCATACCTCAGTTAGAAGAGACCTACACAGGCTATTTGCAGACAGTTCTAGTTATATGTTCATGTCAATATTTCAAATATATGATGTTTCACTCAAAATAATTATAGCAAATGAATAAATAAAAAATATGGAAAGCCTTTTCGTGTAAAGGATAGCTTGGAAAATTTCGTGACAACCTTCATGTCGCATTATAAGATGATGTGGAGTTAAATGTCAAGTTTGTTTGCTAGCCAACTTTTTGATTTGGAGTACTGCTGCTCTCTCTCTCTCTCTCTCTCTCTCTCTCTCTCTCTCACACACACACACACACACACACACACACAAGGATCCTTTTCTAAAAAAACATGTTTGGTTCAGGGAACCTCAAAACATGTGTTTACGGTATCAAATGTTTGTGTGGAGGACAGTATTTCCCCTACCTACCGTAGGGAAGTGACAGAGAAAATAAAAGGAACCTTCCTTTTCAGAAATGGTTTAAGAAGTTGCATGGTATGTGTAACAATGAATAAAAAACGTAATGACATTTCAGTGCTTCCAACGTTACTGGAAGTTCGTGTTCTGCTTCTCGAGCACCGAACTCACAGTAAAATCGTACATTACAAATCACTTAGGAAAGGAGTCGGATGAAAACCAATAAAAGAGTGTAGTTTTTAATAATGGTGTATGTGAAATGAGCACAAGATTCTGTTTTGGGCACATGTAATGCGTACCCATAAGAGTAATCGACCATACACAGTCTTGGTTAAATGTACACTCAGAGATTTTATATGAAAGATCTGCTTATAAGTTGAAAGAAAATTATTTCCGAATTAAAAATACTCTAGTTAAAACGATTTAAAGTGAGATACCACTTGTTGTTCACACTTGAGTAGTTCTGAAACGCCTCCTGATCTTATATTTTAAGGTGACTTTAAATTGAAATTTACACATTTTGAGTGGCTAAAAACTATTTCAAATTTGAAGCAGTTATTGTCAGTGCTTTTATCATTATGGGTGCGAAGCTTCGGCCCCTTAGTCATTTTCTACATTCTATAAAACTAACCAATGCCACTGGGAGTCCAATTTCGCTCTAAAGAAGATGGTAATGAGCGGGGCTCGGATTCTGACGTCATCTTTTAACTGGTTCTCATAGGCATTGCTAATGTGTACACGAATCGTTATAATCGGTCCCAGATTATGAAAATGGATATTGTAATGTCATTTTATGCCTCTTTTTATTTTAGGATTTTTTCTCGATTTTAAGTCATTATTTTGTCACTTTCTTGCATTTACATTCAGTAAAGTGTAAAGAATATCATATTACTGACATTTTACGTAAAAATAACTTTTAAAACAAAATCACTAGTCAACTGAGAAATAACAGCAACTTTCTATATTGTTTACTCTCATACATGGAAAAAATTCACATTCCTACTTAATGATTAGTCTGGAAACGATTGCTTGCGGTTGGAGGACTGGTTGTTGTCAGGGGAGCAAGTTAGTTGAGGTTAATAGTTATGAATTCATGTCCCAAAACGGGGATGAGACAGATCAGTTTTCCAACTTTCGCTTTGAGTGCTTACAGTTAGTTGCTATTGTCCTTATCTTTGTGTTACGTGTGAAGTGCTCTTCATTTGCAATAAAATGTTGTATAACCTGAGATCTCAAAAAGATAAATGCTACAATTTATAAGATCTTCAAAAAGAATTTTCTTCACTTCTTTGAATATTCTAAATTATCTCATCATTATTCCTATACCTACTTTTTCTACTTGTATAACAGTTATAAAAATAAATATTGTGGCGCTACA
The DNA here is from genome assembly GCA_030765065.1 of Deroplatys truncata. Taxonomy (NCBI): domain Eukaryota; kingdom Metazoa; phylum Arthropoda; class Insecta; order Mantodea; family Mantidae; genus Deroplatys; species Deroplatys truncata. The sequence goes on along the minus strand of CM060988.1, from coordinate 144,801,661 downwards.
GCCTACGAAGGGCGTGGGCCTGCCAACCCGACTGCCGGCCTCACGCCCACTTACGCAGGTAAAGGTGGGTGATATGGCCAGCATCACGCAGGCCTTTCACGCCCAATATAGATTGAAACGCTAAGAACCTTAGCAGTTAAAGAACGTCTATAAATAAAATTCAATTTAATTTAAATCATGCATCCACCAACCGGAAAGTTGGCTCACGAGGCCAGGACCGCTGCCTATCGCAGCTCCTCACTTTCCACGTGATGTTGAGTGGGTGCTGGTCCTATACCCGGGACTTGAAATCCGCACTCCCATGGCTGGAATCGAACCCAGGCGCATTTCGTAGTTGGGAATCAGAACTCCACGCTTTAGGCCATAGCGCCACGGCGCAGGACGTACAATAGATTATATGCATGTATAATTTTCTGTACACTAATTTTAATACATTAAAGAAATCTGAGCTTAAGGCCATTTTTGTAATTGTTACGTTAATTTAGAATCATTTTATAATCTTTTTTCAGACATTTTTGGTCATCAAAATCCGTGCCTGGTAATAGTTGCTGAATGTTATACCATGCTTTGCCTCCTGAGCTAAATCTCCAGTTCGTTATTCTACGCTGCTTGTACCCAGTTCATATTCAAACAGTTTCTGCCTTGCTTGTGGTCTAATATTCCGGCACAGTTAAAAGTCCTAAGTTATAGATGATTACTTGCGTATTCGGGTTTCTAGTTTGCTAACTTGCGCACTTTGACACTTGTTTGCATTAAGGTTATCTTACAGACGAGAAGCCACAGCATCCAAACGATCCGTACAAAGCTTAGCGAATCCCTCGTGTTTGTCAAGCCAGTGTTCTCTGTTTTTGTAACCCTCCCGACTCGCTTTACCTTAAGGCAGAGAGGGAAGGGCAAAGGATTTTTACGACCTTCATTTGCCGAAATGTGTTTCCCGCGTCGTCTTGTTTTATGTGCTGCCATTGTTCCCCTCTATGCTGAAGAGAAGCTTCCATTCTGCTGGGTGCTTTACCTCTCGGTAGGTAGCCGAATGGGGAAAACATGCCTTGCTTGTAGCTTTTGTTATCTATTTGCTTACATACGTACTCTTTTTTAAATGCGTGTTTCCTTATTAATTATTATTTCGGGTTTGATTTTTCCTATTTTTGCTTTTGCATTGCGTGACCAGCTGCAGAAGCAAATTAAATCTGGATTACTTGTTTTCATTTGAAGGGGCACTGCAGGAATGCCTACAAATGACATTAATATTAACACATCGCTATTGTGTTGTGATATAAGCAATATTCCATGCTGCTGTTACAGTATACAATACAAAGAGAAGTGTTGCAGGAAAAGCTGGCTGGGGATTCTCCAAAGAAGGGAAAGCTCAGATAGAATGCATCCCTAAGACCTGCAGTTTACTTCAACGAAAACATACGAACGAGTTTCGAGTTCACTCATACGCTTCCATGCAAGCATATCATGTGCAAATATTCCACTGTAAACATTTCTAACAGCCAACGGAGATAGAAGTCATATTTTTAAAATGGAGAAAGAACAAACAATGTTACAGTTACGTAGTCTGTCATTTTATTCCTTATATAATCTTTTATAAATTGCACAGATTTTTTATTTGTTTTTCATGTTCTTTACAAGATTATTTTATACGTATGCTTTCCCAGTAGGCGAATGCTGGGGTTGTTTCTCATCTACCACCATTTTCGTTCCCTCAATTCCCTTTCATTTCGTTTCCTTCTCATATTTCAGGTATGCTTCTATGTTCCGTGGTGTAAGGCGGTACAGTTGACCCAGATGCTTGCTCTAAGGAAGAAGTACTCCTCGTGAGGACTGCTTGGTTGAACGGATCATTCATCACCCTCTGGGCAGCTCCAACAGTGAGACGAGTCTTCGAGCCAGGAACTGTTATGAACTTCTGCGCGTCTCTGTGACCTATTTGCTTGCGGCATGTTGCCTCTTGTGGTTCCTTCACTTCTTCCTGGGGATGGTAGCAGAGTAGATCCCCGTAGGTCTCAGAGTGCGAGGTGTCCCCCTCCGTTATATATCCTATACCCTATCTTACATAAGGATAATCAAGTATTTTGGGATAAATACCACATGCATATCATACCGTTGTAAGACAGATCCGACCGATCTGAATGAACGAAATACTACAACATGAACTGTTTCACGACAATGAATTATTGCGCCCTTCGCTAAACCAAATGATGGCCGATTCAAGTAAAGATTCCCTGACATATCACTCAACAGTTGCTTGTTTATTACTCGTTGAGGTGGTTTTCGGGTGATTCGGAGGAGAGAGGTAAACATTTGAGTTCTATTCGGAATGACTCGAGTATTTTCGGAAATAAATTAGCCTCAACACAAATTACTATAAGATGTCAATGTGGTTATTTTAAGCACTCATTAAAGTGAATTGAAGCATATCATTTCCTTCGAAAACGAAAGTTGCTTATAAGCATAGAGTTTTACTATCATTGCATATAAAATACCTAAGTTGCCGCTTCCCAATAACGGACGAAAAACACTTTCATTTAATGGAATTTGGAAAGTCCAGCGTCATCTAATATGTGCTTGTGTGCTCGTTTTGTATTAAGCTGGTCAGCAAAATAGATAGAGAAGTCTTTCCACCTCAATAAAGTATCGGTGAAGTAACAAATTACAGGGTCTTACGACCTCTCTAAAACGGCCATCTACGTGAAAAACGTATAAAAAATGAAGTATGAAACAAGAGTTCACACTTGGTGAAGAGACCGTTGCCTACTTCAATTACAGAATAGCCGATTGGTCGTCGTCACCAGTAATGATGTGTTGTACCATAAAAATTGTTTTGGCTCTGTTGTATACATTTAAGCACAAATAGTGTTGCAGATGTGGGAGCTCGGCAGTGGAATGAAAATGGCAGCTCTTCTTAAGTGCTATCATCTGCCTCCTTGCTTTCCTCGCACAGTCACTTGTCGTAGTAGTTGCTTCCTGAATTATCATTACCTGAACAGTTTTAATATACTGCGCTGAAACGATCCTTGCCTATCTAAATGAAAGTTACGAACTGACGTAAATGAACAGTAGAAACCAGTCATATGAATAGAAAACGCATAAGGGATACTTGTCGATAAGTAATGGTGAATAGGGAAATTGTATGTATTGCATAGATTGTTTGAATCCATTAAGTCTAGCAACCCTCGAAAACGTTCCCTTTACTAATGTTAGGATTAGTTAGACGGAGGGAGTCCCCAACCACTGAAGCTCATCACCACGCGTGGGCCGTTTTAGGCTCTTTGTGACCGCTGGGATGAAGGGTCAAAGTGGAGACCCGAAGGGCGGCCAGATCCAGATGACGTTGGGTGCTATCAAAGACGGGGTCCAGAATGACACCGATCCTGAGGTCGGCGCAAGCTGGGAACAAGCCCAAACGAAGGGTCACCAGTGGCCACCCATTCGCCAGGAAGAAATCTTTACACAGCGTGAATTCCACCATCCCGCCGCAACGCACCAATCGCCTTCTCAACCTTGAAGATGAATTAGATGGAAGGAAATGATGGCGCCTGGGAAAACCACGAAAAATCCCATGGTCAGAGTGGCCGGCCCGTCGGGAGTCGAACCCGGGACCTCCCGAATACGAGCCTCACAAATTACCGCGGAACCATCTCGCCCGTTTAGTGATGTAAGTGGTACCGAGTCCCTTAGCATAAAATGACTAATTGTATATTAATATTATAAAGAGGGACATTGTGTGTGTGTGTGTGTGTGTGTGTGTGTGTGTATATGTGTATGTGAGTGAGAGAGAATATCTCGGAAACCTCTCAAGCGATTTTAGTAATTCTTTCACCACTGTAAAGCACTCGTCTTAGTTTCTAACTTTGATTCTTTAATGTATAAAATACTAAAAACGGCTTACAGTACCTGTATATTTGAATATGAACGTGTTTGGGGTCATAAAAGAACACGCCACAAAAGACAATCGGATCTGGTTATAATTGTGCGAATGCATGCAATGTTTATGTCAAAATATCTTAATAATTTTATGTAAGAAAGCTTAGCTGCATTTCCTCTGTGTGTTGTAATTTGTTCATTACCGGTGCAACATCAAAATTAGTCAACCTGTACTTTATATGTAACGCTGAGAAGTTTATTTTTTTGAACGCAATTCCCAAATGTTTAATTACGAGTGGGGAATGTTACTATTCACCAGTTTCGCCCCCTGTTTCGTTGCATATAAGATGTTTGGGCTTTCTGTGTTATGTGAACTGTGCAGCCTTTATGTCATTAAATTACTACGGACCGCAAAGCGGATACAAAGGTTTACAATTTCATTCACTGTAATTATCTAACATTTTTGGCCGAAAATCCGATAATTGCTTCGCCACAAAATGTACTTGCAGGCTACAATTACATCAGTATTAGAATCTCGAAGCCTGCAAGGGAGGTTAAGGAACTCACGAGATCTTCTGCCCATCTTTCATGCCCATTTCGTAAATATCATGGTATTTTTTCATGCATAATTAGCAATATCACAGGGCTTTACGATATTTGAATTGTAAGGTTTAAAGGATAAACATTTTCTAGAATCATCGTACAATAATTCAAAGAATACAGAAAGGTGTGGCAAATTAAATTAATTAAACCATCGTTCGAGGTTTAAAAAGCACCTATGTTGCATTGGTAAGCCAGCGAGTAATATAATGTGAAAAATAATCTGAAGTACATTACAGCATGTAGCGTTTCCTAGGTATGTGAATCTAATTGTTTCTTAAGGCAGGCTCTTGTTTTTGTTTCTACTAAAGAACAACCGCATTTGCAAGCAATCCGGTTCTGTTCCTTGTTTCCAGGAAACCAAACCGTGGCATTGTGATATAAATACACTGTCAGATTGTGGCAATGCGTACCTTCAAGAGCAGCTGACGTCGTACTGCGGAGGCGAACACACTCCAGGGTACCTGGGAGGGGGAAGCAAACTATGCAGGCAAGAATGTCGCTCCTCGTGGAAACTATGTGGCGGACATCATGGTTATCGTGCGCCAATTAATTTTTATGTTCCGGTTCCCATTTCCATAATCTACGTGTTCTACAAGTGCAACGATTACGGCACGCTTGAAGTGGAGGAATAATTTTCAACAAGATGGCCTTCGCATGTAGCTCAAACATGTTGCTTTCAAACAAGCAGGAAAAGGGACCGCCTGAAATATCACAGTAAACAGTTTAAGCATAAAACATACAAGAGAAACTTCGAATAAATTTTAGACCATAACTGTAAAATATTTTACAAAGCTGTACCCGCTACTCTGCTCGCGGTATAGCTGTAAATACGAGATACACATATCGGTCTCTTCGTCTTTCTCTCTCTTTCTCTCCTTCCCTCATTACTCGCTCTTTCCCCTTCCATTACCCTCGTCTCCTCTCTGTGCGACTTACATGATGAGTGATGTTTTGAAAACGTATTTAATAAAACTGCTTATTCTGAGATGCCAATAACAATTAAAAGATAGGTTAAATGTTTAAAATTACGCAAACATGTTCCTCTTTATGCTTCAATGCTATCGGATTCATGCTGTTGCCTTTGGTAGCAGTTTACATACAAGAATAATAAGTTTTAAATGATACAGTAACACTATGCTCACGAATTTTTGTCTCGTAATATTTTTCAATAAATTTGCATTATAGATGAGATATTTTATCTTCTTTTTATTGAATCTTAGTCACGTGTTTCCTAGCCAATCAGTGATAGTCGGTTTCAGAGCGTGTTTGTGTGAACTTGCTTGTTGTTTAAGGGAAATTTGATAATTTCGAGCTATAAATCGAGTCCACTGTACGAACACCTTCGGGAACTCTCAAGTAAAACCCAGCGACAAAAATAAGGAAAGATACATCTTGTGGCAGTCCAATTCTTTTTAAGTTTCCCTTCTAGAAGTTCTTAATGTCACTGTTTAGTCGTTTTATCTAGTTCCACTTTCGCTGGAACTTCACTAATTTTCTCTATCACTTCACTAAGGTGAACTAGTTCAAATATCCGTCACTTCACTTCGTGAAGTAGCCTCCTCTTCCGGACGGTTCACTCGCTGGGGAGTCCAACACAAGACTTCCACAATCCCTCGCGCTCCACAGCAGCACCCGTTGCACGCCACAGAAGTCGCCTCAAACTCCCTGGGAGAATCGCTCTTGATGTCGCACGAGAAACTCACCCGCAAACTCACTCGCTCACTGACTGACCAACACAACTCAAATGGCACTCCACCGATCGCTCTCGCGAGAACGCTCGCTTATATAGTCAGTGAAATCTTCCACAGAACGTTCTAGAACTGTTTCGACACACCCTCTGGAGAGGAGAAACCTCCAGAAGGTTCACGTTATCTACCGATAGTGCGCCCGGTGTTTACACTGCCGAGCGGTACTTATCGTTGTTTATACCGACTGCCCGTGCGACCTCCCGATAACTTTGGGCCATAGCCGCTGCGTCACAATATATTGTGTAGTGAATTAACGTTTAACAAAATGTGTTCACCCAATTCGAATCATACCGCCACGTGCATGCGACCACTTGTCTTACCTCTCCTAGCAACCGTCTATGCAAGTGTCATTTACCGCATCCGTTCGTGACGGAAACAATAATAAGTATCATTATTCATCCAAAACCAAAAGTTACTAGAAAGTTTTCAACGGTTTTATTGTATGTATACACATATTTTGGCTAATTTAATCTCGCTTCAACATCTTGCGATACCTACCTATGGATTTTTAGTGGCACAGCCTCTTTCTAGTAACGTAATTTTATTTATATTTCTTTAATCCTTGGGTGGAGCTTCGGATCGTAGTATTTCCGGTATTTACATAAAGGAAGTAGGATAACCACGAAAGAAAACTCACATGAATTGAACTCACGACCTCCCGATGCGAACTACGCACATTATTGCCGAGCAAGCTCGCCCGAGTTTTAAATGTTGTTTTATTATACATGCAGGACATTTTATCTCGGAGTTACCGCCAAATGGAGAAACAATGTTTTACCCATCCCGCGAATCGTTCCTCGGTTTGCCTATATCCAATTAGCTTCTATTAGCACAGCTTCGCCTCACGATCCAGCTACCCGCAACTCACACCAAGTTGGAAGGAGATAAGCGGGAGAAAGGCTCCAAGAGTCCCAAAACGGCAGGCGTGCTTTATCTGGAGTAATCTCACACGGCGTTTGGATTTTATACTCCAGCGTGATTTCATTAAGAGTATTTCACGAACAAATTTAATATATTTTTATATACTTAATACAGGGTGGACCATTTAGGTTGAGACTGTACAATATCTCCAAAACTAAGCGTTGTAAAAAGAAATGTCTTGAATAAAAGTTGCTTCATATTATTGGGGAAAGTAAATGTCATCAGTCATATTTCATTTGGAGGACGTTGTGATGGTCATTTCAGTCAATTTAATTTTTGTAAATGGGAACCTACCTTTCTTATGTTGTTTTCTCACTCATAAAAAACCAAACAACATTTGTATAAAGCACTTTGCACTTGTTCTTATACCAACGAAAATGACAAAACGAATGTTCTGAATGGCTGTGTACGAAGAGCGCAAAGAATGGCTGGACCATCCATGGTTGGTCATTTTAGGGTCAAGTTACGTTTCTTAATTGGGAACCAACATTTTTTATTTTGTTTCCTTATTCCTCGTCACTAAATAAACAACTTTTTATAAACCATTTTCAAAGAGAAAACAACACACAAGATGTAAGTTCCCATTAAAAAAAATTACTTTCCCCATGATATCAAGCAACTTTTATTAAAGACTTTTTTTCTACAACGTTTACCTTTGGAGATACTGTACAATCTCAACTTAAATGGTTCTTCCTGTACATGACTATCAAATAATCTAATAAATAGGTGTCTTCAAATGAAAGTCCCGCTGTTTAAAAACAAATCACTATCGCGGCAGCGAGTTAATATAAAGAGCGGAATAATAATAAGTCTAACAATCATTTTTCTTTAATTAAAATACCTGATGTGCTACATCCACATTACTTTATCTACCCATTCTTCAACAAATTATTATTACAAAAGCTTATTCTTGTATCTAATTTGTTAATCTGGATAAATATTTACAGAAATGGTTTTATTACATAATTCCTGGTAGGTGCAGGGGGATTAGGGGAGTACAGTAGGTTTTAAACGGTAGTCATATCTTTTAAAGAGAGGGTCACTATGTGATAACTAGTGCTAGGATAGTTATGTAATAACAACTTTTTTTATTTGGTTAAAACATATGAATAATGCTAACTGTGTACGAAACAATGTTTCCTGAGTCCGAAAATGTAAATTTTATTGTACCTACATGCTTTTTGCATATTTTCGATTTTTTCGTAATTGCATAATATTTAGAGAATGTCGTTACAATTATACATATTTTCGGTTTTTCACAGGAAAATGTTTAAAAAATGTAATTGATTACGTATTTCAAAACAAATTAATAAAATAAAATAAAGCCTGAGACAAGAAACGTCGAGCGATAGGTATCGCATTTTCAAAGAGTTTCCGATTGTTAACGCGGCGAGTATTCTATCAAAGAACTGATTAAAATAGCGCAATGCTAAAGCTTTTATTACTTTCTCTGCCAATGTTATAATAAGTAGAGGAAATACTGTATTCCAGCCAACAATTCGATATCGGAATTTCACCGGAAGTACATGATCCAGGAATAAAAAATCTGATGTGTTACACTCACATGACTTTCTCTACTCTTGTACAAACTATTTTTACAAACGCTTATTCCCCATATGCTTCATGTTAATGGAGATATTGAGATGTCAATCTTATTGATAATTTTCTTGTAGATGCAAGGGGAATATGGTAGGTTTTAAGCGATAGTCAAATATTTTAAGAGCTGGTTGCTATGTGGCGCATTCCATTCTCTTTGCATGTCCAGGACATAAAAAAAATGAATAACGAATTTGAGAAAAAGTATAAGTATTGGAAAATTTAAGGGAATAACAAGCAATATCTCGCAAACGGTTCACTCAACAAAAGAAATGTATATGACATAAATTGTGTATTTTAACGCGATCTACATTTTTCGTGTAGTAAAATTTTGTCTATCTCTTATGGTTTACCAGTTATGAAAAAGTCGTTCATAATGAAGAATACTTTTGGAGACATTCCCAGAAAATTCGAAATATACATTTTATTTGTCATGACAATATCTTAAACATATGATATTTTAATCAAAATCGTTAGAGCCGTTTTTGAGAAAATTAAAATTTTCGAAAAATGTTCCATGTAAAGGGCAGTCTGGGATGGGGGGATTTTCTTGAAAACCTTCGTGTCGCATCTCTGAAAGATACTGAACCTAAATACCAAGTTTGGTGTTTATCCGCCTATTCGTTTTTGAGTTATGCTGTTCACAGACACAGACAGACACACACACGGACATGTTTCCAAAAATGCTTTTTTTGGATTCAGTGAGTCTCAAAACATGTATTTCCACCCGGTATTTGGGTGGAATACAATACTTCCCCTACTTACTATACGTAGTAGAGAAAGTAAAAAATGAATAACGAATTTGAGAAAAAGTATAAGTATTGGAAAATTTAAGGGAATAACAAGCAATATCTCGCAATCGGTTCACTCAACAAAAGAAATATATATGACATAAATTGTGTATTTTAACGCGATCTACATTTTTCGTGTAGTAAAATTTTGTCTATCTCTTATGGTTTACCAGTTATGAAAAAGTCGTTCATAACGAAGAATACTTTTGGAGACATTCCCAGAAAATTCGAGATATACATTTTATTTGTCATGACAATATCTTAAACATATGATATTTTAATCAAAATCGTTAGAGCCGTTCTTGAGAAAATTAAAATTTTCGAAAAATGTTCCATGTAAAGGGTAGTCTGGGGTGGGGGGATTTTCTTGAAAACCTTCGTGTCGCATCTCTGAAAGATACTGAACCTAAATACCAAGTTTGGTGTTTATCTGACTCTTCGTTTTTGAGTTATGCTGTTCACAGACACACAGACACACAGACAGACACACACACGGACATGTTTCCAAAAATGCTTTTTTTGGATTCAGTGAGTCTCAAAACATGTATTTCCGGTGAAATCTCGATATCGAAATTTTGGGTGGAATACAGTACTTCCCCTACTTACTATACGTAGTAGAGAAAGTAAAAAATACGGCAATTTTCAGAAAAAAATCTGATGTGTTACACTCACATGACTTTCTCTACTCTTCTACAATCTAATTTTACAAACGCCTATTCTCCATATGCTTCATGGTAATCGAGATATCGAGATGTCAATCTTATTGGTAATTTTCTTGTAGATGCAAGGGAAATATGGTAGCTTTTAAGCGATAGTCAAATATTTTAACGCTGGTTGCTATGTGGCGCATTCCATTCTCTTTGCATGTCCAGGACATAAAAAAATGAATAACGAATTTGAGAAAAAGTATAAGTATTGGAAAATTTAAGGAAATAACAAGCAATATCTCGAAAACGGTTCACTCAACAAAAGAAATGTATATGACATAAGTTGTGTATTTTAACACGATCTACATTTTTTGTGTAGTAAAATTTTGTCTATCTCTTGTGGTTTACCAGTTATGCAAAAGTCGTTCACAATGAAGAATACTTTTGGAGACATTCCCAGAAAATTCGAGATATACATTTCATTTCTCATGACATTATCTTAAACATATGATATTTTCATCAAAATCGTTAGAGCCATTTTTGAGAAAATTAAAATTTTCGAAAAATCTTCCATGTAAAGGGTAGTCTGGGGTGGGGGGATTTTCTTGAAAACCTTCGTGTCGCATCTCTGGAAGATACTGAACCTAAATACCAAGTTTGGTGCTTATCCGACTGTTCGTTTTTGAGTTATGCTGTTCACAGACACACAGACACACACACACACAGACACACACACACACACACAGACACACACACACACACAGACACACACACGGACATGTTTCCAAAAATGCTTTTTTTGGATTCAGGACGTCTCAAAACATGTATTTCCGGTGAAATCTCGGTATCGAATTTTTGGGTGGAATGCAATACTTCCCCTACTTACTATACGTAGTAGAGAAAGTAAAAAGGGTCGTGTTGAGAGAGAGAGAGAGAGAGAGAGAGAGAGCGCACAGCACTACTTAACTAGTCTGATAGATATGCGTACCAAACTTGATATTCGAGTTCAACATCTTTCATGGATGCGACACGAAGATGTTTTTACTTTCTCTACTACGTACAGTAAGTAGGGGAAGTATTGCATTCCACCCAAAAATTCGATACCGAGATTTCACCGGAAATACATGTTTCGAGACCTCCTGAATCCAAAAAAAGCATTTTTGGAAACATGTCCGTGTGTGTGTCTGTGTGTGTGTGTGTCTGTGTGTGTGTGTGTCTGTGTGTCTGTGTGTGTGTGAACAGCATAACTCAAAAACGAACAGTCGGATAAACACCAAACTTGGTATTTAGGTTCAGTATCTTCCAGAGATGCGACACGAAGGTTTTCAAGAAAATCCCCCCACCCCAGACTACCCTTTACATGGAACATTTTTCGAAAATTTTAATTTTCTCAAAAATGGCTCTAACGATTTTGATGAAAATATCATATGTTTAAGATAATATCATGAGAAATGAAATGTATATCTCGAATTTTCTGGGAATGTCTCCAAAAGTATTCTTCATTCTGAACGACTTTTGCATAACTGGTAAACTATAAGAGATAGACAAAATTTTACTACACAAAAAATATAGATCGCGTTAAAATACACAACTTATGTCATATACATTTCTTTTGTTGAGTGAACCGTTTTCGAGATATTGCTTGTTATTTCCTTAAATTTTGCAATACTTATACTTTTTCTCAAATTCGTTATTCATTTTTTTATGTCCTGGACATGCAAAGAGAATGGAATGCGCCACATAGCAACCAGCGTTAAAATATTTGACTATCGCTTAAAAGCTACCATATTCCCCTTGCATCTACAAGAAAATTACCAATAAGATTGACATTTCGATATCTCGATTAACATGAAGCATATGGAGAATAGGCGTTTGTAAAATTAGATTGTACAAGAGTAGAGAAAGTCATGTGAGTGTAACACATCAGATTTTTTACAAAACTCCCCTACCCCACAAACTACCCTTTTTATTTTCTCAACAAAGGGTCGAATAATTTTGAATAAAATACCAAATGTTCGCATGACTAAAAGATTAGGTACATATATAATTCATTTTCTGCGAATTACTTCTTAAATTTTCTTTGATTGCCATTGTATAACTGTATAAAAGAAACATCTTATGAGATAGCCAAAAGCTTACTGCAGGAAAAATGTAGAGCTTATTAAAATACACAATGTATGTTAATTTTTTCTCGTACCGTTAGAGGCGTTTTTTAAAAACTCCACATTGAATGTTTATACTGTCCCATATACATCATCTGTAAACATTTTTTCTTTCCACCGCAAGAGCATCCGTTAACATGGCTAAATATTTGAGTGGTGGTTTCGCATGTTTTTACACCTTCATGCACTTACTGCTTATTTTGAAATCATTCCTAAGTAAAAATATATCGTGAAGTACGTAACGTGGATAGAAAAATAACAGTTTAATGTGAAAACTATAGTTGTGATGAAGTTTACAGCTCCTATGATGCTTGATATTCCAGCAAGGTGTAGAGAAAAAATGGTTAGATCAACTGCGGGGCCAGCATGAGCAATTCTGGCTGAGAGTGGGGGATATATAATGGATATTATGTGAATTTTTCATGGAAAGAGAAAGTCGTCTGAGTGTTAAACATCAGATTTTCCAAGGTTTTAATCGTTATCACTAAACAAGATGTCTGCAGCAAATATATAACTATGAGGGCTATACTGAAAAGTTTTAAAATGGTGTGTTTCTAAAAACAAATGAAATTGTTAATATTGACAGCTACATTCTAATGTTTTGCGTGTTGATTGCCGTGTAGTTTGTTCGATTTGCTCTAATATTAGTTATTTAAAGATTTTGTATTCACCTAAAAGTTAATTTGACTGGAGAATATTTCCGGGCTCTGATTTTTTAAAGATTTTAAATCACCATTAACGCCTAAATAATGTAAAGATGGGGTTATACATTTAGCGAAGAAGCCCATCTAATGCAAGAATTTATAATTGGTACAGCGAATTCAAAAGAGATGTTTTTTTTTTTTTCTTTTTTTTCTAGTGATGAATTTCGTGAAGGACCTGCAAGAACTGCTGTTACTGAGAACATATTGCCGCCGTTCGAGCAATGTTTGAAGAAGATCGACGGACATCTTATGAATTTATTCGGGCGACATTGGGCATTGGTAAAAATCAAACCCAAAGTATTTTGCATCGACAGTTAGACGTGAGAAACCTTTGTCAATGGATTTCGTATAAACTGACTCCTGATCAAAAACAACGCGTTGATTGGTGCAGAAAAACTCTGGAAAAATTCTAAAGCGGCACTTAGTTTATTTACTAAAACAGGCCATACTGCTACTATAGCATTACAGATACACGTACCGTTACTGCCTATTAGTATACAAATGTCTGTTTACCGCAAATTTTTTAAAAAGGTGTGAAAAACGCCCAAAAGGAAAAATAATGTTACATGATGATAACTCGTCACATACAACAAAACTAACAACTGAGTATCTGGATGCCCTAAAGGTCAACACCATGGACCCTCCACAATGCAGCTCCGACCTAGCACCTTGTTATTAATTTTTTTTGTTTCCAAACATTAAAAATAAAATGCGTGGAATCACTTTTTCGTCAACAGATGAAGCAGTGGAGCATTATAAAAACCTGGTTTCTGAAGAGCCTCGGGAAGAGTGCCATCATTGCTTTAAGGGCTGGTTTCATTGAATGCAAAAGTGTATTGATGTTAATGGTGAATATTTAAAAAAAAACAATAAAATCATTTACCTTTGATATTCTGCCCTCTAAAACTCGTATGTAATGTCGCCAAATTCATATACTTAAGATTGGTGCAGAAGCATTCTATAAAAGAGATTTCATCACATATTGATTTACAGGACCGTGAAAGGTACATTTGTTAGTATAGAGCAGTACCTTAACAAGGAATTAAGTTGGAATCCCGTTGAGCCAAACGTGAGGTAAGCTAGTTGAATATTTTATAATCCTGGAATAGCAGGTGTAATCGATTTCGCTTCCCGTCGCCAGAACCGAGGGAATTAAGTTTTATGCTGTACCTCGTAACGCCTTCCCTTCTATTTCACAGAAATGGAAAAGTGAAAATTTAAAGATCGCAAAAACTTAGTTCAGATGCAGAGCAGCGTCCATAGGTTTGTAATTGATTGCTCTTTCATGCTGCCGTCATCCAGGAAGAGTTATGCGATTTTCAGCAGCCCAGAAAGTTTTCTTTCCTGCGAGAGAGAGAGAGAGAGAGACGGTAACTTTGTAGTTGCACCCTATACTAGTGATTCTACATTGGGTTTTGCGGAACTAAGAAATTTATCAGATTTTCTTAAGGGGAGATTACAAGCCCTATCCCGCCAATGGTAAAGCTGCTAAATTCATGACCCATTATCTCAGATACCATTTAACATATCAGACATTTTTTTAGGAATGCAGATGAATGCCTTCTAAGTTCCTGATCCAGTTTTATCCAATAATTTTGTTTATTAAGGAAGATTTTTCTCAAATACACCATCATGTGATTAAAATTTATCAGTAATTATTTTTTTAAATGACCAACCATGTTATTAACACCAAAACATCGTAAACCGCATTTAGTGCTTGTTTTTAATCATCCTAAAATTTAATTTAGCCATCTTCAATAGGTTGCGAGAAAACGGGTCACTTATACCAGAAATGTCATTCACAGAAAGAAAAAAAAATCATTCAAAGCATAAATGGAGTAAACAAACTCGCATATATTTGCAAAGAAAGAAGTCACATGGTTTGAACACACAGAAGCTATCATATTAACAGTAGTACCAATTTGTAGAACAACACCTACTAAAAGATGAGCTAAAGTTTACCTCTATACTCCAAAGTCTCTAGGAGTTATGATTTTTCCCTGTGAAGTGATGTAGCGTTTATAGTACAAAAAGGCAGATGCAATACCATTTTTTAAAATATAAGTATTGTGTTTGCAGTGATAAAATACACATTAAATTAAAGAGGAAATTTCAATTTATAAGGCTGCGCAAAAAACTAAACATGTCTTTTTTGGGGGTTATTTTTGCCCTTTGGTCTCCCCTTAAACAGATGTGATTCAACCAAACGTTTGTTTTCGATGAAGTACATGATACATATAATCAAGTTAGACATTGGGTAACAATCTCCAATTTATATTCAGGAACACTCGCATTTACATTGTCATGTATTGCACTGGAGAGAGAAGTTATTTGTTTTAGGGTACACCGAAACAGAAAACGAAATTTTTCATGTTAAACATCAGTTTTACAACTATTTTTAAAATATCGAAGCCTACAAATACTGTCCGAACTACTTTGGTCCCATATCATTTGCTTGGGTCCCATCTGTAATATTGTTTTACACAGAACGTACAAAACCATCACTACTTGCTACATTAAGTTAATATTTATTTTTCTCTTAGATAATATTATTAAAAATATATTCTTTCAATCATCTGTATTGTGACTTTTGGTGGTTTAAAGTAAGCTTTAAAGAATATTTTAATATCCATAGTGCACAATTAATATCACAGATATCAAGTTTTATGTGAAAATCTAACATTTATAAGAATATAACACCTGTTTATATCACTTCTTTTACCTTCACATTTTGAAGTTTAAGCGAATTCAATATACATAAAAGGTACTAGAAAAACGTGTGTTACAGGTACATTAAAAGTTTCACTTACTGTTTGAGTCTCGTTTCGTTTCCCTTGAAGGTATTGCATGAAGATGTATCATTATGTTACTTTACTGAAATAGACTGTGGTGGGGAAAACCTGCAACGGAAATTCCTACGGACCTTTCTGTTATGTGAACACAAATGTAGCAGATGGATGCTCTTTGGCGTATCTAATTTTGCCCGTTTATACTCATGTGGATGAAGTACAGGGTGATTTATGAAAAACTGACACATTTGTTTCTTTAATTATTCTGTTCGAAATTCACTCAATGCCCCAAATTTAGCACCAAATTAAGCACAGTGTTCTGGAGTTTCGATTGCCTGTCACTAGATGCGCAAATGTTCATGTTTTATTCGTAATTGTTAGTTTTATTGTCGGCAACTGTTTTTGAGATTTTGTTCTAGTCAACATGAAAATGGAGTACACATTAAATAAACTACTCTTCTTTGTAAAGCAATACTGGATTACGAATTCAATTACAGCTACTCAAAGGGCATACCAGAGAGAATTTGGTGTTCGGAATCCTCTGCAAAGAAACACAATGCTGGGACTGATAAACAAATTGGAAACAACGGGATCTCTGGTGTGTGAAAAAAGGTAAAACTCGTTCATCTAGGCTTTCCACGGTTGTTGACGTAAGAGCACGACTGGATCAGTCACCCAAAAATCATTAAGACGTTTGTCGCAGGAGACAGGGTACAGCTACTCAGTGTGTCAGAGAGCTGTGAAAAGTGCAGGCCTAAAGCCATATAGGATTATGGTTGTTCATCGATTACAGGAACCAGATAAGGATAGACGACTGAATTATTGTCTTTGGTTTCAGGCGTTCATTGTGCAAAATCCTGCCATATTGTCCATCACATTGTTCACAGATGAAGCATGGCTCCATTTATCCGGCTATGTGAACTCAAATAACTCACGCTATTGGGCCAGCGAAAATCCACAAGTTACTCATGAAGCACCTATGCACTCGGTTAAAATCGGAGTTTGGTGCGCAATATCCGCACAGAGAATAGTGGGACCATTTTTTTAAACAATGTGAGCACTGCGCCGACGGATTTTCATGGAGTTTACTGAGCAACTAAAGTCCGTGAGGTTTAAGTAGTCGTGTCCCTTTTAGACAGAGAAAGGAGTACTCACCATCTCGCTCTCACTTTATGGTGACACAGACAAAGCAGATACACCAGTCAAACGCGCATCAGTGGCGGAGTGCCCGTCCTCCTCTCCGACCGTTTGTTGTTCATTCTCGGATTCACCGTCAGAAACTTCAAACAAATCTTCGTACTCTTCTTCCGATTCCAATTCCTCTAAATTTATGACTAATCTGTCCGTAATTTCATCTACCAGACCGTCTTTCTCCCAGTAAAACTGATTAGTGTTTTGCACATGCTCACACGCCCTTTTCCATTGGTCTGGAGTCACTTTTGTAATCGCATTATCAAAGAACAGTTTTACATCACCACTTTTAAATGAAAATTATGTTTGGCAACATCGTTCTTGACTTGCGCCCATATAAGTTCTATAGCATTGAAATCACAGTGATAAGGTGGCAACCGTACTATAGTATGTCCATGCATTTCGCGAGTGTATCAATTTCATAAACTTTGAAATTGTCTTTTTTCAATTTAATTAACTCTATAGTACTGTTTTGTCGCTCGTGGACCAAACTCAATATTTCTATTACGAAGTCATTCCTGCGTATGGGATTTGAATGGAGATGAAGTGGGTGTTTTATTAATTTCTATGGAATGATAAGGGGATTGCCCATAACGAATACACTATTAGAAGGATTGTTAAGTAGCAACTTATTGACAAACCAATCCTTGAAAATATTGTTATCCATTTCTTCATGGTAGTCTCTACTGGATTTGGCTTTAAAGTTAGTAAAGCATTAGGAATGAACCCTGTTGAGCATCGCTCCTTTGCCTATTAGTGTTTTAAGAGGGAAATCATTTTCATCACTGTCACACTTACACACCTTATTTCTCGTATGGTTTATATTTACCCGTTTCGTCAAGGTACACTATAGGCCTACTAGTAGCCCTCAGTTCTTCATTCGTCTTAAAAACCGAAATCGTTTAGAAGCAATATTCATTCGTTCCATTAAAAACGTCTTCCTTGCGAATTTTTACTATAACTGAAATTAAGCTTTTTAAGAATTCTTCTTAACGACTAGGTACACACTTCCTTTCAGTAAGTCTTGAACTTTCAAAGCCTCATATATGTCCTGCAAACTAGGCAGAACGTTCATACGCTATAACGAATAAATTGTTTGCTTAATAGCAGCTGCAGTGAATGAATTTATTTCTCCTTTTTTTGTTGCAATCTCCTATTTGGGCGCTTCTTGCCTGGAGTTTGCAACCTACCGCCATTAGCTTCAGCATTTGTGTGTTCTTTTAAAATTCGCCGGACGGAAGAAGAAGAAATAGCTGTAGCAGCAACAGTTCTAGCTACACTTGTCACTGAAGTAGTCGGCTTTCCACATTTAAATGCATCACATTCATCACTGAAGAAACTTGAACTTTAACTACATTTCCCTACCATCTGATTTTAGAATTTTCCCTCGAGAGCCAATTTGAAAGAATACAAATACAACCAAAACTACTAGAAAATAATTCATTATATCCATATGTTGTAACAAAGGAAATATCTTGCGCATCGTGTAAAACCGCTAAAAATAACAAACTCATAGTGCCACAGCTCATACGCCACTGCAATCTTCAGTCAGCATACAATAGAAGTGGGAGGGTAGGAGCTTCTACGGGTCTGGAATTTCCACAAATCGCAAGAAAGAAGTGGTTGCTGTCCCATCCCCTCTGCTAGACAAGGACAGCACTCTATGTGAGACAAGGACAGTAGAAAACCTGCCAACTTAAACCTCACAGAGTATAGACGATGTATAGCCAAGTCAAGGATATTTTCAGCAGGACGGCGCTACATGTCATACATAAATGAATCAATGGCACTAATTGCAAGTTTCTTTGACGACCGGATAAGTTCCAAGAGCCTGTGGCCACCGAATCTCCTATTTGACATCGCCGGACTTCTTTCTATGGGGTTACTTAAAAGACAGGGTTTATGCCACACTCTCCAGACATTGGACGATCTGAAGCACAACATTACATAGGAGATTCAAGCTATTGACAACAGAGTTCTCCGAGTGGCCAGTAACATGGAACGAGTGTTGAGTTGTGCCTTATGCAGGATGGAGGACATTTTCAACATTTGCTATAGAGGTAAATAATTCCCAAAATTTCTCTGCATTTCAGGTATAATAAGTTGTCGCTAGCAGAACTCATTTTCAAACGATTCAAGAAATAAATGTATCAGTTCTTCATAAATCAGTCTAGTTACTGCTAAAGAGAATGCCGATTTTGGTAGGGATAAGAGTATTGGTTATGGGAAGAAGACCAGTACTCTAACCGTTTTCATCGCATATTAATTTTAATTTGGTGTCGTTAAATTGCTAAAATTACACTTGCCATTACACTACCTTCAAGATTCATCAGATAAGTAAATAATATCAAAGGAACTTCTTCTTCTTACTTCCAGGGATTAGCATTAAAGCCTGTTCCGTCTTCACAACCATTGCTCTCGTGTTACACAGCTCTACGTATATCTCTTGTACGTGTTGGTGTGTAGTTTAGGGCTACTTTTGGAATTCTTGTTTTAATTCATTCTTTGTACATGTTGTGTTCAATTCCTGCGGTAATGTTAAATTTGTCTTTAAGGGCATATATGTCTAATTTTTGTCTTATGTCTTCGTTCCGTAGATGGTCTTCGCTCGTACACTCTCTAAGGCATTTCAGGAAATTCACCTCCATGCTTCAACTTGGCTGGTGTCCTTCCTTGTTTAAACTCATGACTCGCTGCTATATGGCCATTATATTGTAAAACTTATTCTGGTATCTTTTCTTGTCTTATTTTTTAAAATCCTCTGAATTTTTTCGCACATCATCTGGAGCTTTGCAAGTTTGACCATAGCATCTTTGTCTCTCTGATAACTGACGTCACAACCTAAAATTTGAAATTGGAGACCTGTTCTACAATGTTATTATTCATAACTTTTGATCGGACTGGATGTTTTCCCTTAAAAGTCATAATTGTTGTTCTGTTGATTGAAATTTTAAAATCATATACCTTACGATTTGAGCCACTGTGAAAACAGCCCTTTGTAAAAAGGAACTAGAAATT
Source organism: Deroplatys truncata (assembly GCA_030765065.1). Taxonomy (NCBI): domain Eukaryota; kingdom Metazoa; phylum Arthropoda; class Insecta; order Mantodea; family Mantidae; genus Deroplatys; species Deroplatys truncata. The sequence continues at coordinate 144,781,621 of CM060988.1, read as the reverse complement.
AAAATCAAAAAGATAGGTTAATCAATTTAGCTGCAATTATGAATAGTATCACACTGAATATAACGCAGTGAATTCCAATAACTTGACGAATTGCAGAACGTTCTGCGCATACGCAAAGTCGAACAGGGCTTCGAAAAGCCAATAACTCAACATTGTGTTGATCGGAGTACTACCGAAGTTTGTGATGATATGGCAAATCGACAGGGTACAGTGAGCCGGTAATACCAAAGTTACCAAAAGGCTATAGCGTTCTGGTGTTGCTAAACGTGCCGAACACAAATCCGACCGCTCAAGACTTACAAAATTGGACCAAAAACATTTCAACTTATAAGAACCACACTATCTTATTGTCGGTCAACTAACCGTGCAACCCAAACGAAATCTTGGTTTAAAGATGTGGAGAGTTCTCTGTTAGAGAAAGGACAATTAAAAGTAAACAAAATAAATTAAACACAGGATTAATTTTAAATTCTTTCATCACTTAATTTATATATATATATATATATATATATATATATATATATATATATATATACATACCATACTGATTTCACTTTCTATCAAATTTACCAAGCAGAATGGCTCAGGCGGTAGCGTCTGAGGTTCACATTCGGGAAGTTCTGGATTCGATTCCCGTTCCGCCGGCCACCCTAACCAGGGTCGGTAGGCGAATACTGGGGTGGATTACACCTAGACAATCACGAATTTTCTTGTCCGTCATTTACTCTTATTTCATTATCTTTAATCTTTCAGGGTTACAGGGGCAGACTTGCTGGTGGCGGTGGATGTACTTTAAGGAGAGAACCGTTTTTTTTTGTTTTGTTTTTCCTGCACGGGATCTTCTGTCCCAACGTTGGGGGGGGAGCATTGAGTGTGCGACCAGGGACGTTCAACCTGGAAACGTTAGGAACCCCGCTGCGTCTGTCACCATCATTTCTAGCCACCCTTCTTACCCTCTCGTCTTATCCCTTCCTCACGAAATACAGTAGGCCTAGCTTGACTAGATGCTCTTTGTATAGATGGTGTCAGAAAATTCTGTGTCTTGTTTGGCAATTATCGCTTCGAACCATCGACCCGCCAGCAGTCACGAAAGCTTAAAGAAATGTACAGTATATCGTCACAGTCAGTATGCAAGTCGACACCCCCTGTCTACATTAGACAGAAAATACCTCGTGGAATATTCTTTGGTGGAAAAGAGCAGCAATGACAACTTAAGCGTTATTTGAAGTTGATTAATGGCAACGCAGAAATTAATGCAGCCACTCTTTCCCTCCTTCCTTCCCCTCTTCCTATCTCACCCGCATAAATGATTGCCAGGAAGAGAATGCTTTGTTAATGGAATAATTAACGATGAAAAATGACACGCCTAGTGAAAAGCCAAACGAAATTCACAGATGTGTGCTAAATGTGCGTTCTCTGATTCTAAGCATGTACTTTACAAGGCCGTGGTTCACATAAATATGTGTTAAAACTCGTGCTTTATCGGGATTTACGAGTTATGTTTAAAACAGAAACGTGGAAGAGTCGGACGGTCCACTTTGCCTCATGTGCTATGCGGCAGCTGGGTTTCCGAAAATTATGAGCGCAAACAAAGTTTGTGTACAACCCAATTAATTTGCTTTTCTCCTCCCACCTCACCGCTCTTGCAAATGGCCAAGTGTTGAGAAAGTGTTTACATAATCCACAGCATGAGTCTACATGCATTTATTTCAGCATTTACTTGTTTCTACATTAACGGACACTATATACGTAAATATTCCGGAAGAAAATGGATAAACTTAAACTATAGACTGGGTCACCATGTTCAGATTAAAACGTTAATCACGAAAGAAATGTTAGTTCATTTTTGTCCCAAGATGTTCTCTACTAGAAAAGAAAATATACAGCCAATACAATAATTCTAAAGAAGGGTCGCTAAAAATGGAGCAGGATTTTCTAAAAGCATTTTGAACATTGCCCAGTTACTTGCAGAAAAACATGATTTTGTTGAAATAATTTGGGTTCCTTAAACTTAATGTTGCATCGGTGAACATAAGGTGAGCTGGAAAATAAACAAGATCACTTGACAATTTGTGTTTTGCGATCTAGTATTTAGCACTCATTTTAGGAAACAATCATATTGTACATTTTCAAAAGAGTTTCCAGCTATCCTGTACATGCAGTAATTCGCTTAAAAATTGAAAATGTGTGGAAGGCTGTTTAGATAAACTTAATTTTGCACCAATTTCAACCAAATTTGATGTGCTCGATAACTCTTGAACACATTCTTGCATATAAATTTTCAATTCTGTGCGTGAAGAGTCTTACTAAACTGACCTTGATTTTGTATCAATTTCAAAGAACTATGAAATGTGTGTACAATGTTTTGCAAACTGGTTTATAAAGTTTTAACTCTGTACTTGCAGCAGTAGGCGAGTTTCTTCTTTCTCCATTTTTACTTTCTCTGTCACGTGCTTTATTTTTAGGCTAACATTCCCCTCCATAAAGTAGACAACCCTGCTGTGAGATCGTGGATGAAAAAATACATTCCAGGCTCTGGGGATTTACATACTGCTGACTGGTTGAGGAAACAATATATACTGAAGTGTGCAGAAGTCAAGTTACAAATAAAACTGCCAAGCCAATTACTGGCATATATTGTTAGGAAGCAAGAAATCGCAGAGATAACCGTGTTTTTGCAGTCATTTTAAGAACTTTGGATGGTGATATTTGCAGCAGCTACACTATGTGATCAAAAGTATCCGGACACCCCCACAAATATACGTTTTTCATCTTAGGTGCATTGTGCTGCCATCTACTGCCTGGTACTCATTATCCGCGACTTCAGTAGTCATTAGACATCGTGAAACAGCAGAATGGAACGCTCCGTGGAACTCACGGACTTCGAACGTGGTCAGGTGATTGGGTGTCAGAAGTCTGTTTGCGAGATTTCTACACTCCTAAACATCCTTAGGTCCACTGTTTCTGATGTGGTAGTGAAGTGGAAACTTGAAGGGACACGTACGGCACAAAAGCGTACAGGCCAACCTCGTCTGTTGACTGACAGACCACCGACATTTGAACAGGGTCGTAAAGAGTAATAGGCAGACATCTATCCAGACCATCACACAGGAATTCCAAACTGCATCACGATCCACTCCAAGTACTATGACAGTTAGGCGTGAAGTGAGAAACCTTGGATTCCATGGTCGAGCGGCTACTCATAAGCAACACATCACGCAGGAAAATGCCAAACGACGCCTCGCTTGGTGTAAGGAGCGTCAACATTACAGGATTGAACAGTGGCAAAATGTTGTGTGGTGTGACGAATCACGGTACACAATGTGGCGATCCGATGGCAGGGTGTGGATATGGCGAATGCCCGGTGAACGTCATCTGCTAGCGTGTTTAGTGCCAACAGTGAAATTCGAAGGTGGTGGTGCTATGGTGGAGGGGGCTTGCACCCCTTCTTGTTTTGCGTGGCACGATCACAGCGCAGACCTACATTGATATTTTAAGCACCTTCTTCCCACTGTTGAAGAGCAATTCGGGGATGGCGATTGCATCTTTCAACACGATCGAGCACCTGTTCATACTGCACGGGCTGTGGCGGAGTGGTTACACGACAATAACATCCCTGTAATGGACTGGCCTGCACAGAGTCCTGACTTGAATCCTATAGAACACCTTTGGGATGTTTTGGAACGCCGACGTCGTGCCAGGCCTCACCGACCTAATTCGATACCTCTCCTCAGTTCCGCTCTCCTTGAAGAATGGGCTGCCATTCCCCAGAAACCTTCCAGCACCTGATTGAAAGTATGCCTGCGAGAGTGAACGCTGTCACCAAGGCTAAGGGTGGGCCTACACCATATTGACTTCCAGCATTACCAATGGAGGGCGCCACGAACTTGTACGTTGTTTTCAGGCAGGTGTCCGGATACTTTTTATCAGTAGTATATATCTCGGCGCATATATTTTCCTAGAAGCAGCAAACGCAACCACAACATGTCTGTTTTGCAGACTAAATGACCTCGATATTGATTTTGATAATGTTAGTCATTTGTACTGACGGGTCCTCATATGCTGAAATGTGTAAAGTCGCTTAAAGTAGTGAGTGATTGGAAATCATTTATATGGTTTCACATGTGGTGCCATACATTCAATTTATTAAGTGAAATATAGCAGAAATATTTGAAGGAATTAAAGTGCTGTCTCAGGGTTTAAGGATGCATTCCGAAATGCACGAAAGTTAAAAAGCAAATATATACAATACCTCACTGAAAACCGCCCAAATTTATAAGCTAAACTGTTCCCATTGCCTGTATGGACACGATCGCCGAGCTGGTTTAATTCAGTAGTTTACCTTACTAACTATTTTTATGCAATTATTTATTTCTTTTCTAAAAAAAGAAAGGCTTTCAGTTCCTGCACAAAATTTGTAAAATGATCATTTTAACGATGTCAAGTGCTGTGAAACTGTAAAGAAACAGGCAACATTTGTTTCTGAAAAGTGCAGATTGGTAAAAGATCCAATATTAGAATTCCAATCTAAAGAAAAACCTGTAGCTCACCTTGTTTTATCTCGAATTGACTCGCTGAGAGCCAAATGTGAAATAAGGGACCACTCTAGTGATCACAGAAAAGTGGTCTGGTCAATTTGGAAGCAGAGTAAGTGCACTTGCAGAACACATGGAATCCCGATGTTAGAGATACAGTAGAAGACAATTTAAGTTTGTTGCCATATGACTTTGTCAGTTGGACTCCATTATGGCGAAAGAAACTGATGATATAATAACAATAAAAGCTTTAGATCGTTTGTTTGACCTTTCAAGGTTAGTTACTACATCAAGTATCGGTGATTTAAATAATGTAATGGCAGCATTTAACCAACTAAATGCATTTAAAATTACTTGTATTAATTCTGATTTGCTTCTCTGTTACAAAGAACTGCGTGCCATTGTTGAATAGTTAAGCCATGGTGATAACGGTAACAAATTAGATGTAGTAACAGCATTCTTGGCATTGAAAGTAAAAGGTGAGTTTTACCACGTTTTCTGTGAAAAGTTCCTTCAATGACTTTGGCTACCGATGTCAAATGCTAGGGCGCTAATGACCTAGCAGTTGAATGCCCTTAAATACAAATCATCACCATCGATATCAAATGCTGACAGGGAGAGATTTTTCGTACATGTAACTTAGTTGTATCAGACAGAAGGACAACTATGGAAAACGAAAATCTCACAACTTGTACGTAGCGGTTTTGTAATGTCTGATATGTTATATATTCATGCTATTGATATGAAATAAAAGGTTTGAATTTGGAAAGAAGAAGTTTTAACATTGTTACTTTAGTTGCCTGTTAATTTTCATTTCATAGTGTCATTACTAATTAATTCTGCCTGAAAATTAGCACGAAATTAATGCGAATTTATGGTACAACATTCAGCACAAAACATCACTAATCAAAATTATTAATGCGAATTTCTAAAATAACTGTCAACCCAAAATCTTGCCTTTGCTTATCGCATATCTTGCAAATGAACGTAGGATGGCAGTAATATTATGAACACGCTAGCGAATGCTTCGGATATTTTCCGAATAGGGCTTACTTCTTGGCTGCTGGTTATTTATTTTTATTTACCTTAGTGTGTACCTACCTCTAGGGAAAACGCCATTGAATCAGTTACTGTGAAACTTTCAGTGTTGTGACATAAAGGCAGAATTATTGAAACATTTAAATAAACTGCGATTTTGCTTTTCTGCAACAAATGTAAGCAATACATACCAAGTATGAGGGAATCTAATCTTTTCCTACCTTCATAAATGATGTACTCCTGCTTCAAAGCACAGATAACATGTACCAAAATAAGCCGTACAAATTGAAGTTCAGTAGATGCACAGACTGGCCTTATTTTAGATTTGTTAGTTTTCTGTAATTTTTAGTCCCTGCTGCGAAGCACTCGCCTATCAGCATCGCTTGCTCTGTTTCTCCGACTACATACAGGAAACAACTAGCCAACCGCTGCATGTAGCTTCAAGAAAATTTATAGACATGTTTCAAATTTGGTTGTAATGGATAGAAAATTTAGTTTGATGAGTGCATTAATCAACATTTTCAATTTTTAGTCAAACTAACAATGCATGCCGGATTTGAAACATAGGCAGGAGAGTGGTATTTTTTTAATTTTATATGGTATTTGTTTGAAACATGCTCAATGATTGGTTTGATAATTCGGGTATGTATAAGATATTCTTTCAATATGTTTTCCTGGAAACTGTTTGACAACTTGGCTGCTTGAGTAGACCACGAGGTATTAAACATTTTAAGGTACATCCAAAATCGACGTTTGAACTGGTGAACTGGTTTACATTAAGGCTTTTATAGGCTGCTGGTTAAAAGTAATTACTATAATTTTGGACACACACACACACACACACACACACACACACACAAGCTTATTCCCAGAACATCGATTTATTACGCAGCTATGGTCTTTTCCTTCTGTGTTGCCTTAGCTTGTAGCTTTTAAGAATGAAATTATTATTTTTACGATTCTATTATGTTGGATTGAAAAAAACCGTTTGCATTGGGTACGTTCGTTACAGTTGGTATTTAATGCGTAACAATTGTTAGATAATTTACCAAAACATTTCAAATTTATCTGAAATCGATAAAAAATTGAATAGTTAAATGTAGAACATCGAAAATACACACGAGTTTCAGGATTATTTCGCAAAATGCCCTTCATATAACAGAATGCCAGGCACTTTGGGGGGGGGGCGAATGCAGCTGAAATATAATGATATGCATTTACGACTTTGTTATATTCTAATCCCAATGCTGTTATTCACAAATGTGTAACGGCCTTTCCCATTCACAAGGCGTGTGTTTCGAGGTAAATATTGTCTCGAAAATATTAGAGATCGAAAAAATATATTTACCATTACACTCTTTTGTTCACTTTATTAAGCATTACCTATTATGGTGATTTCCTTTACATTCTGTAAAGAACCACAGTGTAATAAATGGCGTAGTTCAGTAGTGAATGATATGGACAAAGCAGTAGTATGGGAATCGATTTAACTGTAGTCAATTTTGTGACGTGGTGGTGGTGGTCGTTCAACTGCATCTAACAGTACTTCTGAAGGTTTTTAGCATAAAAGATAAACCCTTTTACTTTGTGAACATTAAGAACGAGAGGGGTATATGGTTTTGGAAAGCATTTAAAAGCATTGTTTTCCGTCTATTTAAACCAAAACTGTTTATTCCTTCATATTCCTTTTCGTGTCTTGGGACTTCATAGTAATTATATGTTTGTTAAAGGGTTATAGAACCAAACTAAGAGTATTCTTAAATACCTATGTAAAATTTAGACTTGGGCTTTATATGCTTTTTATTAACTCTTTTATAGCTCTTGGGAATAGAATTAATATGCTGAGGCCTTACCGAAAAATATTCAGAAATGTTGGGACCCAAAGAGGAAATATGCATATATGTAGGCGCAGAGTAAAGGCTAAAGGCAACAATAATTTATCTGCTGAATATAAATGAGGTAGAAAATCAGTGGGAGGTAAACAAGCAATTATTATAAAATATTACTCTTGCAAAATGCAGTTGTGCGTTTCTCATTTCTGCAATAAGCAAGACACCGCTTACAGGTAAATGAATAATTGTCAGCAACTTTGTTTGGAGAGGGGACGTCTAGGATCTACAGTGTGATGTACTTCATTTGTTTATGCTATTTGAACCGAATTTATCTTGCATACAAGTGGACCTTTTATTTTTCTAATTGATTTTTCAAGTCATAATTAGAGAGGGCATATCCAAGAAAAGGTTAAAATTAAGAGTAAACACACACTGTCGCACATAAACACATTCATTTCCGAACATCTCTTCCTCAAGAACGTGAAGAGAAATACGAAAGTATACTTACGTGTATAGTCAGATATATATCATAGCTTCCTACCCAGGGCAGAGTCCTTCATGCAAAATGAACCTCTATTCTTACCTCTTTTTATTTCCTCTTCGTCTCCGAATATTAAAATTATCTTAATATTGCCAGTTACCTGGTATATTTTTCTGCCCGAACTTTTCTTTAGGTATATACTGTTCTTCCTAGTGTATCTCTAGAAGGCCGTTTCTTTTGATCAAATATCTCAGTCTATTTCTCATTCTTTTCGTGCGGACTTTTACCTTGTTCTTTACTACTTATTTTGTTTGTTCATTTCACGGCTGCATTCTGCTCCATCTTCTTATTTCAGATCTTCCAATAATTTCCTCATTTTGTCGCAACGTCAAAGTTTTCGTTTATACGGTGCTATTCACAAAGCATTTCACAAATTTCTTCTTATTTCGTTTATAATTTTTTTCTCTCTGCTGAAGATTCATGAGATAATACGTGTGAGCATTTTTAACCAAGTTGAAAAACGTTCTATTAAAGTTTGTCTCTGTTAAGTTTTATAGGTATCTTGTTACCATCAGACCGAGGATATATAGTAGTAAAGGTACTTAATAATTCTCGTTAAAGCCGGCTGATTGACATAACCAAGACCTCAACTCGGGCCCGCAACTTAAGAGATGAACATTTTACTAAAATAGAATTAAATATTACGTTCTACACATTGTGAGTAGTAAAAAAGGACATACTGTTATCAGTTGCAAGCTTGTAGATTATAATATGAAATTGTCTTAATTTATAAGCCTCTTTTAGTGAAGGTAGTTCTATAAGCTGCTTTGAAACACTTTGCAAAAAGTAACTGTGATGCGCAAGACATAGCTTTGTTCCACTTTTTGTCGTGTTTCCATCGCCGCACCCCTCTTCCATTCCTGTCTGCATTCCTATCAACACCCTTAACTTTCTCTGCAGTTGCATTCCGCACACTTTTTTCCGGTTCCTGCATGAGGAATCCATTAAACTCTTCATGGGCAATATTAGACCAGCACTTGCCAGCCTTCTCTTGCACAATTTCCCTGTAATGAACTTGTTAATTTATGTGTGTGTTTTTCTGGTTTCAGGTGAGTATTGCGTACAAGGACTGAAAACCGCAGACGTTGGTGAGAAAGTAGCTCAGAAGGGAAAGAAAAACTAATTTCAGCTCGGTGAGTGTCCGACTGTGTACTTCACGTAAATGTCAATTTGCTTTTGACCCTTTGCACTCCAGCAGAACAAAGGGCGAGGTGTAAACAACTCATCTCTTGTGCTAAGCTCTTCTCGTTTTCTTCATAGTGCAATTTAAACGCAACTAGAGTTTCACTTTGAGGAATGTATACAACACGTTATGTGCAATTGACGTACAAGGGTAGTTGAGAATGCCTTGCTATGCCTATTTTAAGGTTACGCATCTGTGAAATTTGGAAAATCCACCGTATGTAGTTGGCATTTAAAACAGGCCGCCTGAATAACACGGCTATTTGTAGTGATGGAAGAAAATACTTCAGACAAAGTTTTTTGGTGTGAAGGGGGACATATTGTGGTGTAATTAGTTTTGTGATTAGTGCACGTGTAGGGGAGATACGGATACCAATTTCTTAATTTTAAATGGATTGATATTTATTATTTACCATTTAGTAGTACGTTTTAAGACGCATACAAATGTGTTTTGATGGCGATTAATGAATAGTCAAATATTACGAAAAATTAGTTTACTTTAATGAACCGATGAACTAACATGTTCCTCCATTGTACAGGGTGATTTATGAAGAACGGACACATTTCTTTCTCCAATTATTTTGTTCGAAATTCACTCAATGCCCCAGTTTTAGCACCAAATTAAGCAGAATGTTCTAGAGTTTCGATTGCCTGTCACTAGATGCTCAGATGTTCATGTTTATTCGTAATTGTTATTTTTAATGTCGGCAACTGTTTTTAAGATTTTGTTGTAGTCAACGAGAAAATGGAGTATACTTTAAATGAACGACTCTTCCTTGTAAAGCAATACTAGGTTACGAATTCAATTACAGCTACTGAAAGGGCATACCAGAGAGAATTTGGTGTTCGGAATCCTCTGCAAAGAAACACAATACTGGGGCTGGTAAACAAACGGGGAACAACTGGATCTCTGGTGAGTGAAAAAGGCAAAACTCGTTCATCTAGGCTTCTCACGGTTGTTGACGTAAGAGCACCACTGGATCAGTCACCCAAAAAATAATTAAGACGTTTGTAGCAGGAGACAGGATACAGCTAATCAATGTGCCAGAGAGCTGTGAAAAGTGCAGGACTAAAGCCGTATAAGATTACGTTTGTTCATCAGTTACAGGAACCAGATAATGATAGACGACTGAATTATTGTCGCTGGCTTCAGGCGTTCATTGTGCAAAATCCTGCCATATTGTCCATCACATGGTTCACAGATGAAGCATGGTTCCACTTATCCGGTTATATGTGAACTCAAATAACTCACGCTATTGGGCCAGCGAAAATGCACATGTTATTCATGAAGCACCTGTGCACTCGGTTAAAATCGGAGTTTGGTGCGCAATATCCGCACAGAGAATAGTGGAACCAATTTTTTTAAACAAAGTGAACACTGCTGAGTACCGACGGATTTTAATGGAGTTTGCTGAGCAACTAGACGATGTAGAGCTGAGTCAAGGATATTTTCAGCAGGACGGCGCTACATGCCATACATCAAATGAATCAATGGCACTAATTGCAAGTTTCTTTGACGACCGGATAATTTCCAAGAACCTGTGGGCACCGGGATCTCCGGATTTGACATCGCCAGACTTCTCTCTATGGGGTTAATTAAAAGACGGCGTTTATGCCACACGTCCCCAGACATTGGACGATCTGAAGCACAACATTACACAGGAGATTCAAGCTATTGACAACAGAGTCCTCCAACGAGTGGCCAGTGACATGGAACGACGTGTTGAGTTGTGTCTTATGCAGGATGGAGGAATTTTTCAACATTTCCAAAAATTCCTCTGTATTTCAGGTATAATTAGTTGTCGCTAGCATAACTCGTTTTGAAACAATTAAACAAATAAATGTGCAACTTCTTCATAAATCATCCTGTACAGCTGAACGTAATAATCGGATATAAACAAACACTCAGCTCTTTGTTCTAATACCTTTCCTTATGAACTTCATCTGTGGGGTAAATTAAAAACCAGAACTGTAGTAAGAAATACCGAGGACCTCCGAAGACATGAAAGACCGTATAACATGAGACGCTCGGCGAGAAGCTCTGATGAGCTGCTGTGTGCGCTGTTTTCACTCAAAATCGCTTTACATCGTGCATCAATGATCAAGATCACCACTTTGAACACATAATATAATTCTGAACACCTGAGTGACAGTAATGATTGTCTTTAACACAAATTGTTCATAATTAGCCTTCAGCTATCTTCAATAACTATCAAAACACAGTTGTAAGCCTCATCAAACGCTTTATGGTAAATACTAAATCATATTAATCCATTTATAATTATGAAGTTCATGTTCGTATCTTCTACACCTATTCTCATTAGAAAACGATCTTTACCACAATATGCACTCCTTCACCCCAAACAACTTTTGTCTGAAGCATTTTCTTCTATCCCTACAAATGGCCATGTTATTCAGGTGACCTTTCATTGTCTAAATTCATTGTTCTAATAAAATGCTCACGCCATGCATTTTTAAAAATATTCACATCAAAAGATCAGGTTTTACAGTAAATAAGTTTACAAAAAGATCTATTATATAAGATTTTTTATGTCAATCCTCCATTGTAGAAAAATGTTACTTTTTTGTACTCTCCAAAATTCTTGATTTCTTAAAAGTTAATAATTTATTTATCAAAACTGGAGAGTTATTTTAAAAACCGTACATGGTCATTTTCTTTAATGCACTTTTGACAGTACAAAAATGTAAAAAGCAAATTTGGAAGAAATTGCAACGTTTGGAGAATTTTTAGTATGAAAAAATGCTGAAAAGTATGAGTTGTCGTGCCCATCAATAAGCATGCACCTGTCCATTTATAGCTTCAGTTAGTTGGTACTTAAATGCAATAAGTGTGAAAATGTGTATACAGGGTGGACCATTTAAATTGAGACTATACAATATCTCCAAAACTAAGCATTGTAGAAAAAATTGTGAATAAAAGTTGCTTGATATTATGGGGGAAAGTGAATGCCATTAGTCGTGTTTTATTTGGAGGACTTTGTGATGGTCATTTTAGGTCAATTTAAATTGATCCTAATTGTAGGTTCCCATTAAGTAAAACTATATTGAACCCTAAAATGACTATCATAACGTCCTCTAAACAAATCACGACTAATGGCATTTACTTTCCCCCATAATATCAAGCAACTTGTATTAAAAACAGTTCTTTCTACAACGCTTAGTTTTGGAAATATTATACACTCTCAACTAAATGGTCCACCCTGTATATATATGGTTTCTTAAATTTTAAAATTTATTACTTTATTATGAAATTTGTTTACAATTTTGCACAATTTTCGGGCAAATTTTGCGGATGCAATTACATATGATGTACACACATGACAAAATAACTGAATTCTAGATTTTATATACAGATACATTTGGGAACAGTACCTACTCACCAGATGGTATTATAGCGTATTGTATTCTGCCATTTTTAATGGTATATCACAAAGTTAAACAGGTATTGAGTTCTTCCTTAAAGGCTTGTACCATTTTTGTTGCGTTTTATTCCAGCATGCATTTTTCAAAATATAAATTGTTCATTGTCCATCAGTTGTTCCAATTTTAACGCAGAATATTATGCTTTATCTTCATAAGCATGTTCACAACTTTAGTCATTACTTTTCTCTAGGCTACTGGTTTAAATAATTATTACAGAAAATTTAGAATTCGTAATGAAAAAAGCATTTAAAAATAAAGAAAAGGTTTATATCTCAATAAGCAAAGTACGATTTAAAAACTAATAGCTAGTCCTATACTTATAAGGTTATAAAAAAGAAAAGGGTCGATTTATTGTTTAACTTAATTTCACATTGCTGGGAGTTTTTAAAGATATATCATTACGCTGTATCAAATTGTAATAATGTTGGAACGTAATTATATTATGTAATTGGAATTTTGTACATCGGTTGCCGCTATCATAAACAGGTGCACACGTTTTAATGCCTTCAAATTTACAGAAACTTGTAATTGGTGTGTCAGTGCCCCTACAGTACCACGAGTTTCATTAAAATTGGTTTGTGGCGTTTGCACATAAAAGGCATTCAAATACATAATTGTGAACTTTGTACAGCTTCCGGTTTTAAAGAAAACATGTTAATTTTCTTGTTATTAAATGATCTTGGGATTGAATTTTCTGTCAGTTTGGACCACAAATGATGTTTTTACTTACAATCATTCTTTGAGTCTTGAACATTTATAACGGCGCTTTGGGCTTTAGCAACCTCTTTGGTCCTAGCAGGTATTTTTTAATATCGCCGTGCGTCAGTGTTGGACCTTAAACCCATTGTCGTGCCTAGTCATCGACTACAAATTCAATTTCCTAAAAAAAAAGCATTTATACGCTTAAAACGTTTCATCGTACGAGATTTCCAGCAGTTTTAATAAAAAATTCCTATGCTAAGATTTAACATGTAAAATCTTAATCAGTGTTAAGAAATAAGTGTCAATATTAGGGGGAAAAAATCTGATGTGTTACACTCACATGACTTTCTCTACTCTTGTACAAACTATTTTTACAAACGCTTATTCTCCATATGCTTCATGTTAATCGAGATATCGAGATGTTAATCTTATTGCTAATTTTCTTGTAGATGCAAGGGGAATTGGTAGGCTTTAAGCGATAGTCAAATATTTTAAGAGCTGGTTGCTATGTGGAGTATTCCATTCTCTTTGCATTACCAGGACAAAAAAAAATGAATAACGAATTCCCATTTGAGAAAAAGTATAAGTATTGGAAAATTTAAGGGAATAACAAAGCAATATCTCGAAAATGTTTCACTCAACAACAAAAAAGTGTATATGACATAAATTGTGTATTTTAACGCGATCTACATTTTTCGTGTAGTAAAAATTTGTCTATCTCTTATGGTTTACCAGTTATGCAAAAGTCGTTCACAATGAAGAATACTTTTGGAGACATTGCCAGAAAATTCGAGATATACATTTCATTTCTCATGACAATATCTTAAACATATGATATTTTAATCAAAATCGTTAAGATCCATTTTTGAGAAAATTAAAATTTTCGAAAAATGTTCCATGTAAAGGGTAATCTGGGGTGAGGGGATTTTCTTGAAAACCTTCGTGTCGCATCCCTGGAAGATACCGAACCTAAATACCAAGTTTGGTGTTTATCCCACACACACAGACATGTTTCCAAAAATGCTTTATATGCATTCAGTGCACCTCAAAACATGTATTTCCTGTGAAATCTCTGTATCGAATTTTTGGGTGGAATACAATACTTCCCCAACTTACTATACGTAGTAGAGAAAGTAAAAATCTAATGTGTTACACTCACATGATTTTCTCTACTCTTGTACAAACGCTTATTCTCCATCTACTTCATGTTAATCGAGATAAACATTTGCAGACTCTATCTTATTGCTAATTTTCTTGTAGATGTAAGGAGAATATGGTAGACTTTAAGCGATAGTCAAATCTTTTAAGAGCTGGTTGCTATGTGGATCATTGCAGTCTTTTTGCATGTCCAGGACATAAAAAAAAATAAAGCATTTTTGGAAACATGTCCGTGTGCATGTCTTGTGTGTCTGTCTGTGAACAGCATAATTCAAAAACGAAAAGTCGTATAAACACCAAACTTGGTATTTAGCTTCAATATGTTCCAGGGATGCGACATGAAAGTTTTTAAGAAAATCCCCTCACCCCAGATTACCCTTTACATGGAACATTTTTCGAAAAATTTTATTTTCTCAAAAATGGCTCTATAAATAACAAGTTACACACTTGTGATAAAGCCACAAACTGTGAAGATTTAAACCACGTATTTTGTTTTCTATTAGCTAATCCCAAATACCAATTTTTAAGCAAATGAAGCTTCTGTTTTGAAATATATTTAAACTAACCGTATTGTGTGATGTAGGTATATTTTTCTCAACTCTGGCAATGATTTATACTAGCCTTGAGCAGGAATATTTTGATTGCCGATGTAATCGTGATATTCACCGCCCTCTTGAGCATTCTCAGCACCTTGCCGTTTGCACATTCTTATTTCTTGTAATTGACATTTGCCCATTCCTGGTTTACAATACTGGTGTTTCAGCACATTGCTCCCAAAACCCATAGGTAAAGGTTGGGGAGCAAAAAACAAAAGAAACGTAGATATTTAGGCTTCAAAGTTCCCTATTGCTACAGAACTGTTTTATGGGGCTTCTTACATTTCAAAGGTTATTGTAAGATATTACGTGCTTTACTTTGGGGTAGTTTTCCAAATTTAAATAAGCACTTTAATATACATTCAAAAAGCAAATTACGCTCGCTGTGTTAGGATTTCGTTTAATTCAGAATTATTCAATATCTCAGACACAAAGAAATATTTAAGTATTACATATCCCAAAATTAGTACATTTCACACTGCTTGAATTTGTGGGCGCAGGATTCATTCCTCTCATATCTCATCTAAGGTCTCGTAAATATATAGGACTCATTCCTGCCGGTCAAAGCAGGTAGCAGTTCTAGATTTCTAGGAATCCTTCTGTCGAGTGAAGCAGGTAGCAGTTCAACTCATTAATATGTATTATTGTCAGAGCCGTGTTTTATTAGCAATGCTCTATATAAAATTTGACGTTTCATTTTTAAATTTTCCAGTTTGGTTGTTTATAATTTTCACGGTAATTTCA
Source organism: Deroplatys truncata (assembly GCA_030765065.1). NCBI lineage: Eukaryota > Metazoa > Arthropoda > Insecta > Mantodea > Mantidae > Deroplatys > Deroplatys truncata. The sequence goes on along the minus strand of CM060988.1, from coordinate 144,765,849 downwards.
AGCATAAAAGAAAAAATAAAATACACATGTTTTAATACAATAACCAACATTAAAATGTTCTTGAATCCAAAAAATTAGCTGTAGCACACTCATATTACTTTCTCCAGCCTTACTGTTTCTAGAAGGCTTTGCATATTGTATTATTTATGTAAAACATTTTGGCTGTAAATTATTTCAAGTTTTGTGGATTAATTGCTCCGGCATGCTTATGTATAAGGCAGTCAACTGTTAGAGCTGTATTTTTTTTTCATCATGAGATCATGAAAGTTAAAACAAGATAAAGAAATAGCAAATTTTCAGACCATTTGTCATGAACTTAAAGTTGGCAAATTGTAAATAGGCACTTAGCAGGAAATACTTCGAAAACAGTTGACTCTTGGGGGAATATATATATTGCGCAAGTTGTGCATTTTAAGGAGCTTTTGGTTTTTCCTGAAATAGAGTTTCCCAGTTAAATGCAATTTTCTAATATTCATGAAAGTAAAGAGGACTTCACAGGCTACTCCCAGGAAATTCAAGATATACATTTTATTTATCCTATATTAACGTTACAGACATATGGTACTTCAATAAAAATCGTTAGAGCATGTTTGGAAAAGAAATAAAAAATATTGAAGATATTTCCATGTCAAGTGTAGTTAAAGATGGGACAAGTTTCATGAAAGTCTTCTTGCCTATCCTTAAAAAAGTACAGAACTTATAAGGTTTAATATTCATCTGACTGTTTGTTTTTGAGTTTTGTTTACACAGATTGACACACATACACCAGACTTTTATGGAAATGAAATCTACTTGGATTCAGGGACTCTCAAAACGTGCATTTCCGGTGAAAATTCCGTATATCGTTTTTAAGTGGGATACAATGCTCTCTTTAAAATATCTACCAAGGCTAGACTGTGGAGAAAATTAAGATTAACTTGTGTTACAGTATTCAATACAATGATCTCAAATAATATTAACAGGGTAAATGTAATTATTAATAATACCAGTTTATTTTATGCGGAATATGATAGATGTAAGTTATTTTTGAAAGGATATTATATGCATGTTGATAATAAGAATTATTAAATTAAATATTATTTATTCGTGGAGTTTGTTGGTTGTCACCAAATTGCACCATACAATCTTCTGCGGAAACTACCTCTGTGGTCTAGAGGTTAGCATGCTAGCTTCCAAATTCAGAGGGTCCCAGGTTCGATTCCCGGCTGGAGGATGGGAATTTTTCTTTAGCCAGGATTATTCCGCTTCCTCCCAGAGTCTGGAAGTAGGAGTGAGAGTGTAAATGTGTGAATGTAAATGCAACACCGTTTAAGTATCGCAGGTGAATATTTTCAAGAAAGTCCCCAACCCAATCTACTATTTACATGCAAAACATTTCACAGTTGTTTATATTCTCAAAAAGAACTAACGATTTGGATTAAAATATCATGTATTTGACGCATTAACGTGACTGATGAAATATGTTCTTGAATTTTCTCTGAATAGTCGTAAAGTTCTCTTCATTCTTATTGAATTTTATATACTTGGGAAAACCGTAAGAGACGTAAACTTACTTTTAAAAAATACAGAACTCGACACAGTATACAATTTTTGCCAATTAACTTTTACCATAGCATTCACAATTGTTTGTTTTAATATTCCAGTATTTTTAAGAATACACTTTCAAGCGTTCACCTCATGCGAAGACTGTAATATTAAGACAAAACAGCTGACTGTCGTATCATCCTCCTGTGTGTTCATGTGTACCTGTTGCTAAACGATTACTGAAACCACACCTGCCAACGTTTATTATGATTGACAGGAAGTAGGTGGTATGACAAAATTTTGAATAAATTTTTAGGATGGATATGAAAATCAATGATAGTGGGTAGGTGACAGTTGTGATCCGTAGTGTTGGACTTCTAACTGTGGATTTGTGTGTGTGTAACTACCAGTGGCGTCGCGTAAGGGAGGCTTTGAAACTGAGTCTACCTAAATAAATCGCCAAGAAAATAAGTAAATTTTTAAATATATAAAGACAGCCACAACAAGTGATGAAAAACGAATTAATACATCCACCTTCACCGATGCTTACCCCAACGCCCCGACCCCTGCTGCTACTTCGTGTCAGATTGTAGTGCTGCGTGCTTAGGTAGCTTCGAAATCACATGATGTGGCAGCAAAGTCGAGCAGAGACTGGGATGGCTGAGCGAGTGCAAGTCTCATCAAGGGTGGACTTATATAGCTTTTCCCACTAAATTTCGATCTCTCGTTGTAGGAACACATGCCTATATTTTGTTGTGCATTAAGGGCACAAGGGCAGCAGTAGACACTTAACACGTTTAATGAGGTGTTTAGTCTCTGTGTACCTGCTCTCTCCAAAGTCCGGAAACAGGACAATAGTGGTTGGAGACAAGAGTAGGGCAAGGCAGTGTAACTAAACATTTCATTCCTCAGTTATTGGTGAACCAGCATTATGTGCGTGCAGCCGTGCAATGCATAAAGTGTTAATTTTACGTAATCCTGTGTATTGTTTGCATTGTGCGTGTTTTATTTTGATTTTAGAAATACCTTTGGACAATCCATCGATTTAGTGAATTACTTATTAAAAAACTCAGTTTTCGACTCTCTTATGATAAAAAGTGTGAACTTAAAGGCAAAAGACCAATTCCTAAGCTTGGCATTGTCTTCCACGAAAAGAACAAAATACGGACATTCCAGACATCCTGGCACAGAAAATTTAATTGGTTAACTGTCAGTTACATTCATAACAAAGTGTATTGCTTCGTACGTTTGCTTTTTGGCGGTGAAAAGGAATATTAAATATTAAAAACTGGCAGTAAAAAATCTCCGACTGGAGCCTATATGCAAGAAAATCTAAGTGAGTACCCACATTGTTTTCTGATTTACAATCATACAATGGTTTATCAGCGTTTTTAAGCTACACCTAACGCTATATTTTTATAATTTAGTTTAGTTTAAAATGTATATTCAGTCAATTTCAGCAATTATTAGTGATGCTAATGACTACTAAAACAACAAATAATAATAATAATAATAATCATCTTCGAATTGATATGGAGAATTCACACTATTTTATGAAATACTAATGTATGGGAATCTGTGCATCATTTAAAAAAATTCTAAATTCAATTTTTAAAATCTAGTATACCCAGAACCCAGTATCAAGCTACGCCACTGGTAACTGCCTTCTCTTAAATGTTTCGTGTGCACAATTGTTGATGGGATTTAAAATACACAGACTCCTTGCTAAACTTCAGAGTTCATTAGTTTTACTGGATGCATCTTGATCATTTTCAGAGCGAATAACATATTCCATTGTTAACAACACTAGATGTTAAATTTTAATGTTGAACCAAACAAATTTGACGCTCACTGCTGCAGGTGTTGTAGACGTAACGTGACAAAACCTCTACCTTGGGTGAATGTAATAAAAGGAAAACAAGGAGACAAAGTTAATAAAAGCCTGTGCTCACGGCTTACTCAAATAATTGTGCAAGTTCCAGCCAAACCCACGTCTGCGTGTGTTAAAAGTTTAATTAAAACGTAAATACTTCTAGGAAATTCGGAAGTTGGCGATTAAATACATTCTTAAGACTGGTATTCCAGTTAATACCAACAGCTGCCTTTGCGAAAGGTCACCTTGACTAGGCTTCAATAGCGAAAAAGAAAGTTTGGCCCTAGTCTTCCGTTTCTCTTAGAATGAAATGGAATGCAGACTTTCTGGTTATGGAAATAAAATGGCCCGAGCTGGGACGGAGCTCATTCTTTCACCAAAGTTATTAATGAATTGGCATCAGAGAGCCGCACATGAAAGGAACGCGTAATTAACTCAGGTCCATTTAGTGCATCTTATAGGTAGGTAGATGTTGGATTTAGATAGAGGCTCAAATGAAATCTCCGAGGAATGTAGGTGCCTAACGCAGAAGGCAATTTGACTGTCCTTGGCAGTATGAATGTCTCCTTGTGTATCATTCTAAACAAAACCCTGTAAATACGTAATCTGTCTCTCATAAATTAACGTTAAAGGGATGGTAACAGACCAAGAACTCTTATCAGCATTTTCTTGCCAAATTGCCACAGTATTTTATTTTGCGCTAACAGGAGCCTCAGCTCTGTTCGCATTACTGCATTATATGTGGAGTTTATTCTCAGTCTCTCTCTCCCTCCTCCCCTTCTCTACATATCCATTTCTATTGCTTTTCCTTCTTTTCTCTCAATATTCTTTTCTCTTTCTACCGCTGTCTAGCTTTACGCACTCTCCCACCCATTCTCTCCCCTGCATCACTCTTACCCCTCTCTCCTCTCTTTGCAATTTATATGCTGTTGATTCTTGGAAAACCGGTAATAAAACTGGATTAATCTGTAATGTCTTGATGATCCACGTGCAAATTAGTTTTTGTGCTTGTTACATTAAATTTAATTTAATAATAATTTTATCTTTGTAATGCTTATATTTTCTATGTAAAGTTGTATTTTACCCATTTAATTATATTATTATAGGTTATATAATAAAGATTTTAAGATAATTGAATAAATTGAAAACTCATTATAGAATAATACATTATTATGGCTGTTTCACGAATAAAATACTGACACGAGTGGCGGAGCTAGTTGGACTCGTAAACGGGAGGTCTGGGGTGGAAATCCCGCCAGGAAGTCGTTCCCGACTGAGGTTTTCCTAGTCCTCATGCCTGGCAAATGCCGAGGAGGTACCCTAACTTAGCTTAGACTGGAACGTTTCCTTCCCAAATATCCTTTCTCAATTATTTAATTTCATGAATCATTACTGGCCAGTCCACCGTCTGTGGTGCCGTATTCATTAAGAATGTACGTTAAACACTACTAAAAAAGCTAATAAAGTAATGCCGTTGTTATACAAAATGCCCAAATAAAGTAACTTCTGCTTATGTTTTGTTGGAAAACAAATCACATTCACGGCATGTAATAAGAACCAAGTGCCGAATTATGATCAGCGCCTAAATTCAAAAGTAAAGGTAAAAGCAAACTCTCTGAAGGAAACAATTTATTTTTATAATAAAGTAATTACATGCATGAGCCTGACCAAAATCTTTATGCTGCCATTTCCTTTTGATTTGGAAACAAATGACGGACAGTATTCATTGCAAAAAACCGCAAAGGAACCGTAATTATCGAGGAATTATAACGTTCTCGGTGCAATAATTACCCTGTAATCAGGTAGCAATTGGTTGAGTCCAATACGTTCTAACTCTGTTAGAATAGTCCGTATTGTGTTTACGTCACTAGTGAAGTAGCCATGTAAAGTTTTTTTTTTCCCCCGAGCAAAGTTTAAAGGAGAAATAAAGCCTGCATTTCCTACAAAGTTAGGCATTCTCTTTAATACTTGTGAACAAATACACCGAGATCAGCAAGAGAGTGCTTCGGGGACGCCGCTGAAGATGTCCGACGCAGCTTCGGACGAAACGCCTGGAAGAAAAATGTCGAGTAGACCACGGCCTACAAACAAGCCGGATAATCATTTTAAATATATAGGAAGTCTGGAATTTTGCCTAAAATGAGTTTGTAGTTTCCAAAGTGCTTCACTCCTGTTTATTGTTTACTCGAATATCTTAAACTGCCCAGATATTAAGATACACACAATCACAATAATTTTTGTTATTCCAACCCTGAAGAATGTGCGCTTCTGCCGACTTTTTGAAGAGACGCAAGCTGCTGTAAGGGAAAACTGTCGAAAATAAAATCCTCACGAGATCTTGACATATCAACTTCGTGCGGAAAGGGGAAGGCGACAGTCTGCTGTCTAAGTTTGGGATTGTTAACTTACGTGAGGTTTCTCTAGTGGTACGTGTGTCGCTACTTTAATCTTGCCACATAAAGCAAAAATACGGAACGGTAAAAGCATCTGCCAGCAAGAGAACTTACTACGCTACATAGAATGAATCAGCATGTTTGTACGTGCTCTGAAAATTTTCAACCTTAGAATAAAAACATGCACTGTCTGTACTCACCCTTTCCCGAAAAGAATTGTGCACAGCTTTCAAAGTTAATCCACAAGTCGTTTCTTATCGTCCCGCGAGGATTGCTACCTTGAAGGTCGCACTTCTACCTATTGTAACTAAGGTCTGTTCCATATAGGTAACTTTGCACCGCATCTTTTAACTGTCAGGTGCTTTAGTCACTTCTCATTTCCTGCTGTCGTGGAATAGGTGGTTGTGCGGTATACAAAATAGTTCCTTATTCAACATTTATCTTAATGTACGAGGGCGGATTGATTAAGTCCATGACTTTGAGAGAGATAGCGTTCTAATCATAGGTCTTACATCTGTTGCTTCGTACAAAATGGAGAAAAGTGAATTTTGTGTTCCGATAAAGCACTACTTTTTGCGTGTAAGACGGTGAAGGAAACGGAAGAAAAGCTGAACAAGTATTATGCGGACTCTGCTCCATCACATGGCATGGTTCACAGAATTTCGATGTGGCCGTTCGAGCACAAGAGATGCCGTGCACACAGGACGGCCGTTTGAGGTCACAACGGAAGAAATGGTGAACAGAGTTCGCGATATTGTGCTGGAAGACCGTCGAGTGGAAATCCGTTAGATAAGCTAAGACTGTAAACATCTCGAGTGAACGGGTGTATAACATTCTGCACGAAGTTTTGGGTATGACAAAGCTGTCAGCAGGATGGATGCCGCAACTGCTCACAGTTGAAAACAAGCGGAATCGTGTGACCATTTCACAGGGATGTTTGAACATGTTCCAGCGCAACCCAAATGAGTTTTTGCGGCGTTATATCACGGTTGATGAAACTTGGATCCATTACTATCAACCTGAAACCAAACAACAATCAAAGCAGTGCATTTCCTTCGGCGAACCTGCTAAGAAAGTGAAAACCATTCCGTCGGCAGGAAAAACCATGGCAGCTGCCTTTTGGGATTCACAAGGGGTGATAGACATCCACTACTTGGAAATGGGTAAAACGATTACAGATTCATATTATGCCGCAATGCTGGATCAGTTTCACAAGGAATTGTTAAAGATACGACCCCATTTGATGAAGAAAAAGGATCTCTTCCACCAGAATAATGCACCCGCACACAAGTCAGCCATTGCCATCGCAAAATTTGTGGAATTGAGCTACGAACTGCTACCTCATCCACCATATTCTCCAGATTTGGCTCCGAGCGACTTCTTTCTCTTCGCAGCAAACCTGAAAAATTGACTCGCTGGGAAGAAATTCACGTCCAGTGAACAAACACATCATGGCAGAAACAGCCTCATATTTTGCAGACCTCGAAAAATCATATTTTTGGAAGGGTTAAAAAAATTGGAGAAACGTTGGACAACGTGTATTGAATTGAAAGGAGATTATGTTGAGAAATAAAATAGATTTTTTGGAAAAATTTTATTTTCTATTTTATCAAATTTATACTTTCTTAACCGTATGAATCAAATATATTAAGTAACAGAGTTAACACATCTGAAATGCCTTTAAATTCTTATCAACAAATAGATGGGAGGATCTTTCGTATTAAACCTGCCTCTAAGGATGTCCAAAGCACGTGCAGCTATCATGACAGGGATTGCATTTCGCAATTCATAGGTGTACATCAGTCAGCCAGGGGAACGGGAAAGAAATTGAACGCGGAAGAATACAGTCAAGGTTATAAGAAACAGGTGTTAGCTGTCTAACCCGACATAGCACGGGTGCATGCTATAAAACAGTAGTGAAAATAAAAATGGAGTAGTTTTTGAAAGTCGTAGTAACCTACAATTTTCACTCTTACCTAAAGCGCAAGTGTCGAAAGTGCTGTTCTAAATTAATTAAACGGTTTAAACTTATATATAAGGAGTTGAAAAGATAAGTAGAAGTAAATTTTTTAAGTTGTAAGGTAATCTTATAATTTTCAGCTATAGTTTAAGTACACAAATTCATACCCTGATTGACCAAGCAGCATAGAATTACCTATAAAGATTAAAAATAAAGAGTAAGGGTAGTTTTTAAGAAAACCGAGATATATGGTTGAAAACAAGGATTGAGTAGTTTTTTGGAAGTTTTAAGTTAACCAATAATTTTTTGCTAGGTCCTATGGCGTAATTGTACCAATTTTTGATCAGATGAATTAAAAAGTGCAGTCTTCTGCATAAGGTTTTGAAAATATGAGGGTAATTTTTTAGAGTTGCAAGCTAAACTATAATTTTCCTACAGTATTTCATGTATAATGTTTTGTCTAGCAGGCCAAATGACGTTGATTTGTACATACCTGATTCAACAAGTTCCCGGAATTTCTTAATCACACAGAAACAAGTTAACTTAAAGCAATTTACACATTTCCTTCCGCAGTGACACAGTTCTGCTACTGCGTGTGAAGAGACTAAAAGCACTCCTGGAAGACATTTTCAGATACCTGTCACTGCTCTTGTCACATATGCAGTAATTTCTTCAGCGTCGAAAATGTTCATCCCTTCAGATGAGATTTCAGATTTCAAGTTTTTGTTTCATTGCGGCTTCACCATGAGCTTCTTCTAGCATTCTCAGTGTCTCTGGGGGAGATTTGTGTGACAGAACACAAAAACTTTGTTTGAACCTTGCTCTGTTGCCGAAATTATGAAATGCGATAAACAACATGCACAAGCAGCAAAAACTGGTTGTCACGCAGAGACAACAATCATTATTATGAGAATTCAAATGAAGTGATGACATGAACGTTACCAACACCTAATAAAAAATACCCTTTACTTTCGTATACATCAAAGAGCAAATAAACAATTCCGGGAACGTTTTGAATCTAGGGTTTTGTTAGGATTGAAAATAAGGATAACAGTTTTATGATGGGAACCATTTTATAGCTTATATCCATCCGGAAAAAAAAGCAGTGCTCAAATTGGTTGAGCGGTTACCCGCATTGCCCCCCCCCGGCTCTACACATACACAAACTTACACACACACTGTCTACATAACTATATGTGGCCACTCAGGGAACGCACTACTGAAATTAGCTTCAAAATTCTGTCAATTTAGCTGAAAACTTAATCAGTTTTTTCTTACATAAATACTGAACGGGTTTGGACTTAAATTTCGGTAGTTTAAAGGTCCTTATTGCTTAGGAACATACAAATTAAAATGTATATTGTGATATACCTGAAGACACTTAGATAAATTGGTCAGACTGTACATGTGTAAGCTTTAAATTTAATAAGTACTGAGAAGGAAAAAATTCCATAAATACAATTTTTAAAGTGAGAAATCTTTTATTGTAGATTCTTACCTTATTGTTAGCTAACCGTCGTTCACAATGCTAAAAATGAAAATACATTATGAAATTATAAACGTTTGATCTATTTTAGGCATACACTCCAAATGCTCATTTTCGTTTGGGACCCCGTCCTTGTTAGCGCACATCATCGTTTGGATCTGGTCGACCTTCTAGTGTCCTCTTCATCCTTCCTCCCAGGGACCACATTGGAAGTACAAAGGGCTCACTATGGCCCTCCGTCTGACTACTAGCTCCTAAATGTACCTTTTCATAACATTTCAGTGCTGCTTCTCTTAATGATAGCCGTGTTGATAGCAATCTGTTGTCATTGTTCATATTACTGGACTCCTTATGGGGAAATGTTGATATTTCAATCACCACTTAACTGAACTTAAATGGCCCTTAGACCTTAGGGTAAGAACGTACTGGAGAGGCAACCCGACGTTCAAGTTTCAGGTTTTTTGATGTTGGTAGTGCTGTAGATGCACAAAATGTGAGTCAAAATGAATGATAATCTTCATTCGTAAATAATTTCACATAGGTTAATAATAATAATAATAATAATAATAAATAATTGCTAAATACTTGTCTTATTAAAACAAATGTAGCAAAATACACAGAAAGTATTGTATGAATAACTATTGACTTGCGTAAATCAGTCGCTATGCTCCCAGACTTTTATATGTAGCACTTATCTGGAAATCAGGCCGACTGTCGGCCAGAGAGGAAGACAGCTAGATTTATGGCCTATCTCCTTTTCGCCAATGATCCTCACATACTTTTTAAGGCCCTCTGTCTGTTTTCTACCAAAATTTGCCATAGATATTATATTTATTTACATTCCAAATACTAAGTAGAGTTGTGGCTCAAAGTGATGCTTATACAGCATGATGTTCACAATATAACTTGATTTTAAAATATTCTAATTAAAATGTCTTTTGAAATATGAGAGCGTGTTAAAAATGGACATATTTCTGACAAACGCCGCATAATAATTGTGAAGTATTTTAGGTTTCGTGAAGAAAGCAGTTGTTATCGTTATGGAATGCACGAAAGCTGAAGTATCCCCCAGTCAAAAGTAATATCACTTTCGGACCTTTTGTCCCTAAACGGGAGTTGCAGTGGACTAGAGTTTGAGAACGTCTGGCAATCGAATGGCTAAGACGTGAGACGAACGGCGCAGTGCGGTAGTTGAACTGATAGAGACGCATGTCGTCGATATTTTAACACTTTGTATCTTATACGATGCAAAATCCTGTTGAAATGATAATTAAGTTCCTCTTTCAATGGGACCAAAAGAATCGCCCTTGTTGGGATGGTTCTATTGTTACAGATATTAAACTCAATGTTTTTTTATTCTCATTTGCACGACGGAGAGAAGCTTCATGCATAATTAAATATAGTGAAAATAAAACTCAGAAAAATCACTCGAATAATTTATTGAAATTAAGTGTTACTCATTCTATGCATTTATATTTATTGCAAAAATTATCTTTATATACATATTTTGGAACAAGAATGCGAAAAATTTTGGGAACCATATATTCCTTGTTTGGAATTAAAATTTACTCTTAGCTGTAAATATAAAAGAAAGTGTTGACTTTAGATAAAGTAAACTCTTGTTTTACCATCGTCGCACTAATGCTATTATATACTGACCATATAGATAATGGATGTTTCATCTATAATTATAGCTAATTTTATCCGCTGATCACTTTTAAAATCCCGCTTTCAGCGTTTTTTTTTTTTTTTTTCATTTGTCTAAGAGAAATGAATAAAGCTTCCGCATAAATAATGAGAATAATGTTCTTGAAGCGTTGTAAGAAATGCCTCTAATATTAGGAGACAGATATTCAAGTCATCTTTTCCCGGCACTTGGATATCTGCTTTGTCCTAACTGAAGTATGTGGAAGTTTGAGGGTTTTCTGTAATCAATCATCTAATATTTCCCGCTATCTCCTACTAGAGCTACTGTAATTAATGGGTGATAGCTCCAAGATACCACAGGTAAAAGCAGGCGTTTGTTGGGTGTAGAAGTTGTTCTCAGTTTTCCTCAAGGGCTTTTTCTCAGGATATGAATTCTACACGAAACCCATAGTTTGGCTGCCCTTACACCTGAAAACATCCATCACCCTCCGCCAGGTTAGAATCCGCGACCAACTAAAGCAACAAGAGGATGACCAACCCCTATTAAAAATTAAATTTTGTACTTAACGCTTCGAATTTTCGCTGCATGAAAGGAAATTAGTTATCAAAGCTTTTCTGTCAATTTTCTGCTCATTCCGCAAACGTCACTATTTGAAATCTGGGCTGTGTGGAAAGTTGTAATAATGGAAAGTAAAGCGGAAATCCCGTTATACAAATGCTCCTTAAATAAGACAATTTGAGTTCGAGTGTGAATACAATAAAGGAATATGTACATCCTATGAAACGATGACCAAATTGTTTCGCCCAACACGCATAAATGATTTAATATGTATAGCGCTGCCCCGTATTATGTACTTGTCGTTCTTCGTGGTGTAGAGGTTACCATGCTAGCCTCTAGTTCCCGAGGTCGCGGGTTCAAACCCAGCGGAGGGCGGTGGATTTTTTCGGGTGTAAAAATCCTTAGCATGCCTTCCTTCGGAAGGGAGGTAAAGCCTGTGGTCCCGTGTCGTTGATTTACGGCACGTAAAATAACCTCAAGCCTGATAAAGAGGTCTCTGAGCAAAATTACCGGTTTTTCACGCCCAAAATAGTGTAGAATTGGACACTAAGGACCACAGCAGTTAAAGAGCGTCCATAATTTTAAAAAAAAAGTATTGTATACTTGTCTAAGAGCATGTTAACAAATTTATAGTGCGTATATAATATGCAATTAACAGCAGAATATTTCGTATATTAGAAATTACATAATAATTTAAGTAAACAAAATCAGATATCATATATAATTGTTACCTATATTTTCAAGAAATTTCTTCCGATCACCTGACTGGCCTCAAAGAAGACTCGAACGAAAGAGAGACAACTCTATGCAGTGAAAACATTTTCAATAACTCTTTGTCGCATCTTTTACTTTTCGGGCCAATCGATGGATAGCGTATCATGATACTGTTCTATACTCTTCATTTAGCAAAACTGTGTTGTATTTTATACAAGAAAGTTTTCAAAAATTAAACCAATTGTTACGGTCTTTTTAGGGCTCGGCAGTGTATTTCGTTTTCACTTGTTTCCATAAAGAAGGTTTCTGTGTGTTTGAGTACCCTGAGGCAGCGTAACCGGATTCTTCCGGTGATCGATTCCAAGTGAACAACGTTATTTGAGTTGTACAGGGGCAGTGACACAGTATTTCGCTAAAGCCAAGAGTTGTTGCATCAGCCCAACTATAATCCAGTTCCGCAGCTCGCTACGCTTAAGGAAATTGGCTTTTCCATATTACGAAAACTGTTCTCTTTCTTAGAAGAAGGTTCTTCCGCTTATCGCTTCTTTAAGAAAAAAGCGTGTTAGCACTTAAATGCTCTTGTCTTTGTATCCGATGCTAGAATTTCAGAACATCCGCAGATTTTGGAAATTTATTCGCTAATTTTGCCCAAAATTTCGATGTTATTTTTTTGCGGTTAGTATCAGTATTAATGCAGTTTTACCTTGACGTCGTTTAAAACAATAATCTTATCATGGGTAACAAGAAAATTGCCAGAAACCCGTACAGTGGTTCATCCTCTTCTATGACTAGCTGGATCAGATATTGTATTACTCATAGATAAAAAAGTTAGTTTTAATGAAACATCCAAAACAAAACACATAAATCGTTAAAAAAAGAAATAAAAATAGTAAAGGCACGGAGTGCGAAATGAAACTACCACCACATATTCAGCTGATGCGTTATATGCCACCAAAATACTGCGATATACTTTCTATAGGAGCATAAAGGGAAACGATAGCCTACTAGACATTAGTAGCCGAATTTATTTATTGTACGAGGGAGTCCAATAAGTAAGTTTCCCTATTTTATATAAAAAAAACATTACACACAATTGATCATGTTGAATTAATTTTATTTATATTGTACAATCCTTCTGTTACTTTTCTACATAGTCAACATGTTTTTCCAAGCATTTTTGAGGACGTGACACAAGTTTTTCCAAGCCAGTGTTGTACCAGGTCGGGTCCGTGCTCGCAACCAGCTGCTCACTGATTTGACTTCTTCATCGGTGTTAAAAGTGGAGGAACATGTGAAAATCACTTGGGGCAAGCTCCGGTGAATACGGAGGATACGAGAAAACTTCCAAGTTGAATCTTGACCCAGGCGGAGCTCAGAAGATTCAACTGGGAAGTTTTCTCGCATCCTCCATATTCACCAGATCTTTTCTCAATTGATTTTCACATGTTCCTCTGACTCAAAGGTCATCATGGAGGTAAGCACTGTAACACCGTGACGAACATCAATCAGAAGTGAACAGCTGGTTACGAGCACAGGACACGACTTCTGGTTCACTTCTGATTCATATTCGTCACGATGTTAAAGTGCTTACCTCCATGATGACCTTTGAGTCAGGGAACATGTGAAAATCACTTGGGAAAAGATCTGGTGAATATGGAGGATGCGAGAAAACTTCCCAGTTGAATTTTCTGAGCTCCGCCTGGGTCTAGATTCAACTTGGAAGTTTTCTCGTATCCTCCGTATTCACCGGATCTTGCCCCAAGTGATTTTCACATGTTCCTCCAACTCAAAGGTAAGCACTTTTATCACCGATGATGAAGTCAAATCAGTGAACAACTGGTTGTGAGCACAGGACCCGACCTGGTACAGCACTGGCTTGGAAAAACTTGTGTCACGACCCCAAAAATGCTTAGAAAAACATGTTGACTATGTAGAAAAGTAGCAGAAGGATTGTACAATATAAATAAAATTAATTCAACATGATCAATTATTGTGTGTAATGTTTTTTATCAAATAGCGAAACTTACTTATTGGACGACCCTCGTATAACAAGTCGCATTGTTAGAACGTATCTTAAGGTGCCAAAATGAGACCCATTTAAGAATGAAACCGCCAGATTAGAAACAATCACAGAAGTCTCCCTACAACTAGTAATTTATTGATCGTATAGTTGTACAGAAGGGAAGAAATCACACTCGCAGCACCTCTTCTGTTTGAAGGTGCTGCTGATTGGATATATCGTAAGAACCTTCTTAGGAAATAACTTACCGTTTAACTTCTACAGCATCATCTGTATTAGGTGAGACATATATGCTCAGCTCTATGACGGAAAATTAATGATATTTATAAATGACTTTCTAATAAAGTAGAGGTCTGCGTTCCTAAAAGCATTAGCATAATTCGGAACCATTAGTATCTCAGGATAGGGGAATCTAGCGGTCATTACAATATAAGAACTAAAAAATAAAGATACTTCTGTTTTAAATAATTTCTTACTAAAATTATACCTTTGAAAGTACTTCTGCTGGCTGAATAACAATATGTAGTATGGCTCAACATTATTGGTCACACTCTTAATTGTGACGTCACAACTACTTATTAGCAGTGAGAACACATGTTGCCAATATCTTTCACCTAGTTCAGCAAATACTGGACGAGAACATTTTCATAATAGAAGTATATAGGCACCTTTATGCAATTGGTGATTCAGAACATAGGTTTTTTCCATTAAGATCCCGCATTATGCATAATGTAGATATCCAGTTGGAAGTTGTTAACATTCTTGCTTACGGCCGGATTGTCGAGCCCATTGTTGACTTCCGCTGGCAGACAGCAGTGAAGAAGCAGGGAAGGGACGGCCCTAACCTACAAGGCAACTACTACAGGTCATTCAGAAACGGAAGCAATGGGGAAGCCCGAACACCGTAGGTCTAGACACATCAACATCCCATGGTAATTAGCTGTGGAGGACTGTTTGTTATAGAAGTATTTTTACTAGTTGAAGTGCTGTGGAAGTGAGAGTGTCGTGTTTAGTTCGATCCGCGAGATAATAAAAAGACAACCGAATATGAGAATGCTATGAGATGTAGAACCACCACTTAAACAAGAAGTAGAAGGTCTGTGAACTAGGGCTAGTTACATTACTATGTAGGACATGACAACGTACGTACGTCAAAGAATGTTGTCCTCAAGGTGCTGCCCATGTACGGAAATTGTTTTCAACGATGAAAAGACCTGTAAACTTCTCTACTACATATACATGCTAGCTGTCCCGATTTGGAGGAAAATCATTAGATGTTTCTTCCTTTAGTTGCTGTGATTTGTGTGGCATAGCTGGCTTACCCATAGCAGTGCTGTTGCTTTTTTTTAAATTTATTTTGAAAGTTTATAGTCGTTTTAACATATTAATCATATCGCGACTTTACAACTTTTTATAAAATAAATATTTAACAAAACAATGAGGTTATTTAAATACTGGCAGTTTTGAACCATTACAATGAACTAGTATAAAATGTTGACACTATAACTAATCAAATTGATTGAACATTGTATACTTTTATATACATTTATACTTTTAAAAAATTCAACTATCTTAGGGTACATCGAATTGAGTGCTGTTTGTAAATCATTGGGTATCTGGTAGCGTTGTCTCCATTGATCGTGTTGTGGACATTCCACGATTGTGTGTTTCGTCGTTAACAGTATGTTACACTGGTGGCAGATGGGTGGTTGGTCCTTTGAAAGAAGATAACTGTGCGTGATCTTGATATGGCCCATTCTCAGTCGGGATATTAAAACCTGATCTTGTCTGGAAAGAGAATTACTGGGAAGATGTGTCGAAAAACTCGATATCATATCACGGAGTTTGCTTCTCGTGGAGTCAAGCCATCCTGTCTTCCACTGTTGGTAGAGCTTCTTTTAAATGATTGAGATAACATCATGGGCTGGTGTAGTTATAGTTAGGTCACTTAGTGGATGTTTAGGGTTTCTTTTGCTGCCTGATCGGCCAATTCGTTGCGTTGTATTCCAATGTGCGATGTAATCCTTACTAAAGACACTTGCTTTCCTTGCTTATTGGCTCTATGAAGTATTGATTGAATTTCTTGTGTAAGAATATGGGTTGATGACAGATGGTTTATTGTAAGTAGTGCACTTTTAGAATCTGAGTATATAACAAATAACTTTGAGCATCGAGTATTCAAAACATAAATCACAGCTTGTTTAATTGCAAACAGTTCACTTGAGAAGATGGTACAAAAATCAGGAAGTCTGAATAACATAGTGTGGTCTGGATAAACAACAGCACAAGCACTTCTATCATTACACTTTGATCCATCTGTGTAAATTGCTGTATGTTTTATCGCAATAAATAAGAATAGGAGGGTGTAGAAGCTATTGTGATGAATCCAGGGTCTATTTTATTATTCAGAATTATTGTTATGTTTTTATTTTGTCGTTCTTTCTTGTGACCCTTAAAAGAACTACGAGGAATTGTAAAATTCTGAATTGTAAAAGACCTGCAAAGCACATTAAAATGAATATGGCAAGTACCTGTGCATTGCTGTTAGATCAGAATGAACAAACTGCCGTTTATTTTGAATTCTCCTACTTTATTTTACAAACCTGGAACTACGAAGAAGTTACAAAAATTTAGACTGGCTTCTTAATCGAGTGATCAGCGTCCAGGCTTCTCAACCCTGAGGTCCCGAGTTCAATTCCCGACTGGGATGGAGGAATTTTTCTTTAACTAGGATCGTTATCTATGCTCCTCAGAGTCTGGAAGTGTGAATGTGGAAGTGAATTCTAGTGTTTCGTAGTAAAATTGACTAATACCACATTTAAAAAGTATCTACAGTCAACCAGTTACAACATATCAGTTGTTTCTCAAATCTAAGCCCCAGATATAACCATAGAAGTTAAAGGGGCTATGCAAATGAAACTACAAAAATATTATAATCATCTACATTTTTAAAGTTTAAGTGTAAAATCTAAGCACTTTGTCTTAAACCTATTGTACATTTACGGTAGTGTAACCAGGACATTTATAATCTAGTTATACGCTACATCAATTTGACTGTTTTATCTCAGTTTGTTTAGCTTTAACTAATGTCTTTTTAAGAACCGGTTTTTCTTATCGTTTTACACTTATGACGCACCATTTCAATAATGTTTTCATACTCTTAATAGGTTTACTTCAGCAAAAAGCAAAACAGTTAAAAATTAGTTAACAATAGAATGTATCAGATTAGCGTCTAACTTTGTACTGCTATGATACAGTCAATGAACTCTAGGTTTAAACGTCAGTAAAACATACCAATTTCTTCTTTATAAAATGCAGTATTTTGTTATTTCAATACATTAATCTTAAGTGCAATGTAAGTTTTCAAGTCCAGTGGAAAATAATTTTATCCAAGAAAAAGGTTAATTCGGCTTTCGTATTTCTCCCAAATTGTTTTATGCGAATTGATTTCATCGCGATTAAAGATTCATAAGCATATATTCTACAAAACACAAAATATGAACATTTTCCTCTACTACTTATCTGTAGTAAGTACAGGAAATTACCAAAAAATTCGACATTGAATTTTCAAAGGAAATACTGTTTTGAAGCTCTGTGAAATAAAAAAAAAGAAACATTTTTAGAAAAGTTCCCTGTGCGCGTATGTGTGTGTGTCTGTCTGTCTGTCTATATCGTGAACAGTATAACGCAAGAACGAAATACCAAACTTAATGTTCAGCGGCTTCCAAGGATGGACACGAAGATTTTCAAGAAAATCTCCACCCTAAACAACCCTTTACATGAAGAAATTTTCATTATGTTTTATTTTCTCAAAAAATAACAAACGATTTTGACGAAAATACGAAATGTTAAGATATTTGCATTAAAAATAAAATGTATACGCACCTTCAATTTTCTGCGAATAACCTATGGATTCCTCTACATTCTGAATGACTTCTGCATAATTGGTAAACCGTAAGGGATAGATATAATCTTACTACACAAAATGTAGATCTCGTTAAAGCATAAAATGTATGTCAACTTTTTTGTGGCGTTAACCATTATTATTGGTTTGAATATTAAATACTGCTTTTTCAAGTAGTATTTCACAGCCATCACCGACCCACTTTTAAAGGATTTGACTATCGCTTTAGCTTATTGTACTTCCCTTATACCTACAACGAAATGTGTTATTAAAGTATTTCTGCAAATGGTTAGCATGAAGCAGATAGACGAATAAGCTATAAGAATAGCTTTTAAAAGGATGGCTAGAGTAAGTCATGCTATCTAACATTAGACACACACACACACACACACACACACACACACACACACACACACACACACACAAACAAAATACACAGAGGGCGGATTGATAAGTCCATGACTTTAACGAGAGATAGCGTTCTAATCACAGGTTTCTTGTTTGCACCCAAGTCTTACCCTATTCTGGGTATAATCGCAGAAATTCGTCGTCATTTGTTTCTTAGAACATTGCTGAGAGCGTCTAAAATAAGCAGATGTGGGTTGCTTCGTAGAAAATGGAGAAAAGTAAATTTCGTGTTCTGATAAAGCACGACATTTTGCTTGGTAAGACGGTGAAGGAAACGGAAGAAAAACTGAACAAGTATTATGGGGACTCCGCTACATCACATGGTTCACAGAATTTCGATGTGGCCGTTCGAGAACAAGAGATGCCGTGCGCACAGAACGGCGGTTTGAGGTCACAACAGAAGAAATGGAGAACAAAGTTCACAATATTGTGTTGGAAGACCGCCGAATGAAAATCCGTGAGCTAGCCAAGACCGTAAACATCTCGAGTGAACGGCTGTATAACATTCTGCACGAGTTTTTGGGTATGAGAAAGCTGTCAGCAAGATGGGTGCCGTGATTGCTCACAGTTGCGAACAAGCGGAATCGTGTGACCATTTCACAAGGATGTTTGAACATGTTTCAGCGTAACCCAAATAAGTTTTTGCGGCGTTATATCACGGTTGATGAAACTTGGATCCATTACTATCAACCTGAAACCAAACAACAATCAAAGCAGCGAATTTCCTTCGGCGAACGTGCTCCAAAGAAAGCGAAAACCATTTCGTCGACAGGAAAAATCATGGCAGCTGTCTTTTGGGATTCACAAGGGGTGATAGACATCCAGTACCTGAAATAGGGTAACATCACAGGTTCATATCATGCCGCAATTCTGGATCAGTTTCACAAAGAATTGTTAAAGAAATGACCCCATTTGATGAAGAAAAAGGTTCCCTTTCACCAGAATAATGCACTCGCACACAAGTCGGTCATTGCCATCACAAAATTTGTGGGATTGGGCTATGAACTACCTCATCCACCATATTCTCCATATTTGGCTCCGAGCGACTTCTCCCTCTTCGCAAACCTGAAAAATTGCCTCGCTGGGGAGAAATTCATGTCCAGTGAACACAATCATGGCAGAAGCAACCTCATATTTTGCAGACTTCGAAAAATCATATATTTGGAAGGGTTAAAAAAATTGGAGAATCGTTGCACAACGTGTATTGATTATAATGAAACAGAAGTACTTTTTATTGTGTGTTATCATATGATAATTTAAACTGAGTCGTTATGTGTTAATTCCCATCACATTAGCGCTAGATGTTATCTAAGGAGCGCTTTCGGGAGAAGCCGTAGCTGAAGGTGGGAGAAACATCTCCCGAAAGCCTCCTTATTTAACATCTAGCGCTAATGTGATGGGAATTAACATATAACGACTCATTTTAAATTATCAACGTGTATTGAATTGAAAGGAGACTATGTTGAGAAATAAAATTGATATTTTGGTAAAAAAAATGTTATTTTCTTTAAAAACTCAATGACTTATCAATCCGCGCTCGTGTGTGTATGACCCTCTTTAAACGCTAACCTTAGCACGGACTCTCCGATGCAAACCGAAAGTATGTAAATTGTTTCTGCTTACGACAGATGATTTTTCTTAGTTTGAGTAAGAATCGGTAATGCCAGGATAACGAATGTGCAAGAACAGAAAATGCTCCTTGCAGTGGATGAAGTTTTAACATCCCGACCTATTTAATTAAAAGTGTTTCACATTCTACCACTTGTGCAGTGCGGATCTTCCCTAGACATTTGCTTCCTGTAGTGAATGGGTAACGCGGGTGTATATTTCCACTCACCGAGATTAACTCCCTCGACCCCTGGGAATTCAAGGATGTCAATAAAATGCAAATTACAGTAATAACCCCAGACTTGGACCTGTCTGCGTAACGCACCCTTATGTTATCTTTCACTCTACTTTAACTACTTCCGTTACCCTCGGACAGCACAGAAACATAACCACAATCTTGGTTTATAAGACAGTTTGCAGAGCGTGGCCACCTCCCTACGTAATTAAGCTATGCAACCCGCAGTTTATGGAGAACGTAAAAACAGTGGACCAGTTACTGTCGCATAGTCGCAACAGCCCCAGAACCCCGCCTAGAACGTAATTTTGTTCTTAAAGAATATTATGCTTACTGCTCGCATTCCCTCTGTGTGCTGAAAGCCATGAAGATATCTGTCATCTTCAGTAGGTACCAGTTGACAGCTAAAATTGCAAGCTCTTTTATGCGTGTTTTAATTCTCAGCCCAGAGGTTTTTTGAAGAGCCCAATTTCAGCAACAGGATATTATTTGATTTCGACGTTTCGAATCTTTGTACTGAAACACAACAGTGAATTTTTGTTTGGTTTTTTCTTTGCATCTCTTTGCAAAGGAAGGCCCTATTTTTAATTACTTTCCTGTATTTACTTTCTCTGTCGCTGACCTAAGGTAGAGTATTGTATTCGGCCCAAAAAGTTTAAGTCTCAAGCTCTTACTGTAAATGTACGTAATAAACTCCTCTGAGTCAAAACATAACTAAAAAATAAAAAGCAGGATGATACCAAACTTTGTATGCAAGTCCGGTGTCATCTTACACACCTTCTCGCACGAAAATATTTCGTTCTGATCTCTCTTCTCAAAAAGTGGACATGGCGATTTGGATTAAAATATATTTGAGATTTGGGGGTAATTAAAATGTGTGCCTGTAAATACTTCTTGTCTTCTTCATTTCTATTATATTAACTGGAAATCTAAAGGGGATAAACAAATGCCTTACTTGTGTAAATACTTGCTTAACTATAAGCTACAATTATTGAAAGTTACACCAGCACAAGGGAATATCTAGTTCAGGATACAACCCTATGACGCTCGAACACTATATCATAATCACTCTACGTTAGCGCAAATAATAATAATAATAATAATAATAATAATAATAATAATAATTATTATTATTATTATTATGCATGTCTTGTTGATGCTATGCATCCTATCGTGTTATGATTACGTTTATTGTCTTCTAGCAGATGTCCAGAAAACAAAGCAGTATGGTCTTGGAATCACTGCAAGCTACACATGTATATATTCAGCCGATGAGACCACAGTATGGTGGTGTAATGAAAAATGAGTTTCGGTTAGTCTTCTGTACGGATCTGGAAAACGTTTTCCCCCATGTCGAACAGAAACTAAACAGAAAAAGAGCCAGAATTTCTCAAGAAAGGTGTGTGTGTGTGTGTGTGTGTGTGTGTGTGTGTGTGTGTGTGTGTGTGTGTGTGGCAACGAAGTCTGATTGTTAAAAAAAAAGAAAACTCCGAGGGAGATAGCTTGCATATAAATCTCGCTGGGATTTTTTTCGTGATTTTTCTCACTCGCCAAGTAAATATCGAATTGAATTTTGGATACCTCAAGCCAAAGTTCCACTTGCAGAACAAAAGAAATAGAAATAAAAATTGGGCATTGCTGAAAAGCGACTGCGCAACTAAGACCATCTATCAACACGTTATCGAAGTAGATGATACAGACGGCGACTATACAACTAAGCCATTTGTCCAACATCACAATGAGTTCGTGTACGCTCAACGATCCCAAATGCCCACATTCCGCCAAAGCTCAAAAGTATCAAACTGGTACAGGAAAGCGACTACGCAACTAAGGGCATTTGTCTGGCATATACTGACTCAAGCGAACCACATACCTATAGTAAACATCGCGATATGACCAAGAAGTTAAAGCGATGTAAACAACAACGGTAATAATAATAATAATAATAATAATAATAATAATAATAATAATAATAATAATAATAATAAAGGCTACAATGCTTTTGGCTGCGTTGTTCGGAGATGGTAGAATAACGCCATTTTAATTATAGGCATAATTTCCAGATGAATCACAAAACTACTTGTTCATATCCACTGAAGATATTCATTTCTGTGTTTAGGCATTGTTGTTAAATGTGTTGCAGTGAATTCTGTGTATTTATTGCACTTTTACAAATTATATTACCTACTTTAAGGCCATATATATTTTATATATAAAAGTCTTGAATTATAAAATGTTCGGTGTTTTTTTGCTTTTGCATAATAAGTTTGTGAACAAGAAGCCCAGTGTGTTAATAAGTGATAGTCTTTAAACCGAATACTTTTTGCATTATACAATTTAATTTATAAGTAGAACTTGGGGAAAGGTTTCATTGTGATTGCATTAGGGGATATTAAGTTTGCTAACTTCATGACCCAGTATCTTAGAACTTATGTATGATATCAGCTGGCATTATTACAGGATGTAGACCTGCTAAGTTCTTTTATACAATAATGTGCTTTATTAAGAATGATTAGATACTTTTTCTTAATTGCACATGTATTTATTACAATTTAATAGCAATTAATTTTTAAAGCATAACCAACCAAGTTATTAACACCAAAATAGATCAGCAATAGCATTGAAGTATGTTTTGATCACCACAAAATTTAATATAGCTGTCTTCAAGAGTCTGGGAAATCGGGTTATTTATATCAGAAATGTTATTCGCAGAAAAAAACCATTCAAAGTAAAAATGGAGAAACATAATTCACATATTTTTACAAAGAAAATTCCACAATGCTTGGACATCAGAGGCTTCCATATTTAGAAATGCTATCAATTTGTGGTTCAAAACATCCACTAAAAGAAGAGCTAAAATAGACCCCTCTACTCCAAAAAGTATAGGAGTTATGGCTTTTTTTCTGGGATGTAGTGCTGAATTCAGATTGCAAAATGGTAGGTACACCATCAGTTTTAAAATACATGCAAAATACAAGTATGCTGCTTACAATAATAAAATACATAACAAATTAAAAACGGAAATTCCAATGTATAAGTGTATAGTAAAAAAAAAAAACTAAAAATGTAATGTGTGCTATTTTGTCTTCCCTCAGAGGAAAACAATGGGAAGCACACTAAACAAATGAAAATTATAAACCTAGCATCAACTGGCCCAATAATCGTTAAAGGTTTACCATCGCTGCCCTGTGTCAGAAGGCTGCGTTAAGAATCAAAAGATGCTAATGAATTACACTATGTATGGCTGCTATGCTCAGATTTAAGAGTTCAGGCCTCTTCCCAAAGTATAGTGTTTTGGGAAAACAGGCTGCGGTTTATTTAATTCGTGAGATATCCTTGAGTGCATTTTCATGTCATACATACTTTGTCCCGTATGGCCAGCAGTCGCTTTCAAGGCCTATTGCTATGCAAACGCCCTCTCTTATTTCATAAGCACGAGGGGTTGGAAAAAGCAGTCTCTTCTGCATAGACAGGGGGTGTGTTCTCGGTGCTATTAATTAAGAGAGTGCGTTGAGTTAGACGCTTGGAGTTGTAAGCAAACTATTGATTTTGGTCCTGTGGAACCTGGTGCGTCCATGAAATTTGACGAGCAAGGGTTACTACTATGAACCTCCAGTACATATTCGAGAAGTGTTCCGAACACGAAACTGATGAAGTTAGTAAATATTCTAAACCAGCCAGTGCACCAATCTGGCATTTTTACTTACTATCTTGTACCTAGTAGACAGAAAAGGTATTGCATTTCACCCAAAATTTCTGTACCGAAGTTTCAACGCGAATAGACACATGTTTTCAGGCCCCTGAATAATAATAATAATAATACAAGGTCCGCGTGTGTGTGAGGGCGGGGTGTGTCTATGAACAGTATCAGTGAAAAATGAAACGGGATAAATATTGATTGGTATTTTAAGCTCAGGATCGTCCAAAGATGCAATACGAAGATTTTCAAGAAACCCTCCTGAAACTACCCTTTGGACGGAGCATTTTCGACATATTTTCTCAAAAATGGCTTAAGGACTTTGGGTAAAATATCATAAATTTACATGGGAAATAAAATGTAGGTGTATGTGGAATTTTCTCTGAATAGCCTGTGTAGCCCTCTTTATTTGGAAGAAATTTTGTATAATTTTATATAACTGGTAAACGTTAGATAGACAAAAACATACTACACAAAAAATGTATATATCTTTAAAACGCACACTTTACTTCAAATAACTTTTTTGAAATCAGCAATTTCTGAGATATCGTTATTACTCGTTTGAATTTTTTAATAGCTTTATCTTTTTTTAAAGTGCTGTCGCTGTTCAGCTGTTTCTCTCGATGTCATGGAAAAAGTATGAAATTTCAAGTCCAGTATATACTCGCTTTTAAACATAAGCAATTTCCTCTATCCCCTGTACCTATAACGAAATGTGTAATTAAATATTTCTGCAAAGGTTTATCTCGAGAGGGTAGAGAAAGTCATGTGAGCGTAATACACAAGAGTCGTTACAATTAAACCTCGTTAATAATTTCGCTTTTGTTATACTCTTTATTTAAGAGCAGGTAATTTTACCTGCTTACAACGCTTCCAAATTCCGCTTGTAGCACTGTAAAATTTCTGTATAAACCGAGGAAATTGTTTCTCGCTTGTTTTGATGATTAATTGACGTCCTTTAACCGGGTACGTTATATCAAAGAGTTTAGTGTTACTCGGCATTTGTCTTCTCAGGATAAGGGAAAATCGTGAAAAAAACCTCGAGGTAACTCACCCTAACCGAGATTCGAACCCGGGAAATTTTGAATGCGAGGCAGACATGCTACCCTCACACCACAGAGGTGGGCGAAAAACGTTTCTGTTTTCAGACCATTGTGACAAAATTTTTCTATGAGCGATTAGTAGGAAGCACATTTTAACGTCATTTCCGGCAACTTGAAAACTTGTCCGTCCTCCCCGCACTCCACCCCTAAAGTTAATGAGACGGATGCTAACCCCGTCAGTAAACTTCATATGCTCCATGGAGTCGAGTTTATGTTAGCCTTAGCTGAAACACGGCGGAGGGCGATCGGATGTAAAAGTACTTAGCACGACATCCTACGGAAGGGAAGTGTGTGTTTTTACGCGCACGTATAAGAACCCCACACCCTGAGCAAAATTGGCGGCCATTTTAACACCCGACAAACCTCTGTTTCCACCTAGTAACATGTAGTGGGTGTTCAGCTAATCACTCTACACTGCGGCTCTAATGGCAAAAAGCAGACGCTGGTTAAGAAGTTGACCGATTAGAACGAACATAGTGTTGCCAAACGTAGCGGAATTCGCTAGGCGTAGCTAAATTTGAACCTTCGAGAGACATTGGGTTGAAAAACGAAAAAGTGGGAAAATGCAGTGATTTTTGTCAACTTTAAATTTAAGAACTAAACGTATGATTATTACTAAAATAAACATGTAAAAATTTCAGCTATATTCTACAAGATTAAATTAATCACTTTAAATACTACCCATTATATAAGAGTGATAAAGGGCATTCCACCCCTAAGAAAAAAAAGGGAATGCCGCGGAGAATTATCGAAAAATAACGTGAGAAAATAGCTGTTGCTTTCCGATAAGTGGTTGAAAGAAGATATTTTTTCGAAATGGTTAAAACCAGTTAAAGAAGACAGTACTGAAGAAAGTGCAGAGCATGTAATGTTATTTTGGGGGCAAACAGAAGTTATATTTTGAAACATTGTGAAAACCAGAAAAACATGAAGAATCTAAAAGCTACTAACAGCACAAGCATTTCTCAGGTAATTAGTAAATTAACTTAATTAAATTTTACTAAGAAATGTAATGAATAAGTTTATTTTGGCTTAATTATTCACTTAATCAAAACATAAAATACCGCCAATAAAATAGCCCTAAATTGGCAACAGAGAGACTATAATAATTTTTCTGGCTTATATGTAATGATGTAATGTATTTTTGTAGCGGAATTTTGTTCGACCTGAAGGAATAAATCAAAAGGATGTTGGAATTAATAATAATCCAATAAAAGTTCTTAATCAATTAATTGATAAATTTATAAGGTTGGGTGAAGGGTCAAAAACTGAAAATAAAAGGAATATAACCTTAACGTCTAAACGGCTTTTCTTTTCATGAAAGTAGGTAATTTAAAATTCATGAGGCTCCCTGTCATTTTCTGCTCTTTAAGTTTTGCAGATACCGGTCTTTCTTTGAATCCTACGCTCTGGTGCGGAAAACGAAAGAAAAGGGAATCCCTTTTTGTAATAAAAACTACAAAAATTACCATTGCGCGGTGTGGTACTGTTTGCTCTGCCCTGCATTCACAGAAAGTCAACAGGGGTCATGTGAACATTCAGCAGCGGAATTATCTGCAGACTTAAATAACACAAATAATTCGGGGTCTCACAAATTCCATGGAAGACATTCAGCATAGAGGAAACAAGTTCAGCGCGGTCAAATCAACACACGTCCGATGGGTATCCAAAGTATGTAGCAGGGATAAGGTTAAATATCTCCAGAGGATATACAAACCGAGGGCAGGAGAATAGGGCATTGAGGTTATTGTATGGATGCTTTTTCACTTATATATAGTCTGGTGATACAGGCTCAGTTCTGATACCTACTTTGACAATTCGTTCTTTAGTATTATTATAGGTAAATAGACTCTCCTCCGTATGTGTAGCGTGTCTGCTACGTTTCGGAGTTCTCGATAAGGTTTTTATTTTGGCATTTTCTCTTTCATAAGCAAAAATCGAGTAGTTCTTAGCTCTTTGGACACCGGGCTCATCTAAGCATAATTTCACCCTTTCCTACATTCACCATCCGTTTTTCTTCCGCTCGGTTATAGGACGTTAAATAAAAGCGCGGCTCCCCAAATAGGCGATTAGGTTAGATTAGGTTGGATGTAATTTTCAAGCCAATTGCTGTGTGATACACGTAGGTAAGATAGGTTAATTAGGTTAAGACCCCCCTGCCCATCTGACGTTCATCACCACCTTGAAATTGTGACGGTATAAAGTTTATTTAAGTTTGTCAGCTCCACGTTGTGGTAGCCAATTTGCGATGGTATTAGTGTTTGTTTGAAAGATGCTACTGTTTATTTGCCGCATGTACAAAAGACAATTTGTCGCGGTCACTTCATGTTATCATTTACTGAGCACCTATTATTGTATTTAATATTTTTTGTTCACTGTCCTCCGGCTAGCTATGATCTCTCGGTCAAGCAAATCTCTTAATCAGGTGTGTAAACGGAAAGGAGTTTTTATCCAAAGATAACACTGATGAAAGAATTTTGTTTTACACTTTTATTGTCGTAACATATTATGCACTTTCACATATTAATCTTGACACTCGCCAAACTGAAACTGTTATAATAACTTATTTACTGCACATTATTAATTCGCGCACTTCAACTTTTTGTGTAATTAACTTTACAACACTTGAGATTTTTTTATAACTGCTACGCGTACACCGTAAATCGATAAACTATGCTATGTATTCACCATGACTTTTTCTGTTGAACTCGACGACGTGTAATGTACAAATGTTTCCGATGGACTGAACGAATTTGACTCTGACCTAGCCCTTTTTATACTCCTACACTCCGATATGCCTAAAGATTATAACCGAGCTGCTATTGGTTAATAAAACGCGCCAACATTAGCGTCTATTTTTTATATCCAATGAAAATTACGAAAACATATGCTCTAGGGAAAAATGTTCCAGCAAATTCTAAGAAAAACGCGCCAATATTACGTCATTTGCTCGTCTCTAATAATGATAAACAGTTCACCCCCTCGCTACATTATTGCACGCTATTATTATCAGTTTCAGCAATGCCGTATAAACCCACTTCTCGACAATGCTTACAATCATCAAACATCTCAAATCAATGTCACACAACAATGCATATTCACACTACAATCACTCTGACATTTACATAATTTTGTGATACAAATTACTGCGTCAAAATCCACCACACAAGCGAGCCGCGCCTTACAGGCCTCCAACATCAGCTACATAGCTACAACGGCCGAATATAACAACAAAGAAAGGAAAACCTATCAGCATTAAGGATGTCAAGAAGTGCCAGTATACGTAAAACCTTGGGCTATTATAAATATCTAATTATTCATTATATATAATGAATAATTATATATATATATACATTACATACGGGAGGGAAATTTCATTTAAATAAAAAATAATGCAAATTTGCAAATGTTCTTTCAGTTCAGTGCCTCAAGACTTGCAACTACAGCGTATGTCAGATACCTTTCTGCCACTGTTGAGCCACTGGATACGTGCACGGAGAAGTGCACGCCTCCAAGGTCCTCACCAACTCGGGAAACCGGATTCGGGAGAACTTCAAGGAACTCAAAATCCTGACTTGGCACAACCTTTATTTTGAACGATGAAACCAAGAATGGGTTACATACAACAAAGCACAACTTAAAACATTAGCATGACGTACACTAACGAACCCAGTCTGTCAAATTGAATAACCCTGCAGCATAAATAAGCTGGTGTTGCAATACTAAAGTTGCGTGAAAAGGTTAAACAAATGTTTTAAATACTGGTTGTTACCTTATTAAGTAACACGCAAAATATAAACTAACATATTCTTTGCTGCTTCACCAAGTTAAGCAAGCTTTTAAGGCTGAAGTATTTCACCTCAAGCAACCTAAGTAGCACTGCAGCATAAAGAACTGTGTTTTGCAGTACCAAGCTTATGTTGAGAAATTAAGCATGCGTTATTGAATTTATATTTGCAATATTATATTGTAAAGTTTTTGACCTAAACTAAACTGCAGCATGAAGAACTATGGCATGGACCATTAAGCATATATTGAAAGGTTAAGCAAATGGCACTAAACACTTTTACCTCCAAAATGTAAACTAACATATAAGCTGGCTGCCTCAGCAAGTTAAGCAAGATTTACTGTAAGATACAGTACTTCTGGTAAGCTAAGTAACACTGCAGCATAAAGAACTGTGGCTTGCAGTACTAAGCTTATGTTGAGAAATTAAGCAAGTGTTATTGAATTTATATTTGCAATATTATACTGTAAAGTTTTTGACCTAAACTAAAGTGAGTAACACTGCAGCATGAAGGACTGTGGCTTAGACTATTAAGCATACATTGACAGGTTAAGCAAATACCACTAAATACTTTAACCTCCAAAATGTGAACTAACATATAACCTTGCTGCCTCAGCAAGTATGGCCTAGAACCCGACGTGATAACTCACTAGACTCCATTAGCACAATACAATTTCGCCGGTATAATTCCAATAAAATCTCTCCGCGGAAGTCGCCCGAAGAAGCTTCGAGCTTAAACCACAGAAGTAACAATACACATTAAAAAAAAAAAAAAAAAAAAAAGCAAGCACAGGGCGATCAGTTTAAAAGCCTGTTTTATCCCTGAACAAATTAACTGGCGCAAGCCGGCATACTCACCATAACCCAACGGCCACCGCGAACACAATTTGTCAACTACACAACGGGAGCGACTGACCGGCCGGGCGCACGATAGGAAGGCCACCAGAGCTCGTAAAATGCTAAATCCACCGGCGCACTATTTACGGGGAGGTGTCCCAGGAAAAGATTGGTTAGTGGAAAATTTCTCTGCATCTGTAATATCTCTTAAAATGACCACGTAAAGGAACTACAAAAAGGATAACAAATTGCGAGCATATTCAGCATAAATATGGCTTAACTCCAAATTATGTTTTGCAAAGTATTAAGAAGTTTAAGGAATGAGTAGCCTAATTAAAAAGACCGGATTTGCATAGTTTAAATATTCACTTTTTTTTTCCTATTTGATATAATTCTCCGTCCCATCTTCCTCTTTGCAGTCCTTAAGCCATTTACAGGAGGAAGGATAAAAGCAACCTTAGTTGCATGGGACTTTCCCTCTCGTGATGTCCCGAGATCGATCCCAGCAGATCTCCCACGCGATCAGCACCCCCAACACCCTCACGAGGACTCTCGAGGCGCCTCAACTGTGGGAGTGAACACCGGCGCCCGCGGGTCGGGCGTCAAAACGCTCAAGCTCTTAGCCTGCAAGGCAATTTACGTCGGTTGTTTGTTCAGGGCAAAGGTAAAGCTTTCATGTCGTCTAAGCTCTTATAGGTCAGCGATACGTAAGGTTTGGAAAACAAAGCCAGATTAGAAACATGTAAGGGTTTCTGCGCTAGTTTCGTAATTTTCTTACATAATGTTACGCAACACGAATTTTAATGCCATAACTTTATTACATTTATTAGGTAGATATTTCTGCAATGCGCAGAGAAAACATGATTTTAAAACGCCATCCCATTTGTGTCCTGGCTACATCAAGTTACCTAACGTTTTCGGTTTTACGTAAAGTCAGAAAAATAATATTAATTTATTGTTCGGAGATGACCAAACAGTTTTAAAGAAATGACCGATATGTGCATATACTAAACAATGAAGACTGTATCTGCGGGCGAGTTATCGGAAAGCTGGTTTCGCAAATTAGTGGTCCTAGGTTTGATTTTTGGCTGTATGCGTGAATTGTTTCCTAATTAAATTATTCTGTACGCTGCATCAAGTCTGGAAAGTATAAACACGAGAGTGAATGTATAAGTTATATGTTGTACTTTTGTTTTCTCTTAGCTATGGTAGAGTACTTTATTCCACCGAAAAATTCGATATGGAGATTTAAACGGAAATTCTTGTTTTCAAGTCTTCTGAACCCCCCAAAAAGGAAATGTAGAATAAAGTGTACACCTGATGGAAAAATGTTCGTTATTTTTTATTTTCTCAAAATCAGTTATAAAGAATTAAATTAAAATATATGTATGACAGTTTGGCTTGAAGAATGAAATGTATATCTTGAATTTTCTGCGAATAATCTCTGAGTACCC
The DNA here is from genome assembly GCA_030765065.1 of Deroplatys truncata. Taxonomy (NCBI): domain Eukaryota; kingdom Metazoa; phylum Arthropoda; class Insecta; order Mantodea; family Mantidae; genus Deroplatys; species Deroplatys truncata. Next base: position 144,734,640 of record CM060988.1, on the reverse strand, counting down.
CTTCATTTGATACCGTTTTGTATAGCTAACTATAAACCCGTAAGAGAAACACAAAGGCTTGCATCATAATAATTTTGGGTTAATTCACTTTTTCTAGCTTTAGTCGTTTACAGATGTTTGCTGTCCTTTGTTCTAATTCTCCAGTATTTCAAGCTATACACTTTTGAAATGTTATGTACTTTCTCTCACGCCATGCATCATGTCAAGTATGCATAATAGTTAGCTGCTTTTTAAACGTTTGCTCTATGTGCTTCTATGTTACTACAACAGAATGTGCATTGAAACTATTTCGGAAAGCATATTTTATATGATTTAGATGAAATAGAAAAAACAAACCTTTTACGAATAATTTGCAGAATAGATATGAAAGCACATTAATTACAATGGATGGGGAAAGTAGTGTGGTTGTAAAACTCAGATTTTTAAAGTAATTAAGCTAATGCGTTTTTAATCCAAAGTAAATAATTATAATTTCCTATCAGCAGTTGTTTCAAAGTCAAAGGTGCTGATATGATTAGGTAGTTCAAGGTGGCTATATAAATGAAGCAGGAAAGCAACAAAATAAAATGTATTGTTCTTTCTATTGTTAACCGAAAGCAAAAGTAAAGCTATTTAATAATGATCGCGATTATATTTATAAGCAATTTTAAAGACCTAAGTTGCTTAATATATTTTTGCATGGTTGCATATTTTGATAAAAACTATTTACATGTTTAAGATACCAGACTTAGCGGGGAAAAAACTGAATAGTACTTAAAGAGCGCTGCCAAAGTAAACCGATTATATGGCGGTTTAGATAGTTATTTTACTTACTACTCATGGCAGCAATGAATAATATTACGGCATCCTTACGTAATGCGTTTTCTATAAACTTTGTAAACGTTCACTATATGTGTCAGTACAATGTAAGCCCAAGAAAACATACGATCATGCTTAATAATATAATAATAATAATTAATAATAATAATCTCGCACCAATGCATAATAATATTCAGGAAGGAAAAGGAACTAAATATATGAATTACTGCAAGTGAACACAGGCGTGTAAGTCGATTCTAAGTAAGGAATAAGAGGAAAAAAGGAACTAAGATGGCGACGTTTTATCTAATAAATATACCAACCATATTACATTTAAAAAGTCAACTCTAGTACTCTAAAACATCAACTCAAAGGTGCGTGCTCTAAAAGAAGTGAGGAATCTATTAATCTTTTTGAAGTTAAAATATGTTGTAAAAACGGCACAAGAACAATAAATAAATAAGAAATTAGTCAATGAGATGGGAAAAAAAATTAAATCCAATGTTTTCATTTCAGTGACTTGAAATCTGTATCACAACACGTTAGGTAAAAGGCAGTATACCGACATGATGGGTACTCGAAATCGTAAGATATGCACCCGTGAAAGGGAGGTTCGCGGATTAAATCACCCCAGAACCGTCTTACCTGACAGTTTTTTTTTCTTCAGGTTTTCCCCAGTCATAACTGGCAAATGCCGGGGAGGTACTCTAAACTTAGGCCTGTACGTTTATTCCTTTCCCGAATATCATTTCATTTCTCATCATTGTCCATCGCCTAAGATGACGTATGTAGAAAAAAACATAATAAAGGCAGTATGCAAAATTAGAATAACCTGCATATAACTGCTGTAGATATATAATTCCTTTTTTAGCCACCTCCATGTTTTGGGAGTAGCGGCCTTTCTCACATTCAAGAAGTCCAGAGTTCTAATCTCGGTTAATCATTACTCGGATAAGGTTTTCTCTCGGGGTTTTCCGTTATCCTGTGGGTAATATAACTCTATGGACCCCGGGCTTATTGGAGCATCATTTCACCTGTTTTATTCATTCATCGTACGATATGCCCTACTCGTTAAAGGACCTAACTCGTTACACTTTAAAATAAAATTGTTCCTGATATATTCCATTTTTGTCTGTTAATACAAAATAATTTGTTACATCTTGCTGAGTATTTCATTTTGGTCTTAGCAAATCCTTATAAGGAAAACTACATTGGAATGTTTTTAATATTCTAATGAGACTATGCGAGAAAAAATATAACATGTCCTGTTTTCATACCTTTTCAATTTTATGAATATAAAATGAAACTATTTAATAGTATAAAGCAATTAAAACAACACGTAAGTCCTTAGAGTAATAATCCCTAAAGTTTTATTGAAAATTATGGGTTAACTGGTGAACGATTATGACGTAGGGACCACTTTAATTGATGAAAAAATACCAAGAAAGTAGTTCCTGAGAAGAATTACATTTAAAATTGGATTGTGCGTTGCTCAGGAGCATTTAAATATCCGCACAGAACTATAAAACATTGCTGCAATTAATAAATCCAAAGAGCCGAATGATATTATACGGTGTAAACATAATAAAGAGCAAAACACAATTTTCAACTAAATTAGCTTAAATTTTTATCACAGGTTTGTTCAGTCTAGTTATAGCATAGACTTAATTTTCTTGGTCCTATGTGCATAACTTTCAAACAAAGTAGTTTTCAAAAACTAAAAGTCGAATCTCATGTGCATTGCTCCATGTGGGGAAATGTTAAACTTTTTTTGCAAATTATTCCTAGAATATATTTTATTTACAATCGAAAATTAAATTTTGTCTAACATTTAAACTTTCCCGGAAAAATAATTTATCTATTACTTTAAATTTCCTAAAAAAATCAATAATGTATTATATTATTAAAACCCTACATACAAAAATCTGATGTGTTACATTCACGTGACTTTCTCTATCGTCTATCGCTTATTAGTGGGTATACAAACTATTCTTACCAAAGCTTATTTTCTATGTACTACATTTAATCCAAACAAACCTTTGCAGAAATAGCTACTGTAGGTCTCTGACGAGAAAACGTTTGCGGGATGTTCTGCTCTCCGGAGGAATGAGGTGGAATAATACCATGTGCCAGTTCACATGACGTCATAAATATATCTACTATTTAAATTAAAAACATCGCGCAACGTTAGTGTTCCAGCGGTTTCATTTGGAGCACTGTGTAAATGTTTTCTAGTGATTTATAAAGCTATTTGCAATGCCCAATAAGAAATGAAGAACTGTACACAATCAAGCCCGAGAAATAGTTGCTAAGTTGTTAAAATCTGTGACGAGAAAGCAAATAAAAGCAACTGGTCATTTAGCATTACTAGCAGAAGAGTGTATGTTTTCTAAGAGGTCTTAAGTCTTGTTGATTTGTTGAAAGTAGCGATAGAATTGTTGATGTCAACACATTCTTTACAGACACGTTCTCGTTAGAGGAACACAGTACATCATTGTACATATTTCATTATAGATACAAAGGGAACAGCGATAGTCAAATGTTTAAGAACTGGACGCTATATGCCGCCCTTGAAATTCCGTACTGTTTCCATGCAATCGCGAGGAACAAGTGAATGTTGACAGGACTTAAGAGAATGACCAAGAAATACACAATTCGAACCTTTAATAACGGATATCTCAGAAATGACTGCTTAAAAAAAGCCTGTTTGGAATAAATTGTGTGTTTTAGAGACCTACAGTTTTTGTGTAGTACGTTTACGTCTATCGCTTAAGGTTTACCATATATACAAGATTATACAAAATTCCTTCCAAATGAAGTGGGCTTCACAGACTACTCCCAGAAAATTCAAGATATACATTTTATTTTCAATATAAATATCTTTAATATGTGTATTTTAATCAAAATCGTTAGAGCCATTTTTGAGAAAATAAAAAAATTTCTAAAAAATCTTTCATGTATTCGGGTAGTCGGGGATGGGGAGATTTTCTTGAAAATCTTCGTATTTCCTCTAATATATTATCTCCTCGTACTAATGAATGCCAAGTTTGGTATTTATCAGACTTTTCGTTTTTGAGTTATGCTCTTCAGACACACACACACACAAACACACACACACACACACACACACACACACACACACACACCAGCCCTTTTTCTAAAAATTGCTTTTATGGATTCAGAGTACTCCAAAACACGTATTTCCAGTGAAATCTCGATATGGAATTTTTTGGGTGGGATACAATACTTCCCTTACTATACTTACGTAGTAGAGAAAGTTTAAAAAAAAAATGTTATTTAGATTTTTTCATCGACCTTCGAACAATGTTCTCAAAATCTAAAAGAAATTAAACAAAAATTGCATAACGGGGAGCATTTTAAAGTGACAAAAACATAAGAAAACAAGAAAAGTTAAAATTTCAGGCGCTTTTTGCGCACAGCTGCGTACTTTTATTTAAATGTCGCGTTTGCGCATATCGGATTATCAGAAGGGAAAAACGGAATTGCATCCTGATTCTACACTGAGGATTTTTTCATGGGAATTTTAAAAAATTACTTTTTTGGAAATGTCGAAAATTCTGTATCGGATAGGGAATTGTTGACTAATTTGAGAGTTCTGTGATTATGAATTGCTAAAGATAGAACTGTTGCAAGTAAAAGAGATAGCTGAGGATTTTGTCGTTTGTTTTCACCTCTGTTTCAATTAATGCACTCTACAGCTGCTGTTGGCCATATGACGACATGATGTTAACATGCTTTCAGATACCTGGATCAACAGTGCTCATTAGTTTCTCCTGTTTGTACAAAAGCGAGTGCGGATCGGAACGTGATACGCCTGGCGTGTTACATTTAGCGTTCAATATTCTGTGTCGGTGGGTCAGCTGTAGCTAACAAGAGGAAACAGCTGAGCTGAGGGCTGCGCGCTAGACGTGGCGTCTAACCTGGTGAACCATTAACAGTACAACAGTACAGGGAGTATTCCGGCATGTGGGGCACATCTTAATCTGTATTGGTAATGCCAGGCATGCTTTCTCCAGCACCTAGAAAGTATTGCATTCTACTAAAACATTCTATATCTATAGAGATTTCAGCAGGTCCATTGAATAAAGAACTTTATAAAGGTCCACGTTGTGTGTGTGTGTGTGTGTGTGTGTGTGTGTGTGTGTGTGTGTGTGTGTGTGTGTGTGTAGCATAACTCAAAAACCAAAATTGTGAAAATACTTATAAGTTCACCATCTTTCAAGGATGCACATGAAAATGTTAAACAAAATCCTCAGAGTAAACCATCCTTTACATGGAAAGTTTTGCTTTTCTCACGAATGGTGCTAACGATTGTAATTAAAATACTACATGTTTAAGCTATTTACATGAATAATAAAATTTATATTTTGAATTTTCTGGGAATAGCCTGTGAAGTGCTCTTTACTTGGAATTAATTTTGTATCATTTTGCGTAACTGGTAGACTACAAGTGATAAATAAAACCTTACTACACAAAAAATACTGATTCTTTAAAAGACATCCTTATGGTTGCATCAGCCATTTCCAAAATATTGGTTAACATTGATTTGAATTTGTCAATACCTCGTCATTTTTAAGTGAGTCAGCATTCAGTTGTTTTTCCCGATGTCGTAGAGTTTGAAATTTCAAGACCGGCTTATAGCGACCCGCCTTTTAAAGTTTTGACAATCGTTTGTCTACTGTATCCCCTTGTACCTACTGAGAAATGTATAATTTTTGTAAACGTTTATCTCGATTAACATGAAGTAAATGCAAAAAGAATCTTTTGCAAGAATAGTTTGTGGGTACTATACAGAAATAAACAGTAGTCATATTAATGTAACACATCCGCTTTTTTTTAACCTCTGATGTGTAATAACCACTTATCTATTTCTACTCTTAACCATTTAATGGAGTTTCTGGATTAATTACTAAAAAAACTTGAATGGTATGCAGTTCAGGTTAATCACAATACAAAGAAATGGTTTCAGTCAAATGACACGCCTTTTATCATACGCAGGAGGCTGAACTAACAGTTATTTACAAGTCGCTATAATGTTAACCTTGAACTCACCGAGCGAGTTGGCTCCACGGTAACGTGTGAGGCTCGCAATCGCGAGGTCCCGGGTTCGACTCCCGTGGGTCGCCCGATCTTACCTTGACTTTGTCGTGGTTTTCCCTGGTCGATAGGTGAGTGCTGGGGTGGTTTCTCACTTACCACGGTTTCCGTTTCATTCCTTTTCCTTCTCATGCTTCAAGCGCGTTTAGGTTTCGTGGGATGAGGCGTTGCCTGATAGATGGCGCGGATGTTTGCCGTAAGGAAACAGTATTACCCGTGGATAATAGAGGGCAGCTTGGTTGAGCGGTTCATTCACGCCTCCTGGGTAACCCCAGTAGTGATACGGTCTTCGAGCCAGAATTGTTAGGGTCTTCCGGTATTTAAAGCACAGAGTGATCTTTTGGATTGAATTAACGGTAAAATCTACGCGGAGAAGTTAGAACTTAATTACGACATATGCGGTATACCGTTAAAGTACAACGTTCCTTCTCATCTTATAAGTTGAGAAAGAACGCTGTAGTCGTATAATGTTCAGGAATTTTGCTGGAATAATTAGTTTTCTGCATATTGCTGATTGTAATCATTCCACTTACAGGTGTGAGCAAGAAAAGAATACGAACAGTGTAGCATATAAAATATACTGTCTTGCTACACTCTTGGAGCCGCTTTCAGAATACCCTAGAAACGATAATACTTCGTCCTGTCTACCCCTTGCATGTCGACTCCGCAATGTGTGTAGGTGTTGTTGCAAAGCTCAGGTGTTGGCCACAGCAAATCGTTTGTATGTGTAAATAAGTATAAATAAAGAAAAATAGAGGGCACGTTAAATACGCAATGCAGTTAGAATTGTATAGAATGCAAAGCAGTATCTGACTAGGGATTTATCTGCCCACGATACTCGAAAGATGTTCCCAGAACTTTCCGAAGTTTGGTGTTCCTAACAACACGTTATTTTATCCTAGCTTGGCAGCGGTATGAAGTACGTGTATGTGGTCGTGCATTGTCATGCTGAAGAGGAACATGGCCAGATGTGCGCCGGATCATGGCTTTTGTGTTGAAATTTGCCTTTCCTGGCATGTTGCCCGTTAAGGATAAGCATCTCACTATGCAGAAGAATGCTGTTTCATCTTTCTTCAGTGGCTTTGCTCAGATATCATTTAAGCGAATGCAATTCACATGTTATTTGCTCTATAAAAATAATAAATCTGTTGGGAAAATATTTCCATTTTAGGCTTTTGGTATTCAACTTAATTGGAAAGTGTGATAAACAATTATAGACGCAAAAATCGCAGTTTTGCTTCCTCTACCACCTAGGTATAGTATTCGATACGATGTTTCATCGAAAATGCATTTTTTGAGATGGAAGGGAGAACAGAATAACTAAAGGTAAAAGTATGATATCAAATTTCATATTTGATTAGTCGCCGATAAGCATGTCGAAGACCTTCAAGGAAATTCCCTCACTCGCAACTAACCTTTACATGGAAGCATGTTCGTTATTTTTCTGTTCACAAAATGGCTCTTAATGATTTTGACTAAAATCCCACAATTGTGTTCAAAATATTTGTATGATTAATAAAATGTATGTGTTGAATTTTCCGGAAATAAGCATTCCACCACGCGTTTAATTTATATCCGGCCCATGGATCGCGTATATGCATGATTCGCTTGCATTGCAGTGACCTCGGTATGCCTTAGGTTATTCACTACCGCGAACGATTTACACAGCACGGCTGGGGTGGTCGTTTATGAATGTGAACTGTCAGTTGCTGCCTTCATTTGTGCTGTAAAGACTGGAGTTGTTCATTGAGCATCTTTTCGTGCTGTAAAAAGTAGAGTTTGTTTATTGTGCACCTCTAAAATGAACGTTGATTCAAGACATCTGTGTCCTGTGTGAATTATATTAGTTATAGAATGCAACATATCAGATTGTTTTGTTCTGTAGGGACATTATAATTAAGGCTATGCATGTCGTGTACAGTTTATGGGAACAATCGCTACACCATAGACGAACTTAAGAACAATATAAGAACATAAATTATGAAATTTACGCAATAAAAACTGAATGAAAATTTTATCCGAAGATGCCAGGAACGTCTGAATGCAGATGGACACCACTTTCCACACAACTTATAACAAGTTAGTAATCATTATAGTGCATGTTACTATGACTCACGAGCAAGTAACGCAGGAGATTTAAAACGGAAGGGCCCCGCCACCTCCGGAGTAATACTATGCGGAACATGCATACGCGCGATCCGCGTCCCGGCAGTATAAGAAACGCTCTGTATATGAATTTTGGATGACTGGGAAAGCGTACGAAATAGACAAAAACTTGCGGCAAATTTAGAGATCACTAAAATATATAACTTGGATCACACACATTTTTAGTGGTGTTAGTCCTTTTTACTTTCTCTACTACGTATAGTAAGTACTTACAATACAAGTAAGTATTGTATTCCACCCAAAAATTCGATACCGAGATTTCACCGGAAATACATGTTTTGAGATCCCCTGAATCCAAAAAAAGCATTTTTGGAAACATGTCCGTGTGTGTGTGTGTTTGTCTGTGTGTCTGTCTGTCTGTGAACAGCATAACTCAGAAACGAACAGTCGGATAAACACCAAACTTGGTATTTAGGTTCAGTATCTTCCAGAAATGCGACACGAAGGTTTTCAAGAAAATGCCCCACCACAGAGTACCCTTTACATGGAACATTTTTCGAAAATTTTAATTTTCTCAAAAAATGGCTCTAACGATTTTGATTAAAATATCATATGTTTAAGATATTTTCATGACAAATAAAATGTATATCTTGAATTTTCTGGGAATGTCTCCAAAAGTATTCTTCATTGTGAACGACTTTTGGTAAACTGGTAAACCATAAGAGATAGACAAAATTTTACTACACAAAAAATGTAGATCGCGTTAAAATACACAATATATGTCATATACATTTTTGTTGTTGAGTGAACCATTTTCGAGATATTGCTTGTTATTCCCTTAAATTTTTCAATACTTATTTTCTCAAATGGGAATTCCTTATTCATTTTTTGTCTTGGATATGCAAAGAGTATTAATCTGTGGCAAAGGGAATAGTGCTGCACCTAGCAACCAGCTATTAAGAGGTATGTATGTGCTTAAAGGCTACTGTATTTCTATATTGCCCTTGTAAATATATATTCCCCTTACATCTACAAGAAAATTAGCAATAAGATAGAGTCTGCAAATGTTTATCTCGATTAACATGAAGTAGATGGAGAATAAGCGTTTGTAAAAATAGTTTGTACAAGAGTAGAGGAAGTCGTGTGACTGTAACACATCAGATTTTTTAAATATCCCATGCTGTATGTTCCAAATGTTAGGGCTGATGAGATGGACTATGTTGAAAGTTTGTTTTGATAAACATGTGAACGTTGTTTACGCATAATGTATGTAACTAAATACCTACGTATTGTTTAGTTTGAAATCATTTCTAGACAAACGTGTATTATGAATAAGTAACGTGGACTCCTAGACGAACCACTTTTTAATGAGTACTGTAATACAGGGTGAGCCAAAGGACTCCGAACCGGCTGCGCGGTGTCTTTCCTGCCCGTGTCCTCGGCGCTCGTTGCAGTCTGCCGCTATCATAGAAAGGCGCGGATGAAACCATACATTTTTAAAAGGCTTTACTTATCAACTTTATGAAAGCAGATGCTGAAACTAGCCACCGTCGTTGTCCATACATTTTTGGCACCTCTTTAGGAAACTATCCAAAATTGAATTTTTGGAACGAATGTTCCAAACGATTACCGATGTCGTCTAATGTTTCTTCGGTAAGAACCGAACGCCATCTTTTAGATTTCTTAGCCTGAACACTTCCTGTGGCCTGAAATTTACTGTAAAGTTCATGGATTGTTGTACGGCCTGGAACTTTTATACCTGGAAATCTTTCTGCAAATCGTACTTTCACTTGGCGGGCTGACCGAGTTAACACATACGAATCATAAATAAATACACGCTGTGCAGTAGAAAACATGTACTGAGCCATAATATACTTTGTGACTAAGTACAGGACAAAATAATGAATAACTCGTAATAACTGAACTACAACACATCACCGTCAACTCAGTGCTGCACTTCACAGCAAAACCACAACAGCGTGACTTTGTTTATAGCAGCAGTGCATTATCTTGTTTTTATCATATTTCCACACGCCCATTGGAAAATCACCGCGCGGCCGGTAATATTGTTCATAAAATACCCCTCCGAGGTAACTTCAAGCATAAAGTGTACAAGACAAACCCACACACCCTGGAAGAATTAAAACAAAATATCCGCCAGGAAATTTCTCTACGTGAACTACGGCGAGTGATGGATAGTTTACTAGGTGCCAAAAATGTATGGACAACGACGGTGGCCAGTTTCAGCATTTCCTTTCGTAAAGTTGGTAAGTAAAGTCTTTAAAAGTAGTTTAAAAATGTTGTATGGTTTCATCCGCGCCTTTCTATGATAGCGGCAGACGGCAACGAGCGCCGAGGACGCGGACAGGAAAAACACCGCGCAGCCGGTTCGGGATCTTTTGGCTCACTCTGTATATAAGTTATGCCTGCGAATATGTAATGAGTCGAGAAGTTTGTTTGTGAGACTGTACCACATCAGATTTTTGTATTCTGTTATCTTATATCTAAAATACTGAAATCGATTGTTCTATAACTTGGTAAGTATATCAGCTAGATTAAGCTCCAGCTAGTTTATGAACCAGTTTGACATTGCTAATTATTTTCTCCAGAGACTTTTTAAATATATAGAATTCAGCAGCATAATATTTTTGTCGGCTTATCGTCTGTAAGGCTCCCACATGCTACCTATTTGGATCAAAACAGGTTTCCAATGGCATTCCTGTGGTAGAAGATTTTGTTATATGAAACTAGACGAGTGTCATTTCTAGACAACATAGACATAATAATTTGCCTCGTAAGTTTCTTACCCATACAATCCTGGCCACTTTATGCGTTTCGTAAATTTTGCTGATCTAACAGCAAAGCGCAGTAGACAGCATAAACTAGTATACAGGCTATTTCTCCCTCCGTGTATGGAATTTTCTTTCTATATTTCATAATATATTTTTTTCTTTTTACCTTAAAACTTGGTTTTTAGAATGCAGAAATGTCATTCCGCCCAAGGCGATTGAAAAAAGTGTGGCACTGTGTCCCGGATTCGACGTTTAATTTGAAATGTATCATATTCTACACTTGCTGGAATGATGACTGGTGCATTTCGTAGCATAAACACTATGTGATCAAAAGTATCCGGACACCCCCACAAACATACGTTTTTCATCTTAGGTGCATTGTGCTGCCACCTACTGCCTGGTACTCATCCGCGACCTCAGTAGTCATTAGACATCGTGAAACAGCAGAATGGGACGCTCCGTGAAACTCACGGATTTTGAACGTGGTCAGGTGGTTGGGTGTTACTTGTGTCAGAAGTCTGTACGCGAGATTTCTACACTCCTAAACATCCCTAGGTCCACTGTTTCTGATGTGATAGTGAAGTGGAAACGTGAAGGGACATGTACAGCACAAAAGCGTACAGGCCGACCTCGCCTGTTGACTGACAGAGACCGCCGACATTTGAAGAGGGTCGTAAAGAGTAATAGGCGGACATCTATCCAGACCATCACACAGGAATTCCAAATTGCATCACGATCCACTCCAAGTACTATGACAGTTAGGCGTAAGGAGAGAAACTTTGTATTCCAGGTCGAGCGGCTGCTCATAAGCCACACATCACGCAGGAAAATGTCAAAACGACGCCTCGCTTGGTGTAAGGAGCATCAACATTACACGATTGAACAGTGGCAAAACGTTGTGTGGAGTGACGAATCACGGTACACAATGTGGCGATTCGATGGCAGGGTGTGGGTATGGCGAATGCCCGGTGAACGTCATCTGCCAGCGTGTGTAGTGCCAACAGTGAAATTCGGAGGTGGTGGTGTTATGGCGTGGTCGTGTTTTTCTTGGAGGGGGCTTGCACCCTCTTGTTTTGCGTGGCACGATCACAGCGCAGACCTACATTGATATTTAAGCACCTTCTTGCTTCCCACTGTTGAAGAGCAATTCGGGGATGGCGATTGCATCTTTCAACACGATCGAGCACCTGTTCATTCTGCACGGGCTGTTGTGGAGTGGTTACACGACATAACATCCCTGTAATGGACTGGCCTGCACAGAGTCCTGACTTGAATCCTATAGCACACCTTTGGGATGTTTTGTAACGCCGACTTCGTGCCAGGCCGACCGACCTACATCGATACCTCTCCTCAGTTCGCACTCCGTAAGAATGGGCTGCCATTCCCCAAGAAACCTTCCAGCACCTGATCGAAAGTGTGCCTGCGAGAGTGAACGCTGCCATCAAGGCTAAGGGTGGGCCAACACCATATTGACTTCCAGCATTACCGATGGAGGGCGCCACGAACTTGTACGTCATTTTCAGCCAGGTGTCCGGATACTTTTGACTTAAGAAAAGAGAATGGGTACAAACGTGGATTATTATCTCCTGCAAACGCCAGCGTAAATGCCACGGTTTAGTTCTAAGGTGCTGAAGCAGTTTTGCAATAATAATTGTATGAAACATTATCACTAATGCACTTTTACAACAATAGTATTAATGCAGCTATTACATTCTATTACATAAATAAATATTAGCATGTTTATTGTTGCTGCACAAGTGTCTTCACATGGTTATTAATACGGAATCCGCATTATCAGATGCTAAGTAGGTCATTTAACTTTTGTCGTCGTAACCTGCAGCATCCGAAGATATGGAAGTTATATATTTGTACTTTTGTATGGTTGCATATGCCTACGTTATTTCGCTTTAAAGCTCGACTTAAATGTATAAATTGTATTATTTTCATTCTATGCTATAATGTTTAATATGGGAGTTGTTCTATCGTACATGCATTATTATATTTTGGTTAAACGTTTAGTGGTCAATTGGATATGTAATATACATGGGGTCAAAAACATCTGTTTACGCCATATGTATTAGGAGCCTGGTGATTTAGAACTACAATTTTGAGTCCTAGCTTGGAAGTTTTTTCTTAGCTACTACTAGACATTCTCATGGTAACCTTGTTCTGGTTAGCTTAGATTAATTAGATTTTAAACCTTTCTGCGGGTCTCTCACATTCGACTTCATTCATAAACCCTCACAAATATCGCAATTGGAGTGAACATCCAAGGCTGAATATTAAAAAAGCCGATGTGTTGCACTAACATAACTTTCTCTACTCCTGTACAAACTATTTATACAAAAGCTTATTCTCCATCTACTTCATGTTAATCGAGATAAACATTTGCAGAAATATCTTATTGCTAATTTTCTTGGAGGTTCAAGGGGAATATGGTAGGCTTAAGCTATAGTCAAAGAATGGTTCTCTTTGCATTAAAAAAAACTAATAACGAATTACCATTTGAGAAAAAGTATAACTATTGGAAAATTGAAACCAATAAGGAATATCGCGGAAATGGTTCCCTCGACAAAAAAAAAGTGACAAATTGTGTGTTTTAACCAGATCTACACTTTTTGTGTGGTAAAATTTTGTGTACCTCTTAAGGTTTACCAATTATGCAAAAGTCAGTCAGAATGAAGAGGACTTTTGGGGATATTCCCAGAAAATTCAAGATATGCATTTAATTTGCCATGAAAATATCTTAAACATATATTTTAATAAAAATCGTTATAGCCATTTTTTCAGAAAATCAAATTTTTTGAAAAATGTTCCATGTAAAAGGTAGCCTGGGTGGGGGAATATTCTTGAAAATCTTCGTGTCGCATCCTTGGAAGATACTAAACTCAAATACCAAGTTTGGTATTTATCCGACTTTCGTTTTTGAGTTATGCTATTCGCAAAACACACATATGGAGTTGTTTCCAAAAATGCTTTATTTGGATTCAGGACACCTCAAAACACGTATATCCGATGCAATCTCGAATTTTTGGGTGGAACGCAATACTTCCTCTACTTGCTTTACGTAGTAGATTAAGTGAAAAGAAATTCAGTATTTAGAGAGTTAGCAGGCAGGAAGTATCAAAACTTGGGAAAAAGAAAATGTGGTTTATACAGCATGTATTTTCTTAATGTCTCCTAGATATTTACACGTTGGACTATTAGCAGCAATACAAAGTTTGGTATGCGTCCGATTTTTCGTTTTTAATTCCTCTACCACTACCTTAGGTTAGGGTACCAACCCAGGTTGGTTAGGCCTTTAGAAGTGGGGAAAGATTTCAATATTGCAGCCAAGCTAGGCGTATTATGCTTACTAAACTTCCAGAAGGAAGGAATGAGGCGAGAGAGTACGAAGGGCGGCTAGATTTGATGGCGGCAGGCGCAGCGTAGCGGGATTCCTAACGTTTCCAGGATGAGCATCCCCAGAGGCCTCCTCGATATCGCCCCCCCCGATTACCGCTCCCCCGGACAGAAGATCCCGTGCCAGGGAAGAAACAATTCTGTCTAACTGGAGAATTACAAAGAACCTAAGATCAGTGTGCCCAATCTAACGGGAAGGAACTCGGACCTCCTGGACGCCAGCCTCAGATGCTATCACCGAACCATCCCGTTCGATACCTATTAGTTGAAGTACCGTATTCCACCAAAAACATTCTTTATCGATAATTTTCCGGAACTACATCATTATGTCCCCTAAATTGGGATATTTAAAATATATATAAACAAATTCGTGTGTGAGCGCGCGCGTGCCTGCATGTACATGGGAGAGAGAGGGAGCATAACTAAAAATCGAAAAGTGGTCTAAAATACTTAACTTGGTATTTTAAGTTCAGTATCTTCCAAGGATGGTTGACAAAAAAAAAAAAAATAGCTCGCTCCCAATTACACTCTGCATGGAAGTTTTTCCTTATTTTTTTATTTTCTCAAAAATATTTAACCATTTTGATTAAAATACCAGATATTTAAAACGTTGAATACTTTGTTCAGTTTTGTATAACGCGTAATCAACCAAAAAGACGGAACCTAGAAAATATATATATATATATATATATATATATATATATATATATATATATATATATATATATATGTTTGTGTGTGTGTTAAAACTTACAATTTATATAAAACGTTGGGACATTAACCATTTCCGAGATATTTTTTGTTATTGGTTTTAATTTTTTCAATACTTAATATATTTTTTGAAGTGCTAAGTCACCATTCGTTTATTTATCTTGATGTAATGTAAAGAGAGGAATTTTAAGGCCAACATAGCGTCCCGCGTTTTAAAGACCTGGCTATCGCTGCAGCCTTCTGTATCCCTCTGTGTGTGTGTGTGTGTGTGTGTGTGTGTGTGTGTGTGTGTGTGTGTGTGTGTGTGTGTGTGTAGATAAACTATTTCTATAAAGGTTTTTCTCTATTAATATGAGGTAGACAAAAGAATACGCCCTTGTAAGAACAATGTGTAGAAGAGAGAAAAATAAAGAATAGTGGGTAAGGAAAGTCATGTGAATGTAATCATCAAATTTTGTAGTAATGTGTGTGAGAGAAACGAAGGGGGAGAGAGGAAGGCTTTTTCAAAAATATGTTTTTGTTCAGAGAACCACAGGTGTAGGTATTTCCGGCGAAATCTTGAGAACGAAATGTTGTGTGACTTACAGTAAATATCTCCTGATATAAATCATAAATGAGCGTCAGCTCTTGAGTGCAGCAAGTGTAAGTGTAATGTTAGATGACATCAAATTTGCTCTTCCAGCATCTTTCCAGCGAATGAGACGGTGAAGGTAGGAGAGTGTTAGCAACATTAGGGAGCTGGGGTTAATTTCTTCTACCGTATCAGCGATGACCAACTTGAAGGGTTGATGGTATAAGATAAGAGTTGAAATAAATTGGTTTAGCCATGTTGTTAAACTGGGTGGGGGCTGCGGTGTTTCAAGTCTTGTTAGGAAGAGCACCGCACTTGAGAGCGTGTCGCAGTGCCGACTGAGCCGCCGAGACGGCCGGAGAATCGATAGACGACCCACCTCCCTTTTGGGAGGCGGTGGTGGTCAGACCGCATGCCGTACGTACTTCCCTAAGAATAAACACGCAGTAGCAGTGTCGCCGAACTTGATTTACTTCCTCTGTCCAGACGACGCATTCCGCTCTCAGGCTTTAGGGACATAAATTTAACCGGCGATCAAGTTTTGCCTTGTCATTAAGTTTGCAAGGCAGAGTCGGTGTAACGGCAACACTGGTAGTAACTGTAACCTCCCCCCTCACATTTTAATGGGTCCTGGAATTGTATGACCCTTCTGGACATGCGCTGGACTTAGGAAACGTGTAGGTTCTGGGCATTTGATATATTAGCAAAACAGTTACGTCAGTATCAGCATGTAAGAAACATCCAATAAAAAAATGTCGCAATACCAATATAGGTTTCCTTATGAAATAATAATATTACCTATATTAGGAACAACTATTCCTGAAATGCAACGCAAATCTAACTATAAATGAAAACCAAGGGAGGTGTGCTTTATTGAAAACTGTATTTAAACTGGAAACCGTTTAATCCAGGAGTTGCGCTTTGTGGTAATATTTATTTAAACTAGAAACAGATTTAATCTTGAAGGTGTGCTTTATTCAAACCTTTATTTAAACTGTATACAGGTTTAATCCAGGAATTGTGCTTTATTGAAAGATTTATTTAACTAGAAATCAGGTTTAATCCGGGAGATGTGCTGTATTGAAACCTTTATTTAAACTAGAAACCATGTTTAACCCAGGAATTGTGCTGTATTGAAATCTTTATGTAAACTAGAAACCGATTTAATCCCAGAGTTGTGCTTTATTGAAACCTTTATTTAAACTAGAAACCATGTTTAACCCAGGAATTGTGCTTTATTGAAACCTTTATGTAAACTAGAAACCGGTTTAATCCCAGAGTTGTGCTTTATTGAAACCTTTATTTAAACTAGAAACCTTGTTTAACCCAGGAATTGTGCTTTATTGAAACCTTTATGTAAACTAGAAACCGGTTTAATCCCAGAGTTGTGCTTTATTGAAACCTTTATTTAAACCAGAAATCAGGTTTAATCCGGGAGATGTGCTTTATTGAAACCTTTATGTAAACTAGAAACCGGTTTAATCCCAGAGTTGTGCTTTATTGAAACCTTTATTTAAACCAGAAACCAGGTTTAATCCGGGAGATGTGCTTTATTGAAACCTTTATGTAAACTAGAAACCGGTTTAATCCCAGAGTTGTGCTTTATTTAAACCAGAAACCAGGTTTAATCCGGGAGATGTGCTTTATTGAAACCTTTATCTACTAGAAACCAGGTTTAATCCGGGAGATGTGCTTTATTGAAACCTTTATTTAAATTAGAAACCGGTTTAATCTCAGAGTTGTGCTTTATTGAAAACTTTATTTAAACCAGAAACCAGGTTTAATCCGGGAGATGTGCTTTATTGAAACATTTATTTAAATTAGAAACCGGTTTAATCCCAGAGTTGTGCTTTATTGAAACCTTTATTTACTAGAAACCAGGTTTATTCCTGGAGATGTGCTTTATTGAAACCTTTATTTAAATTAGAAACCGGTTTAATCCCAGAGTGGTGCTTTATTGAAACCGTTATTTACTAGAAACCAGGTTTAATCTGGGAGATGTGCTTTATTTAAACCTTTATTTAAATTAGAAACCGGTTTAATCCCAGAGTTGTGCTTTATTGAAACCTTTATTTACTAGAAACCAGGTTTAATCCGGGAGATGTGCTTTATTGAAACCTTTATTTACTAGAAACCAGGTTTAATCCGGGAGATGTGCTTTATTGAAACCTTTATTTAAACTAGATACCAAGTTTAATCCAGGAATTATGCTTTATTGAAATATTTTTTAAAACTAGAATCCAGGTTACGGGAGATATGGTTTATTAAAACTTTTATTTAAACTAGAAACCATGTTTAAAACAGGAAGTGTGCTGTATTGAAACCTTTATTTAAACTGTATAACAGATTTAATCCAGGAATTGTGCTTTATTTAAACCTTTATTTAACTAGAAAGCAGATTTAATCCGGGAGATGTGCTTTATTGAAACCTTTATTTAAACTGTATAACAGATTTAATCCAGGAATTGTGCTTTATTGAAACCTTTATTTAACTAGAAAGCAGGTTTAATCCGGGAGATGTGCTTTATTGAACCTTTATTTAAACTGTATAACAGATTTAATCTAGGAATTGTGCTTTATTGAAACCTTTATTTAACTAGAAACCAAGTTTAGTTGTGATGTGCTTTATTGAAACTCCGGGAGATATGCATTATCAAACTGGAAATCAAGTTTAATGCGGGAGTTCGAAATCATTAGTAGTAGTGCTTTATTTAAAGTGTTAACGATTTTGATCTAGAAGTGGGGCATTACTCAAATTGGAAATCACTTTTAATCCGGAAATTGTGCTTTATTCAAATTGGAAGTTATTTTTAATCCGGGAGTTATGCTTTATTCAGTTTCGAAGATAAAAATTAATTTCCAATTGTGTTGTGCTTTACTCAAATGGGAAATTCGATTTAAGGCAGGATCGGTGAAATTTGGTGAGAAATGTTAATATTTTCGATTAATAAAAATTATTATGCTTATAATTTGTACTTGGTGTTTTAATATCAACAATTTACAGCCACAGGTGGCTATTTAATCGATCCTTGCCATATAGATAAAACCCCGGGATGAATTTTAAGCTCCATTTCCTCAATTCAAAGTGCTCCTTATAACATAGGTTATAACTTATTAGCTTGAAATTTTCAGGATAGCTTCAAGAATTACTGATTTGAAATTATTTTGCAGTAGTTAAAAATATTAAACAGTTCAGTTAAATTAATTATTTCCTATAGGTCACAGTGAAAAGTTGAAAAATTCAGTGATATGTATAAAAATTATCGTTTACACTAATTTAAATTAAAAAAATGCTTGCACAACAATTTAAATTTGTGCACTAAGCTCAAATTAAAAGCTTCGGAGCGATATGAAAAACTGTAAGGTGCAAGAAGCATTTCATATTACCTACTATATCAAAAAGTTATTAATTATGAATTTAAAAAAGCAACTTGATGGTTTGGCATAGTTCGTTAAAATGTGTGCAGAATATGTTTTATGTTTTGAGTATCGGTGAAAAAGTCAAAGCAATCACAAGAAAACTGTAGATTTTTTGGTTTCCATTTATATACATTGCCCTAACTCGGGAGTTGGGGTTCACTCAAACTGGAATCCTGAAATTGTGCTTTATTCAAACTGGAAATCTGGTTTAATCCGTGAGTTGCGTTTTATTCAAATTGTGAATTAGTGTTATTCTAGGTGTTATCGTTTATTCGAACTGAAAATCAGATTTAACTCGGGAGCTGGGTTGTAGTCAACTGTAAATGAGGTTTAACAGGGCAGATGGACTTTATTCAAACTCGGAATTAGTTTTAAAAGGACGTTGTGCTTTATTCAAACGGAAGATCAGGCATAATGGGGGAATTATAACTTATTCGACCTGGAAATCAGACTTAACTCGCAGGTAGGGCTTTATTCAAACTGGAAATAGGTTTAACAAACAAGTCGTGCTTTATTAAAGGAAATCAGCTTTATGTAAGCTACTTCTGTGGAACACTCCAGTGTACATTTAAAATTGTTCTATTTAAAATGATTTTGAATACTACACAGCGGAGGTGGCGAAAACGCGACTCGCGAGTCATTTTGACTCGTAGGCGCTCTCTGCCACCGTCCCTTTGTTTTTCACATGCTGCTGAATGATGCAGTGCGTGTTGCATATTTGGTGACTCGCCGAAGGAAGACGTTTTCGCCATCCTTGCTATACAGAAACGTGAATAAAATGTATCTAATTGGATTTCTCTCTCTCCCCCCCCTCTCTCTCAGCTAAAATCAGGAATCATAGAAACTCAGACCATTTTCTTCAGCACCATTCCCGTCTACTAATGCTTTATCCCATCTATTGTTATAAGATGTTAACATTAAAATTTATGAAAAAAAGGCTAAGTACGTATCTTATAAGAAAACTGCACGCGAAATCAAAACCACCTGAAGAAAAAAAATACTGCAGTGGAGCTGGGATGTTTCTACACTAGGCCATTCATATGAAGGAATCTTTCTTTTTAAATTTAATATTCGAATATTAACACTTTTTTCAAAAAGGATTAAAGAAAAACACATTATTAGAAAGTACCAAAAATTGAAATTTTACTTTATTTTTCACAGGACTACTTGAAGAGGAGTTATTGCATCTACTGGGGTTGTTCATTTTTTATGCTACTAAACTGTAAAAATTGCTGTGCTAAGAACACACCAGTGTTTACAACTTTTGTTTCTTTTTGAGAAAAAAATGAATTAGCGTCTTAAATTGTAAAACATAATGTTCTGTGATTTAAAACGGTTACACTTTAGGTATAGTAATTCAGAGCAGTCAGTAGCAAGTCATGCCGTTTTATCTAAAGGCAACTTAACATAACGAATTACAAAACATAACGAACTACAAGATTATGGACAACCTGTGGTTTAATTCGGAATACCAGGCCAGTAGAAATCTCCCCTATTCCCTTGCGTGCATGCAAGTGTGTATATCAGAGCTCCGTTGAAGTCCCCTCGGAAATCTCATTTTATAATGCAAATTTCATATATATAACACAGACGTTAAGGTCAAGCATCTTTGTCTTTTGGGAACTCGAACTCGGGCCTGCTAATTACGTTACAGCTCTGTTGCTACAACCAAAAGCGGTGGAAACTGAAGCGGTAGCGTCAGGGGATTTGGCATGACTATATATTCGGTTCAAAATGTTGCGTACTGGATTTAATCCTCACCCATGTATTTTCATTTCCCACAGAAATACTAATTATGGCTTGCGCCAGCGGTCAGCGTTACACCGCATCCACCCTACTGTCCGCTATAGCTTAACAGTGACAAACGTTTTCCATTTGCCTGTAGAGGAACCTGATATCAGATCGTGAATACATACTTGTTTCTTTACCATTAGATGTATAAAGCCCATTAGATGTACAGAACACTGTTAGCAAAATCACATTCGTCGGAAGCATGAGGTATTCTTGAACTCAGCTTTGCACTATCTATTGTGTTACAATGGAAGATTTAATACGCTGTGATGTCGTTATGGTTTGTGAGACATAAATAAAATGTTTCTAAGTATTTACTATTCTATTTGATGCCTATCTTGCTCCTGCGATAAGTACAGAAAAATGCAAAAGTCAAGTGTATAATAGATGTAATATTTTCTCTATCCCTTACCATTTACTTTCATCTTATTGTACAGGAACGATTTTCGTGCGACGCTGCACAGCTGAAAATAGGGTTCAGGGTTTAAGTTACAGTCGCTTTTTTGTTACACGAAATCGAGAAATGCGACGAACTTTTAAAACATAATAAGTAAAAATGCAACAGTAATCTTCCACAGGAAAAATATAAAATGTATAGTTATTTATTGTGTGTGTAGACTGATCAGACAAGCCAATAGAGCTGTATGTTCTTCTGTGTGAGGTTTTCTAACAACTTGTATTGTCATTAAAAAAGGCATTATGTGGCAAGGTCGCATGAGGGGAGAGGTGGATTCCTTAATAATCATACTATTGTGCAACTCTAAAGGATAACATGTGGCCTGCCTTTACTTCTCGGAATCCTCTCAAGTATTTTTTTTATTTATTTATTTATTTAAAGTCCCTTGAACTGGCTGGCCATATTGTGACTCCATGAGGATACAAACCACCATATAATAAATTACATTGTAAATGTAGGTACATTAGTCAGACAACATAATTTGGCGTATAGTTTGCTTAATATACTAAGTATAAACACTGGATTGCTGATAGCGTCACACATGTCCGTAACTTCACAATGTCTTCATGCTCTCGTGGGTGATGACAATCCAGAATCATGTGAGGCACAATAAGTGGACAATTACAGAAGTTACAAAATGGAGGAGGACCACGAGATATAAGGTAGGAGTGAGTGATGGCTGTGTCCTATGCGTAATCGTGTGATGGCTTGGGCTTTGCGAGGAAGGGAAATCACTGGGTATTTAGGTGAACGATGAGAGTAGATGTCATGCAGTTTACTTGTAGTTGAGATGTTCCAATGCTGCTTCCATATCTGAGTGATCTTGTGGATGTATTGTATCTGAGGAAGTCGATATGGCATTCTACAGTTCTTTGGATGATGCTTGGTGGCCTCTTTAGACGGATTCCATATCTATATTTACCAGATTGAATTGTTGTATTGTATAACATTAACAATTCTGCAACCAGTGCTTGAGACGAAGAGTTTTTGTGATGTAATGCTAACAAGACACTCGCAGAGTCCGTGAATATAGCAAAGGAGTCTACTGTGAGTTGTCTAGGAGGTATTCCACAGTAAAGTGAATTGCATATAGCTCAAACGTGTAGACGCTGAGGTAATTAGGTAGTGTGTAGCACCGTGTGATCAGGAAACACTACTGCGCAACCGCAATTGGCGTCAAATTTAGAGCCATCATTAGATATGAATCGGAAATGAAAATGAATTTGATGTGTGGACATCTTGAAACATGCTTCGCAAAGTAGATATCTCAGTAGTGTATTTGCTGTATCTGGACATAGAGATGTCAACTGACGGGGGCTTGAGCTTCCAGGGTGCTATAGGTGGATAGCAACAGGGAATTAATTCAGGTAATGTGATGTTAAGTTTCTCAAGATATTGAGAGAGGCGATTAACGAAGCTGACTTGTTGGAATTGATTCATGGTAGAGCTTGTCCCTGAGTTAGTGGGAAGGAAACACGTAGCAATGAATTGCAGCTTGTCTAGCCAATACGAACAGCGAAAAATATGTTTAACATTTTCCTTCTGATCATTCGTGCAGCTAATGTTTTCAATATATTGAGAAAACATATGCTGCTATACTTAAGAAGTTTAAGGTGTGGAGTCCAGGTGAGTGCGGCCAAAAAATAATCCAAGAATGCGAACTGTGTGTAACTGGTAGACAATGAGTTCCCAAAAGAGTATGGGTTCCTGATGATGATTACGTTGTTTGGAGAAAACAATACACTGACTTTTATGAGCAGAAAATTTGAAACCTGTATTATAACTCCAAAAATGTCGTTGTAGACATTGTTGTATAACCATCTGTGTAACGTTCATAGTCTTTCCCTTGCAGAAGAACACTCGGTCATCTGCTGATAAGCATGGCTTGACGGGAGAATCAGTACAGGATATTACATTGTTGATGGCCGCCAGGAACAACTTTACACTCAATACTGAGCCCTGAGGTATGCCATTGTCCTGTGAGACGCTCTTTGAGAGTTATCCATTCGCTCTTACACGAAGCTGGCGCTTCTGGAGGAAGTTGTAGATAAAAGCAAGCATATTTCCGCCTACGCCTTTTTCTTTAAGTGTATTGATTATGTAGTCACGCCGGACCGTATCATAGGCTGGTTCGATATCCAGGCAAACAGCAATCAAGTGTTGTCTTTCAGAGGAGACTTTATTAATTTTGGTTTCAAGCATTACTAAGCTGTCAGGTGTGGTCGGTTTTGGTAGAAGCCATTTTTTGCATCGCTGAAGAAGTTGGTATTCTCTAGGAACCATCACAGTCGTTTGGTTGTTAATTTTCCTAGCAGTTTGCACATTGTGTTCATTAGGGATATAGGACGGAAGGTGTCTGGCAAAGAGTGATTCTTATTTGGTTTGGGTATAGGAATCACTATGAAGGTACGCCACTGATCTGGGAAACATTTGAAAGACTAGATGTTATTGAAGATATGCAACAAATATATAATTCCATTGGTAGATAAATGCTTATGTAACTTATAGGAATATTGTCAGGGCCTGAATCTTACTGTTGCATTGATAGTGAAACGATTTCTTTGCTTTCATTGGCTGAAATGACATTTCATCGCTAGTGCAAGTGGCACATCAGCAACGCATTGATTATTCTCGAAAATAGCAGATGAAGTTCAGTTTTAAACCAAGTGTTGTAATGAGAAATGGTGGTAATGAAAGATGGGTGGATTGGGTAAATTCTCCCCCTTTTCAACTTCCTTTGCCACTTGTCGAATCTTTTAAGGCACGAGCTCTTGGGAGGCCCGCGGTTCGAATCCTGCCAGGACCTTCCTCTCTGCCTGGGGTCTTTTCCTGGTTTTCCTCATCGTCATAACTGGCAAATGTCGGAGAGGTACCTAAGCTTGGGCCTGGAACGTTTCCTTCCCAAATCTCCTTTCCTAATTATAATTTGATGGATCAGTGTCCACCGCCTTTGGTAGGTGGAGGCAATATTTCATTCCATCTAATTTGACCGGAAATATGAGTTCTGAGGTCCGCTTGTGTGTGCCATAAACGGAAAATCGGATGTTTCCCAGTCACATGACTTTCTCTACTCACTCTTCTGCAAACTATTCTTACAAAAGCTATTCTTCTGTCTACTTCGTCTTAGTACAGATAAAGCTTCATTATTTGTTTACACATTACGTTATACGTATAAGAAGAATACATTAAGCTAAAGCTATAGTCAAACCCCTAAAAGCTGGTCGCTATACGCTGGTTTTGAAATTCTTTTCTCTACAATTCTTCAACAGATTGTTCTTATTAAAGCTTATTCTTCTATCTGCTTCATGTTAATCTAGATAAGCATTTATAGAAATGGTTTTATTACATATCTTTTGTAGGTACAATGGGAATAGAGGGATAGGCTTAATCGATAGTCAAATCTTTTAACAGCTGGTCGCTATGTTATGGCTTTGAAATTCCGTTCTCTTTGCATGGCCAGGAGGAAGAGAGAGACAGAGAGAGAGAGAGAGAGAGAGAGAGAGAAGTATAAGTATTTGAAAATTCAAACCAAAACAAGGAATATCTCCGAAATGGCGAATTCCACAAAAAATTGTTTTTTACATAGATTTTGTGCTTTAATAAGATCTACATTTTTTGTGTAGTAAGATTTTGCCTATCTCTTGCAGTTTATCAGTTATGCAAAAGTCATTCAGAATGAAGAGAAATTCACAGGATATTCCCAGAAAATTCAAGATATAGATTTCATTTGTCATGAAAATGTCTTAAACATGTTATTTTAATCAAAAACATAGGTGTGTTTGAGATATTGCCATGGAGAACAAAATGCGTATCTTGGATTTTCTGTAAGTAATTGCAATCCTCTTCATTTTGGTGAAATAGTAAATAAAGTATGAAACAAGACTAAAATTCCCCGGAGAGAAAAATCTAGGACTCATTCAAATATACAGTTTATGTGAAATAACTTTATTTCGTAGTATTTAGCCGCGTCCGAAATATTCATTGTATGTTTGAGTGTTGCCAGGCTGAAACTTGTTGCGCATAGCATGTTTGAAAACGTGGGATTTTCTTTTGTTTCTAACGTAGGAGCTTCCTTACTAAATGAATACAGCTTACAAGTTTGAATACAAGCAGTTAAGAGTTACTTCCATATATTGCATTTAAATGTAACAGGACATGTTGCTTGACTTGGGATAATTTCTAGGTAAACATTTATACTGATTAATGTAATGTGGACAGAAGAATCGTTTTTATATGAATAGTGTAATACATAAGTGATACAAATAAATTTGTTATGGTTGGAAGAAGTCGTATGAGTTTTAAACATCAAAATTATCATTTTTGCTCTAGGTTCATTCAGTATTTACGTTTTGTGTGTGTGTGTGTGTGTGTGTGTGTGTGTATATATATATAATTAAAATATTTCGTGCTGGTTTTATCTCCGCGATGTGTAGCGTAAGCGATTTGCGGTTTGTTCACTGGATATTGTAATGAGGAGTGTATGTTCAGTGTAAAAGAGAGCAAACAAAAGATGGTGATGAAAAGCGGCAACATTGCTCCATTCTTGTAAAGCAGTCTTCTCAGGAGCTTTACTATGTGCAGAAGTCTTGGAGATTCCAGCAGGCAAGGTCAAGAAGCGCGGAAGAGCCATTAACGATTGATGTACTCTCCACTTCGCTCTTCTGCTAAAGCTTCTAGTTTCTTTCTCTCTACTTCTTTTTGGATCGGAGGAAACTTGTTGGATCGTTCGATGCCGTATTGGCAAAGTTATTTGCGGAAATGAAAGGATTTCTTCCTCCCTTGATGGCAAACTTATTTTGCACCTTGTCGAGATTAAAGGCCACTTCGCGATATAAAAGGGCACTTGATGAGTGCTTGGCAGCTTTAGAATCTTAGGTCTCGGCCTTAATACTACTTTGATTGCTTGTTATGTTGTAAGAACTATGATGAATTAACCAAGGAAAACTCATCGCTTTTTCTTCCGATAAAGTGTGAACCGAATACAAAACGGCATGCCTTCCTTTCGCAGAATTTTTGTCAACCCAATTAAAACTGTAGAACCTTTCAGACTTTTTTTAAAGGCTCCATTATGAAAATTAATGCCACTAATGGTTTTGTATGTGTGTGAAGAGTATCCACAAATAAAATGTAATGAATTATATGGCGAAACAAAAATGTAGGTGGTTGGTGAATGAAAAAGCTGTGCGAATGAGCGCTGAAGGCTTTCGCATTTGGCTTTAGGAAGTATAAAATAGAAATTTTATCGGTTATGAATGTGTTTACATCCTGTAGCTATGATACTTTTAAAAGTTTATAATTATGTGATCAAAATCGTAGGCATTTATAGGTAAGCTGTGTAGGACACTCTACCACATAGGTTTGGCACCTAGTATCAACCCACGTGGTTCTATTACGTTTATGAATGTGCTTTCATCCCAGACTAAATTTAAATAATACAGAGATTCGAGAAAAGCATTCCAACCTGCTGAGAAAGGTTAAAGCAGAGAAAATTTTCATGTTTAATATGCGGTAAGAACAAACTAAATTACAGCTTAACATAATCTGGCGTTTTTCCCCCCAGATGTTTCATTTCATTAGTTTTATATATTTTTTAAAAATTGTATCGATTGTTCAATTTTTTCATGTGTGCTGTTTACAGATTGTTTTATATTAACAAAAATCTATATTATCACTGAAGCTGATTATCCTAGTTTGGAAATGATTTCACCGATGCGAAAGTTTCTCTTAGAAACCAAGATCCTACTCGATGAGTTACTCTTCAGCGTCCTTGAAATGATCCATTACATTTTAAAGCAAATCAAAGCAAGCAAACCCAATAAGTTAAAAATGAAACTCCCAACTTCAAGTCATTTCATACTCTATACCCTTTTTAACCGACATACTTAAATTACTTTAGAACGTTCTTTACTGCTTTACCGTTCACTGGTAAGGTCGCTGATGGTTTATGCCGCTCCTGTATGGGGATCTGCAACCGACTCTCACATCCATCGTCTCCAAGTTCTTCAAAACAATATACTACGAATAGCTACCGACGCCCCATGGTTTGCACGTAATCACCAATTGCATCATGAATGTGGAGGTCGTCCCATACACCAGTACATTCCTACGAATAGCCACCGACGCCCCATGGTTTGTACGTAACCACCAATTGCATCGTGAATGTGGAGTTCGTCCCATACACCAGTACATTCCTGCGAATAGCCACCGACGCCCCATGGTTTGTACGTAAACACCAATTGCATCGTGAATGTGAGGTTCGTCCCATACACCAGTACATTCCTAGAATAGCCACTGACGCCCTATGGTTTGTACGTAAACACCAATTGCATCGTGAATGTGGAGTTCGTCCCATACACCAGTACATTCCTACGAATAGCCACCGACGCCGTATGGTTTGTACGTAAACACCAATTGAATTATGAATGTGGAGTTCTTCCCATACACCAGTACATTTCTGCGAATAGCCACCGACGCCCCATGGTTTGTACGTAACCACCAATTGCATCATGAATGTGGAGTTCTTCCCATACACCAGTACATTCCTGCGAATATCCACCGACGCCCCATGGTTTGTACGTAAACACCAATTGCATCGTGAATGTGAGGTTCGTCCCATACACCAGTACATTCCTACGAATAGCCACCGACGCCCTATGGTTTGTACGTAAACACCAATTGCATCGTGAATGTGGAGTTCGTCCGATACACCAGTACATTCCTACGAATAGCCACCGACGCCCTATGGTTTGTACGTAAACACCAATTGCATCATGAATGTGGAGTTCTTCCCATACACCAGTACATTTCTGCGAAAGCCACCGACGCCCCATGGTTTGTACGTAACCACCAATTGCATCATGAATGTGGAGTTCTTCCTATACACAGCACATTCGTATTTCGCCCGTCAGTTTTTAATTCATTTATT
This sequence comes from Deroplatys truncata, assembly GCA_030765065.1. Lineage (NCBI taxonomy): Eukaryota > Metazoa > Arthropoda > Insecta > Mantodea > Mantidae > Deroplatys > Deroplatys truncata. The sequence goes on along the minus strand of CM060988.1, from coordinate 144,706,549 downwards.
TACTTAAGATCGCTTAAACCATTTAGTCTTATCTCGACCATACAAAATTAACATAACAGTATTGTTAATATATGATTACAGTAAGATATTGTTATATGAAAAGGAAGAGTTATGTTGGCAGAATTAAACTTTTGTGTACAGATTTGTGACCGAATAATGAATGATTTTTCTGATATTGGATGTGTTTCCTAAAGCCGTCTGGATGAGTCCGGAACTCTGCAGTGCCTTCTCTCTTCACTACACATTGGTCAGATTGTAACCAGATGTTCGACTGTTAGTAGAGTATGACAATGGCTGCATAAAGGAGAAGGTTCTTTAGCTAGAAGGTGGTTACGCCTATATGCGGCATGTCCAATTCTTAAGCGTGTAATGACTGATTGATCTCTTCTGGAAAACTGCTTTATTGGGCGACGGGTGTGAGGAGTTTGGGAAATATTGTCTAGCTTGCCGGTTGTGTTTCACTCCAGTGTTTTTTTGTTTTTCTCCAGTCGTGATGTGGAGTCTTAAGATTGTCTCACGTCTGCAAGAAGTTCCAGGAGCTATAAGACATGCTACCGGTGTTCGAGCACATCATCCAACACGTCTCAAAAGAAGACTACCGCAAGACCTACTACTCACTCAGCTTCACCTCTGGTTCACAAGATACTGCTGATGACTCCCAATAGCAACATTATACCATGGTTGAAGAAAACGGGTGGCAAGCTCTGTCTTTGGAAGTGAATTGAATGTTTAGAAACGACACCAGCTGCTTCATTTTGTTAGTGAAGGTACCACAACATTGAATAATTAGAGACAAGAAAGAGTGAAGGGCTGGTGGGACATGGACCTGAATATTCATGGAGTACATAGTATTTGTTACAAGACATACACATTAACCCATTTGTCATGTAGCTGGAGCCTCAAGCTAGCCTGTGCTGGTTGGCGTTGAGGCATTATGGATCCCCAGAACTAATACATTAGAGCTTGTTGGATTATTTTTAATACCCATTACAGATAAGCCTCCAGCATTCATAAGCCAGCTTCTGCTGTAACTCTCCATGATGAATGAATTAGTGTAAGCAGGCACAGAATCATGCTCATCGAGACCTATTCGGCTTCCATTTAAAGGATACCATGAAAAATTGGCTTTAAGTTAGGAATTCTTGCTTTGCAGTTACAGGAAATACGCTAATGAATTTTAAAATTGGATAAAAACGTAATCCGTTGTAATGAAGTTTTAGTTATTATTAGTGATAACGCAAGCCTTAAAAAAAAGTATTTCCAAAAATGAAATGTTGATACTAGTAAGTCACCTTTTGAAGCTGTAAATGCATATTTTGAATTCTTTTGTATCTTAATCTGCAGCAGCAGCTTTGAACCATGGAAGCGTGTTTTATCATTTTTTATTGTGTGTGTGTGTGTGTGTGTGTGTGTGTGTGTGTGTTTTACCGTAAATAATGATTTTCTGAAACAGTTTTAACTCAGTACCTAACTAATACAGAATTCCATGCATTATATTGTTCTTAACTGCGATAAACATTTTGTTCTTATTTTCTAGCATAGTAGCAGAACAACTTTTGTTATAGAGAAAAAAGAGGCAATGTTACTTTCTGCTTAGCACTCTGGACATATAAATTCCTTATGTCCTTTAAAAGAACGAGATTAAGAGACACTTAAAAGAGTCGGAGTAACGACGTGATATTTGGCACATATTTTCTGTTATTGGGAATATTATGGTGACAAAATTGGATAAGGTGAAAATTGCCAACTTTTTGGCCTAAATTCGGTAGCCCATCATGTCCTTATAGAATATATATATATTAGTTTTTACAGCGGTAGTTATAGCCGCCATGGAGATATCTGTAGACATGAGACACTTTATTTATTTATTTATTTTTGTATGTAGTATGTGATGGACCATACCAAAAGTTGATAGAAACAGGTGTTCTCTATGTGAATGAGAAGCGCTGTGTATCCGACATTAGATTGTGGATTACGCATGTTAAGTGATGCTATTGTAATTCAGTTTTGAAAAGTTTCTTAGAGGAATCATTTTTCAGAAATTAATTTAAGTGAAAGTATTTAATTTTTTATTTATTTGTATATTATTTGTATAAGAATAATGTACCGATTAGACAGTAAAAACATTTATTCTGACATAAACTATAGCGGCAAGGTTCCTCTGTTATGAAATACCAGTGATTTCTAAATATGAGAGATGTATTGATGCTTTCAAGAAAACAGACCTCTGGACTGCTAAAAAATACGTTTATAGAGATGGTGGCGTTTCTGCTTAATATAGATGAGCCACTTCAAAATCAAAATGACGCGCTATACAGATGATGCTGTGGAATCTACTCTGTGTCCTCAGTCCAGGGTACCTTCGTATGGAATCCACTCGACGCACCCACCTATCCACTCGACAGGCCCTTAAAATGAGGTTCTGTAAATGTGATTTGTGGAAAGTTAAGCAAAGACGAGGGAAAAGAGGAAATCGGGAGTTGGGGGCTTGTAAATAGGAAGGAAAACGGAGCCAAGAGATTGTTCGCTAGAAAGGGGAAGAAGGTTTCCCAAAAAATGTAGATCTCGTGATGAAGACCACGACGCAGTGCTTTATTACATAGCAGTATGCTTTCAGGTGATGTATATACTAACCGTGGGCCCGATGTTCTGTGTACCATCGTGGAGTTAATAGATACTGTTAGGTTCCACGTGTAGCCACAGAGGGAGGGGTTGGGAAGAGTCACAGCTGGGTGCCTTATTTTAAGGTTTACAGTTTTAATTTTTACTTTATTTACCTTTAACCTATAATAGTTAAAAGTAATGCCGTATTTCACCCCCAAAAAATTGACATTGAGATTTCTAAAAAAAAAAAAAAGTAGTAGAAGAAAGGAAAAGAATAAAGAAAGGGGGGAAAAGGATTATTAGAGAAAGGAGCGCGTGAAGTGTAAGAAACAGTAACAAATTATTAATTGTAAAGGTATTGATTGTTTTATACACTTGAAAATATATAGCTAAAATTCCGATAGTTATAAAACAATCATTGGAAATAGTATCTGTGAGGTGTGCTTTATTTATTATTTTTATTTTAGGGCATGCAGCTACATAAAATGAAAGGTTAATACGTTATAAGAAATAAAAAATCTCAAAAATCTCGAAAATCTTTAAATACTTTTTAACTTTTCTTATTTTCCAAAAGTATTGGAGAAACAGTATTTTAAAGCTGTATTATGGCCAGTTGAGCCTGTCGTTCTCCATGGCCTAGGGGTACTATTCTAGCGTCTAGTCCCCGAGGTCGCGGGTTCAAACCCGGCAGAGGGTGGTGCATTTTTTTGGGCCTAAAATTTTCAGCATGGCCTCTTTCGGAAGGGAAGTAAAGCCCGTGGTCCCGTGTCTTGGACTTACGGCACGTAAAAGAACCTCAAGCCTGATAAAAAGACCTCTGAGCAAAATTTCCCCTCTTTCACGCCCAATATAGAATGGGACGCTAAGAACCATAATAGTTAAAGAGCGTCCATAATTAAAACTCAATTTAATTTAATTTCACGTTAGAGCACTCCCAGGAGCGTGTTTTTAGGGTCATGGACCGGTACCCTTAGAGCATCGTGAAGAACATGAGCTACGATCGGTAGCTTTCTGCGATCACAAAAGCCAACATTCCGGCTGGGGTTGTTGGGCCTTGGCGGTCCTTCATGGATGGTGATGGCATTATTATTATTATTATTATTATTATTATTATTATTATTATTATTATTATTATTATTATTTATTATTATTTATTATTGAAGATACTATTTATTTAGAAAATATATTTTTGGAAAAGGTTGTTAAAATTCCTAGTTCATTTGGTACCCTTAATATCATTCATGCTCTCGCTAACTCCTTGAGAAACAAAGTTTTTATTCAGTTCTTCCATTAGGTTGTCTCAAGTGCAACTTCATATTATAGTTTAAGCATTTTATAGCGAGGAATGACTTAGTAAAATTAACCGACTCCTGCAGTAGATACAGACATGTATGAATTAATGTAATTCATCATTCCGAATACATAAGGAAAACTGCCGCTGTAACTGTTACGAGCAGAAAACTCTAGGGAAATTAAATGTTGAATGTACGTACCTTGTTCCAGCTTTGTAACCGCAAAGTGAGTCTTATCTCTACGGTAATGCAGCATAAAGCAGTATGTGGTGTTGGTGGCTGTTTATTGCCAGATGTCAGAAGTCTCCATGGCAATGATAGCTTTCAGTGAAGGCTGCCTAAAACTTAGAGAACCGGAGAGCTAAATTACAGTCTACGTGTTTTTAAAGCATAAATTTGATTTATTTGCCTATTTAGCCGATAATCAACGGCTTCCTGCTGATAATCTAAGGCTTCCGGTCAGTGTTGCTAACACAAATTCAGTTGTTGCCGGTTTCAGTGTTAAAGTGTATCTCCAAAATTAAATTGAGTTATATTTATGGACGCCCGTTAACTACTAATGGTTCTTAGCGTCGCATTCTATATTGGACCTGAAAGACCGAAACTTTTGCTCAGAGGCCTCTATCAGGCTTGAGGTTCTTTTACGTGCCGTAAAAAAGCCGACCAATCTGACCGAAAGCGTATCTCCGCAAATAACTTTTTTGACCAAACAGTAATAAATTAATAAACAGCATCATCGAGAATAATCAACAAATTGCGGAATCCAGAACCTACAACAGAATGTACATCGTCTTCCACTTCCATCTCTAACTACAGTACATTTGTTGTTTGCAACAGGAAAGAAATTTCACCACTTCTAATTTTAATAATTGTGCTTTTAATACTTGTACGTTTTGCTCATCGAAGCTGCATTCTCATTATTTTTGCGAACAATACAAAAGCAGGAGCTAAATAAAAATGTTTAAAATCTAACTACTTCGGATTACACTACATAACCTTAGTTGTTTATTGCTGCAACTGTTAAAAATAGAATTTCATTTCGTATAGTTCCAAAGACATTTATAACAATCCGGTAAACTTCAGAAGGCCTTGCATGGCAAAAATACAACCAAGGTTATTTAATATATTTCGCAAGTAGTTTTTAGATTTAGTTACAGCTTCTGCTCTTGTATTCGCTGAAATAAACAAACCAAATCTAACGGGAGGTTGTGTTATTCCTAAGACAAAATCACTCGCCACTTGAAGTAGCTAGCGATTTTTTTTGGAAAATATAACGTCTTTTTAGATTGCTTATGACAAGCATTCGCTAATCTCGATCAAATTACCAAAAAGCTATCAACACTCGTGATATTACTGAAGAAAGTTGGATATGAAGGTAACTATATAATAGGAACCAGTTGTCTTACATGATTCCGTAAGCCAGGGGTTGAAAATATGGATGGGAGGTTTTTGAAAGTTGTGAGTAGCCTACAATTTTCACTCGTGCCTAAAGGTTAAGTGTCCAAAGTTTTGTCCAGATTGGTCAAGTAGCGCAGATGTTTTGCATAAGGGATGAAAATATGAGTAGGGATGGTTTTTCAAAGTTGTAAGGTATCCTATAATTTTCATTTTCGCGAAATCATATAGCTCAAGTGCACAAATTTGTGCCCTTATTGTGCAAGTATTTTCGCCTATAAAGGGTTGAAAATAAAGCATAAGGGTAGTTTTTAAAAATATCTGGTACTGTGTATTTGAACGTGACGGTGAAGTACTTTAGAAAGTTGTAAAGTAACCCATGATTTTTGACAGATCCTGTAGTATAATTGTACATGTTCATCAGATGAGATAAACAGTGCATATTGAAAATATGGTAAGGGTAGTTTTAAGAACTATAAGCTTCTAAAATCCAAGTGCACCAAGCTTTGTCAAAATCATATAAAAATATTCTTTGATAGCAAAGTTCAGCGAAATCACAGGGAATCATCATATGAACACGATATTTCCCCTCAATTTTAAACGATTTATCCTTCCCTCCTTTTGGGCTGGAAGTGAACATATACTATGTTCGCAATAAGGTGCCAAAAATATTCTCTTGCTATTCATATTCAGTGAAAGGGGATTGAAATTGGATGACATGAATGTGAACCCCCCCCCTCCAGTTTTAAAACGTTTAGATATGTTTTTAGCTTATGTCCGTCAGGAATTCATGATGAGCAGCGCTTTTTAATTGTGAAGAAATTTTCAAAATAGCTTGAGAGTAGTTTTTGAGAATCTCCCCCACCCCCCACACACACTTTTAAAAACTTGCAATTTTAATCTTAAACAATTTTTGGTTTTATCGGAAGTGGCAGTAAATCTATTTTATATTGTAACGTTACAATATGGAACATCCTATACTATTTAAATTGGTATTTGAGCACTACCTACTCTAAAATCATTTCAGAAATGTAGGATATGTCAACAGTCTGGGTTCACCTAACATCTCAGTCATTGATTTATAAGTCACTCAAGAAACACCATCGTTCAACTGACATTGGACAGTTTTACTGTCTCTATTGTTTACCTATAGCAGATAGAAGAATGTATTCCACTCAAACATTCGATGGTATTTGTCTCTGAACAACTTAACTCAAAAATGGAAAGTCGGATAAATATAAGATTTCATATTTGAATCACACATTGCTTAAGCATGCCAGACGAGGATTTTTCAAGAAAATGCCCCCCCCCCAATTACCCTTCCCGTGGAAAAAAAGTATCGTTTTTCATTTTCTTAAACATAACTCTAACGATTTTGATTAACAACATAAATGTTAATATGTACGCGCGCGCGCGCGCGCGTGTGTGTGTGATGCGTGCTTGCGGGCGGAATATACAGAAAATTATATATCAGCCTGTGGAGTCCTCTTCATACTGATTGAGTTTTGTACAATTCTGCAGAAGAGAAGTTACAAGAGATGCACACTAACCTAGTGCCTGAAAAATGTTGAGCTTATTAAAATACTCAATTTGTGTCAATGTTTCTTTCCTTAAGTTGGCTGCTTACGAACACTTTGCCAGATACATCTAACGGAAATGCATGAAAGTTTGCGATTATTTATTTTTTCTTTCCATTGTAAGAGCTTGTCGTCACTACAAAGCATTTGAATGGTGTTTCTGCATACTCTGTGTAACTAACCACTTACTACTTAGTTTAAAACCATCCCTAGATAAACATGTTTCGTGAATAATGTTACATTGTTAGAAAAATCACTTTTTGTATTAATACTATAATACGTAACGTGTGTGTGTGTGTGTTTGTGAAATTTTCATGAGTAGAAAAAGTCGTGAGAGCGTTCACATCAAAATTTTAAGTTTTCGTTTAATAGATAATCTTGAGATAGACCTTGCAGTTTGCAACCTGCTCGAATTTGCCCTAAACCAGATAATTGTTTCGCCGAAATACCGCGTAATTCGCAATTCGCCTCCAAAGATGGCAAATAGTACCGTATAGGTTACAGCTAATAGAAGCGTGTACGTCTTGTTTGTTTCCTGTCAAAATTGAAAAAGGTGTTGTAATGTTACAGAGACGTTGTAATGATACAGAGACAATTTCTGGGTTTACAGGAACAAATATGGGACTTCAGTTCAATAGTTATGGTTTCTTCATTTATGCAGCACTGTTTTTTAGGAGAGGGCGCTTAAATTGAGTGTGTAAGGGCAGCTGAATACTTGAGAAAAGAAAATGTTTATTTTATACTTGAATTCTCTTTAATCGGAATGCATAACCCTGAAAGTTATGTGGACAATGCCAGATTGTTGACAAACTCTTATTAGCTTCTTTGTTCAACTAGATCAGAATCGGCCAACTGATACCTGTGACGTATCACAATCGTGTGACCTAACATTATTTCAAGGTCCATAGGCAAGAAGTGCAGAGGGAAAGGAGGATGGAATTTGGGTCTTACAACCACGTAGATACAAAGTATAACATACATAGTCCTTCCCTAACAGTAAGCTCGCCTTTCCCCTTGCCTCGCCTTCCTGTCCTACCCTCATCACTGATTTTCTTGATAACTGGGAACAAGAAGAGACCTCGCTGACGTCGCAGAGCATTCGGTTGGCTGACCCTGAACTAAATATACATATAAAAATTTGGAGTGTTCCATTTAAGAAAACGATTGGGATAACTTTCAATAAAACCTGAAGCTGCATAAGATTGATTTAATAGTAGATTGTGATACAAGGGGTAAAAGTAGGGTTTTATTTTGCGAATAGGAATGTGCGAAACGAAGGCCGTAGACCGAGGCCGAGAGCAAAACAAATCCACTTTTAACGCGTGTGGCAAATACTATTTTATGGACAGCGCTCAAATTTGTAAAATATCAATATTATATTGATTCCTGAAACTAACATACGTTTAGTACACGTTCTTGAAACGAGAGAAATGACGTTAAAAAGCGAGATGTCAGATGTTTTGATGATTCGCTAGCAGTCATCTTCAATGAAATTATTTTCATGTTTTGCCTTACACCAGTGCTATATAATATTGCTTTCTGTATTTTTTGGGTAAGTACTTCTTTCTGCTGCTTCTGCAATTTCACTTCCATTTCAGTTTCTTCTGAATTCACAATTTCCGCCATTTAATCGTTATGTATGTTAGATAAAAGAGTAACGTTTTGGGTTAAAGAAAGCTGCCAATATAACGTATAGGTTAACTCTACAACGAATTGCGATAAACTGAAGTATGAGGATTTGCAATATGAACAGACATTGCGAGCGCCATGAGAAATTAATCACGCAAAAAGACATAATGAAAAGTAAAATCTAATCAAGCTAAGTCGAATTATTAAACATGTGCAAATACAAAGGCAATTACCATGTGATTGGACTTGAAACCAAATTGTTCACACTGAAGATTATCACACTATTGCGATAAATCTAGAGCTTTTAGCTTGTGTGCTCTATGTTAGAAGTTCTACTGTTAGGTCATGCTGTCTAAAAAGAAGGATTTTAAATCGTGAAAAATGAGGGTGTAGATGATATTGAAAGTCTCCTAATCTACACACGCTTTAGGAGAAGTGCTGCTTAAGTTAGAAAATTGAAATGTTATAAGTTTTTAAAGAATTTCTTCTTTTATCGCTAACTCTATGCGTTTTAAAGCTTTAAAAAATTAATGATAGTTTATAAAGTTTATGAGTTTAAGAATTATCCCCCAAAATATCAATAGTGAGCTTGAGGGACCCACATCTGCAGATTGGAACAGCGAACTACTGTTGAATGAATAAGGCAGGGTTTCACAGTATAAGTTCAAACTTCGAATCGGGCTTAACCGGAGAGTTAAGCTTCAGCTGAGTTTTACAGTGCGTAGTTCAAGCGCTAAGCCGAGATTATACGGGACTCGACTTAAACCGTACTGAACTGCGGTTTAAGTTAAGAAGTCGCCATGTTATCTGAGGACGACGATTTTAGTGACGAGGAAATGCAAATTATTTTAAACCATATCCACAACAGAAGACGCCTAAAGTGTTTAGAATGCGTCCAAATCATTTCCACATATGGAATGACCGAGAATTCTACGAGAGGTTTCGGTTAAGTAAACAGTCTGCGATGATGGTACTAGAGATTATTGTTGATGCAATTAAACATAAAACAGACTGGTAAATAAAACCTAATATTAAATTTATTCTTATAGCTTTGTAATATACTTTATCGCTCATAAGGAATTATTACTTTATATTTCAGGAACAAATCCCTCTCGTCAGAAGCAATGCTTCTTTTGACGTTGAGGTTATATGCAAGTGGAAGCATGCTAATTGCAGCTGGAAATTTGTCCGGCGTCTCAAAATCTACAGCATGCAGAGTTGTGAAAATTGTTTCACATCCATCAATTTGGACACCAATTAATTCCTTTATTTCCTCGTCGATTGCCGTAATTAACGATGGCACAGCTGGACTTCCACCTGACCCCGAATAGCACATTTATCGTCGGCGTATTTCTTTTTTGTAACTATCTTCAAATTGTCATATTTCTTCTTCAACACGGTAGCATCTCTGTATATTATTCCGCTCTTTGCATTGAATAACTACGCAGTTTTCCCCCACGTTTGGTTCTTCTTGCTCCGCAGTACGTTATCAGATTGCTTGCATTCTATTATGTGTTTATACTGCTTTACAATTTCTAACAGAATGCTAACTTCTTGAGAAGTGAAGTTAGCAGTACGTTTTGGCTCTGATTTTTCGGTTATTTTAATGTATGTATCTTAATAACCTATAAAACCTTACTTTCAGGAATAGCGCCGCCATAAACAAATGATGGGAATAGGCTCGATGCGCATGCGCAAGCGTTACCAACTTTAAAGTTCCGAGGAGTTGTTCAGCTCAGTAAAGCCAAACGTGGTTGCCCTACTGTGAAACTCGCAAAGCTTTAACCAAAGCTTAAGTTTTGTTTAAGCTGCGTCCGTAGCTTAGTAAAGGTTCGACTTAAACCTGAACTGTGAAACCGGCCCTAAGCTTCGCCCTTTGCGTTTATAGATGTCAGGAGACACCCGACATTTGGCTACTAAGGATGAATAAAAATGAAGAAAGGTCACTCAAACGGAGAGATCCGAGGCCGGAGCTATGAACCACGTAATATTGACCCCTTCCCCCTCGTGGGTGTGTTAGCTCGTATTTTTTGGAAAATTACGGAGCCATCCCGCTGTCGCACACACAGTAAAACGTGATTTAGGACATACTTTGGCTGATGGAAAAGCATCATGGTCATAAGCGCCGAATAACCAGAGGAGCAGCGTAGAAATGCTTTCCGTTTACGAGCCTTGTTTTAAGCAAAGAAGAAAGTGACTACAAGCGTATACAGGTTCCAGGCAGTAGAATAAACTCATCCACCTCCATTGTAAATTAAGAAGTGTTATAGCAGTGTTTACATCCACTAGTACAAGGTTTATTTGTACCAAAATATTCCATCACAAATGCTGGACTAACTGGCAGAAACGGCCAGAAAAATGAATGCATACAGCGAAATAGCGGAGCGTGGAATAAAACAAGCGAAAGTTGAAGTTTAAAGCGCTCTTTATTGTATGGCAGCTAGCAAACAACTGCTACAAAACCAGAAACACATCACTGTTTGCTGGTTTTATTGCGCTGTGTTACCGCTTTTATTGTTGGCATTTTAAATATTAATTACTGTACAGGCATGCACATGCAGTACGTCAACAGAATGTATGCCCCAGAGCCAGTTATGAATCTGTTTGTTATTACCACATGCAGATGCTGCAGGGATCAGAATAATAAATATTATAAATGATAATGTTAATAAATCGTAGGTACTAATGTGAAACTCGTCAACTAAACCTTGATTGAAGCCTGTTCGCGTACACTAGTTTCGTGTTCCTAAAGTATCTGATGCTGAGGTACAGGTAGGTAACTTTTACAAATACAAAATTACCAACTTCAGTGGCGATACACAAGTACTGGGTCAGGCGACACTCACTGCGAATACATAGACCTACTGTTCGTTTCACCAGAAGAAAACCTTGCCCTAGTTTTAGCTTACCCCAGTAAGCACAAAGTGACAGAAACTCTTGGGGTCAGTATTTCCTGCTGTTGGTACTTCTACAATAATCCTGTTACTCCCTCAGTCTCTTTCCCTGCCCTGGTGCGACTTTTAGCGATTGTTTGCAAAAGCCGAAAACCGACGACTTTGATTATTGAATGTTGCTTTGTTGGTTCTTCTTTAGGCTCAAAACCTATTGCTTCTTCCCGTCTTTTCCTGGGCGGTCCTGTTGGCTTACATTGTCTAGAAAAACCCACCACTGCAGATGTTTTGCCCATTTCAATTTACTTTTCTGCGCTTTTTCAACGCTTTTGAATAGAATTAAAAATTTGTTTATTATTTCGTTTGAAACATAAAGACTTAAAGTATAGAGGGCAGTTCGTCTCAGAAATCTCATTTCAAACTTGTTTGTATTTGTCGCTAAGTGTCTGTTTTATGCGTGGCCCAAGTTTCAATGCGTATAGTAAACTAGGAACTGTCATTTTCTTGTAAAAATTCTTTATTGTGTAACCTTTGTTGGTCTTTGCCTGAATGAGGTCGCGTGCCAGTTATCTTTTTGGCCTTCTCATCGGCAGGTCTTAGTTGAGAACGAATACTAGCAACTACTCGTTATCGCCGAAACTGGTTAACTCAACTGCATTACGTGGTATTACACTGTTTCTCAAGAGAATGTGGTACCTACTATCGTTCTGTTATATCATTTCACACACGCATCAACTTGCGTGTCTTCAGTCGTAATGCAAATGTTTGGAATTATATCTAGCTCATTTCGTACTCCCTCCCAATCCAACCGATTTGATCTGATCAAAAACTCTCAAATGAGCGAATGCAAGAAAATTAGCTACAGTTGGTGTTATGTAGATACATTCTTATCTTATACATTACAAAATATGTAATGTAAATAATTACAACGTTATATTTGAATAGGTAGCATGTTTAATATGAAACGTCATTAATTATACTTTTAGGTCAAAATTATAGTGGACGATATATACTGAGATCATAATCCACCTTCCTAAACCATTTGTTGCTGAATAAGAGTTCTTCGTCCTCCTCCTCCTCTTGCTTGTTTGCCTGTCGCTGCAGTCTAAAATGAACCCTGGCCTCTTCAAATCTTTGTTTCCATTCCTCTCTATTCCTTTCCCTAGCTTTCCAACCTCTTATTCGTAGTACATAGATTCCTTGCATCCCCTAGTACTGCATTTTTCCGTCTATCTCTCGGTCTTCCGGTAATTGTATGTTGGAATGCCTTTTTTTGGTACTGGCCGTTCATCCTGACCACGTGTCCTGCCCACTGTAGATTTTTAATCTAATGATTGTAGGCAATATATTCATTCGTTTTACACATCAATATTTCTTTATTAACAGAGTTGCAGGCACTTACTTGTACAGGTGGTCATAGAGTTTCGATGCATATTTAAGAAATAATGGATGCAGTTGTATGATTTGCATGTATGTTAGGTACACATGTCTTCTGTCCATTTCGAAGCATTGCTCCCATCGTTCAAGAGTAGCCCTAGAGGCATTCTGAAGCATATCTTGTATAATAGCCGGCTCTGCATTGCAGATTCGAGCTCTTAGATCTTAGAGATCCCGTATCTTTGTCTTGTACTCCCTTGACTTTATGAACCCCAAGCAAAAAGTTCAAAGGCATCAAATCGGGTGAACGCGAGGCCACAGTCTTTCTGAACCTCTGCCTGTACAGCTGTTGGCCAATCTTCGATTCAGGTAGTCTCGTACAAACAGAGTAAATTCACAACAATGTCTCTTGCTGTAGCTATAGTTCTAGGAATAACTGGAACATGTCAAGGTAGGTAATTGTTGCCATTAAATATTGTCGCTTCTGCGAACACGAAGCGTCCATAAATAAAATTGTGGTTTTTATGAATCAAATCGCACATTCACTTTTGGTGTTATCTCTGAAATTCAGTGAAAAAGTAAGGTGGTTCGTTATCCCATATGTGACAGTTATGTTTGTTTACATTTCCACAGATGTGTAATGTGGCTTCATCAGTGAACAGAATGTGATCCATGAGGTTTTCATTGTGTGCAGCCTCTATCAAACCATCACATTACACGCAGCTTTACGAGCTGATAATCTTGTGCGTGAAATTTGTGGAACTCTTGAATGTGGTACGCTTTTTGTTTCAGCGTACTTTCAAAAACGTTTTTGACACGTCTAATCCATTGTTTAAACGACGACTTGGTACAATCGGTCTTCTTCCGGTCTTCTCTGATTCGTTTAACAGTCTCCTCTAGTACAGAAGGTCTCCGGAGCGTGGTTCCTTAGCGTTTCTAGCTATTTTAAATTATTCACAAGTTGCTCATTTGCTCATGTTGGTCCAGGTTTGTTGAATTTCCTAATGAACTCCTGTCGCAACTCGGAATAAGATAAATCGCGCAATAGCGATTGACAGTATTAATGCATTAACAGCAACCACACGTTTTTCTATCGTCGGCAATCTAATTGATTACCGCAAAATTTGCGTTATTACAGAAATGGTTCACCTGTATTACCGCCACGCTCATGAGGTTAACATACGGGCGGGTAATTGTAGATAACTGAACTTTCCTGTGGTGTAGTTCTTCCCTTAGCCAATAGCTTCATGCTTTTACAGTGACACATAATTTCCATGTCGAGTTGGAGTACACCGTTTGCATCTTTTTCTCGTTCATCTTAATAGACTATTCAGTTTCCTTGCATTGAGAGCAGAACGAAGAGTGGCAGTTCATTTGGCAGGCTTAGATACGACGAGAAAAGCAAGTATGAGACTGAAGCGTGACGTTAACACAGTGATTCATCAGCAGTTCATGCTACCAGTGTCTACAAGTTAAGGTGATAACGTGTACATCCGTACTTAAAACCGCTAACGCAAAGTAACTACGACTAAACAACAGTTGTAGCGTTTGTCATGCCCCTACAGAAGTAGAATGCGAGATCGGGAGTTCTAATGCGCTCTACAACGTGTCCGGAAAGCTGAGTAGTTTAGTCTGTCCCTATGACATTGTCACAGCTTCTGACTAACATTTTAATACACCCAGATTTGTTTTCGGCCGGGATGTGATGTAACTTCACTCCCTCACCGCGAAGGTAATCGCGAAGTATTTTAGTCCCACTTTACGTAGTATGCCCGTGGGTGAATCATGGTTAACGCCTCCGGCCTAGCCTAAGGAGGTTGGATCTGCCTTGCAGCAGAACAATCATCGTCATCCCAGGGCAATCCAATGCGATGTGTTGCGAGTACATAGGGTGTGTAATACGTAATTGTAACCCTGCTGCTGCGTCTGCAAGGCTGTGCCAACACCTTCCTCGCTTGTACTAACAGTAGGCTTGTTTAATGGCGATCAACGTAAAGAGGGCGCATTTGAGTTCACCTATCACACGGTTTAAAAGCTGATGGCTTTTAGGAAGAGCTGTTCTGCGAGCCTGCCAACCCAGATCTAGTCGCCCTCTGTGTCCTTTTGCATCACTTCCTCCTGGAAGTTTCCAGAAACGCAGTAGGCGACTATGCGCTTAAGTTCTAAATTCTCCTCCGCTTCCTGATAACCATAACAAAATCCTGTATGCTATTTCCATAGTCGATATGCTTATGTTTGAACACGAGAATCAACACCAATAACGTGAACTTTCAGAGGTGATCCCACAACTATCACCTCAGGTTCTAAGGGTACCTACTCTATACATTTTTGACAAAATTTCGAAAAAAAAATCACTTTATTTTAAAGCATTTCCACACAAAAAATCCCCAAACGTAGAATCAGGCTCAACTTGTTTTGTTTTTCTGGTCATTTAAATTTGCAAATGCGACGTTTAAATGAACAATGCAGGTGTGTGCAAATAGCGCATGAAATTTTAAAACTATATGCTTTATTGTTGGTTGTCGTCTTAGGCTTTTACTACCTACTATTAAAATACTGTGATAAAAAGTTAAACTCATTTGGTTGAAATTTGTAGAACATAGGAATTTCATTACCAAATAGTCTTAACCATAACACATTTGCTATTCTTGTCAGCTTTCTTCACTGTCCTTCAAAGTAATCTCCTTAGAGTTGAGATAGAATATCCTTACGTTATTAGCACCACGCTTTGGGCGCCAAACTTGAGAGTGTTATTGCTGCTGTTTGCACCACGTATTGCGGAAGATATGTTTCTTGGAGTGTTCGCCTCCACGTACGATACAAAGTTTCCGATGACCTTCGCCCCACGTTCACTTTTCGGTGGCCTTCGCCCCACGTTTAGAAATCAATTTTGTATTTTAATGTTTATTTAAATATTATATGTATACCTCGGCTGCGTCAGTAGTAATTTTCAGAGCACGTATCTCATAGCAGGGGTAGTACAACTAAAAAATGAAGGCTTACACAAATTATAATTTTTACTTCACTCCTTTTATTAATCCTTCACACGATTAAATAACACTTCACTGATATATCATACTATAGAGCTGTGAGATTATTGTTTAATTGCACTTTTTAATACCTAAACTTTATATTATTCACGCCGTAATGAACTTTTTGTCTCACATTGAATACGTACCGAGCGAACTGCTCGGAAACGATGCCTTCTAGCGTCTGGCGTCTACCGCTTAAATTTGTACATTTACTATATTTCAGATCTGTGATTGGCTAATTCTACTCCAATAGAATGCTTTTATTAACTTTTAGATTTTCTAGTTGTTGATTGACTATTTATAAACTGTTTTAAATATTACATTATTGTTCCAAGAATTATTAGTAGCATTATTAAACTTTCTAATTCATTATTGCCTGAAAGTTTATCTCATTGTTACCTCATTGTTAGCTACTTTCAGCTTCTATTATCACATTTCCTACATTGTTAAATTACGTAATACATTCGCATAACATTATACATGCACATAATAATATAAACATAATACACTGACTGTTACATGCATTTTATATATTATATTATACACATTGCTTTAAGGCGGGCTGTTGTTATATTTTATATTATATAATTAGACTGATATCATTTAAGTGTTAAAAATACTGCCTCAGAGTTAAATGAAATCTTCCCAAACTCATTAATGCCTAAACTGATGTCCGGATGAGGCGAAAAGTTTAAATTTTAATTAAAGATCTTTGACCTAAAACATTAACGTGACCTGCCTGATTTTCGTCAATAGCATACCTATAGACAAATAAGTTTGAAAAGAGGGTGTATGCGTAGTGTGCATTATACTTAGTGTAACCCTTAAATAAGTGTACCGCGACGGTATTCAAGTGTAACATGGCAAGTTGTCAGTGTATCTTCTAGTTATGCTTTAAGACAAAGGATACGTAGGAAAGCAAAGGCGATTTGGCCCCTTGCGTATTGCTGATTTCACATCCGCTATTAATCGTATGTATTGTTCTAAAACTGATGACCAGGAATTTGGGTACTAAAACCATATTCGATTATCAGTCCAATAGACACTGATTTGAAGGAAAGGAAAAAAAATTACAAGTTGAGAAGCTGTCCGCTTTTCATAAAATCTTGAAGTCATGTAAGTACATATTGGTAGGAGATTCCGAAAAACTTCTCTAATAATCAAGCGTTATGTTCAAATAAGTCCATGGTATTTTAGAAACATCTTTTAGATGCGTTTTAAAGTTATATACGTAGATATTGTAACGCAGAGTATGTCTTCATGAGCCTATTTAGGCTAAGTTTAGTGTAGTTGCAGGCACATTTGTACGTTCGAACAGTAGTCGGGTGGACTGTAGACTTCTCTTGCAGCAACTGGTAGCTAAGAATGGTATAGGAAAATACCTCTCAGATATTCTCAATTTAAAGCAAAGAAGAGAAGTGGATTTCACGACATCTTGAAAGTTTGGCTATAAATTCAGTGAAATCCTTTCCCGTGTGCCACATGCGCTGCCTATTCTAGGAAAAACTTGCACAGTCGGATAAATACAACATTTTATCTAGGAAAAGCATGCCAGGCAAAGATTTTCGAGAAAATGCCTCCACCCAAGACTGCCGTTTACATGGATAAATGTTTATATTTTAATTTCTAAAAAATGGCTCTTCTCAAAAATGGATGGATTATTAATATACACGCGTATTGGAGATATTAATGTTACAAATTAAATGTATATCTTGGATTTTCTGTGACTAACTATGAAGTTCTGTTCATACTGTTTGAAGTTCTTGCAGTTTTGTGCACCGAAAAATCAAAGGATAAATAAAAACCTGCTTCAGGTAAAATGTAAAGCTCATTAAAATGTATAATTTGTGTCAGCTAAATTTTTTCCGTAGCATTAGTCTTTTTCGAAATATTCGATGTTGCATGTTTAAGGCTTTCCTGAGTGCATCATCTGACGGACTTGCTTGAAGGTTTGTGATTTTTCTCTCTTTCTTTCCATCACAGGAGCTTGTTGCCACGGTTAAACATATGAATGCTATTTCTGCGCTTTGTATGCAACTAAGCATATATTGCTTAATTTTAAATTATTCCTATGCGAATATATGGGTACATAGCGAATAACGATACTTGGATAGAAGTGTCACTTTTTATATGGAGGATATTCGTGATTTTGTCGTGTGAATACTCGCATCGGTTTTTACTTTTATTATGTGTTTTGAGGCCTTGTTGTTCACCGAAAACGTCGACCAAGTATTTCTGAAGTAGAAATAAAAACGCAATAATCAGTTGAACTTCACATCATACAAGGTATCAAATGTAAAGCTAATTTGTGTTAGAGGTTGAATTAAAAACCCTTTTCATTCCCTTTAGTCATTATACTGGATTGCAGCAACTCTGGCAACATCGTAGTAATACCCGTTTCCAGTTATCTGTTGGTAGCCCCGCCTTGTTTTATGGGCTCAAACAGAAGTATTCAGAAGCATTGAGGGAAAACCTCAGATAAAATCTCATTCATGTATTCTAGTATAAATAAATGTTCAAAGTACGTGTTTGTGTATTCGGCATTAGCTCTCTGTGTCGAGAAAAGAATTGCGTTTGAAAGTCCTTAGATTGACCCATCTGTTTTAGGTCGTTAGCAATCTCGCATCCCCACCTATTGGGGCCTTGGATGCATGCTGAATTCGACGCAGCCGTTCCTAGAATTGAGAGCATGTTCCTGCCAGAATTGAGAACAATAGAAAAACATGCCATAATCGGTAATTAGAGTTTCATGATTTCTAAGTATCTACGTGAAGTTGCAGCTGTTTCGTTCGTCTCCAGGTGTTGGAAGTGGGCAATTACGTGACCGCATGCGGCCTTCACAGGCCAGCGCTCCTGTAGTTCAACCTCGTGTTTACCTTCATACTCTCAACAGTAAACATAATCACAAGCGATGCGCGCTTACCCAATTTAAACAGCGTGAATTAAAATTGCACTTTGGTTTCTACTTACTCTACTATGTACTTAGGTAAATGCAGGAAATATTGTGCTCCATCAAAAAATTGGAAGTCGAGATTTCGCCGGAAATATGTTTTGAGGTCCCCTGAATTAAAAAAGTAAGTTTTTTTTTAAAAAGGTTTGTGAGTGTAGGAGCTAATAACTCAAAAACAAAATGCCCTATAAACACCAAACTTGGTATTTAGGTTCAATATCTTCTAAAGATGCGACACGAAGATTTTCAAAAAACTTCCTCCACCCAAAACTACCTTTTATATGGAAGATTTTAGAAATTTTGGATTTTTTTTAAAAAAATAGCTAACGATTTTGATCAAAATATCATATGTTTAAGATGTTTATATCATAAAATGTATATGTTGAATTTTCTGGGAACAGCTAAAGAAGCCCTTTTCATTCGAAAGGAATTTTATGTAATTTTGTTTATCTGGTAAACAATGATAGACAAAAACTTACGTTAAAAAAAAGCATCTTTAAACGTACAATTCATTTCAAGTAACTTTTTCTGTGGCATCAGCCATTTCCGCTCTAACTGTTGTTATAAATATGCATTTTCAATACTTCGTCATTTATTTAAAGTACTGTCATTGTTCAGTTCTTTCTTGCAATGTGGTGGAAAGAGTGTGGAATTTCTAGGCCAACATACAGCACGCCTGATTTGAAATATGTATCTATTCCGTTTCCTTTATACCCTCTATAGCTCTAACGAAATCTGTAATGAAACTATTTCTGAAAGCTTTACTCGATTAACATGAAATAAATAAGCTTTCGTAAGAATAGTAAGTAGAGAAAGTGAGTAAATGTAACAGATCAGACTTTTAGAAAAAGATCAGCACGCGCGCGAGTCAGTTTGTCGATCTGTGAACAACATAACTCAAAAACGAAAATTCTGGTGTGTTGCACTCACATGACTTTTTCTACTCTTGTATATACTATTTTTACAATGATTATTCTCCATCTACTTCATGTTAATGGAGATAAACATTTGCAGAAACTATCTTATTGCTAATTGTCTTGTAGGTGCAAGAGGAATATGGTAGGCTTTAAGCGACAGTCAAATGTTTTAAGAGCTGGTCGTTATGTGGAGCATTCCATTCTCTTTGCATGTCCAGGACAGTTATAAAATTCTGATGTGTTACACTCACATGACTTTCTCTATTCTCGTACAAACTATTTTTACAAACGCTTATTCTCCATCTATTTCATATTAATCGAGATAATCATTTGCAGAAACGATCTTTTGATATGCCAAGAGCATTACATTTTACACATAGTGACAGTTCTAAAAAATATTTGACTATCGCGTAAGGCCTACTATGTTCCCCTTGTTTTGTATTTGCAAGGGCAATATAGAAATACAGTAGCCTTTAAGCATAGACATATCTCTTAATAGCTGGTTGCTAGGTGCAGCACCATTCTCTTTGCCACAGATTAATACTCTTTGCATATCCAAGACAAAAAATGAATAACGAATTCCCATTTGAGAAAATAAGTATTGAAAAATTTAAGGGAATAACAAGCAATATCTCGAAAATGGTTCACTCAACAAAAAAAAAATGTATATGACATAAATTGTGTATTTTAACGCGATCTACATTTTTTGTGTAGTAAAATTTTGTCTGTCTCTTATGGTTTACCAGTTATGCAAAAGTCGTTCACAATGAAGAATACTTTTGGAGACATTCCCAGAAAATTCAAGATATACATTTTATTTGTCATGAAAATATCTTAAACATATGATATTTTAATCAAAATCGTTAGAGCCATTTTTGAGAAAATTAAAATGTTCGAAAAATGTTCCATGTAAAGGATAATCTGGGGTGGGGGATTTTCTTGAAAACCTTCGTGTCGCATCTCTGGAAGATACTGAGCCTCAATACCAAGTTTGGTGTTTATCCGATTGTTCGTTTCTGAGTTATGCTTTTCACAGACACACACAGACACATACACGGATATGTTTCCAAAAATGCTTTTTTTTGGATACAGGGGGTCTCAAAACATATATTTCCGGTGAAATCTCGGTATCGAAATTTTGGGTGGAATACAATACTTCCCCTACTTACTATACGTAGTAGAGAAAGTAAAAAATGAATAACGAATTCCCATTTGAGAAAAAATATAAGTATTAAAAATTCAAACAAGTATGGAATACCTCGGAAATGGTTCACACGATAAAAAAATATGACAATTTATGTATTTTAAAGAGATCTACATTTTTTGTACAGTAAAATTTTGTTTATCTTTTACGGTTTAACAGTTATGTAAAAGTCATTCAGAATGAGAGGAACTTTTGAGGACATTCCCATAAAATTCAAAATATACATTTATTTGTCATGAAAATATCTTAAACATATAATATTTTAATCAAAATCGTTAGAGCCATTTTTGAGAAAATCAAAATTTTCGAAAAATGTTCCATTTAAAAGGTAATCTGGGGTGCGGGATTTTCTTGAAAATCTTCGTTACATTCTTGGAAGACGGTAAATTCAAATACCAAGTTTGGTATTTATCCGACTTTTCGTTTTTGAGTTAGGCTGTTCACAAACACACACACACACACGGACGTGTTTCCAAAAATGATTTATTTGGATTCAGGGCACCTCAAAACATGTATTTCCGGTGAAATCTCGGTATTGAATTTTTGGGTGCAATGCAATACTTCCCCTACTATTAGAGAAAGTAAAAAATCGGTTAAATGCGAAACTTGGTATTCAAATTCAGCATCATCAAAGGATGCGAAACGAAGATTTAAAAAAGCAAATATCCTTAAAACACACAGTTCATGTCAAATTTGTTTCCGAGATATTCTTAAAAGTTTCAAATGCCATTTTTCTGATGGTAAGTCACTATTCGGTTTTTCTTGTGGCTATGCTAAGTGCGCAGTATTTCAAAGCCATCACATAGCGCCCTACTTTATAAAAATCTTGACTATCGGTTTACCCCCTTATACCTATAACTAAATGGATAAATGTGTAATACAAGTTTATCTGGAATAGCAAGAAGTATATAAAGTAATAAGCTTTTGCAAGATTAGTTTGTAGAAGAGAATACAGAAAGTCATGTGAATGCAACGCATCAGATCTTTCACCAGAGTTCTAGAGACGTAGCTATCATAGTGTACTAAATGAAAGACCGACTAAGGCGTCCTAAAAACATTTAAAAATGCAATATCGTAATTTTATGGACATACGCGCGTTGAGGTTCCCTGAACATTCCCGTCCCCGCCACAAAAGGCATTTTAGAGCAGGAAAAGTCGTATAAAAGTCATATGCATACCAAACTCGTATTTAAGTTCGGCATATGTTAAGGCTACATTGCCCAAACAATTATATTAAAAAAAAATAAGTCTTGCATTTTTATTTTCTCAAAACTAGCTTTAGCGATTGTCATTGAAATGTCATATATAGCTTTTAGATATTCGCATGATACCTATCTTAATTCTCTTTAAATAGCCTGTTATATCTTTTTCTTTGATTTGTACACAGGGGGAAATGTAAGAGGTAGACAAATTAGCAAAAAAAAAAAAAAAAAAAAAAAAATCTAGAACTGACTCATACAGTTTTATTTATGTAAAATGACCTTCGCAGCGTTAGCGGTTTCCATAATATTTGTTGCCCTGTTTTCGCAGGTTGAAGTCTAATGTGTCTATGTAACCCATCGCTGTCTGTGTAGCCCATCGAAAATTTGCCTTTTTTCTTGAGGTTATGTCTAACAAAAAGCGTGTTCACAATAGTGTTGTTTCCGCATCTTCCATAAAATAAAGGGCATACTTCCAATTTGAAATAATTTTATGCAAACATTTATTAACATACCTACATAGGTATACAAGAACACGCTTTGTATAAATAGACGTAAGGACTGTAATTTAAATTGAGTTTTATTTATGGACGCTCTTAACTGCTGCGGTCGTTAGCGTCCAATTCTATATTGGGCGTGAAAGAACGGTAATTTTGCTCAGAGGCCTCTTTATGAGGCTTGAGG
This sequence comes from Deroplatys truncata, assembly GCA_030765065.1. NCBI lineage: Eukaryota > Metazoa > Arthropoda > Insecta > Mantodea > Mantidae > Deroplatys > Deroplatys truncata. The sequence goes on along the minus strand of CM060988.1, from coordinate 144,683,798 downwards.
TTCTTTTATGTGCCGTAAATCTACGACACCGGACCACTAGCTTTACTTCCCTTCCGAAGGAAGCCATACTAAATTTTTTTACACCCGAAGAAAATTCCATCGTCCTCCTCCGGGTTTGAACCCGCGACCTCGGCAACTAGAGGCTAGCATGGTAACCAGCGCACCACGGAGGACGACCATAAGGAGTGTGGGTGATTAGGTAAAGGATAGAACAAGTTTGTTAGGTGTTACTCCAGATGTCTCCTTTAGATCTGGTTTTAAAAGGTTTAACCTTTACACACACTTCAGGCGACCCCTCTATACCCGTTCACCATTTATTTATGTAGAAACGTGGAAAGATCTAGAAACGAAATGGGAGAATATAATAATGCCGTGCGAGCTGGCTCACGGTAACGTGTAAGGCTCGCATTCGGGAAGTCCTGGTTCGATTCCCTAGCCCCACTAGACTTTGGGTTTTTTCGTGGTTTTCCCTGACTGGTTAGACGAATGCTAGGGCGGATTATATAATGCTGCGGATTTTATCATTTCATTTCCTTATCATGTTTCAGGGTCGAAGGGTCAGGCGAATGGGTTGCGAGAGAGGCGTGTTGCGGTGGAGGTTTCTTTGAAACTCTCCGAGTCGGTGTGTGACGGGCTCCCTGAGAGATCCCTCTTTGGGAAGTGGAAGGCCTATGTGAAAGGTCCCTCCGGCGTCAGGAAATAATATCTGGAGACGTTGAGGACTCCGCCTTCGTTCAATCCTGCCGCCCCGGATCTGGTCGCCCTCTGTGTCCATCGCTTCACCTCTCCCTCCCTGAGGTTTCCAGTAGCACATTAGGTCTTCAAATGCTGTTTAGGTATCGAAATCCTCCTCCGCTTCCTGATACTGATTACCGATTAATAATAATAATAATAATAATAATAATAATAATAATAATAATAATAATAATAAGCCAACGGTACGTATATGTGTAAACGACTTTTGCACGCAGTGTGGTATGCAAGTGTGATACAAGAACAGTAGAACAGTGAGACAGAAGACCTGTGGAAATGGATCCACATACGCTAATACTCAGTTACTCGTATGCGACACTATAATGTGCACACTCAACCCATAATCCATCCAAGACAGCGGTCATCAACCTCCTGCGGTTGGGGCAACATAGTCCCGCAACACAACCAAACATGAGTCGATATTTCTAACACACTTTTCGATTATTGATCTTATTATTAGTTTCTCAATTAGAAAACCCTGTCCAAGAAGAGGCCTAAAATCGAAATGGCTATCGAAATTAATTAGGCAAGGAACCAACAAAGGAAGACCGAGCCGATTCTTAAAAATTCACCGTTGTCCGTTTTTTTTGGGGGGGGGCGGAGGTAAACAGTTTGCAAAGACAGGGACGGAATATGGGAGAAACAGCTTTACAGTAAAAGTAACAACAGCCGGAAATGTTCCACCAAAGGTTATCGTCACACTGTGGTTAGTTAGCTGGGGTAAAGCAAAGACGCGTTTCCACGAACTGTACTATATATTGCGAACTCGCATCGCCCGAAACTGTCCTAAGAAATCAGGAAAAAATATTACGGACGACTTCAATTTCAGCTTCGTGATAAATGAAAATGCCACAGGAAATTGAGCTTTATTTATGAACGCACTTTAACTGCTATGGTCCTTAGCGTCCCATTCTATATTGGGCGCGAAAGACCAGAAATTTTACTTAGAGGCCTTTTTGTCAAGCTTGAGGTTCTTTTTAATTGCCGTAAATCTACGACACAGGACCGCCAACTTTAATTCCCTTCCGAAGGAAGCCATACAAAGAATTTTTACGCCCGAAAAAAATCTATCACCCTCCGCCGAGTTTGACCTCGGGAACTAGAGGCTAACATGGTATCCCAATACCCCAGGAATACACCAACAAAGTCTATAATGCTTCTGAAATATGAGCTACAGTTTTGAGGAGGGGGAAACAGTAGTAGATTCCCATTTCCTTTCTTATACACTCATCGACAGTTTTTTACCCTGTGAATTTTGCAAGCAATTATAATGCATTTCTGCATTCTACAAGACCACCGAACTAATAAAAGCGCAGTTGTAATTTATGATGGTGGCTAGTTTTGGTAGAATATATAATCGAGTCAAAAATAGCAGTAAAAGTAGTAGAAAAAGAATTTAACTAAGTATGCTAAGCTATAGTTTGTTTCACATTGTTTAGTAGTGTACTCTAGCAGTATGTAGTAAAAGGAATAGTACTAGGACAACTGTACAGTTGCCAGCTCAGTGAAATATGTGTCCCAACCCGCTTATTGTAAACTACTGTCTGCTCAGCGACATTTTAGTTTGGAAGTGGGGTGGCTTATCTCTCAGGTAAAGCTGTTGGGAGAAATACACAGTATGCTGAACTCCTGCCGCGCGTCTTTTGCCCTCACTTACTTCAGACTAAGTAAACACTACCTCCTTCCAGTAGCTAAACCCTCAACTGCTTGGAAGGGCACCTCCACTCCCTAGCTAAAACGTTCGTTGAACAGACAATAAGAGAGAAAATTAAATTGAGTTTTATTTATGGACGCTCTTTAACTACCATGGTCCAGGAGTCCAATTCTGTATTAGGCGTGAAAGTCTGGTAATTTTGCTCAGAGGCCTCTTTATCAGGCTTGAGGTTCTTTTACGTGCCTAAATCTACGACACGGGACCACCGGCTTTACTTCCCTTCCGAAGGTAGCAATGCTAAAGATTTTTACGTCCGAAAAAATCCATCACCCTCCGCCGGGTTTGAATCTGCGACCTCGGGAACTAGAGGCTTACTTTTACATAGATGGTTCAGTATAGGGATCGCCTGCACCATTGATCATGTCCATGCTTAGATGCTAACCCGTTATGGACAGCACGAGTTAAATTAAGAACATTCCACCAGTATTTTCCTTAGCGAACCAGTAACAATCTTCTTCCTCCATTAAAAATCATACCAGTAACGGCCTCTTAGCATCCCAAGGACACAAAAGTAGTAATGAGACATCGATTTGGAGATGGAGGTTTGAGGCTGATTGCTTCTATTTGTTTCAGAAGTGGCAACTTTTCAAAATCCCAAGGTTACTTGGGGAGTCAAATTTATATGAGAGTGGCATCGTGCAGTTATAATCACATTTCAGTAGCTACAGCCTAATATGTGAACCAGCAGTGGCTCCTACAGTGACATCTATAGTATGTAAATTGCGATTCTCACGCTTGGATTTTATTTTATTTTATTTTTTAATCCTTCTCTCTCCGCGAACTCTCGAAGAATGAGTCGGCTTTTAGGGGGATGGGATTAGGGCGAGAGATATGAAGGAAGATTCGGGAAGGTGGGCGAGGTTCCGCATGAGCACCCTCGATAATCGCACCCATACGGGGGTAAGTGCTGCTGCTCTAGGGCAGGAGTGGAATGAAAGAAGTTCCAGATGACTGCCATTGCCAAGGCCTTGGCAGGCACCTGGTGATTAGGAGAGGCTTCGGGGAGCAAACGTTATTAAAAAGATTAACTGCGCACCGAAGTGCTCTAAAGAAGCCACTGTTAATAACACCGACCCCAAGGTGGCCCGCCAAGAGGCCACATCGTGGGAGTGAGGCCTGATGCTGCCCGGACCTTTCGCCTGCACGTTGGCGGGTGAGGGCATGGAGCTCCAGAAGCTGCGGCTAGACGTCTTGTGGTGGGGTTGGCTGTTGTGGCGACGGTGGTGAAGAGTGAGGCGGCGGATCGGTGGAGGCAGCGGTGGTGTGGCCGATGTAGTTTGAGCTGTGAGATGGTTCAGTCTTGTGTTGTCATGTCGGCGATGGTTGTGTGATGTAGCATTTGATTGGCTTCAATCCGAAGTTATCGATGGCTTCAAACCGCAATACCTACTCTTAGCGCTAACGTTTGTTAGGCTAAAAACTTGTACTTTCTATTGATGTTTTCTCTATCAAAGATACGCCCAAAATTGATTTTCTTTACAACCATAACAAAGTTATGCAGTTTCAAGTGCCAGAAGTACAGATTTTTCAAATATAGTGTCTTAAGCAGGAACTTCTTGTTTAAGACACGCTGTTTTGTGCTATTCAATTGTTTACGGTCAACACGGACACTAAATTTAAATCTCACGATATATTTACATTTTGATTTCGCAAAACTGTTTATTGCGAATTTTTGGTATGGTTTGTAAATAAAAGCATGTAAGCAACTTGTGGAACGTGGGCTTTTTTTATACTCGTGGAATTTTGTTAATCACGAGTGAAGCGAGCTATAAATATCTTTGCACAAAAAAAATCCCACTTCAGCCACAAGCTGCGTAAATAACTATTATTTTAAACACTTTAATGTCACTTTAGCCCCCGAAGTCATATCACGACTGTTACCTGTTGTATCTTTGGTACACATAAATCAGTGTTTGACAGACATAATATGACAGATGTGTAGTGGCCTTCCGCTGCTATTTGAATTGGACATCAAAATGTAATCGGAAATGCACGTTTTTGGGTCTTTGAATAAAAAAGGCAGTTTTAGAAAAATCTGAAGGGCAAGATCAATCGAATACAAAAAGTCGGATAAACGTTAAACTCCATGTAAGTCCGGTATCTTGTCATGGCAAATAAAGTGTGTATCTTGATTTTTTTTTATGAACAGGCAATGAAATAATTTTCATCCTTGCTGAATTTTATGCAACTTGGAAACCATAAAAAAAGAAAATCACGGTGGTTATTAAAATATATTTTATACCAAATACTTTCTTTTCTTTAGCGTTAGCCTTTTCCGAAACATTCTTTTTATATGTGTACATTTTCTCAAATATCTTATCCGATGGAGCGATTCTTCTTTCCTCTTTTTCTTCGCTTGAGGTTGTCGTTACACTAAACAGGCAGCTTATGTTGCATGTATGCAACTAGGCCCAGATTGCTTACTTTGAAGCCATTTCAAACATTCATGGGGGAATAACGTTACATGGTTAGAAAAATCGCTTTTTATGGCAATAATATCCACAATACACAAAGGGTATAATTATTTAATCTGCAGTGGGAAGAAAATGTATGAATGTTGCACATTAGTTTTTTTTATTCTATTGATTTAATCGATTTTTTGGGGTGGGATTGAAGTTTAACCTGGTAGATCATATCAGACGAATGAATGAAATGGGTGAAATGATGCTCAGATGAACCCAGGCTCCTACAGCTTAGAATCGACATTCGTCTTTTCAGGATAAGGCAAAACTATATTTAAAAAGAAAAACCTTATCCAGGTAACTCGCCGTAACCGAGATACAAACTCGGGACCTCTTGACTAAAGCAGGCAGGCTTCCCCCACACCACAGAGGTGGGCCGGATTGCTGTTCTATTGGTACCCAATACCAGCTGTGTAACCATGGTATAAAGGCACACCCCCTTCGTTACTGGCAGATCAGGCACTCCCGTACTCCTACAAAATATAATGCTTAAATATGCTAATTTACATTTTAGCAGTCGAGTTTAACTATTTAGCCACATGGAAATAAGTATAACGCGATGTAAATGCATTCAGTATCTACATTTTGTGCGTTTCAGTTTTGCACAAAAGTAGACAAGATAAGCTGGCTAGTAATTATTCTGTGGCCTTTCAACTGACACCCGTCCTTTATCACCACATTTGCTAAATTATTTCGTGAATAATGCACGGTAAAGAGAACTTACTGCATGGGAAAGTTAATTGGTATTCTGCATATTGAAACAAATACGCAGCTCTGAGCACGTTTTGAAAGGGTTTATGTTTTCTTCCGCAGTGCTGATTAATCCGTACCATCGTTGTTTGTTACTCGCGTAGGTGTACTGATCTCTGGCCTTAACCATGCAAATAATGGGTAAACTTGAACGAGTATGCCGCAGATATACTTAGTAAGAGAGTACCTGGGATGATGCGTGCATGGGAGTAAGCGAGGGAGCACGAAGGAAGGTGAACCTTAATTAAGAGTAATGTTATGCTGTTGACTGTGAGAAGAGTGAATGAATAGACTACAACCCTGCAAGTTGAGCATGTCATCAACTCTTCCCCTTTGTGCATTTCAATACCAATGACGTACGCAAAAGTCTTCAAATTTGAAACGATCAGCAGGTCTTTCTATGTTTCCGTGTACTAGAAAAATGGAAATTAAAATGCTTGAAACGTCCCCTAAATGTTCAACAGATGGAGTTGCACCATGCTAAGCCTACCATTATCTAAAATACGTAATTCCTACTATACCAAAGTGAAAATACCATGTTCTACGCTTGCAGTTAGTTTTTACAATAGACTACAGCAACTTTACAACTGTCGTTTATTCATGAAATTTTGCCACCGTTGCCTGTTTCCCTAGTTTTAGGGAAAACATACATTAACGGATATAGAGAAATTACACATCTCAATTCCTATTCAAGATTTCTAAATATACAATTGCAAATTTTCATATTTTCTTTTAAAGTTTTCTGAACAAGGTAAGATAGTAACGTAAAGACAACAACGTGAGCCTACTGGACTCCATCACACTAACCCAGTATGAATTTATATTGATAACCGCACCAATTCAATTGCATCTGAATACACAGAGTAAGTTATTCTTTCAGGATGGTCACAGTAATATGTAAGATAAGTCTGCAGATGCGATTCACAGCTAACTATAACAAGAGGTGAACTGATATAATATTGGAATTAAAGCACAGTCGATAGTATTGCTTTATTAATTAAGTTGAGCATTATTAAAACTGCAAGAAGATCAATTATTTACACGTGTTACAACTCTGTTGTAACAATTGTTGAATGCAAACCATCCCTGGAAAAATCAAGTGCCAGTTAGAAGATAAACACAGTTATATGAACAGGATTGCGGTGATGTTTTGATGTTTTTAAGCAATTTTTAAACCTGCATCGTGTGATAACCGCTTGTATTTACAAGAATATATACTTAGTATTGTAGACGTTTACAGGATAGTTTATGTAAAACACAGTTTAAATGTAACCTGCCCCTGAAAAGTTAATAGTCAGTATCTTTTAATATAGCTTTTTGTTCTAGTTTGGGGAGGTTTATTCATGCCTAGAGAAAGAAAGCAACAGGGAATAGGGAGGTTGCAACGAATGGGTTTAGTAACATTGAATTTCCTATCTGAACAGAACCCGTTTTTTCACATGGAAGCAATACACATACCTAATATAAAGACAGCTGTAAGAAAATTACAGAAGGACCTTAGTTAAAGATAATGGCAGTCATTTGTCGAAGCATAGTAATTTTCTCATCACAAGCTCCCCAAAAGGCAGATTCAAGCACGATTTAATCATTTCAACACCATGTAAAATTGTAATAATGAGCACCCTTACTTACTTTTCCCCTTTTCTATGCCGAATTAGACAACGGTATATCCAACCTCCAGTTTCTGGTCCTTGCCCTCAGTAAAATTTGAGAGCCACTCTCTTTTATTGCAATTGCTCAAGATACTGTAAGCGTTCTAAAAGGTAGTAAAACCAAAGGTTTTGTTCAGATAAGATATGCAGTCAAAGAGAATGCTCTCTTTGTTTTTCTCACGTGAAGTGCTCCATTACTGTCTTAGTAAACTCGGGCCCGCATTGTCAAGTCATTTTTAACTTCGTGCGTCGGTAAATAAGTGGTAGTGGTTTCCAACATATGTCTTTGGTCTTTCATCAGCCCTTCAAGGCCACTAAGTAGTGTTCAAGAGGTACTATGGAATGGAGAAGAACTGAAAAGGAGCACTTACGGTACTTATCTCTAAGATGCCGAAAGCGTTGCCCTCGACTTATTTGCACTGGTGACATCGGATGAAATTTCAATTGATTCGGCGTAATACTACTTCAGAAATTGATGACATTTCATGAATGTTTTGTTTCAATTTCTCATTTGATCTGTACAATGTACCTTTTAACTTTTTATTCTGTGAGCAAAGTTTAAATATAGAGTGCACAGATTAAAAACAAACACCGAGGAGGAATTGAAATAAAACATTCGCCATGAAATTTCGTTAAGCTCTCAAGACAAACTGTGCGCCAAATCAATGGAAATTTTATCTGTAGATGTCATCAGTGCGTACAAGCTAGTATGAAACAACTAACATCTATAAAATCTCACTATATATACTATTGATTTTGTGGATAATTTAAGAGCGACTAAGTGGGATTTAATTGGACTTTTTCACCATACAGACAATGTGCTAAGATTAGAAGAACTCAATTATATTAAAACACGTAAATCTAGCCTCTAAACTGAGCTAGGTTCAGTCTATACTTGTACTACTTTATGGACTTTCTTTTAAAAAAAAAGTGTTATAATGGAAAGTGATTGTCCATAGTAAAGTCAAAACCAAATAAAAGAAAGCAGTCATGGCAATAATGGCGCCATTCAGAATATGTGTTGCAGAAAATTATTTTTATAACAATTTTACCCAATCATTATGTAAATTTTAGGATCTGTAGAAATGTAATTTATTACGAGTATTGATAAATTATGAATTATAATATTGTTGTATTTGTGATATTTTGTTCGTAGTTAAGGTTGACTTGTTAGGTTATGTTTGACAGATTTAAGACAGAACCTTTTTTTTTATTTGATTGGTGCAAGAACTTAGCTATTCTGTGAATAGCAAATTCTCGCTTTATTAACTTATTTTGTACGAGTCAGGTAAACCAAAACACGAATGCTTGAACTTAGCAATAGCAATAGCTGTACCCTGTAGGAAATGCGTAACAGAATGTTTTCAAGCAAATAAGACTGTTCTTCACCGATCACAATAAGCAGATGGTGACACTGTCAAAGTAACCCATCAACCGAGGAAACAGCCATATATGAGTACCTATTCCTTGATTCAGCTAAGCAGCGGATTCAATACGTTGCTAACTACCAAAACCTACTAAAAAATCTTATGTGTTACACTCACATGACTTTCTGTACTCTTGTACAAACTATTTTTACAAACACTTATTCTCCATCTACTTCATGTTAATCGAGATAAACATTTGCAGACTCTATCTTACTGCTAATTTTCTTATTGATGTAAGGGGAATATATATTTACAAGGGCAATATAAAAAGACAGTAGCCTTTAAGCACATACATCTCTCTTAATAGCTGGTTGTAGGTGCAGCATCATTCCCTTTGTCACAGATTATGATGCGGTATTAATGTTGTAGATCATTAATTGTAGCTCCGCGTTTGGAAGCCAATATGCGACGGTTGCTGCTTTACGTAATGTTGTTTACATCACGTGTGTTGAAGCCTCCTTGTGACGTCATTCTTTGTTTGGTTCGTAGCTTCCTCTGGCGTAGCAATTTGCATCAGTTTTGAAATAATTCACTTTAAATGTTCTCCGGCTAGCTATTTAGGTCGAGAATGTATCTCTTGCAGGGTGTGAATCGGAAAGGAATCTTTTATCCAGAAATTATACTGACGAAGAAATTGGTTTTATAACTTTTATTGCTGAACACATTCACAAACACTTTTACAAATTAATCTGGATACTCGCCAAACTAAAACTGTTTGTAATAACTTCTTATCACTTTTAACTCACGTACTTCAACTTTATATATTTAACTGTATAATACTTTATATTCTCATAATTCTGCCGCGCGTAACTTATGACGAAATGAAGGACTGACTGACGATATGTAGTGTACTGAGAATTTTGTAGAACTGGGGGACACGCTACCTCGGCCTGGCTTATTTATAGGCATGCCTCAAGATACGCCTAAAGATTATAAATGAACTGCTATTGGCTAATAAAACGCGCCAACATTAGCGTCTATTTTACTATCCAATGAAAACCACTAATACATATTACTTTTAGGGAACATTCTAGAAGCTTTTACCGAAAAGGCGCGAAACATTACGTAACTTCCTGGTTCCCGGCAATGACAAACAACTCACCCCCTTGCTGCATTATTGCGTTATTGTTGACAGTTTCAGTAAAGCTGTATTAATAAACCTCTGAAATTAATGTTACATAAAAATACATATTCATATTATTATCATTAATTACATCTGAGTAATTTGTGATACAAATTACCGTATCAATTAATACTCTTTGTATATCCAAGACAAAAAAATGAATAACGAATTCCCATTTGAGAAAATATTGACAAATTTAAGGGAATAACAAGCAATATCTCGAAAATGGTTCACTCAACAAAAAAAATGTATATGACATAAATTGTGTATTTTAACGCGATCTACATTTTTTGTGTAGTAAAATTTTGTCTGTCTCTTATGGTTTACCAGTTATGCAAAAGTCGTTCACAATGAAGAATACTTTTGGAGACATTCCCAGAAAATTCAAGATATACATTTTTTCATGAAAATATCGTAAACATATGATATTTTAATCAAAATCCTTAGAGCCATTTTTGAGAAAATTAAAATTTTCGAAAAATCTTCCATGTAAAGGGTAATCTGGGGTGGGGGGATTTTCTTGAAAACCTTCGTGTCGCATCTCTGGAAGATACTGAACCTAAATACCAAGTTTGGTGTTTATCCGACTGTTCGTTTCTGAGTTATGCTGTTCACAGACAGACAGACACACACACACACACACACACACACACACACACACACACAGACAGACACACACACGTACATGTTTCCAAAAATGCTTTTTTTTGGATTCAGGGGGTCTCGGAACATGTATTTCCGGTGAAATCTCGGTATCGAATTTTTGTGTGGAATACAATACTTCCCCTACTTACTATACGTAGTAGAGAAAGTAAAAATAGAAACGAGATTTTAATAAAATGGATGGAGAAACCAGCATACGTTTCTGATTAGCCTAAATTCACAGTACTTCCAAATAATTACACACATACTTTTTGTACCTTTACTTTAAATAGTAATGCATTACACACTATGGAAATATCGTCTAAGTTATTCGGTGCTCATTTTTAAAATACAGCAAACACCTAAATATACCTTTTTGTACGATCGTTTGTTTTCTTCATCTTCTCGAAGATGTTTGAACAGAAGGAAATTTAGAATTCCAACACATGAATTCGTTTCCAAAGAAACCGTGTTACCAACATAAATTTGGTGGCTGTAATAACATACAATATACACAAGGGCAGGACGTAAATGTCCATGCCTCTTCATAATCCACGTCTTCGACTTCAATTTCTTCTTGAAATACTGAATCTCTGTTATCGTCCATATTATTATGAAACAACCCGCTTTGAGTCACAGCATCATACAATTGGCTCAAAGCCTCCTAAATAGTAGTATCTTACTAAGTCATGACATTAGTTATGGCTGTTGAATTGACATCATTGGGTTGCGGAAAATTAATTTTTTTCATTCATAATTCATTCAAAATAATAAAATACAAACTGTGCGAAAAACTTGCAATGGCATGATGTGCAGTAGTGAGTGAAATTCATAATGAAATCTCGGTAACAGAAAAGATTCGACTTCGGCTTGTCTTTTCAAACTATTCCTCGATTCTGTAATAATGCACTTCCCACGCTCATATCGCAATATACTATTCCCATTCTTTACAGTTGCTAATGGCTTTGACTTATATAACAGTGGAGAAAAATCTATCTTACAAGATAAATAACAATGATTCGGGTGCCCAAGTATTATCGATAAATATGTATCGATTCTGTACGCACAACAACTAGAAGATAAAAGCGATAATCACAAAATGAAGAACTGATAGCGAAAGACAGTTATGATTGTTTGAAATTCAAGGCTTTCTTCTGTTTTGCTGTTGGAAATACTATGAGATTCTATGCGAAATGGCGAAAATAATAATAGTTTATATAGATTATGGTTCAACTAGAAAGCTGGCTCCTTAATGTTACATTTATCCTCTGCTCTTAGACACGCACGCGAACACACGGACGCATTTCTAAAAATACTTTTTAGACTCGAAAGATGTCAAAACATACATATGTTTGAAATTGCAATTTTGCTAACCTTGCTCAGAGGTGGTAAAAGCATCTGAATACGGCAAGAAAATCTAACATTCATATTTTCTGCAGCGATTTTAACGTTTTAAACATGGCATTTGTATATTATTCATAGAGGCAAGATAGAAATATAATTGTTGTGTTTCATAGCGTTACAAACGTATCCATTTATATTTCATTAGGTGGAGTTGCCCGCTTCTCCCGCTCAGTGTACACCGCACTCTTAGAGCATTCAGCATGGACGTTAAAAGCTTTTTCCTTTTTTAAAAAAGATACACTCACTCATTAGCGTGCAGCGCATAATGCGGCAGACACCAGTGGTTTTTACCAAGTATTTGGTTACGGTAAAAGGAACGGCAATGATACGAATAGCGGTGGTTAAAGCAGGGAAACTGATAAATGAATGAGCAGCTTTTATTATTAATGTCTGCGTGAAAGATAGGGATACTTTGAATGTGTGCTCTCGCAAGTGCCTTGCCTTTTTACTTTTTCTAAACCCACCAATTATTACATTCGGCCTGAAAGTATGATATCGTGTCACAAAAAGGTCGTTTTTGGAGTGCGCGTGTGGAAACAGCATAACTCAAAAACGAAGTCGTACTTACATCATAGTTTGTGCATATGCCAACCAACTTCCGAAGCTGCAAAATGAACGATTTGGAGGAAATCTCCTTCGCCGCTACTAATCCCTTCTGAAGAAAAACTTGTTTTCTTTTATTCCATTGCGTATAGCATAAAATTTATAGAAGTAAAATCGTTTTAATTTGACAATAGAAAATTAGACACAAATAGCAAAAAACATGCTTGGCATCTTAGGGTAGTATTTTAGAAGCGTAGGAGGATTTCAGTACTGCGGCCAAGCCAGGCCTATTGCGCCTACTAAACCTCCACGAGGATGGAATGAGGCGGGAGAGTACTTAGGGGGATCAGATTTAATGGCGCAGCGCAGCGGGGTCCCAAACGATTCCAGGTTGCACGTTCTCTGACCCCCCCCCCCTCGATGACCCCTCCCCCTCCCGACAGATTCAGACAGACTCATTAAGCACAGCCACCGAATGCGCCACACACCACCGAGTCAGGCCCTGCAAAGGCAATTAAATGAGAAGGAATGAGGAACAGGAAAATCCGTGGTAGTGTATAATCCACACCAGTATTCGCCTAAAACTACGATAAAAGCCAAGATCAGATGGCCGGTCCAATGGGAATCGAACTCGGGACCTCGCGAATGCGAGCCTCGACCCTATCATTTGAGCCATTCCCATTCGGCTAATTAACATGTTGCCTATGCATTTAATTTAAAACCTCAATAGCTAATATTGTGTGTGTGTGTGTGGTGTGTGCGTGTGCGGGTGCGGGTGCGGGTGCGTGTGCGTGTGTGTAAAACCAACGTAACTTTTCTGTAACCCAGAAAGAGTGGATATCTCTTTAACAATCCAATTCTTTGAAAATGATACGTAAAGCATCTTCTAACATTTATGGTACTCGTATAGCTGTTATACCTGAGCTGGTATATTACAGGCAACTTTGTGGTTTCATCTCCCGAATTTTCAAAAGAAAAAGTAAGAAAGAAAAACTGCACCATAAATTCACTAATACATCTAGCTTGCCGTTTCTATTTGATAGATCTGATTTTGGAGCTCGTAAGCATCACGTACCTCTTTCTTGCTATTGCTTTAGATTGCCGTTTGCATGTAAATGGTTCTAACATTTTGATTAAAATACAAAGCTATTATAAAGGAGCAGATTTCAACTTTTTGTATCAAAGAAATAATGAAAGATAAAAATACATTCTGCATGTCATTGGATAGAAGTTTTGTGGTCGTTAAGGCAATATGCTTTTAAACAAGTACACCATTTGTTGCACGAAATTATCGAAGCAGTAGTCCGTTTCTTGCCACAAGCACCTTATTATCAAACTCGTTAATGCCAGATATAAATTAGCATATAACAGTGCTGTTTGTTGAATCTATTGCAAAAGTGATTTGTTCTGCTTAAACAATGGATAAACATCAACAGCAGTACACTTAAATTTTTAGTGTGCTTACCATTTTTCTATAAACAACCAGCACTGCTTTATGCCACTGAGTAGTAGTTGTAAGTCTCCTTTTGAACATTTGAACTTCCCTCTATCCAGTTATGTGTGATGATACGGTTTGAAATACAAATCTTGAAACATTGTAAAGAGTATGTTAGTCTTACATTTGACCGAGCTAGATGGCTGAAAAGAGACGGGCTGTGACTAGTATTCGAAAACTCGTGGTTTCATATTCCAATGTGCCGGCCAATCTATTGGGGGTTTATGATTTTCTCTCAGTAACCGGGTAATTGCATCTTAATACTAATCCAAGTTCTATCCGCAGGCTAAAAAAAATATAAGTAAAATAGGCAGCACAGGAATGCAATTACACAAGACCGTCGCTTAGTATATGTGTAAGTAGGCGGCTACGACACCAAACCATCGGTACAATGAATCGTGTGTACAAGGAATCTACAAAAATACCGTTGCGATGCGACCTCACTGTTAAACGGATGTTATATCTTCTTAAACGAGTTATATTGCGATTCTCGAAATCTCTTCGTTGAATTTGGAAGATATTCACCTGAAAGGAATTTGGAGGTCTAGATACGTCTCGTTTCCAGAAAAACTCATTTTTATACACTTTTTATTTCTCTACTACGTATAGTAAGTAGGGGAAGTATTGTATTCCACCCAAAAATTCGATACCGAGATTTCGCCGGAAATACAAGTTTTGAGACCCCCTGAATCCAAAGAGAGCATTTTTGGAAACAGGTCCGTGTGTGTCTGTGAACAGCATAACTCAGAAACGAACAGTCGGATAAACACCAAACTTGGTATTGAGGCTCAGTATCTTCCAGAGATGCGACACAAAGGTTTTCAAGAAAATCCCCCCACCCCAGATAACTTTACATTGAACATTTTTGGAAAATTTTAATTTTCTCAAAAATGCCTCTAACGATTTTGATTAAAATATCATATGTTTATGATATTTTCATGACAAATGAAATGTATATCTCGAATTTTCTGGGAATGTCTCCAAAAGCATTCTTCATTGTGAACGACTTTTGCATAACTGGTAAACCATAAGAGATAGACAGAATTTCACTGCACAAAAAATGTATATCGCGTTAAAATACAGAATTTATGTCATATACATTTTTTTGGTTGGGTGAACCATTTTCGAGATATTGCTTGTTATTCCCTTAAATTTTCCAATACTTATATTTTTTCTCAAACTCGTTATTCATTTTTTTTCCTGGTAATGCAAAGAGAATGGAATACTCCACATAGCAACCAACTGTTAAAATATTTGACTGTCGCTTAAAGGCTAGCAATTCCCCTTGCATCTACAAGAAAATTAGCAATAAGATTAACATCTCGATATCTCGATTAACATGAAGCATATGGAGAATAAGCGTTTGTAAGAATAGTTTGTACAAGAGTAGAGAAAGTCATGTGAGTGTAACATCAGATTTTTAAAATAATGTTACAGTCAGCTAAGTCAAAGCTGGCATATGACAAACGAAACACAAATGAAAAAAAAATCAAAACAAAAAAAGGAAATGATAATGGCAATAGGTAAGCCATGCAAAACAAATATATTATTTCATTAGTGCGCACTGTTTCAGAAAATTATTTTTATAATAATTCCATAAATCCATAGTTAATTATTTTAAAGTGCAAATAATCCGTTGAAGTTGTTAGTATTAAACGATTTAACCGTGTATAAATAAAACATAAGGGGAACCAAAGAGACCAGGTCAGAAATTGGTTAAATGGCGTACGAAAATATAATTTGTTCATAATTGTAGGTAATAATACTGTTGCATTTGTAATATCCTCTGTTGTAATTATAATTGGTTTCAGTAGAATACGTATCCACAGATTCCCAGAGCATTTAGTTGGTGCAAGGCGTTGGCTTTTCTACAAACAGCCAATAATCGCTTTATTAACTTATTTTATATAGTGAATACGACATGCACAGTTATAAATGTTCATACTTATCAATAGCAACAGCTCTGTCCTGTAGGAAATGTAGTTACGCCTTTACTCTTAAAGCAAACAAGCCTGTTCATCAATCACAATTAGCAGTTAATAATAAGGTAAATACCAGTTCTGGACTTCTGTGCTTTAAGTCTAAAGATTCTTATTTACGGCTTCTTACTTAAGCAGATAAAAAAAAATGTTAGGTATATGTTTCGAAAGGTTTGCCTCCTAGATGGTCCAAAAAATTACAAAAGCATAAATCGTTCATATTAACATATTTGTTCATATTAAGTGTAAACAGCTTCTCAAAGATAACAACTCCTACATAAAACTCTTACTATAGAAACAATAGTTCATCAGGCATATAAGTCGACATTACCTTCCCCAGAATTGCCCTAACCCATTATGTGCGTGGAGCTCGCAGCTGTATGTTAAGTCGTGCCTCCCTTGGGTTGTCTCCCCATTGGAAGAAAACACAAAGTTGAAAGTTTCAAGTAGTCCTCTGTGGTGTAGTGCTTACCATGCTAGCCTCTAGTTCCCGAGATCGCCAGTTCAAACCCTAGGAGGGCGATGAGTTTTTTCGGGCGTAAAAATGCTTAGCATGGTTCTTTCGGAAGGGAAGTAAAGCCGGTACTCCCGTGTCGTAGATTTACGGCATGTAAAAGAACCTCAAGCCTGATCTAGAGACACCTGAGAAAAATTACCGGTCTTTATCACGCCCAACACAGAATGGGACGCTAAGGACCACAGCAGTTAAAGTGTCCATAAACAAAACTCAATTTAACTTTAACTTTGAAAGTTTCAATACATTTTGTTTAATAGAAAGTGATATTAGGCAGAATGTATTAAAGCATTGCATTTTTATTTTCTCTATCACGTACATAGTAGGTAGAGAAGGTATTGCATTCCACCCAAAACCTTGATATCGAGATTTCACCAGGAATGCATGTTTTCAGGCCCCGAGAATAAAAAAAAAGCATTTTTGTGTGTGTGTGACAGAGAGAGAGAGAGAGAGAGAGAGAGAGAGAGAGAGAGAACAGCATAACTCTTTTAAAAAGTTGGATAAATACCAAACTTGGTATTTAAGTTAAGTATTTTTTAAAGATGTGACACGAAGGTTTTCAATAAAACCTCCCAACCCAAATTACTTTACATGGACATTTTTTGAATTTTTTTATTTTTTTCAAAAATGACTCTAGAGATTTTGATTAAAATACCCACATTTAAGATATTTACATGGGAAATAAAACGTATGTCTTGAATTTTCTGGGAATAGTCTGTGAAGTCCTCTTCATTAGGAAGGGATTTGTATAATTTTATACAATTGGTAAACACTAAGAAATAGACAAAAGCGCACTATACAAATGCTTGGATCTCTTTAAAACACACAATTTATTTCATAAAACTTTTTTGTGTGTGCCATAAGCCATTTTTCGAGATATCCGTTATTAATGTTTCGAATTGTTCAATACTTCGATATTCTTTGAAAGTCATTCGATATTCTGTTGTTTCTCACGATTGTATGTAAAGAGTAAGTACGCTATTTTAAGGCCAGAATATGGCGTAGAAGGTTGGCCCCGTAGCTACCTATTGTGCGAGTGGTCCCGGGCTCGATTCCCGGCTGGGGGGTGGGAATTTTTCTCTAGTCAAGATCATTCCTTATTCTCCCCAGAGTCTGGAAGTATGAATCAGAGTGTGTATAATCTAATGATTAAAAATCAAAAGTGCAAGAAACCCAACGACAAGAGTTACACGAGTTAACACCATTGCCAATAAGTTCCAAAGAATCGGCGGCGATAAGACCAATGCAGTTAAAGGCGGAGTATAAATGAAACGTAAAAAAATATGGCGTAGAGTTCTTAAACATTTGACCATCGCCATTTCTTTTGTATCTATTGCGAAAAATGTAATGTAGCTATTTCTGCCAAGGTTTATCTCGATTAAAATTAGGTAGATAGAAAAATAAACTTTCATAAGAATAATTTGTATACCTACTAATAAACGATAGTGGTTAGAGAAAGTCATGTGAATGTAACGTTTTCCCCTCTTTTTGTGTGAGTTTAATTTCCTTTAACCGGGTAGGTCATATCGGACAATGAATGTCTGAAACGGGCGAGATGAAGCTTAAATTAAAGCATTCCGAGGCCCCCGGGGCTTAAAGTTACCCAATATTCGTCTTCTGAGGATAAGGGAAAAACTCAGAAGAAACCTTATCCAGTTGACTCACCCCAACCGTAAAAAATGTCATATTGTTTATGGTCTGCTTTTAACTTCTTTGGTCATATTGGAGGTTCTGACTTAGGAAACAGCTGCTGGTATTAATAACTCGTTAAACTATTGGGGTTTTATTCATTTTGTGTTGAAACACACTCACATTCACTCCCATATTCATATTTCTAGACTTGGGGAAGCTAAGGAATGATTCTAGTTAAAGAAAACTTCCCCATTCTGCTGAGAATTGAACCAAGGACATGTGGGCTAAGAAGCCTGAAAACTGATCACTCGCACATGGAGGAAATTTTCATAACTGGTGTGACAGTCGTAATGTGAAAGCTAAGGTTGAATTTTGGGAATGCTACTCTCCATTCTTGGTTTTGTATGAAGTTTACATCCCCTTAAAAAGCCCTTGCGACTCCAAAAGTCATGCTCCCAGTGTTGTTCATCACTGATTATAAGCCGTGAAAACAGCCGAAATGTCGTCCCATTTAAATTCGAAAATAACTTGAACATTTGGGCCACTTTTTACTTTCTCTACTACGTTTATAACTAGGGGAAGTATTGCATTACACCCAAAGATTCCATACCGAGATTTCACCGGAAATAGTTTTGGTGTTCCTGAATCCAAAAAAGAAGCATTTTTAGAAAAAGGTCCGTGTGTCTGTGAATAGCATAACTCAAAAACGAAAAGTCGGATAAATACCAAGCGTAGTATTTAGTTTCAGCATCTTTCAAAGATGCGAAACGAAGATTTTCAAGAAAATCCACCGGAGACTACCCTTTACATGGAACATTTTTCGAAAAGTTTGATTTTCTCAAAAATGACTCTAATGATTCTGATTAAAATATCATATTTTAAGATATTTTCATGGCAAATAAAACGTATGTCTTGAATTTTCTGGGAATATCCCCAAAACTCTTCTTCATTCTGAATGACTTTTGTATTACTGGTAAACCGCAAGAGATAAACAAAAGTTCAATACACAAAAAATGTAGATCGCGTTTAAATACACAATTTATGTCATATACATTTTTTTTTTTGAGTGAACCATTTTCGAGATATTGCTTGTTATTCCCTTAAATTTTCCAATACTTATACTTTTTCTCAAATGGGAATTCGTTATTTATTTTTTCTTTTTCCTGGTAAAGCAAAGAGAATGGAATACTCCACATAGCAACCAGCTCTTAAAATATTTGACTATCGCTTAAAGCCTACCAATTCTCCTTGCATCTACAAGAAAATTAGCAATAAGATTAACATCTCGATGTCTCAATTAACATGAAGCATATGGAGAATAAGCGTTTGTAAAAATAGTTTATACAAGAGTAGAGAAAGTCATTTGAGTGTAACACACCAGAATTTTTTGTTTGTTTATGTCCTGGACACACAAAGAGAATGGAATGCTCCACATAGCAACCATTTCTTAAAATATTTGACTATCGCTTAAAGCCTACCATGTTACCCTTGCACCTACAAGATAATTAGCAATACGATAGTTTCTGAAAAATTTTTATATAGATTAACATGAAGTAGATGGAGAATAAGCGTTTGTAAAAATAGTTTGTACAAAAGTAGGGAAAGTCATGTGAGTGTAACACATCAGATTTTTTTAAATGTTCGGTTTTTTTTCCGTATTGGTTCATAAATACAAATTTTTATGAAAATTAGTTGAGTGTTGCTTCAGGGTATGCCATTAACATGTGCAAAAACAGTAGGTTAGTCTTAAAATACTTGCTGTGAAACTTGAGTTATAATTACATGCAGCACGCAACTTCCCGTTTTTGTACTTGCAAGGTTTGCGCTACGGAGTAAAGGTCAGAGTCCACCCTTCTCTACCCAAGAGCGATTATTGTAAAAGGACTGGAGTTCGTGTCACTATAAATGAAAATAGAACCGAAAGTTAGATAAGCTGATAAAATATCCAGAGAACTGTCACGTTCAGAGATACGGAGTGACGCGAAAATAACATTGCAAGGCCTCGTTACTTCCAATTAGAGCCTTTAGCTTTCAGTGTATCCATTTTTACTTTTTTTAACCGTTTACGGGTAGGAAGTATTGTAATCCACAAAAAATGTATATCGAGATATCACATCTATGTTATAAGGTGCCCTAAACCGGGAAGTTACACCGGGAACAGTTAGTTTTAACTGCAATTAAAGAAATCAACGTACAAGATGCGAAATTAGTCCAGTTATAACCGAGCTCTGCGGTAACCTGCGAGGCTTGCATTGGGGAGGTTCCTGGTTCGATTCCCTTTTGGGCTAGCCACTCTGACGACGTTTTTTTTTCGTGGATTCCCCGGATCGGTAGGGGAATACTGGGATGGTTCCTCTTGTACCACGAATTTCCTGTCCATTTCCTAATTCTGTTTCAGGGTTGTAGGACAGCTGGGCGGTGGATATGCCTTTGGAAAGGTTTCTCCCTGGCTACTGACCCGCTTTCTTGGGGATCTCTGGGCCTTAGGGGCCTGCGCTGGGGGGGGGGTGGGCTTAGGGCTGTCCGACGTCCGGATGCGTTCTATGTGGAACCAGGGATCCCGTCCATACTTGCGCACATCGTCGGATCTGAAAGCGCTTCGGGTCTCCTCCTCACCCTACCTCAGGGGTCAGGTTAGAAGCAAACAACGTCACTCTGGCCTACTTGCGTGCTCTGCCCCGGTTTCGGGGGACCTCTCCGTGATTCGTACTCCTATTCCAATTCTAATCTTAGGTCGAGCCTTGCCTAGTATACCAATGAATCCTGTAAGTCCTTCTGCCGTTAAAGTAATGCATCTGTGAAATGTGACAAAAAATTGTGAACAATTAAACATTTTTTCCCCACTTAGGGCATTTAAACTATCAATTAATGAAGCTATGAACAGGTGCATGCTTATTAATAAGCACCCAACTTTAAATCTTGTTTTCTCTTAAAGGTTTTGCAGTTTTCCATGCTCAAGATGTTCCACAAGATGCAGTTTTTACTAATTTGTTTAAAAATGTTTGCACTACCTCTCAAAAGTCCATTAAAGAAATTTACCATGCACTTCTTAAAATAATGCTCCAATTTTGAGGAATAGACCATTAGCTTTTGAAAAATCAAGAGTTTTGGAAAGTACAAAAAGTAATAATTTTTCTACAATATTTAGGGGATAATATAAAAATATGATGTGATAGATGTTTTTGTAAACTCATTTACTGTAAAACCTGAGTTTTTTATATGAATATTTTTAAAAGTGCATAGTTTGGAGCATTTTTATTGGAACAATGAATTTACACAATAAAAAAATTAATATTTACCTAACCATGGAACTTAGGGTTTTGAATCATCATGGTGTGTAGTAACCAGAAAGAGAGGTTTTGGTAAGTAAACAGAGCAATCGTGTTACCGCACGGAGTATAGGTGACGTTAGTATTATGATGTACTCTCCTTCCGAACCCAACAGACAGTTTCGTGGCAACTGTTTCATTTATTCCATACATATACCAGTGAGAACTGTGGCAATATGTCTAAAGCAAAGAAGAATTCATATATTAAAACATCATCACAATAAGCGTCGTTTGTAGCGAAATTTGGCATGCAATACTTCACAAATGGCGAAACCATCAGATATAACGTCAGAGCTCAAAGTAGGTTTGAAACATCATGTTAAACAACCGTAATTGAATGATACACAAGGAACGTGTGACATTATTAGATAGGAACAATGAAGAAAGTAACCTTTCAACCTCCTCAGCTCCAAACTATGGATCAGATTTTTTCTAGGATCTGTGTCATACGCTCATAAGAGCGGATATTGCTTTAAAAATTTGCAGCTTTGGGTGTTAAAAAAAGACAATGCAACTCAAATTTCTACGTATTAAGTAAATATTGAGGCAACTTTATTGCACATTAATTAATAGCTAAAAATAAATGTTTTCCTTCTAATACTCCTTAATTCAGGTACATCTGCTGTCGAAGTAGGCTGTACGGCCTTCAAACTGCACATCATGTATTTTCTTTACAGAGAACACTGCAAGGTCACAAGCGCTTCCACCTTCTCTCGCCACTATCCCTCGGTGCGTTCCTAACTTGATGGTTTACTTAAATACTAAAACCCCTCTGGCTGGTGATAACTGACATATATTTCATGAAGATATACTATATACTATGGATTTTCCAAGTTTAACGGATGCATTACCTTAATACCGCGTTTGATGTCTATATAATTATCGGATGATGCAAAAGTTAAGGCTATTTGTGCAGTTTGAAATCCAACACTCAACTGTTTGGTTTTATAGTTGTTGTTTTATTGATATTCTTGATGGGTATAATAAATTGGTGGTACCTAAAGACATGTTGGATGGCAGACCAGTTAAAATAATGTTAATGTAGCATAATTATAGAGTGGAAACGCTAAATAGCTCTATTAATGCCCGTAGACTGGTGAGCGTACAATGGTATCAACACCGCCGGTGAGAATACCGTAATCCAGGGCACGAAACAAAAAAATTTGTACCCCACACCTTCGGTTGTGCAATAGAAGAGAAATGCAGAGGTGTATGTTCGCTGGCTCGCTTACAAAACGTCGAAGATAAGTTACGTCCTGAATATGGAATTGCAGCCAAAATTGGCTCTTCTGTAAATCATATGAGTCCTAGCAAAGGTAATTGCAATTGATGTAACAGCTGATAACGTTTAACATTTTGAACTACAGTAAACACACACAGGAGAACCATTTACTCAATAATTGCATTTATTATTACATGTCAAATATCTCACCAGAAAACTTCTTTCTCAGGTTGCCTGCTGTATAGGACATTAGTCGGCAAAGGTTACGTGCGTTTCGGCTAGTCTCGAAAACACAAGTGACGTCATAGTGACTCAAAACTCGCGAAGAAAAGCTGCAATTTTCGAGCTGTCATGGGAAAAGTCGCTAAGTGCATGTACAACGGAGGTGGACCCCCGCTCATTGCCACCTACGGGAGATTTACTGTGGCTACCCCCGCCACCAGGAGGAAGGGATGAAATGAAGGAAACACAGGAAGTTATAGGCCTCAGGCAGACATACCACAGAAACACGCGGAAGTCATAACAATGCCTGGCTCGAAGACCCGACTACTGTAGCTGCCCAGAGGACGATGAACGATCCGTTTAACTGGGCACGGGGATACTTTTTCCTTGGAGCAAGTATCCCGCCGTCATTCCGGCACCTCCTCACGCCACGAAACCTAGAAACACACCTGAAAGATAAGAAAACGGAATGAAAGGGAAATGAGGGAATGGAAATCGTGGTATTTGAGAAATCCCCCGAGCATTCGCCTACCAACCAGAGAAAAAGCACGAAAAAAAATGTCAGAGTGGGTGATCGACGGGAATCGAACTTGGAACCTCCCAATTGCGCGCCTCACGCGTTGTCGCGGAGCCAACTCGCTTGGTAAAAGTCGCCAAGTCTAATGAATCTAATATCCGCAACGCCTTTATACGATCATGATAGGATGTTTAAGATTTTTAATTTTAAATGACTTTCCGAGTGAAATGTATTATGAAGGTGGTACTATGTGTTCTTAAAAGCCTTTATTAGTCCTTCATTAAAATTCTCTAATTAAGAATCCAAATTGAAAATTAGTTGGTTTATAAGTTAAGAATGCCTAACAATAGCCAAATAGTATGCAAAATGTAGTAGGCAAATTTAAAATAAAAGAATGGAATAATACACCATCCTTGCCATTATAAATACAAATCAGTGTGTTCACATCAGTCACTATTAAAATATCAAAACAATCGCAATTACGAGTATTAACGTCGGCCAGAACCCGGCATCAGCATATTAACCTACCTAAATTAGCCTTCAGAATCATTTGGGTAGTTGCAGCTCAGGAATTCATATTTTTGTGTTATTACTGATGCTTTTTGTAGCAGAATAATAATTGTCTTTCCTGTTAAAGTTATAATCAGGCATAGGAATTCTTAAGCACTTGGCTTCAAGTTAGCTACACTCAAACTATGCCAATACAAAGAACGTAAACAACAATGGCCAAGAGTCACTGACAGCACAGCAGGTAAGCACTGCCTGGTGACTGCTGTCTGTAAACGCTGAGAGACTGTAAGAGAGATAGGGGCTGGTTTGTTACCTGCGACGTCCCAGCATAAAGTCCAGTAACAGTTTAACTTTATTTCCTTTCCTCTTGGCTTTAATGCTTAAAAATTCTTATGCTTATAATGAATTTGAAAATGCATGTCACATTCACGTTGTGCATAATATTTGAAATTTAAGCATTGAAACACTTTATTATCTAAAAAAATGCATGAATCATAGCTGCAACAATGCACTTGCAAATTTCCATGGTTTTCAAATCAATCCGAATGGAGAAAATTTAACACGAAGTATCAGTGCACAGATTTTACGCATACGGAAGTAGATGTGTATTAGTGTTCAATCGCCAAATTTTAATTAAATCTAATCAAACTTCACAATTTGAGTATATGCAATATTGCGTTAACGCAGAATAGCAGTACTAAGGGAAATATACCTGTCCTGTCACTCAATGTGTTGCAAATTCTCACAGGACTTCTTTAATTGTTCATTTTTAAGAAGGTTGGACAATTCCTTGAATGAAAAATTACTTAATTATACGATACTAGAGGAACAACTAAAATTTAATGATTCTCGTAAATAAAATGGATTCAGATATTTTCATATTGGTTGGAAGATAAGCAGGATCAGGGCCTGAGCCTCATAAACGTCTACAAACCTTTCCTACTCGCCGTTGTACCAATGATGGGTTTCCCAGGCACCATTGCAACTTCCAGATTTTAGTGACAATTCATGACAGTTCACCTTTACTTTGCAAAATGTGTCAAAGGACCTCTTTTCAACATTTACTAGTGACAACTCCAACTTAGAAGAGACTATTTAGTGTCGTATGATCCCGTAGCAATCTTTATGCATTTCCATTGTTGCAGTGTGCGATATCAGTCCCATGTTTTTGTGCACTCAAGTTTTAAATGCCCTATTTCTGGAAATGTCATTTTAATATTTTCCAGCCGCTGGCAAACAATACAGTTTCTGTTCTGTTCAGCACAATAATCACAAGTTATGTGAAGCTGTTTTGCATTACAGGACAGAATGTAAAATATGAAGTGATGAAACATTGACTCTATTTCATCTGCTCCTCACGTTGCCATAGTCTCATCATAACCATAAAATACTGACTCCCCTGAAGCCAAAGCATGGGTGTTAAATGAACTGTCAGCTGACATTTGTAATATACATGTTACTTGCTATATTTGGCACTGACACATTCTTTTGAAAATCCATAGCAATGACCTCCTTTCTTTTCCTTTAGCACAGAATTTCCTGCAAATACATTTTCTCTCTTAAACAGACTTTCATAAACCAAACTCTTTCCTGACTTGCAATCCTTTCAGGTTTTTAGTCAATTGCTATAATAGGCCTTGATCAGCTGCTTTTGTTACAAATCTGTGTTCATTTTTAATCGCATCTCAGTCTTTATGGTGTCATGTTCCCTTCGTGTATTCGATTACGGGTAACTAAATGAAATATTGTTCCCTGAAGTAAAATATCACAATTAAATGCAATAAGTCATGGGATTGTTTAGATACTTCTGCTTATATACCTGGTGTAAGCTTTTGCATTGCATTCTTCTATAAAATACATTTTCTATGTCCAGTTCAAAATAGTGCGATTGGGGACTTTGCAGAGAACGGATATGTTCATGAATTCCATTCCTCTAGTTTCGTCACTCAGAGCATGTGACCGATTTGGTTGCTTTTCTCTTACGTTACGTCTCACCTATCCTTTTAATTGTTCTTGAAATGCTTCTGACTTCTACAATGAGTGATGTTGAAGAAAGGCTTCGTCGTGAGGGTTTTGGGTCTCTTCTATCTACGAGATTACTTCAATTAAACCACTTATTAGATCCTCTGCACATCTCGATCAGGAAGATCGTTTAATATCATTCCCGTTTTGTTCATTCAACCGTTGAAAGTACTTAGGCCTTGAACACACGAGTACAGTCTTACAGTCCGTATAGTTTCGATGTGTGTTGTTTTCTTAGTTGCATCAACTCCGCCACAGTTCGTGTTTCTTCTTCTTCTTCTTCTTCTTCTTCTTCTTCTTCTTCTTCACATCTTTGACTCAATTCTGAACTTTTATGTAGATCCACTTTCACAGAAACCCTGGACTATGTTTTAGATTTACTTCTCACTTATATTAAACTTGTAGTAATAACGAAACGAAAATAATTTATAATTTAAATCCTACAGCGGTACACAAACAAATTAATAAACAGAAATACCAGCTACTAAACGCTCAAGGTTTTTTCATAAGAAAAGAGTAGAACGACCTTCATAATTTTTCACCAAACGTCAGAATTCTAATGGTTTTTCCCTCTTCCACGAAAAAATTAACTGTGAACATAAATGGACTCAGCGTTATTCACACAAATGAATGTATACAAAGAAACTCCTTTTAACAGTATATTACCATACTTGAGGTAAATAAAGCATTTGGATAAGGTTTATTGCAGTCAGCTGACAAGGTTTAATGAGAATTTGTGGATTTTACTTAGGAGTTCCGAAAGCGAAAAATAAGCTTTATGAACCAGTATATTTCCATAATGAAAGCGAGGAGACGCTCGTTTCTGTAAACAATTCATGTCGTTTAACAAGGATTTAGGATTCCGCGCAGGAGTACAGATCACAGAGATAACTTAAAGGAAACACTAATCACTAAAAGATTAATACAAGTACAGGCATCTTTTACCACACTTGATGTTTTTGTGAAACAATGAAAATCGAATGAAAATATCTCACGAAAGAAACAGACGTTAACGATCTTTTCAGCGCAGTGAAACCCACAATTTACAGCCAGTTGCATTATAAGAATCACAGATTGAGTTTTGAATAATTTCGAGTTTACAAAAGTTGACTAAGAGTATTTTCTCAGCCGTTCAACTATTATAGCACTGTACATAGTGCTATAGTTTGTTGATTACACCAACTAATACCAAATCAGACATATTGCGCTGTGCAACCCAGATATTTGTCACAGAAGCATATATATTCTCCTTGCCAATCGTGAATGAAGAGGCGATTTTTATTCAAATTACTTAACAGCATTTCTTGCGCTTTGTGTTAGAGAATGTGAATAAAACATATTTCTTCAATGTTATGGATGATCTGCAGGAGTGTTGAACTTATCTAGTGCCGGAATGTGCAGCATATGACGTGATAAGCGTGTTCTCTTAGGCAGGGTTGCCAACATTAGACTTAGAATTCCGCTAGATGGCCTTCAAAAGCTCGCAATTTTCCAAGCAAAATCTCCAGATTTTAGTACGCAGATATTATCACTGGGCTTCGAAGCTAATACCCTTTCAGCTACCATTGCAGGAAGTTGCAGTGGTGTTTACGCAATGCACATATGCAATCATCGTTGCTTTTCATTCTGTAGCATAGAACTTCACTCCTGTACACGGATTACAACCTAACATGGGCAGCTTTGTTTGTTTTTTTAATAAATCTGGATAGTCTAGGTTTAAAAGTAGGGATATAATCATAGTTATAAATTACAACTACTCTGATAAAAATACCCGAGTTTATTATTAACTGTTAGTCAAAGGGGGCTGGGAAACATACAGCTTATCCATTTACAATTTTTATTATGAACATGCAGGTATCTCAAAAGGTATTAGTGGAATTCAGTGATTTTCTACTGCAGATATTGCATACTATATTCAACTCGATCTAAATTGTCTTGGTTCTCTGATGTTAAATGCAGTACGCAAAAAAATAATTTCACAGAAATGTTTAAATCTGAGAAGAACAATGTTTTCTCTAGGTACCATTTTCTATAAAATTGTGAAGTTTATTGTGTGTGTGTGTTTTTTTTCTTCAATTTATTATACAAAATGAAATATGTATTTTGTTACTCAAATTACGCTCATTTTGTGCTAAAGCGTTTTAGTTTATTAGTGACACAAAGTATATTTGTTCAAATATAAGTTTTGATAATATAAAAATAGATACAAATAGACAAAAGGATACCTGAAATTGTTAGGAAAATTTCAGAGCTCTATAAGTAATAGTTCTGTACCTAAACTGCACTTAAAAGATACCTCATTTTCTCAATTTTTGAGGTAAATGATTATTATTGTTACTGGAGTTAATAACGCAAATCCATGAATATTTACATCAATGTTAAGCACAGTATACGTCACCCGCAGAAACATTCACCAAAATTAATTTAATTTTTTAGATTTATGTTCATAATAAAAATTGTAACTTTCTCAGGCGTCTTAAAAACCGCTAGAATTCCCGCTAGTAGGAATAGAATATTTTTTCGCAAGACTAATTGCTATAACCTTTAGATCTGGTGGAAAAACTGCTAAATTGGCAACTCTGCCCTTAGGCGAGAGGGAGAAAACAGCGAAACCAAGGACATTTGCTGATCTGGAGACGATTGATACTGTCCCATTATTCAACCCGAATACATGTTAATTATAACACTTGAGAATAGATAAAAATGTTATGATGGCGTGTTTAAATAGGTATCTAGTTTCGCTAGTTTAAAAGTGGAACCCTATTTCAATTACACTCTGCGTAATCATGCCATCTAAAGTAACCGTGTTTTCGTTTCACGCACAAGCTAAGATCCTTTAAATGAGACTCTACTCTGAAATAAAATGTTCTTAAAGGGACAAAGTAGTCTGAAGACATAGAAATGACACCTTAAGTGTGCTTCAAGTGGTTGTTTGCATTGATAGCTTATGTAGTTGCGTCCATAAAAATTATTTCATTCAGCACAAAAGTAATAAAATTTACTCTTAAAACATGTGAATTCATGTACCCTTTTCTTTGATACTACTTGCAATAGAATCACACTTTTGCATGCTTGTTCTTAATATAATCAGCTATCTTCTGAACCTCAATTATTTAGTTATGTATATCATCCACTAGAAACTGAAAAAAAATTGCAGTCAAAAAAGTAAAAATGTGGAGAATGTGAAATGTTGTTGCTGTCTTAATATCATTAATATACATTATAAAATTATGACTGTGGTTCAGAAAGCTTAACTATGTGATGTATACATGTGCTGAAAATTTCAGCTCTCTACCTATAATATTTTCTGAGATAAAGGTACACAAGTATCGAAAAATGTTGTTTTGAGAAAACTGAATCTAAAGTTTAGCATTAAAATTCTGAAACACTTCAGTACGTTCCAGGGTCATAATCATCTGCACCTTCATTCCTGGATTGCTTCAGCTTTTCTGATTGCCTTCTCTTGGTCCTGGCCTCTTTGTTAATTGCTGAACTGCTCGCTGGGCATGATATAGTCGTTCGTTGTTGAAAGAAACAAAAATGTTCTAAAAAGGTGCGTTGCATGACAGCTTTAAAGGAATGCAGACTAGAATTTAAATGGTGTTTAAATGTCTTAAAAACCTCTTAACCCCCGAAAAATATATATTTTCTGAAACTGGAAATGAGATTTCACTAGTGCTTAATACAAAAATTGTGATTTTTTACCATTTCAGATTACCTTGTCCCCTTAATAGCACTGTTTGAGGATTCAAGGTCTGAGATTAGAAACAGTTGTATAAAATCAAGGTACATTTTTAAGCAAAATATTTCATGTTCGAACGTGGTTTTCTCTTACAAGACACAGTATTATACAATGTTGCTAGCGCCTGAAGAAGAACGTGCCTTGAACTCTGTCCACAGTGTTGCAGGTTTCGTGTTGATAATTGAGTACAGCCGAAAGGCAAATCTACATAAAAATGATAGATAGCGCTACACTCCACATTCCGTCACGGAACACGTCATGCAACTTGAGGACATCTTCAGGTCATTTTTTTGCTACATAAATTGGGAAAATCGTTTCAGAGCTCCTAATTTTAGTTGCAATTCGCCTCTCTACGTTTTCACGTGACTTGTAGTAATGAGATTGTATAAAGTACAATTGACAATGTTCTTAAAATTGCCCATTTTCACGATGCTAAGCTTACCAAATTCATGATCTATTTTTCAACAACTGTTTTTCATATCATGAAATTTGCTATGACAATATCACATCCCGAGTACAAAAGAACTGTTCATACTGTGGTTATACAGTCCATTATCCGGCCTTGACCTCATTTTGATTCTTCCAGAAGTCTGCATCATTTGTCTTGGTTTTCACTCCCAGTTCTCCATCGTATTCTTTCAAACAGCATGTTCCCATTTCTTCCTGCGCTTTTCAAACTTTCTTTTGTCATATTATATTGTCTGCTGCAATAGGTATATTTGTTGTATAATAAGGTATTTTTGGTGTTCACCGTTCTTCTGTCCTTATTACGTAGCCCGCCTATTCCAATCTTCTTACCTAATTTGGTAAGTTCTGCAATAAGCACTTCTTGTTTCATACTCCTGTTTACAGGGCCATACTATGCAGGTGTTAATATCTTCCTTTCTAAGGTTATTGAACGCCTTGTTCTTACTAGTCAAGAATCACAAGTTTCATACCAAAAACGTAGAGTGGCTCTAAATATTTTTATGCAAATCTTATTTATTATTCCTAGGTAGTGCTCTTGATTTAAATAAAAGCTGTATTCCAAATATGGTTTTGCGTATGCATATCCTCATTGTAATTTATACTGTTACGTAATATGAAATTAATTATTGTCATATAAAACAACATTTAATAGATAGAAACATGAGTATAGATATGATAATCACATCTCGACAGTTTTGTTTATAGACGCCCATGTTTGGTTGAAATTTAAGCCTCCCTTAGCTTGATGAATAATTACAGATTAAAACACACATTTCTCACTTTAGGCCTCTACTTTCGCGGCTTTGTGGTTACGATTTTGAATATTTTAGCTTTGTAGGAAAGGCATACTTAGAACAACATCTCTTTCAGTAAGGCAATAAAATTTCCAAGTTACTCGATGGTCCGAAACTTTAAAACAGGCGTACCTTTATTTTTAAGAGACGTGACTCAAAGATATCTTTGACGTGTGCATATAACATTTTACACTGAATGTCAGTTGGCGAAATGTCAATCTGCATGCAAGGAACGGCTAGTTTTATTTTTTCATTCCTGCTGTGAACATTGCATAATGACTTTAGAGTGGCCACATCTTTGAAGTGTTCGCTACAGCTGTACAGGTTATTCCAGTGACCTGAAGAGTATTTAGTTATACTGTAATAATTACTGGTGTTGGTTACTCGTTTGTGTTACATTGCACTTAGGTTGTGTTACTTTTTTAACTCATACTTGCATTCATATGTTCCAGATCCTACGAAGGGCATGGAAATGCAATTAAAAAAAGAAAAAAAAACTCTAACAGGAATCGAACCCGGTTACTCTGGTTTAGTGGTGGATTGTTTTGCTTTAAATGTAATTACAACTTTGAAATTTTAAATAATGGCGTGGAGAGTCTCAATTCAAGAAAAAGCACTCCCCCCTAGACGTGAAACCTATCCAAGACACCTTTGCCTGCACGCTGAGCACTGTTTCGCAAAGGCATTTCTTGAATTCTATATTTCAGTGCATATCTTCAAGCAAAAATGCTAGTAATTAAATCAAGAGATGCAGAGTAGGTCAGACAGTACAAATGAGTATAGGACTTCATCACCTTTAATAAATCTCCCAAATAAAATGAGCAAGTGGCAAAAGAATCAAGTCAAATCATAGTATTTTGCCCAAGGACAAGATTTTTAATTACAAACCCAGCCTACTGCGTACTTCACTGTTTTCCCATTTCCTCTTCGTCTTCACAAATGAACCCCTATCGTCTCTTCTCTGAAGTTTTCTTCTGCTCTGAAACTTTTCCCTTTTACCATTCTTTGTATCTCTTAGCAAGCAGTTTCTTCTCATCCAATGTTCCACCCAATTTCTTTTCCTCTCCCTGATCAGTTTCAGCGTCGTTCTTTAGCCCATTCTTTCTAAAACACCTTAAATGCTTACTATGTTGTCTATTTCACGCACTTCCCCAAATCCCCCTTTCAAATGTTTCCAATCGTTTCCCCCCATTATTTGTCACTACGTTAGAATTTCTGCTTCATACAAATCTGCAATCCTCCAAAGCACTCCTCTTTATCCCTTCCTTGGTTTATTGTTCAAAGGTGCACACTATATTTTTAGTTTCCGCTGCTATTTTGACTTTTTGACAACGACTGATATTACCACTCATACATCTCAAGCTATCCGTTTGTTGTATCGTCTCGTCTCGAATTTGCAAATGCATGATGTTTGTTTTACTTCCAAAAATATTTTTTTAGCATACGTCTGCACCCCATGCTCCTCATTTATCTAAACGTGCATGTTCCTTAGGATATTTTCCTGTTCTACTGGCAATGCCATATTATCAGAACATTTTAACCAATTTATTCTTTTTCCTCCTACCATCTCTCCTACCTTGTTCTGAAAATAGTTCACCAAATTCTCCAGGTGGGTTGAAAAGGAGTATTCCTGTCATGCTCCCTGATCTTCCTTCATTTAGAAATAGCTAGTATCCTTTATCCTTGTACAACCCTACATCACTATTACTCAGAGTCTCCCTAAGTTTCTCACAATCTATCGTGTCAAATGCTTTCTCCAGATCCACAATCACCATACACATTTCCCTATCGAAGCATCGCTGATTGTTCTTAGCAGTCCAATATCGTATCCCTTATGCTTGAAGCCGAACTATTCCTGTTCGTCTTCCGTCGTAGTCGTTGATTTAACATTCTCAAAGGAATCTTGGTCAGTGAGATATCGTGCAAGTAGTCCTGAAATCATAGCATTTCTTTGTGTTATTTTTCTTCGATATTGCAAGCACCAGTCTTTCCATAAAATCTTCAGACTATTCAATGCTCTTATAATATATGAGTTGTTACTTTTTTGTGTTGTTTATTATTCTTTATTTCTTTCTCTAGAACTTATAGTAGGTAGAGGAAATATTGTATTCCAATTCGATGAAACAAATTTAGATATCGATATTTCACCGGAAATACATATTTTAAGATCCTCTAAATTAAAAAAGAAACATTTTAGTAAAAAGTCCGTGGGTGTTCGTCGTGTCTGTGAGCAGCATAACTCAAAAACCAAAGTCAGTTAAATACCAAAGTTCGTATTTAAGTTCAGCGTCTTCCAAGGCAGCCACACGAAAATTTTCAAGAAAATCCCCCATACTGAACTACCCTTTACATGGAAACATTGTTTTTTTTTATTTTTCTCAAAAATGGCTCTTAACGATTTTATTAAAATACTACATGTTTAACATATTCACACGACTATTAAAATTGGTTTTCTGTCCATCCATTTCATTAGGAACAATTTTGTATCATTTTATATAACCTGAGATAGAGAAGATAGAGAGAGACAGAGAGAAACGTAGGCAAAACAAGTGTATGTGTATATATATAAAACACAAAACTTATTTCAAATAAATTATTTTGCAGCATCAGCCATTTCCTAGATATTCTTGTTAGTGGTTTGACTTTTCAATACTTTGTCAATGTTTGAAGTGCTGTCACCATTCAGCTGTTTTTCGCGATGCCATGGAAAAAGTTTAGCCAGCATATAGCGAACAGCTTTTTAAGGATTTGGCCATTGCTACAATGAAATGTGAAATAAAACTATTCCTGCAAATGTTTATCTCGATTAGCATGAAGGATATAGAAAAATAAGCTTTTGTAGTTTCTAGAAGCTATATAAAATAAACGGTAGTGGCTAGAGAAAGTTATGCCCTCAATTTTTATTTTATTGGCCTTTGATTGGAATTCGCACAATATGTGAAAAGTGGAATTTTGAAACGTGCCCCACATTCAGGAATGAATGGCTAAGCTCAAGTTTAGTTGCCGTTTCTGTTATGTGAAGAGCGATTTTTTTCTTCTTTCTTTTCTTTCTTTTTTTTCCCTCGCTAACACCTAACAGTTTAGGGGTAATTATTTCCCAATATTTGTGATTAAAATACGTTCATTAGTTTTTGCCCTAGAAGCACACACTGCTTTAATTCTGGATTTTTCCCTAAACTTCCACGCCGTCACACACATCAAACTGCCTTACCTTCTTCGTATAATTACAGCCTAATTGCTGGTCGGGAAATTATTTATGTGTGTTATTGGGAAATAAGTAGAGGTAATCTGGTGTCTCTTCTCATTGCTTTTTGGCATAGAAGAGTTTAAAAAAACCGGTTGTGGTATGATGTAGAACCACGGTAGGAACAAGTTTTGTTCATTATTATACATGTTTCATCACTGGAGCTGCTTGTTGTGCCGGCCACTCTTTTATTTCTTTTCGAAATATGCACAAGGATATTATCATAATTACACAGCTGTGAGGTTCGGACTTGCACGCTGGGGTACAGTCAGGCATGCAAAATCTCAGGTGGCCCAGTGACCATGAAGCTTCCTCACTGATTCAGATATACGTTACATTTGTGACATCCTACAACTGTATTCATTCAAATAAAATGAGAATTCAGCTCGAACGGAATGCAAATCCTAATCTGCTTGAGACGTAGAGTGGATTGAGTAGGTACTGTGCTAAATCTTTACATGTGAATGCGAACCTTTCTTAAAATCGCATCGAAGACGCTGACCATTGACGAATAAATGCAACTCACTATCTCCACAGATAAAGTTCATCAGATCGTAAAATTCACGTTATTAACAGTTAGTACACGGCTGGCTTCATTTATACAGAAATCCGAATGAATCTTAGTTCATGTCGAATTTTTGCACGTAAACGCGGAGAGTACCGAATACGGAAAATTGACTCATCGATTTCAGTAAGTACAGTTTGCTTTTATATCGTGCACAGTGGCGTAGCTTGATACTGTGTTCTGGGTATACTAGATTTTAAAAATTGAATTTAGAATTTTTTAAATGATGCACAAATTCCCATACATTAGTGTTTCATAAGATAGTGTGAATTCTCTATTATGATTCCATTATTGTTGTTGTTTTAGTAGTCATTAGCATCACTGTCAATGCCCAAATTGACTGAACATATACTGTAAACTAAACTAGATTATAAAAATACACCGTTAGGTGTAACTTTACAAAATGCCTACAAACCATTGTATGATTGGAAATTATGAAAACAATGTGGGTACTCACTTAGATTTTATTGCATATAAGCTCCAGTCGGCGTTTTTATTCCAAGCTTTTCTTTGAATGTTTTTAATATTTTATATTCCTTCAACACTCCATTCCTTTTCCCCGCCAAAAAGCAAACACACTAAGCAAAACACTTGGTTATGAATGTAACTGCCAGTTAACCAATTAAATTTACTGTACCAGGATGTTTTTGATTCTTTTCCTGGAAGACAATGCCAAGCTTAGGGATTAGTCTTTTGCCTTTAAGTTCACACTTTTTCTTATAAGATAGAGTCAAAAACTGGGTTTTTAATAAGTAATCCGCTAAATAGATGGAATTGTCCATATTTCTAAAATCATAAATAAAACACGCACAATGCAAACAAATCACAGGTTTAGGTAAAATTAAAACTTTACTGCATTGCACGGCTGCATGCACATAATGCTGGTTCACCAATAACTGAGGAATGAAATGTTTATTTTAGATTGCCTTGACCTACTCATGTCTCCAACCCCTATTGTCCTGTTTCCAGACCTAGGAGAGAGCAGGTACACAGAGACTAAAAATCTCATTAAACGTGTTAAGTCTCTGCTGCTGCCTTTGTGCCCTTAATGCACAACAACATATAGGCATGTCTTCCTACAACGAGAGGTCGAAATTTAGTGGGAAAAGCTATATAACTGCACTCTTGATGAGACTTGCACTCGCTCAGCCATCCCAGTCTCCACTCGACTTCGCTGCCGCATCATGAGATTTCGAAGCTGCCTAAGTAAGCAGCACTACAATCTGACACTTAGCAGTAGGAGTTGCGTTGGGGTAAGCAGTTGGTTTTTCATCACTTATTTGAGGCTGTCTTTATTTATATGTTTAAAAATTTACTTACTTTCTTGGCAATTTATATAGGTAGACTCAGCCTCAAAGTCTACCCTTACGCTACGCTACTGTCTTGCACCCAGGGGGACGAGGGAACAGTCAATTAATTGTTTATAAACAGGACACGAGAAAAAAATGTGAATTAGTAGTGTTGTGTTAAATGCCCGTTCTTACTGCATACGACGCCACAGACACGTGAAATGAAATTATAATTGAAAAGGAAACGTTCCAGGGTTGAGCTTAGGGTACTTCCCTGGCATTTTCCAATTATGAAGACGGTGGGAAGTATGGTTACGGAAGCCGCACTCATTTAGCGGTTTTACAATTTTAATGTCATCATGTATAAACACGCATTTGGAATATGGTCATTTCAGTGCTTGGGTGCAAAATACGCCAGCTTAGAATTTAGGATGCTTGAAATTGTCTCACAAGCAATATTTTCTGGAAAATTCCAAAAATTGGTGTATTTCATCCAGTTTTGTTAAAAGATGGCCCACTCGAGAAAAAATAGCAATGCATAAATGCTACTCGTTTTAAGACCCTGAAAAAGCATTAAGCGGCAGATCTATAACAAGATTTAAGGTTTTCCCTACAACTGTCCCCAAGTAAACATTTGCCATATTCTTCGGGAAATTATGGCGCAGTATAAATACCGAAAACTCCTTTTTCTTATTAAAATAGCCAGAATTTGCGTGAACGTGCGCATTATCCTTTAAAATTGTTTTGACAGTTTTTGTTATCGCACAAAAAAGCTTGTCTCTTAGAGTGATAGGTACTTACTATCGCTGTAGAAAAAGTTCATTCGAGAAATTGCAGGACTAGACATGATTCAAGCACACATTTAAACAAATAAAGCATTATAAAAGCTTGAGCTGCAAATTGTGTGCGAAGAAATTTGTTGGGTTAGTAAGTAATTTTATGCATGAAAATGATTTTGAGTTTTCATTGATAACGAATTTAAATAGAATATTAGCAATCAATGCGACTGGAGCAATTCACCGAAGTTTACGACTGACAACAGCACTTCCAACTATAGGGCCAAATCAGTATGTTCCGTAAGACGGAATTTTGTTCTGTAGCCCTTTTGCATGCCATCAAATTACTGATATGAGTATGTCGCAACTAAGCACTCTTAGATGATATAGTCCTTAGCGGGAATCAAACTCGCAACCTTGGAAGACACATAGAAAGCATCACCCAGGCAGACGGAATTTGACTCAAGGTTACTGTAAGCTGGTCTTACGATATGAAATTTAATTCCAGCTAGTAACGTGGCAGTCACCTTACTGTGGCTGAGCTGACGTGACTACCTCTGGTGATCAAGCGAGGTTTCATGAAGTCGATCGCAATAACCCTTTTTATATATGAGTTCGTCCCCAATGCATCTCCTTATGTACACGAGGCCGTCTCCAATGGTTACATGAACTGGCCCCTGGTATGTACAGGTATAAACATTTTCCCTCCTATTTTAAACAAACTCAGAACTGCCAGGACTATTACTCCTGGTATCGTTAAAACTGTTCGATACCAATGTGTATTTAGTGCAGAGCCACTTCGTGAAATTTTGAAATCTAAAGTTTAAAAGCTACGCTGCTAACAAAGTCGTGTCTTGTTATGGCATGCGCTTTGTATTCCATCATTTTATGTAAAGTAAACGTGTCTTTTTCGCGTCTTTTATTGCTTTATTGTTTTTAATCTCATTAAATGTACATGTCACTTTGAATGTTGTTTAAAACTTCAATTAATTTAAAAATTTATGAGTGCGGGTGATAAAATAGTCCACTCAATTTAGCATGGAACCTTCGCAATTATTTGTAGTGCGGACTGAACTTTCGGAGAATTGCGCCCACATTTCTGGAGGGAAACTGTCTCCATCCGTGCAATACTGTAACGTGTAGTCACAGAAAGCTTCAACTCGTTTGTCATTTGGCATTCGGGAACAAAAATCTTCATCAAAACTGTCACCTATTTTTTCTGGATCCAACAGATGTAAATCAAAACAGTTCTTAAGAAAATTGCTAGAATTGC
This sequence comes from Deroplatys truncata, assembly GCA_030765065.1. Lineage (NCBI taxonomy): Eukaryota > Metazoa > Arthropoda > Insecta > Mantodea > Mantidae > Deroplatys > Deroplatys truncata. The sequence goes on along the minus strand of CM060988.1, from coordinate 144,645,735 downwards.
TGTTATTTTCGTGGTATGCACTGCTTAAACTCTATTCTTGAATTTTCTTCCACCAGCTCTGAGCTAAATGGAAGTGACATCCTTCAAATGGCAGAAGGCCAAACACTAGGCATACCAATATGAATAGCTTGTTCAAAGTTACAAAAAATATATGTTTGGTGTAATTTTTTGTCCGTATTTTAAGCACTCGTCCACTGTGTGTTTAAATAATTGTGCATATGTTTGCCATTGTGTATTTGGTAGCAGTAAGAAAATCAGTGGTGTATAAACATTCTAATCCGTTCATCCATGGATTGTGAAAATCTGATGAAACATTTTTGGACTGTTATGGAATGTACCGTCTACAAGTATAGAATTGAACTTACACAAGCATTCCAAATTACTTTTGGTTGTGAAGCCTACAATATGACTCTCCCTGTCATTTACAAACATAAAACGTTCTCTGTTGTTCGTAATAATTTCAAATGAATCTAGTGCGTCATGAGTTTGTTGTAAAGTTTTAGGTAGCTTAGTATTTATACGTTACCTCTCGCGTGATAAATGTTGTTTCATCAGAGTGACATCATATGATGTCAGTGTAGGTACGTCTGCTTTAATCATCTCTCGGTGTAACAATTTTATAGGCCGCTCAAGGATCATTTATGGCTTTTCTTTTCACAGAGTTACTTAAATTCTGTCAAGTATACTTTCACAGGTTTTGTCATGATTATGTTGTGTAAAATTGCCTATCATTTTCGTTTTTTTCATTTATTTTGACGAAAACTTACATTTATCCTTGCAAGAAGTCCTCAGTTCCATCCGCGAAACATTTTTTAAATCTGAATTTGTAGCCTGATATCACTTCTCCCACGTTGACTGAGCATAACACTATCACGATAGGTTTCATTTTCCGTTATATGACTGTTTCGCTCATAAGAAGACTGTACTGCACACAGCGTAGCAGGTAAACAACTGCCGCGCGGGGCGAGTTCAGTTACCTTTCTTTTCTTACCACCCATAGTCCGGACCGAGTTCGTTAGCAACCTTCGCGGGGTATGAATGAGATTCAAGGAAATTAACTGAGAGGTTTTTTTTTTAAATATACGTGAATATACTTTTGAATATTTAGTGCATTTATTGCTGGCATATAATTACACAATTTATATATTATATATAAGGAAAGACCATTCTGATGTAAATGTTACTTAGTTATCAAAAGTAAGCTCATCTTTCTGACTGCATACTATGATTACAAAGCTTATTTTTTTTTATTACGCCTTTAATTATAAGTGCATCCTGTCTTTCTATTAGCCACTACGTTTTGGTGGTTCAAATGTCGGACATGATTTTCATGATCGTTACACGTACTTGAAAGTGTGCCATTTACATTTAGTGATAGTCCAAACTCAATTTTATTTGTTTCCTTATCATGGAAAATAGTCACTCTTTTCTTCACTGACACAGGAATAGGAAATTATAAAAGCTTAACTTTTTCACTTAGTCTCTTATGTCTTAATGCCCAAAATGCTAATTTCATCTGATGTGGCGGTATACGTTTGCACTTATTGATCCTCTAGAGATGCCCGATATGAAAATAAATATACAAATGCAGTCTTAAGACCTTCACTGGACAAAATGCCTGAAACTTTGAGGGAAACCTTGAGAGCGTAAGATTTTTCCTGGCTTGAGTAAATTTCGCACTCATTATGTGAGGATATGCAGTGGTTCGGGTCATTTGAAAGCTACATCAAAGGGGGATGGTTCTGTATATATTCTCAAATAGTTTTTCTAGCTTCTTCCGTCAGATGCAGTGACACAGCGTATATTACAAGGCACCGTTTGCTACCTGAAGCCAAAGGAGACCGATGTTGGATGAAAACGGAAATATTTTGCCCTAGATCGTTATTTTTCATTTCTTATGCGCGCAAGCTATATGTGTGATACTTTGTTGAAGCTGCACAAAACATAGCTACACTGCCTCACCGTAGATTTTTGTTTTCCGGCCCAGAGACGAGAGTGATAGTAGAGATGTTAGCGGTTTTTAACAGTGGGACTGGTAACAAAAGAGTCTGGTTGGCGTTGTTGAAACAATAGAGCACAAGCTGGGTGTATGGAGAAGGAAGGTGGGCACTCTTTGCGGGCGTGCCCACTAACACAGCGATGAAAAGGGTTTATGTGAACAAGGATCCGGAAAATCGATTTCTGTTCATGGTTAGATACACTATTGACATTACTCGGAGTCAAGAAGTGCTAATTGCATGTCACCAAGCATCTGTTCCCTCATGCATTGCCTTTTGGAGTACTACAACAGAAACTGGAAAGAAAAGTTTAGATTTTTGAGAGTGTGATGAAAACGCATATTGACGACAATAATCATTACTAAAGAAGTTATTGTCTTATAAATTACTCTTTAATCAGAATCATCCTTCACTAAAATGTGTACTAATATTGGGCGATTCTCCTAAATCAGTGGTGCAAAACTCTCGAAAAAGAGACGGAGGAGAGAGGAAAATAGAGATTGTGCTTCCTCTGTATGATCCTAGACTATGACGCAGGTACTCAGCGTAAGTAAGCAAGCGAGTGGCGAATTACGTACATAACCTTTGAATGACATCTCTCACCATGGCGCGCTAGGAGGTGACAGATGGCATATTTGGTTTCTAACTTAGGCACACAATTGTGTTCCAGTCCTGCACACCTGACCTAAAACTACTACCGCAAAATTCCCGAAACGAGATGTGTTTTTATGCACAATATTCACACAATTGAAGTTCATACAAGGACTTAAATGTAGGCCATGCAAAGATAAGAAAAACTATCAGAGCTGACATTTTCTACTAGAATATAAGTTTTGGTAATGGACAAATATCCGTTGATTTCAAGAAAAGAAAACTAGATAAGGTTGGAATGTCCGTAGGTTAAAGAGACTTTGCCATATGCAACTTTCAAATAAAGAATCACTTTAGACATTTAATCGTACTGAGTGAAAAAGTACCATGAAATGTCTACCATGATCTTTTTTTTTTTTTTTTTTTTTTTTTTTTTTTTTGTAGATGCCCTTGTGTTTCAGTTAGTCATGTTATAAGACTGCTGACGTTACATTCGTTAAAAATAACAATTTTTCATTATATTTTAGAGCTCAAATTATTATGCAAAAAAAATCATTCTTTCCCATAGAACTAGAAGTTATAAAAATATATTTATATTCAAAACTAACACATTTACAAAATAAACAAGATTTTGCACAGCATTAATAAACATACATGTAAGAGGCTTATATGGCTGTATCTGTTGTTAAAACCACCTGTTGGTCGCTACGATTCCCGTTTGTTTACTGCAGAGGTTGTTTGCCCCTGAGAAAGCCTAAATCCAATTTACAGATACGCCTGAGTGAGCTGTCACTAATCCCAGATTGCTGCTGTGTTTGTCACGCGCTCAAACTTGCTCCTGAGGCATTCTCTTCATTACATACCGTTCTACTAAGCGATGTTAGTGACCATTGTTTACAAAGGGATCCTCTCTTTGATATAAATGGCATACAGCTGAAAATAGGTTTAACATTCACAGAATCAAATAAATCACTCGTTTGCCTCAGGAATAACGCAGTAATACGTTCAGGAAAGAAAGCAAATAATACCTTTGCACAGTGCATCCCTCTTTCGTCTGTTTGTTTTTCTGGATGACATTAACGATATTGGAAGGCAAACACAATGCTAAAATTGTTTTTCGCTTTGCAAAAGTTTATCTTACTCCGCTGAAAAGTTTTGCGGCACCTTGCCGACGGGAGAAGTTCTGTACAAAAACTGACGGTTCAAAAGCATTAAATAAATGTCACATGTTCAAACTAAGAATTACTACGCCATTTGCGTTCCTGAAGAGTTCCCGCAATGATCTTTTTACGAACATTAGCTCAATACAGAAGTCGTTCATGGGTCTGCTCACGAAGAATAAATTATCTTTCCACCAAGCTGCGACAAAGGTTGCATATCAGGTTAAAAAAAATGTGATGCGCTACCTTCACATAACTTTCTCTACCTATTATCGTTTAATTTTATATAGTTTCTACAAACTTCTTACGAATGCTTATTTTTCTATTTCATGTTAATCGCTAAAAGTTTGCAGAAATAGTTACATTCCACATTTCGTGGTAAGTAAAAGAGTGATAGGAAACTGAATTGACATCCAGATGTTTAAAAGCGAGTGGCTATATGCTGGTCTTCAAAGTTCATAATCTCCATGATCTCGGGAGAAACAAATGAATAGCGACAGCACTTTAAAAATGCCAGTATTGAAAAATTTAAACCAATAGTGGCTGATATCTCGGAAATGGCTAATGCCAAAATTATTTTTATTTTAAACAAATTGTGTGTTTTAAAGATATCTACATTTTTTGTGCAGTGCGTTTTTTTCCCTATTTCTTAAAGTTTATACCGGTTATACAAAATTATACAAATTCCTTTCGAATGAAGAGGACTTCATCGGGTCTATTCTCAGAAAATTCAATATATACGTTTTATTATTATATATTCTTTATTGTCGCGTCAACTTTAAAGTCATATCAGGACTACTTTAGAATACAGAACATGATTACAATGAAAATACAATGTTTTTAACAGTAATAGTACATAAGACATTAAATTCTCTAGATAGATGTGATACACATTATTATACAATTCTGCCGCTTTCATAAAGTTTAAAGTTCTTTGTTGCGCTGAATTTAGGGCGTCTGGTAGGCTGTTGGGGATATCACATCTTTGTCTGCGTTGTACATAGCGACGGCAGACTAACGAGATGATGAAGTGTGAGGTTGGATCTGCAGAGGTCGCACACAGAGGAAGGTTGCGGTTGAGGTGATGTTTGTGCGTTATAGAAGTATGTCCAATACGTAGACGAGTTAATACAATTTGGTCTTTGCGGTTGAGGTTTGAACTCGGAAATGTAGACATCGTGTAACTTGCTTCTAGATGTGGCTTTCCATGTTTGTCTCCATTGATTAATGCAAGTCGTTTTGATGAAGTTGATGAAGTCCGTGTGTGGGATCTTGATGTCCTGAGGGGGATGTTTGGTGGCTTCTTTGGCTGCCTGATCGGCTGACTCATTACCCTGAATTCCTACATGAGACGGAGTCCAGGCGAATGAAACTGATTTACCTGAGATTAGTATTTGGTTGTATAGTTTCTGAAGTCCTTTAACAATATTATGGAGGGGATGAGGTTTGTTGAAGGGATGTTAAAGCACTCAACGAGTTGGAGAATATTATGCAATTAAGTAGGTTATACTTTTTAAGTATATATTCCAGTGAGAGTTGAATTGCGAACAATTCGCAAGAATAGACAGAAAGATAGTTGGGAAGACCATATTGTTTGGTGTAATCAGGGAATACCGCTGCACATCCATTATGACCAGCAAGTCTGGATCCATCGGTGAAGATATGAGTGTGTGTTGAATACAGTGTACACAATTCTTTAAACAGACGTTTGTAATAAACACTATATGTTGAAGATTTTCCTTTTCCAGCCAGTAATGTATAAGGGGCATGTGAGTCTCCATGGTATATAATCTGAATTTATGAAACAAGGGAACATATTAGGCAGAGTAATGTTATATTCCTCGAGGTACGCCGAGAGACGAGTTGAAAAATCTGAGGGTTGTGCTGATTCTGGCATTTTCTATGATGATGATGATTATGTTGTTGGGAAATATGTAAGTGTGGACTAGAGATGATGGTCTCGTTGCAGTACGTGTTGCGAATGATAGACTTGAGATTTCCCTTCTAATTTGTAGCGGAGGTACGTTAGCTTCAATTTGTAGGCTCTCCATGGTACCGGTATGAAAGGCTCCTAAAGCAATTCTTAATGCGGAAGACTGGATTGAATCTAGCATTTTAAGAGCTGTGGTACTTGTTGAATTTTAAGATATAGATCCGTAGTCCAGTTTAGGTTACATGATAGATTTGTAAGTACGTAGTAACACACTGAAGTCGGCTCCCCCATGATCTTGCTGATAATACGTTCAGTAGTAGTTATCCACAGTTGGCTTTAAGGAGTTTAAGATAACGAATCCAGGTGAGCTTCCGGTGGAAGAGTACACCAAGAATGCGAACGGTATTGACTATAGGGATTTGACGTTTATCGATGATAAGTTTCGGATTCGGCGAGTGTTTGCGAGCCTTGGAGAAGACTATGCACTTGCTTTTTGATGGGGCGAAATTTAAACCTGTGATATGGTTCCAGTTCAAGAGTTGTAAGCATTTATTAAGTAATCTTTGTGTTATTTCCATTGTCTTGCCTTTGCAAAGTAAGGTGAAATCATCAGCAAATAGTAGACCTTTGTCTGGTGATTTGATGTACGAAAATACATTGTTGATGGCAACAAGAAATAACGTTACATTAAGGATTGAACCCTGAAGGACTTTATTTTCTAGGGTATAACACTTGAAGAAGCACCCGTTGGGTCTGATTTTGAAGCGCGTGTTTTGTAGGAAGTTGTGTACAAAGGCTAACTTCTTTCCTCGTATTTCATACTCCCGTAATGTGCAGAGGATATGTGATCGCAACACTGTGTCGTAGGCCTTGTTTATATCGAGATTAACTAGAATTAGGTGTTGATTGTTGGTGAAGGCATTGCGGATTTCAGATTCTAGAATGATAAAGTTGTCGAGAGTTGAATGGCCTTGTTGGAAACGGCTAGCTTTGAACTTTGTTAAAAGAATTATTACTCTCTAGATACCATTAGAGGTGTTTATCGATGATTTGTTTCCAGAAATTTGCACATGGTACAAATTAGGAAAATAGGACGAAAGTTCTGGAGTAAAGGCATGATCTTTGTTGGGTTTAGGAATGGGTACAGTGATTGGTATATGCTACTGATCCGGAACACATTTATTGACCCATAGATGGTTGTATATGTGTAGAAGATGCATTAAACCACTTTTTGGTATTTGCTAGATGAATTCATAGGGGATGTTGTCCAATCCAGGACTCTTGCTGTTACAATGTTTAAGTGCTTCTTGAAGTTCTGCCAAAGTAAATATTCTTTGAAAACTTGGTGGTATCAAGGAATAACACATGTCCAAATTTTCTAAGTCACGTTTCTGTTGGTTAAATACTGGGCAGCATTTGGAGTCGCTAGATATTTCAGGGAAGGTGGAAGCGAGGGTATCAACAATTGCCTGAGGATCAGTTATAGGAGTTGTGCAGTCAGCAGAATTAAGATGTGATATCAAAATGGTCGACGAGTTCTATAGATAACTTGTATTTTTTGCCACATCTCTGTCTGAGAAACCTTATTAGTAAGAGATATGTATGTGAGCCATGATTGTTTCTTACTTCTTTTAATTTCTCTACGAGCAGCTGCGCGGAGGCGTTGGAATTCCAGTTTAGTTTCCATATTAGGGTGTCGTTTATATCGATAGTAGGCTTGTGTTTTTTGTTTAATAATTTTTTGGCAACTTTCTTTTCACCAGTTTACCATGTATACATCGTAATCAAAGCGTTTAAGCCATTTTTGAGAAAATCCAAAATTTCGAAAGATGTTCCATGTAAAGGGTAGTTTGTGGTGGGGAATTTCCTTGGAAACCTTCGTGTCGCATCTTTGAAAAATACTGAATTTAAGTACCAAGTTTGGTATTTATCCAACTTACCGTTTTTGAGTTATGCCGATCACACACACACCCACACACACATAAGTGCTTTTTTGGGATTCCAGGGTTTTCAAAACATCTATTTCCAGTAAAAACTCGATATCAAATTTTTGGGTGGAATACATTATATCTACTACGTACATGGTAGGGAAGGTAACTGTGAGATAGCTAAATGAAAGAGCCAACAAGAACAGATCAACAGGGAAACATTAATAAATACATACGCATATTAGGGACGTTCAAATTGTATAACCATTCCCGAGCTCCCCGGCTTTAACCAAGACCGGTTTCTTTCTATCCGGGTGAGCTGTGACCGTACTCTCTTTTTCGAACTTTTCCAAACTTGCCGGGTGAATGGAACTTTCTTACCTCATTCTTAAGCAGATCAAACAAAAAATTAAGACGTGAAACGATTATCTTCTGTGACATTCCCTAATATGTCTGATAAAGAGGGGTTATATTTTTATAGGCAGGCCGTCAAAATATGTATGTGCTCTCTATCGTAAACCTTCTAGTTCACAATATCTATTTACTATTTAACACCGATGCATGGAAATGATGTCATATTTGTCTGTAAAAGTCCCTGAACTCTAGGCCAAATGGTCATTGAAAATTATATTGTCGTTTAATGTTTGTTCTGAAGTTCAAAACGTTCTAAATTAACAGGTTTTGTTTATATTCATTCTTTCAAAACACTGGTAGAAATGTCATAACAGTATACGAGGTGTGATCAAAAAGTAACGGGAATTTTTGTTTTTCTTAAAGAATTTTTATTTAATGATCATCAATTTAGTCCCCTTCAAAGTAATCCCCCTCAGATATAATACACTTGTGGCAGCGCCTTTTCCAATCTTGGAAGCACTTCTGGAACTCGCTTTTCGTTATGGTGTTCAGCGATTCGTTTTTATCTCATCAATGGTGGCAAAACACCGTTCTTTCATGGTTCTCTTCAGCCTCGGGAATAGAAAGAAGTTGCAGGGGGCCATATCCGGCAAATAAGGTGGCTGAGGCAGCATAAGGGTTTTGCTTTTTGCCAAAAAGTCACGAACAAGCATTGAGGTGTGAGCGGGTGCATTATCGTGATACAATTTCCACGAGTGGTTTTCCCAAATTCTGGTCGTTTTCTTCGGATTGCTTCACGGAAACGGCGTATAGTATTCCTTATTGACCGTACGACCATAAAGCAGGAACTCCGGATGCACTAGATCATTGTAATCGAAGAAAACAGTGAGAAGCACCTTCAGAGGTGATCGAACTTGTCGAATTTTTTTCGGTCTTGGCTCTTCAGGTAATTTCCATTGGGACGATTGGGCCTTAGTTTCGACGTCATACCCATATACCCATGTTTCGTCATCTGTTATAACCTTCTTTAGAAGTTCTGGATCGTTTTCGACTTCATTCAGCAATTCCTGGGCGATGTCTACGCGACGTTCGGTTTTGGTCGAAATTCAACAATTTCGGAAACGTCTTCTCGATCCTCTTTGAAACGTTTATACCACTCGTAAACTCTTACCTTACTCATAACAGATTCGCCAAAAACCAAGTCAACATTTCGAATGTGGTGCTGCACTTTAAACCGTTTTCCAAGCAAAATTTTTCGAAAGTAAAAATTTGCCGAGCACTCGAAAACACGTATAAATTTTTCGACTGTCAACAATAAACTAAATATTCAAAATAGCTGAAAATGCAAACATACATCAGGGACACATGTACCAACAAGATAAAACAAAAGTTTTGAACATGAGATATACAATTAAAAAATTCCCGTTATCTTTTTTACCACGCTTCGTATTATCTTTTTACCACACTTCGTATATACACTTGTATTATTTTCATTACTTTATCACTTACGTAAGATACTCAAGGTGGAAGCTGTGTTAATGTAGATTTCATCGCAAGTGCACTTTTTAAGGTCCCTTGAATTAAAAAATAATGCATTCGCACACTTCGTGTGTGTCGGTCCGCCCCTCTTCAACTTGCCTCTGAACAGCTGCCTAGTCAAAAATGAAAAGCTGGGTAAAAACAAATTTCATATGTGAGTCAGGCAACGTTTAGGAATGTTAAATGAAGAGTTTAAAAACATGGTCCCATCCAAAACAAACCTTTACCCAGAAAAAATGTATTTTCTCAAAAGTAATTTTGATAATTTTTACTAGAGTGTCTTGTGTTTGAGATAATGACATGGCGAATGAATCTTGAATTTTGCGGGTTATTTTGTGTTAAATTATGCAGTTGTCCGTTTGTATTATCGCACTCCACATATGCTCCGATCGTAAGAAAATGATGAATACTCTTATTTAAAATTATTTGAAGTATTTAATTATGAAGATATTATGTGAAGAGTAAATCGTTGAACGCTTTACACCACTTGTATTTATTATTTATGATGCATTTCTACTTTGTTTCTATTTTATCGTCGGTGAATAATTTACTGTTATGTAACACGGAATTGACTTTGATAACACTTTCATTCGACTTTAGATCTTCTTTGCGCACACGATAACTTTTTATGCCTTAATCCATTGTTCATTTAGGCGTGGAACTTCACTGCAAAGTGAGGCAGGTTTGTCACATAACTGAGTTTACTAGACGACTGACTTCAACGTTCTTACATAAGCTTGTGAACACTGAGTTGGAGGCGGTTGGAATTTTCTTGTGAAGTTTCCAGTTGATTGATGAGAAGCGCGAGTTGTAAGTTTAACAAAATCTGGAGGGTGTTTAGGCTTTGCTGATTCGTTATCTCAAAGTCACGTGGGAGAAAACAATTCAGGATTCCCCGGTTTCCGGATTATTTTTGGGATTCCTTGAGCGTCTGCTGCATACGTCTTTCTAGCACTGAGCATTGATAAAAGACTTTTGTTCGGCGTTCAGCTTTCCCCTCGTATTGTGTTACTTTGCTAGCTTATGTCAAGAATAGTGTGGAAATCTTATGCGTCTTACATGAGTAAAATATATCTAACAAAATATTAAATAATGTTGATGCAGTAACATGACTATACAGTGTAATTACACTAATTAGATCTAATATGTACATGATTATAAATGTGATAATAGTATAGCAGAAAATACTGTCTCAGTTTTTTCTGAATAGCCTGTGAAGTCCTCTTCATTCCCAATGATTTTTATACAACTGGAAAACCAAAAGAGGTGACATGCTTACTGCAGAAAGTTCAGTAAGATGTGCAATTTGTGTCGTGTTTGCATTACAAATAGAATGTCTTGGATTTTCAGTAAGTAGCCTGTTAAATCTCCATTTTCATTGAATTTTTTGCTATTGGAAAACCATAAAATGAGTACAAAAGCTTCTTCCTTGTTCACCTTCCCCGTTAGGGCTTACGCCCCCGCTTACAGCGGGTGCCCGGAGTCAGACGACTGTCGGGGAGCACAGCTGGATCAGAGGGAACAGCCAGGATGGTTGATCAGTCCGAAGCCTGGTATGGGAACGAGGAAAGAGATGATATGGAATGACGGTGAGATGAATGAAAGGAAAGATGATGGAGCAATTGGTTCAATGAATGGCGAGGGAAATCAGAGAACCCGGAGAAAACCCGTGCAGACACCGCTTTATCCGCCACAAAAATCCCACATGCGGTTACCTCGGATTGAACTCGGGTCGCTTTGGCGAGAGGCTAGCGGTCTAGCCATTCGGTCACGGCGCTACCTCCTATAAAAACTTACTGTAGAAAAACTAGTTAGAGCTCATTAAGATATACACTTTATGACAAATAGTATTTTTCGTGGCATTAGCCGTTTCCGAAATATTCGTTATTTTATTTTTACATTTCTCCAAAGTTATAAATATCGGTGCAAGATCTATTATGACATGTTTGAGAATGTGCTATTTTTTCTGCATGACCTCATTGGAAAGAAAAATCTTTAATGCATAAAGCGTACCTCTAAAGTGTTAATGGGTAAAGAAAGTTGTGTGTTACACATCAGGTTTGTTAATATAAACTTATACACGTTGTTTCAATCGTCTGTGGTAATTAGTTATTATTGACAAATACGTTTTTACATAATCATATGACATTGTTTTAACTGCCGAGAAATAAGTTTGTGAAACCATAAAAACTGTGGCGTCAATGAGAAAGTCCCGTAAACATTCATAATTCCTGATTTTGACGGTTTTCCCTCTGTCAGATTAAAACCCATTCTCAACGGATTTGACGTCTTATATCAAAAGTTTGCTCTACTAAAGGCAAGTAAAATAATTTTGTAAATACCGCACATAAAGAAGATGAAAAATGAGTGCAAAAAATATTAAAAATCTTAACACGAGATTATCTAAGCTAATTGTTTTGTTTAGCTATTAAAAATGGACTTTTCCGTCCAATACTTTGCCTACTAGAGTTTTCGAAGTGGAGATAATTTTTAGAGTCACTGTAGGTAGCGTGAAAGCGGGTTCAGTGCACCAATTAGAACCGAATGAACTGAACAAAAACTATTAAGATGTAGCCTTTATTGCTATTTGAGCATAGTTATTCAAGCTAAAGTATTTTGGAACGGAGTATCTCGCAATACAGAGTGTTAGGTGTGTTTGCCATTCACATGTCGAGGCCTACGCTCTGCAAGAGTGGGGAACAGTTGAAGGTCTGAGTGGAGGAAGACCTCGGGCGCTTCTCAGCCTTGTGTGAAAACAGGTAGGAGTGACTGAAGTAAGTGACGTCGTGTTTGTTGTTGCCGCGTTATTGCAGGATCAACACCACGCTATTTATATCGAAGTCAATGTAGATATCGCAGATGGTATTTTTGGAATTGAGGCATTGTGTTGGCATTTAGTTGCTTATCCGAAGCGTCATCAACTGACTTTTGCCTGGAAGTGCGGAATTTTTATTGCAACAGGTTGATGGAACCTCGTTCCAGCATTACGTAAGCATATTTTTGGCCATTTTGAATCCTTGCATCACGTCACCAAAAATATATACTCAGCTTGGTTGAGCTTACGCAAGTTTTTGCATTGTTTCAATTTTTGTCACAATGACAGCGTCTTCTAACTTCCTCCTTCTTCCCCTTTCAAGGTTTAGGTGTTATAATCACCTGTTCCGATCTCTATCATCCATCCACCTCTTACGAGGTCTACCCAAATTTCTCCAATCGACTGATAATTCATTTTTGGGAGGTAATCTAATGTCTTATCATTCTATCAACATGATCCTTCCATTTCATATTACTTTCTTCTACTTTATCGTGAACTGAAAATATTTTTAAATCTGGTCTTATTGTTTCGTTCCTTATTTTATGCATTTTAGTATTACATCCCCTTATATGTATATCTCAAGATCTTCATCGTGATCTTTCTTTCTTTTTTTTTTTACTTTTTTTTTTGTTATTGCCCATGATTCGGAACCATATAAAGAGTAGGCACAGCCATAACTTTACAGGATTTAATTTGTGTTTCCTTTCTTGTTTTTCTTCCCAAAGTCCTTCTAATTGTTCCACGGATAGCTTGGAATCTATTAACCTTCTTCTAAATGTCTTTGTCATACTTAAATCTAATATAACAATCTAGATAGTTGAAGTGGGATACTTGTTCTGAAATTTTCTCATTTATTATTATTATTATTATTATTATTATTATTATTATTATTATTATTATTATTATTATTATTATTATTATTTTCGATCTCACCGGATCATAAGGGAAGAATCTTCCTCCTCCTGCTACTAAACTGTTTACTTAGAAATGGGAATAAGTGGCACAAAATGTCTTTTTAGCTCATTCCTTTTAGTGCCACTCCGAAACCAGCTGGTGGAACGGTGGGTATGCGTTCAAATTAATTTGGTTCGCTTAGGCTGAGAAATCCAGTGAGTTTTGTCTCAAACTTCAATGTGCAGGGACCTTCGCTTCAGACTTTAAAGCCTTTGGGTAGGAAAGAAAAATTAAATTAAGTTTTATTTATGGACACTCTAACTTCTTTAGTCCTTAGCGTCCCAATTTTATATTGGGCGTGAAAGGCCGGAAATTTTGCTCAGAGGCCTCTTTATCAGAGTTGAGGTTCTTTTGCGTGCCCTAATCTACGACACCGGCTTTACTTCCCTTCCGAAGGAAGCAATACTAAGAATTCTTACGCTCAAAGAAATCCATTCTCCTCCGTCGGGTTTGAATCCACGACCTTGGGAACGAAAGAAACGGAAGCAGCACTTTGTTGGCCAAACACGAGATTCAGTTTTCACAGGATATTGATGATAACTATGTCGGAATTACGTTTATCTTTGAGTGCGCCATTATTTCTGGGTCGCTAAGCACATAAATGTATTACCTAGGATCTTTGAATTTACCCAATTTCTTGCTGGAGTAAATATTTGAATAATACGGATACGAATAAATCATCAAATACTTATTTATGCAACTGAGAAGCGGATGAATCGAGATCCCTAGATTTTTTTCTCTCTCTCTCTTAACTTTGTGGCATACCCTTGATGCCATATAGTTGTGCTCATTAAGATAAATGTGTCATATAGAATGTAAAGTATGTATCCAGCATCTGCCTAGCGACATTCCTGATCTAACTGAATGGTTATTAAAAATCTGAGCACACATGCAAGCACATTCACACCCAGGCTTTGGATGCATCGAAAAACCTTCTTTATCAAAGAAAAAGTTCTCGAATCCTGCCGAAAATTGAACCCTGGAAGCAGCAGGCGGGCGTTCCACCATCAGAGCCACGAAACCAGTATATACATTGTGAATGTCACGTTTATAAAATGTGTGTGCTCGTTGCCAATTGTGTTGTAAGGCCGAGGTTTACAAATGTAAGCTTTTGAAGTTGTAAATTTTCTCAAACATTGAGAAAGACTCCTCTTACTTTGTAATACCACTGGGCCGGATATATCTTAGCATTTAATGCTAGAACCAAGAATTACACATTTAAAATCATCTGTTACGTAACTGATTAAACAATATTTTAATTAAAATGGTAAATGCGTTATATCCAACAGTAAAATTAAAGGCAGAATTCTATTAATTGTCAACCCAGTGGAGTTTTTATGTTGATGTTTACTAGATTTTAGTAGGTTCATTATACGTTAACTATTCTTGCATTCATGCTTACATACGAACTTAAAATTAACTTTAAAAGGCCTTTAATTTAATAAGTGTGAAGTTGAACATTATATTTAAACTCTAACAATAGATAACTATTTCATCTAAATAAACTAAAAACCTTTAATCTAAAACTTTTGGATTTTTTTTTCTTTCTTACTTTTTTAAAAGTAGGTGTATTGTAAACGAACGAAATTAAGGCGTTTTGGGGACTGTGCCAACATGTTTCCACTGTAAATAACATGAAAAGAACAGAATTAACAATTGGTAGAATCTTTGTTTTCACCATCCTAAATGATATTTTAAAGTATCAAACTATTAGTTTTAAAAATACTGCTAACTCAATGAAAGGAAAAGCAATGTACAACTGCATCGCGCAGAGGACTTCAATCTTTGAAAATGCCTCCCCCTCAAAAAAAAATGAAAAGCAAGAAAAGCAGGATCGTGATAATTAAAACCCATATTCGAGGATATTTAAATGGCCACATTGCGCCTATTCTAGGGGTTGTTTGAAAACCATTCCTCACTTGTTATTTCCTCTACCTCTTATCTATAGCAGAGGAAGTATTGCACTCCAACCAACAATTCACCATTGCGATTTCAATGAAAACATGTTTTAAGTTTTTCTGGAGAAAAGGCATTTTAGGAGAAACAAAAAAGCTGTCTGTATGTGTGAGGGGGTTCTTTCCCCTTGAGTGAATATGCTACTGTTTTTGAAATAGAAATTTATGCTGTTATTCAATGCATACACGAAAATAGTAGAGGCTACCACAGATCCCGATTTTCTCAGATAGCCAGGCTGCCTTAAGGCTCTGAATAGTCATAGCATTCGGACAGATCTTTAATTACCGAAATATCTTCAGAAGTGTGGCAGAGCAGAGTGAAGTTCAGTTCATCTGGGCGCCGGGGCACTGTGACATTGAGGGAAATGAAAATGCTGATGATCTAGCACAAGGAGCAGCTTCCCAATTTATTGGATTAGAGCCGCACCAGGAATGTCTCGGTGTTTGTTAAGAGAAGTTGTTGAGAACTGGTACAAGGTAAAGGATTATGAAAACTGGCTTAAAACCCTAAGAAATAAACGCGGTAAACTATTTGTTAAGAAACCATGCAAGAAAAGAGCTGGAAACTTGTTAAAATGCAACAAATTTCACTGAGAACAACTACTGCTTTCCTTATTGGAGATGCTCCTGTAAAATAGTATACAGGGTGATTTATGAAGAGCTGACACATTTCTTTCTTTAATTATTCTGTTATAAATTCACTCAATGCCCCAATTTTAGCACCAAATTAAGCAGAATGTTCTGGAGTTTCGATTGCCTGTCACTAGATGCGCAGATGTTAATGTTTTGTTCGCAATTGTTAGTTTTATTGTCAGCAACTGTTTTTGAGATTTTGTTCTAGTCAACGTGAAAAGGAAGTACACATTAAATGAACGACTCTTCCTTGTAAAGCAATACTGGATTACGAATTCAATTACAGCTACTCAAATGGCATACCAGAGAGAATTTGGTATTCTGAATCCTCCCCGAAGAAACACAATACTGGGACTGGTAAACAAATTGGAAACAATTGGATCTCTGGTAAGTGAAAAAGGAAAAACTCGTTCATCTAGGATTCCCGCGGTTGTTGTCGACGTAAGAGCACCACTGGATCAGTCACTCAAAAAATCATTAAGGCGTTTGTCGCAGGAGACAGGTTACAGTACTCAATGTGTCAGAGAGCTGTAAAAAGTGCACGCCTAAAGCCGTATAGAATTACGGTTGTCCATTAGGTACAGGAACCAGATAAGGATAGGCGAACTGAATTTTCATTGGTTTCAGGCGTTCATTGTGCAAAATCCTGCCATATTGTCCATCAATGGTTCCATTTATGCACCCGGTTAAAATCGGAGTTTGGTGTGCAATATCCGCACAGAGAATAGTGGGACCAATTTTTTTTAAACAATGTGAACACTGCAGAGTACCGATGGATTTTCATGGAGTTTGCTGAGTAACTAGACGATGTAGAGCTGAGTCAAGGATATTTTCAGCAGGACGGCGCTACATGTTATACATAAATGAATCAATGGCACTAATTGCAAGTTTCTTTGACGACCGGATAATTTCCAAGAACCTGTGGCCACGGGATCTCCGGATTTCTATGGGGTTAATTAAAAGACGGCTTTTATGCCACACGTCCCCAGACATTGCACGATCTGAAGCACAACATTACACAGGAGATTCAAGCTATTGACAACAAGAGTCCTACAACGAGTGGCCAGTACACGGAACGACGTGTTGAGTTGTGCCTTATGCAGGATGGAGGACATTTTCAACATTTGCTATAGAGGTAAATAATCTCCCAAAATTCCTCTGCATTTCAGGTATAATAAGTTGTCGCTAGCATAACTCGTTTTGAAACAATTAAAGAAATAAATGTGTCAGTTCTTCATAAATCATCTTGTAGTATCTTAATACGGTGGGACTGTTTCAGTGTAAGTTAGATTGCATATTATATAAAAAAGAAACAGAAACAGCCCACCACATATCCTGCGAAGCTTTAGCTCACAGAAGATGTGTTACTTTTTGGAAAATGTTTTCAGAATCAGAAGATTTTGAATCAGTATCTGTCATGAGACTGTATTCCTTGTGAAAGGATACAGACATGATGAATTGGTATTAAAACTATACATGTAACACAATAAGCGTAGGTATAGGCTTAAATGCGCCCTGGATAAATGGCGGAAAAATGTATTAAAACACGCAATAGGAGATGCGCAAAGGGGAGAGAGGTGGGAAAAACAGTATTACTCCAAAAAACGAGAAGTACCGAATGGTATAGTTCCAAGATAGAACTCCAGAATGCATTGCGAGGATTTTTATGTAATCCCTCGACCCCAAACAACCCTTCACATAGAAAATACTTAGTTAATTTCTTCTTTTCTGAAAAGTGATTCTGGCGGTTTTGATCAGAAATAAATTTTAAATTGATTTTTATTTATGGACGCTCTTTAACTCGTCGAATATTTGAGATACTGATGATGAGACAAAAGAGTGCAAGAAGTTTATAATATGTATTGTGAGAAGTATTACAGATGTAAATTTATGTATCTATAATTCCATAATTACTCACAAAGCTTCCTGATGCACTTACAAGGTTATGCTGCTATAGCTATACAAGTATAGCGCTTAGTGCCTTGTTACTAAGATATTTCTTCCCTTGCCCCGAGTATTCGTAAACATTCCAGTAGTCATAAAAATTATAGTTCCAGCTTTTTATACTAAGTCGATGAATCTTTAATTTTCCACAATTAGTCACGCATTCTCAAGAACGTTGTTTAATTCATTAACCTATACATACATTTATGCGAAATAAATGTTTCTAGCATTAGCCGCTATTATATGTTTAAGCTTTTCCAGTCTGACGTTTAGTTTGGCTGGCTACATAAATTGTTTGAAAATGTGAGATAGTTCTTTTCGCATAAGTTCATTAGTAACAAAAATTCACTTGATGCAAATAGCCGAGTTACCTATTTATGCATCTTGCGTATAACTAAGTCCATATTGCCTGTTTTAAACTACTTCGGGACAAATGTATGTCGTGATTACACTAACTGGGTAGCAGTCACTTTTTATGCGAGAAATAAGAATACAGACACCTGGTGGCCCCGTAGCTCAGTCGGTAGAGCACCCGCCTACTATGCGAGGGGTCGCGGGTTCGATTCCCGGCTAGGGTGGAAATTTCTCTCTAGCCAAGAATATTTCCTATATTCCCCAGAGTCTCGAAATATGAATGAGAGTATGTGTGAATGTGATCTAACCCAAAGTTTATCAGTAACCCAATGACAAGCGAATATGAGTTAACACCGTTGCCTAGGCAGCAATAGTTCCAAAGGAAAGACCGCCGATAAGACCATTGCAGTTACAGGCGGGGTATAAATGGAACTTGAAAAAAAAAAAGAACATACACCTGTGAACAGGTACAGGAAGTTGAGTGACTTACAAATCAGAATTATTTTTTATATCATATGAGACATGTTTAAGGACTTTTAATCATACCTTACAGATGCTTTATCTTAATGTATAAGCTTATTACTTCCGTTCTGATAGCAGCAAGAGTGATTTGCATAAAAATAATTAATTTTGTGCAAGAATCGATGTGGAACACCTGCAGACATCAACTGACGTGAAACTGCTCATGCAGTGCTGATAAGGAAATTATAATCCCACTAGCTTGGAGAATATGAACTTAGATCTCGGTGGATTATGCAAAAGCTAATACGAGAAGCCTTCTCCGTGATCATGAATATGTAACAGTCCTTTGACACAGGGTCGTTTTAAACAAGAGTAACTTTGAATTGCATAGCAAAATTGAGTATATGCTGTTTTCTGGAATACATTTCCTTGAAGTTATTAAACGCGGTTCACAAGGTGAACCTCAATGACAATGTTTACTCATACATATTACGCGAATCTCTCGAATGGTTTTACAGCTGTATCAGTTATTTGCTCCGTACTCCGTAAATCGTTAAAATTGCGTTTTGCTGTTTTCAACTAGCAGAACCTACGGCACTGCTCGCGTCTCCCCCCTTTTTTGTATTTGAATTTAACATCCTTTGACTGAATAGGTCGGATCGGACGGTTGAATGAGTGAAATGATGCTTAAATGAGCCCGCAGTCCATAGCGACATTCTCCTTAGAGGAGGAAACATTTTATGTATTTTTATTTAAGAATACGACACAAAAATGTCGTTGCCATACAGACAGAAAGAAAAATGAAGCAGGGTTACCCGGCATTCGTCTTCTGAGGCTAAGGAAAAACCCCGGAAGAAATCTAATCTAGGTAACTCGCCTCAACCGAGATTGGAACTCGGGGCCTCTTGAATACCAGGCAGATCAGCTACCCCACACACCATGACGGTGGACAGTACTCGCGTTATTGTGTTAAATGCGGAATTCTCTTTTCTCTCTCTCTCTCTCTCCCCTCTCGCTTTCTCCGCTCACCGTGTTCTTCCTCTCTTCCCTTTTCACTCGCTCTCTCCGTCCATCGCATACACCCCTTCTCTCCCTTCTCATAGTAAAACTAATATGTACAAAGAGCGTCCAACAAGTAAATTTTCTTATTTTATAAAAAAACATTACACACAATTGATCAGGTTGAATTAATTTTATATATATATTGTACAATCCTGTTACTTTTCTACATAGCCAACATGTTTTTCCAAGCCAGTGTTGTACCAGGTCGGGTCCTGTCTTGCAGTCAGCTGACTGATTTGACTTCATCATCGATGTTAAAAGTGCTTACCTTTAAGTTGGAGGAACATGTGAAAGTCACTTGGGGGCAAGATCCGGTGAATACGGAGGATACGAGCAAACTTCCAAATTGAACCTTGACCCAGGCGGAGCTCAGAAGATTCAACTGAGAAGTTTTCTCGCATCTTCCATATTCACCAGATCTTTTCCCAAGTGATTTTCACATGTTCCCTGACTCAAAGGTCATCTTGGATGTAAGCACTTTAACACCGTGACGACGATGAATCAGAAGTGAACTAGAAGTCGGGTCCTGCGCTTATAACCAGCTGTTCACTTCTGATTGATCTTCGTCAAGATTCAACTTGGAAGTTTTCTCGTATTTTCCATATTCACCGGATCTTGCCCCAAGTGATTTTCACATGTTCTTCCAACTCAAAGGTAAGTACTTTTAACACCGATGATGAAGTCAAATCAGTGAACAGCTGGTTGCGAGCACAGGACCCGACCTGGTACAACATTGGCTTGGAAAAAACTTGTGTCACGTCCCTAAAAATGCTTGGAAAATCATGTTGATTATGTAGAAAAGTAACAGAAGTATTGTACAATATAAATAAAATTAATTCAACAAGATCAATTATGTGTAATGTTTTTTTTATAAAATATGGAAACTTACTTATTGGACGACCCTCATAATATGATATTTTGAAAACCGATAATAAAACAGTTCAACAGTACACAAATGTGTGTCTGTTCCTTGTGTTTGTAATGCGATATAAACTATAATGTTTCTCGTAGTAAACGGTTAATGTACCTGAATAATAGTAACGACAATTTGGTACAACTACTTACATTGTTAGGTCTTAACAGCATTTTGTAAATAACAAAACTTGAAAAACATTATAGCTACAAACTTAATTATATGGATTTCTTTTATTTTTGATGCAGTAATTTGTATCACAAATTACTTAAATGTAAAGAATGATTGTAATATGAATATGCATTTTTATGACATTGATTTGAGATGTTTATTGATTGTAATTATTGTTGAGAAGTAAGTTTATACTGCCTTACTGAAACTGACAATAATAGCGTGCAATAATGCAGCGAGGGGGTGAGCTGTTTATCATTATTAGAGACGAGGAAGTTACGTAATGTTGGCGCGTTTTCATTTAGAATTTGCTGGAACATTATACCTAGAGCATATGTATTCATAATTTTCATTGGATATAAAAATAGACGCTAATGTTGGCGCGTTTTATTAGCCAATAGCAACTCAGTTATAATCTTTAGGCATATCGGGGTGTAGGAGTATAAAAAGGGCTAGGTTAGAGATAGACCCCGTCAGTTCGTCGAAAATATTTGTATGCTACATGTCGCCTTCAGTCCAGCAGAAATATTACACGTCGGCTATCGATTAGCAAGTTACGCGTATCAGAGTTATGAAAAATCTCAAGT
This sequence comes from Deroplatys truncata, assembly GCA_030765065.1. Classification (NCBI taxonomy): domain Eukaryota; kingdom Metazoa; phylum Arthropoda; class Insecta; order Mantodea; family Mantidae; genus Deroplatys; species Deroplatys truncata. Next base: position 144,624,383 of record CM060988.1, on the reverse strand, counting down.
ATTGTAAAGTTAATGATACAAAAAGTTGAAGTACGTGAATTAAGAATGATCAGTAAATAAGTTATTATAACAGTTTCAGTTTGGCGAGTGTCTAGATCAATGTGTAAATGTGATAGTGAAAGTGTTCGACAATAAAAGTATAAAAGAAATTCTTTCATCAGTGTTATCTTTGGATAAAAGACTCCTTTCCGTTTACACAACCTGTATAAAGAGATGTGCTCGACCAAAAAGATATAGCTAGCCGGAGGACAGTAAACCCAAATTAAATAAAATAACAGTAGCATTCTTTCAAACAAACACTAATACTACCGCAAATTGCTAACACCAGATGGAGCTACAAACTTAACAAAGAATCAGGTCACAAAATGGCTTCACCACATGGAGTAAACACACATACACAAACATTATAAGTAATGCCGTCGCAAATTGGCTCCCAAACGTGGGGCTCAACAAATTAAATATAATATAGTATATCACTCGCATTTTACGCCTCATGGAAACCACCATTGTTGGGGTAAGTAATTGAGATTATCTATACCCTAATTTTCCTAGTGGGACTTAGGAAATGATACCAGGTTTTATATGTCACTTTGGTCATTCTTCTTTGGAAAGGTAACACGCACGCGCAAATTCTAAAAATTCTATTTTAGTGTCAATATACACTTAATTATAAATAATTAATCCAAAATATAAAATTACCAGAAAATTGTTGTTACAGTTTTATTATATGTCAACGAAGTATACTGTTTACAGGTGACATATTTTTAATATTCCATGATTTGTAATTAAATGAATGGTGAAGCCATTGAAGGATGTGACAATTTGGTCCTAAAGATTACATTTGATAATTCTGTAAGGTGAAATAAAACAAGATTTAGTTATACATGGATAAAATAAAACTGTAACCAACATGTTTACTTTCTCTACCACGTACATAGTAGTTAGATGAGGTATTGCATTCCATCAAAAAGTTCGATACAATACAAAAGATTTCACTGGAAATGCATGTTTTGAGGCCCCTGAATACAAACAAAGCATTTTTAGAAAAAGGTTGTGTCTGTCTGTGAACAGCATAACTCAAAAACGCAAAGCCGGATAAGTACCAAACCTGGTATTTAAATTCAGCATCTTCCAAGGATGCGACACGAAGATTTTCAAGAAAAACCCTTACCCCAACTATCCTCTGCATGGAACATTTTTCGAAAATTTTGATTTTCTAAAAAATGGCTCTAAACATAATGATTAAAATGCCATATACTAAGGATGTTTACGACAAATAAAGTGTATATCTTGAAGTTTCTGGTAATAGTCTGGGAAGCCCTCTTCGTTCGGAAGGAATTTTATATAATTTTGTAAAACTAGTAAACGTTGGGCGATAGACGAAGATGTATTACACAAAAAATGTAGATTTCTTTTGAACACTGAATATATTTCTTCCCTTTTTTTTTTTGCGTAAGACACGTCTGAGATATCGTTGTTAATGGTTCGAATTTTTCATTATTGGTCATTCTCTTAAGGCCCTGTCAACATTCAATTGTTTCTTGCGATTCCATTGAAACAGTATGGAATTTTGAGGCCGGTATATAGCGTCCAGTTCTTAAACATTTGACTATCACTGTTTTCTTTGTATCTATAACGAAATGCGTAATGTAGCTATTTCTGCAAAGGTTTATTTGGATTAAAATGAGGTAGACTAGTTTGTATGCCCACTAATAAGCGATAGAGGGTAGAGAAAACCTTCTGAATATATCTTATCAGAGTTTTGTGGTGATTTTCGGTTTTCGGTAAAAGCTGGTGTTTTAATATTTAATTCCAGCATCTTTCAAGATGCGATACGAAGATTTTTACGAAATTCCACATCCCAAACTACGCTTTATATGGAAAATATTCTTCATTTTTATTATCTCAAAAACGGCTGTAATAATTTTGATTAAATAACGAGTTTGAGGTACTGAAGACGAGGAATCAAGTATGTAGCTTGATTTCACTATGAATAGACAGAAACATAGTACAGTAAAATGAGCAGCTGGTTAAAATAACAGTTTGTTTCAAATAATTGTTTTCGTAACGTTACCCGTCTCTGAAATATTCCACGCTTTATGTTTACATTTTTCCCAAATGTAAGCACCTCATCTGACGCAACACAGTGGAAGTTTGTAATTCCTCTTTTTTTTATTTTCCTTCGCAAGAGCTCATGACTATAGCTTCTAATATAAACTCTTGAATGTTGCTTCTTATTGCTAATTTAAAAAATTGCTAGTTAAAATGTATGGCAAATAAGTAAATGCAGATAAAAAAAAATACGTTTTATATGAATACTCTAATGTATTAGAGTTACCATGAATCTGCAAAAGACATATGAATATTCCGTGACAATTTGTTTCTCCATAATTTTGAATAAACAGTCCTTACAGTTAGTGTGAAGGATCAAAGCTTTGAGGTGCATTCAATTTCAAAAAGTCTGGAGCAGCGTCACATATAAAAATTAGACGTGTTACATTCACATGAATTTCTCTACCGTCATTTGATTATTATTGTTTATTAGTTCAGTATCTTCCAAGGATGTGACACGAAATTTTTCAAGAAAACCCCACCCAAACTACCCTTTACATGAAACATTTTCGAAGATTTTGATTTTCAAAAACAAATGGCTAACGATTTTGATTAAAATGCTATATATTAAAGATGTTTACATTACAAATAAAATCTATATCTTCAATATTCTGGGAATAACCTTTGAAGTCCTTCATTCGGAAGGATTTTGTGTAATCTTGTATAACTGGTAAACGTTAAGCGAAAGATGAAAACGTACTACACATAACATGTAAATCTCTTTAAAATACAATTTATTTCAAATAACTGGTTTGTGGTATCGGCCATTTCCAGATATCCGTTATTAATGGATCGAATTGTTCAATACTTAAATCTAAAGACCTGTCGATTTTCAGTTGTTTCTCGCGATTTAATGGAAAGAGTATGTCATTTTAAAGCCAGCGTATAGCGTCCAGTTCTAAAACATTTGACTACTGCTTTTTCCTTTGTATCTATAACGAAATGTGTAATGCAGCTATTTTCGGAAAGGTTTAGCTCGAATTTGTACACCCACTAATAAGCGCTAGAGGATAGAGAAAGTATGTGAATGTAGCACATCAGATTTTTCTACTATTAAATAGTAGAGCATTAAAATAGTATTAAATCAGTTACGCACAGGTCTACCAAGAAATTAAAGAGACAGTGAAAAGCGAGAGAAGAGATGAAAGACGGAATAATACGAGTGAAACGCAAAATAAAGGCGTATTAAACATTCTGACAATTATAACTATTTAGGTACTAATGATGGGAAAAAAACTGATGCAGAAATTAGAAGTATAAAGAAAGGAAAATACATAACACCAGCGTATATTTGTGTTATGGAATAAGCCATCAAGATGGAGGAAATAATAGTATGGATACTTATTAGATGCACAAGTTTGTAGCTTAATAATTCAAAACATTAGACTTTTAGCATTGCAAATTAAATTATTGGAAACGCTCAGCAAGAATTCTGGGAAGAGATAGAAACAGAAATGTAAAATAAGGCAAGGAAAATATATATTTCAACAAGTCAGCTAATATGGAATGGGTATCAAATATGAATGAGCGAATTAGAGGAAAGATAACAGGAATGAATCCCACCAAGGAGAGGACAAGAAAAGGAGACATTCATGGAAGAATAGCGTTGGGAATCAGAGAAAGGCAACGGTTGTTCCAAATAGTCTGTATATATATATACAGACTATACAACAAATAGTCTGTTTTCAATAGTCTGTATCATATATGTTGCTTTTATATTCTCACTGCAGCTAAAATAAACGTCAATCTCGAGTCGCCCCTCCCAAGAAAAAAGCAGTAGTTTTGAAATCAAATTAAGACATCGCATAGTGAACATTGAAAATTCTTTTTTCGGTTGTTTTAGAATTTCTTACATAAGATACAAAGTTTCAAGTGTCTATAATTATTAGTTCGTAATAAAATGATTACATTATGTAATATTTAAATGGTATTTTTAAATGCTCTATATAGAAACTTTATCAGATTTTAAAATTAACTAATAGTTTTACTGTTCAAAAGCAGCAAATTTACATTAACTACGTTCCAGATAGGGAAGCTAGGAATTTGGTTAGCTTTATGCTCTGCAGTTGTTTTAATATTTAATACATCGGGTAAAATTAATGCCCATGGATTTCAAACCATTGATTTTGTATTTAAAAAAACACAGTTTTCTTTAAGATATACATTTCTAAGCATATCCTGCAGATTTGATTACAATTGTACGATAAATCTGGGGAACCTTTTTTTTTAAACAAAAATGCTAAAATTTAAATGGGAGAAAACTGGCATTGGCCTTGGAATGACTCGCAACCTATACTGACCTCACACAGAACCCCCAAATAGAGATTTTTCTTAGAAACAAATATTCCTTTTTAACATTTGTTCCATATTTTACTGTGAAGACGCTTATTATGGAGAAATAACTGCCAGAAAATATCCGTGTTGTACTCCCACTTCATAAAATGAGTAGGAGTGGCATTTATTGGTATTTAAAGGGCGGGAACAGGCAAATCAGTGTGAAACGTTAAAGACAAATTAATAAGGATATCAAATGTGCGCAAAACCTAATTTCAGTTTTTTCCACCTGTCTTGCCTTATCTATAAATGTTTAAATCATATGAACGCTCAGTGACACTTAAATTATCTGTTTATAGTACTTGGGGTAGTTAAAATATGTTGAAGGAAAAACTGATTACACCCCCCTTCTGAAAATGGTGTTTCTTTGAATATTTTGAGGTGAATTATCAGTATAGGCAGCTTTACATTAGGTTGATGCCGGCGGTGCGAAGAGAACTAGTTCGATCTCCGGTAACGACATGGGATTTTTCTATGCTGAGAGGATCTAGCATGAGTTGTACTCGGTATAGTAAGGTGCTAGTTGTATGATTATGAAGCAGCTGCTCACACAAGGGCGTGGTTAACGCACGGTCCAAAAGTGCTCTCTGCGGAGGATACAGCGGCCATGCGGTTGATCAAGACCCGTCTCAGACAGTTGCGCCTAGGACAGTTTTTCATGCTTGTGTTTGGCTATCAGAACTCGTTTTTGAGTTATGTTGTTCACAGACTTACACACGCTGGCCTTTTTCTTTGTGATTCAGGAAGCTACAAAACTTGCATTTCCGGCGGATTCTTGATATTGATTAAGTCTCGAGTTTCCACATACCACTCCTGTAACTCTTTGTGGTATCTAATATTAATACAATTAAAATGTATGTGTGCAAAATAAGTTATCAAAGTTAATAAATATACCGGTATTTATTAAGAAAATAACAGGCCTCAAGATCCTTATCCGGTCTTCCCATCGTGAGAGAATTAAAACTTTATTTTTCGCTGATAGATTGCTCTATAACTTCTGAATACAGAATAAGCTTTTTTCATTAAATCGTTACACGCACCTCATTAGTTATCAAATTTTGTAGCTTTCAATTTGGGAAGATAAACGAGACATGAATCTTAGAAATTAACTGAAAGGAATTCGAGACTTTTATCAATAGCTATCTTTTGATTAATTCTGTAGATTAATTCTGCAGACTTAGTATATATTTAGATGATCAGTTAGAGAGAAGCATCTGTATGCAGAGATGATCAGAGTTGCGATAAATAATAGCAGTAACAATAATAATGATGACAATAATAATTCCCTGTAATAGCAGAGGTATAGCAACTTAACCGAGATTATTTGTATAATCATTATACATGCTATATTTATTTTCTAATAAATTACCTAGTAGTGCTACTCCGCGACTAAACTCACTCAGCCTTTGATTTCCATGTTAATTAAGCTAAATTTGTGTTATCTCACCCAAAAAAGAGAGCAAGCCCCATGGCAGCAGATAGCATGTACAATAAACGACACAAAAGTGATGTAAAAACAAAAGTTCGTGACCATATTTAGCCCTTTAAGTGCATGATTTATTATTCTGCGTGTAAAAATATTAATGAATCTGCAGAAATGCTTATAGGGAAGCTGAAGTAAAGGAAATAAGAAATATTGAATGCAAACGCTCGCGTTTTATGGCCGGTTTCACCAACAGATGCTTAATTTTAGCACAATGTTAAACTGAGTCAACATTGACGTTAACACATATTCTGTTTCATCAAGCAGTGTTAACTTTACCCCTGTGTTAAGGTGTTTAAAAAATTTTAGAAGTTGGAAAATGGCTACCGCAAAACAAGCTGTTGATGCGAGTTTGCTACAATTGGCATTTTTGAATGTCATTCGTAATAGAAGATCAGTCGTACGTCATAATAAATTTGAAACCCTGCAAATGGAGGAACTTTTAAAACGATACAACTGTCCCAAGGGGTCATGAGCATGGTTTTATGGGAAATACCAGAAGTTAGAATCCTACCAACAGAAGCATGCCTCTTTCTCCTATGCTACAAGTATTAATTAGGTATTTAGATTTTGTGCTACTAACATTCATTTTCTTGGTGGGTGATAATGTTGGTATTTCCAAAGCTGTAAGCAATTGCTTCAAGAAGCAAACAGCATTTTTCTCGGATCTGCTTGATTAATCAAAGATAACACATTTTCGCCCAGTTTAGTTTCAATTCAGTGTCCACCACCAGTTTTAAACCATCTAATACGCTCTTTGCACTTAACGTTTCTGGTGCTGCACTTCATGTTTGCATAAAATTGCCGCAGTTTTTTACTGAACTTAAGAGAAACGCGTTCATTCCAATTAAATTACTCGCGGATTTTGTACCAGTCTGCAATCTTATCCTTTAATGTAAAACCGTCGGCTTTTTCGCTCTCAACACTACGTCTATACTTATAAACCAGATGTTAATTAACGCATCTCAAATGGTGAAGCATTTATTTCAGCTGATCTCACTATTCTAACCTCAGACAATCGAGAACTTCACACGATATTGCCATGAATGTAAATAGTTGTCTTCTACTGACAGAGAGCGCAGGATAGGTAGACAAAAGTGCATCGGAGCACGTTCAGAAGTAGTGTAGTTCGGCCACCGCCTTCTCGAAAGCTAGCGTTCGCAGTTGTCTTTGACGTTAACATAATGTTAACTAACAATTGGCTGTAAAAGCTTGATGAAACGCAGAAGTTTTAGTATTTTGTTGAACTTGAACACCTTGTTAACAAACAAGATGTTAGTGTTTTTAACATCGATTGCTGAAACTGGCCCCTAGTATATTACGTAACGAACTGTAGCCTAAAGTAAATGTGCAGTTCTTAAGTGTATGCGGTAATAAATTAAATGAATGTCTAACTGTATATCAGGCTTATCTTCACAAATTACCTTCGAATGCACATTACACTGGGTGAAAGGACGTCGTTTGTTTAATAGGCGATTCTCAGTATCTGCATAGACGGGTGAGAAATTATATCACTTTAGTCGATAAACGGCAAACAAAATTATTTGAACACAAATGGATAAGTTTTCTGCACTTTTCTCCCATTCCTATCTACATACAGGACAATACAAGAATAGCAATAATCTAACTTTTTTATCATGCTTCATTTCTTCCATAAGCGCCTCATTTCGTCACAATTTGGCATTTTTGTTTTGTACAGGTCTTAATTTACGATATGTTATTAGTGGCAGGACGGCTGAATAAATGACCGTACGGTAATGTCACCTGTTCCTGTCACGTATATAATTATAACCTCGGCATAAAAACCTTTATCAACGCAGTCGTTTTTATTTCCTTTTATTGATTGCTAAAATAAAAACAAGATAATTTAGTTGTTAGTGTCCTTTATGAAATGTTTAAAAATAATTTATTTATGTTATTCCATTTTCTTGAATTATTAGATAAGAATCGAAGTTTTCCTTTTATTATTTTTCAATTTATATTTGGATAAGCGCCTGAACTTTTTTTATAGTATCTAATAGTTAAGTAATTTACCTTTTTGCATTTTACATTAAGTGCATAATAAATAAAAGTTTAACTTAAAACAGTTATTTTCTTTTATGCTTAATCCAAACATAAACAACTGTGTTTTACCTTTAGTTGTTTTCATTAAACATTTCGCTGAAAAAAAATTACGAGCAAATGGTTTGAGAATCAAACAGAACTAGTAAAGTTAATATTTTTCCCATAATGCGGAAGCAACTTTGTTGCGGCATCGGAAAAAGGTCGCCCATTTTGCTCTGCGGGTGGTCCTCACTTTACCCGTTAAGTATGATTTTCCTACCCACCTGCAAGGAAAAACGCGCTGTAGCCAGTCGTCTCTTATTTCAAATCTATGAACGATTAAAAAAAAAATCCTGGTATAATACTTGCATGACTTTCTATTCTTTTACAAACTGTCCTTTAAAAACCTTGTTATTGAATATCTACTTCGTGTTAATAGAGATAAAACATTTACTGAAATGCTTTTATTACACATTTCGTTGTAGGTACAAAGGGGATACAGAAGACTTAAGCTATAGTTAAATCCTTAAAAGCGAGTCGTTATGGATGGCCATGAAATTCTTCTCTTTGCATGACCACGAGAAACAATTGAATAGCTTCGGAGTAACGTTTTGAAATTTCAAACCAATAAAGAATACCTCGGAAATGGTTAAACTTTTTTACTATCTCTTACGTTTGCAAAATTCATTCTGAATGAAGAGGAATTCACAGGCTATTTACAGAAAATTCAAGATGTACATTTTATTTCTCATGCAAATATGTTGGTATATTTAATTAAAATTGTGGAGTCATTTTTGAAAAACTCAAAACAACGAAATATTTTCCATGTATTTGTGTATGGTCACAGAAGAAATCAATCTGGATGATAAGGTAGTAAACGCTATGACATTTGAAAACGGGCAAATCTACCGACACTGGTAGCCGAGGTCGTTAAAGCAAAGACCCATGAATGGAAGGTACGAAATCCAAATCCTGCTAGGACCGTCGCAGTTATAATTTATATCAGTGTCCACCGCCTGTGGTGCAGTATGCAGTAAGAATGAATGTTAAACACTGCCCAAAGAAATTAAAACAAAACAATACCTAAGCCACCATTGACATTCTTGGGGAATCTCATACATTTACAAAAACCCTTATCACCAACATAATGGTAAGATGACACATGCGTGTAAATAGGGTTGCAAAACGCAAACTGCACACTCGTGTATGTAACGAAGCGTCATTTATATTGGTATAACAAAAAAAAAGTGTTAAATAAAGAATATTAACAAACGCTAAGCTGATGTTTATGGGTATAATTTGTTTGTAATCGATAAAATTTTAAGAGTAGTTTAATATGTGGAACCTGCTAAAAATGTAGGTTTTTGGGAAAACTACAACTAAATACCAGAACGCAAGGCTGGAAATGCTGCGATATGCATTTACCATCTTGTATTTAATTTCGCCAATAGCTTCCATTATAGCGTTCTAACCAAAATAGTAATCAAGCATGTTAAAGTTCAGTAATGCATCATTCACAGTCTGTAGAACAGAGCTGTCTCTACAAAGTTTTTCATCTGTTTAGTATTTGCAGCGCTGCTAGTTGGCAACACTGTGTCATTACAACTGGCCAGGCAGCCAGCGCGCCGATAGTAAACAGCTGTGTACGAGAATGGGTAGGACGGAGAAGTGGGTTCACCGTTGCGTAAGACGGTTCGCGTAGGAGGGAACTTTGTAGACGCCAGCGTGCGACTGCGAGGTTGGCTAGTGTGCACCTTCTACATGACAAGAGAAGAACGTTGCGGCGTGTTGAACGTGAAACAGTGCTGTGAATCATGAAGATGCGTAATTCATTGTGGTGACATCCCTCAAAGGAAAACGAGTTACTGGTAATGTTCCGAGAACAGAATGCACTACAAATGTTTACCTATAATTTCCACATCTTTTGTAGTTTCTATGTTCTTATACATGTTCCGCCAATAGATGTTCCTTTATATCTTCCATTACAAAAATAGAAAGCAGTGATTTAAAGGTGTAAAATTTACTATAAACTCTCGTACAAAAATAAAGGTGTTATATTCAACTAGCGTTAGGCACGAAATTACGAAAATGTGACAAACAACTGTTACACAACCTTACTACCTATATATCGTTTATTTATATTCTGCAAGTTATTCATAGAAAAATTGTCTTGGTCTTTCGGTCTACTTCGCGTTAGTACTGACAAACATCCTCAATAAATTGTTTAAATTGCGTAATATTGCGGATATACAATTTAATAATTTCAGACAGTAGTCAAGTGTTTTAAAAATCAATACAGGAGCCCATCAGAATCAAATTAACCACCGCTTAATATTTCAAAGTTACTCTGTAAAATTGGGGGAAATTAAACCAATACTGAACACTTTAGAACTGTTTTCACAAAAAAGATAATTGTATAATATTATTGAGTCTATAGTTTTCCTTTGGTAAAATTGTTTACAGCTCTTGTGATTTCTCAATTATGTATGTAAAAATTCACTCAGACTAAAGAGGACTTCAGGATAATTCACAGAAAATTTAGAATGTGCATTTTGTTGTATTTGTTTTTGTGTGGGTTTTATGCCACTATCTCAAACACATAGAGGCATTTGGGTGGAGGGTAGAGGAAAATTACCTTATAAGGCTGGACGGAGAGAATTTATTGAAGGATTTTTCCCTTGTATCTTATGAGGTGCCTGACTTAAGTATTAAATTGGTTATGTATCGGACGTTATGTTTTTAAGTTTCGCTGTTTGCAGGCGCGCGCGCGAACAGACACACGCGCACGCACACACGATCATTTTCTATATTGAAAAAAGCAAACCACCGCCTTTGTAGCTTTACAGAGACGTGCATCCTTTGCTTTTCATAAAATTAAAAGAAATAGGAATAGAATTTTGCACCTCATGTTATGGCGATAGCAAAGCTTTAGCTCAGTTGGCTAGGGCAGTACTTTGGAAAAATGTGACGAAACATGAAAATTAGAATTTAGTTCCATGTTAGGGGTAATATATATTAAATTAAAGCAATGGTCCTGACCCCATGAGTGGCGTATTTGGAATTTTTAATGCACATCTGTGAAATCCTCTTCATTTTAAATTTATTTGCTCTAATTTTGTATAACTGGCAAACCATAAGAGATAAATAAGATCTCACTGCACGAGAAATGTATAGCTCAATGAAGTATACAACTTATGCCCAATAATTTTTTGTAGCATTTGCCGTTTTCTGAATATTCGTTGTTACATTTTTGAAGTTTCCTCATGTTGAACTGGCATTTATGAAACATCGCTCGCGATTCTTCTCCGCCCCCCGCATGCGAACAGCTGTTTTCTTTTCTGTATCGTGCATGTACCCCAGTCCATGCTGCTTTATTTGAGAATATGTCTATTCAAAAGCTACATCGTGAGTAAATTAAAGTGTGTAAAAGAATCACTCTCTACGTAATGTGAATACTATTAACATACAAGGGATTATGTGAAGTAATGGGTTAGAATTTTGAGTGTGACGCATCAGATTTTGCATTTCTGGCTTGCAGTGACGAAAATGCAGTTAGTTGCTGATGAAATACTATGTGCATACTTTTAAATGTTCTGTGAAAAAAAAGGGCCAACGATTGCCAAAATTCATAAATATGGACTTTAGTGTTATACACTACAAACGTTCTACTTTAGTTCTGCATAGCTTTTATAGCTACACGACCTTATAAAACATATCACATAGCGATTTAAATGCTTGCATGTAAGTCTAGCTTCCTATAAAATTGTAGCGAAAATTGATACGTTTTGCCTACGTTAAAGTGAACAAATCATTCAAGAGACGCCTTAGGAATCTTGAAATACTGAATTAGCTGCAGAGGAACAGAAAAAAGATGGAGGGTCTGTATATGCCATAAAAACTTTTTAAAACAGCATAACATCAGAAACAGGCTATTTTAACGTTATAATTTTTAAACTCTCTTTTCTCGGGTTTTCATTTGTCGACACATTCTCATTTTCAAACTGTTCCACACGATGTACTTTTAAGTATAAGTGAATGATGTATACATCCTTATAAATAACAGTATAAAATAATTTGGTGAATTTTTGTTAAAATGCTTATTGTGATGCTATTAAACAATAATACTCGTATTCCGTAAATTTTTAAGCAAAAAATTGAAGTCTCATGTTTGACATATGTTGTCCCCCAAACTAGTACGATAATTCAAAATTATATCTACTATTTATATATATTAAAGAGGTTAAATATAAAATATTAATTTTTAAAAGTTATTTTGGTCTTCTCGAGAAATTTTTCAAAACAATGTAACAATGTAAACAATGTATTACCTCAGGAAATAATGTTAAAAATTATTATGCATTACGTTCACATGAGTTTCTTTACCATTCAACAAACGATTCTTACAAAAGCTTATTGTTCTATCAACTTCAAGCTAATAGAGGTAAAAACTTGTAGAAATAGTTTAATTACATATTTCCTTGTAGGTTCAGGGGAGTAAGGGAATGCAGTAGGCTTAAGCGATAGTCAAATGTTTTAAGAACGGGCCGCTATGTGATGGCTTTGAAATTCTATTGTTTGCATGACCTAGAGGAGAAAAAGAATAACGATTATGCAATATAACATATTTGACGATTCAAACGTATAATAAGGAATATCTCGACAACGGTTAACATCAGAAAAAAAGTTTGAAATATATTATGTGATTTAACGAGATCTACTTCTTTTTATTTGAGTAAGATTTTGTCTATCTCTTACAGTTTACTAAAAATTCATTCAGAATGAAAACGACTTCATAGACCATTTCCGGAACATTCAAAATACATATTTTATTTATCATGTAGATATCTTAAACATATGCTGTTTAATCAAAATCGTGAGCATTTTTGAGAAAATCAAAAAGAACGAACATCTTTCCATGTAAAGGGTGTTTTGGGGTGGGCGGATTTTGCTGAAAAACTTTGTGTTACATCCTTGGAGGATGCTGAACTTAAATACCAAGTTTGACATTTAACCAACCTTTCGTTTTTGAGCTAGCTGTTCACGCACACACAACGCACCTTTTTCTAAAATGCTGTTTTTCATTCATTCATTCATTCATTCTTTCTTTCTTTCTTTCTTTCTTCAGGGACCTTAAAATGCATATTTATAGTAAATCTAGGTATGAACTTTTGTGTGGAATGCAATACCTACTTCCTCTGTTTACTGTAAGCAGTAGAGAAAGTAAAACTATACATGAATTTGGTGTGCATATTATAAATTAAACCCTGATTGCTGTAGTAACATTTCAAAGGAATCGAAGTGAAATTGTGGATTTTAGAAATCTCACATATGGATATCCTTAACTTTTTTAAACATTTTTACTAATTTGTAAACGTTATTGATTATAAATAAAAGCTTCATATAACCCGTTAAAAGTTTCACAAAATCTGCACCTCATTTTAACAGTTTCCAAAGCGAAAATAAAATATGTAAGATTTGGAAGCCGTTAGACACATGGGGCCAATAATTCACCTTGTATAGGTAGGTATTTTCTTTTATGCTGTACTCTCATACTGTGGTGAAATTGTGTTTATCACATAAAAATTGTGGTATTTAAAAATGTCATAAATGCCTTGCCTTAAGTAGATAATTTTGTGCAACAGCGAGTTTACAAGGTTTAATGGAAATTTTTTCTTTTTTATTTATGGTGGAATGAATGTTTTTACAGTGCACACTATTACGCATGGAACTAGTAAACTGCCTTCACGGTGACCATGTTTGTTAAGGCCAGTAGCTTGTAACTACAGGTTTGAGTCCCGCCTTTAGGGCTTGTTTAGATTTTATCCGTTTATTTGTATGCCACAGTCGTGTGAACTACATTCCCGTCATTTTGTAATTAACGAGTGTCTTCTGAGTTGGTAAGACCGTGTGTGCTTAATCAGAAATAATAAAAGAACCAAAGTAATCGAGAGAAGATGTTAGTGACGAAAAATGTTACCTAAGGTAAAGAAAGAAAATAGTGGTAGTATATTATGCATTAGACGGCTAACATTTTGGTCTACATGTAAATAACGCAGACGTGCGATGCGAAAGCGTTTTTTAAACGTTTTAGCTCTCCATGTATATTTTTGTGTTCTTTAATCGGAAATAACATAACAAGAACCTGTTGTGAATAATAGCACGACTTTCTCTACCCACGAAAGTTTACTTATATTTGTTATTTATTACTATATATCATACTATTCATATCAAAAGAGGTACTTCTATCCACGTTACATTATTCGCGATACACTTTTATCTAGAAATTATTTCAAATTAAACAGTAAGTGCTTAGTCACAACATTCAGAAACAGAATTCAAATATTTAGCCGTGGTAAAGAGCTTTTGCAATGGAAAGAAACAAGAAGAATCGCAAACGTTCAAGCATGTCTGACAGATGGCGCACTTGGGAAAGAACAACATGGAATATTTTAAAAGCGGCTTTTAGTTGCGAACAAATGTACCAGAAATAAATTGTGTAATTTAAGATCTCTACATTTATCATGTAGAAAGTTCTTATCTAGCTCCTGTGATACCCCAGCTATACAAAATGATAAAAAAAAATTCACTCAGAATGAAGACGAATTGTCTGAAATTACGTATACATTCTTGCAAACAACCGAATGTCAGTGTGCTACCTGTAGGGACATTTTTCTAAACGAAGGAATATAGGTACGGACTTCATAAATTGGCGTAAAAAATGCGGGCTTTTTGAATATTTAAAATGCTATAGTTATTTGTAAACTATAGCGTACTGGTATTGCTAATTGTTCATTTAACTGTAGTTTGTGTCAAATGCATTTTCAGTGCAAATTAAATTGATTCTTCTTTTATTTAAACCTTTGCCAAGACCAAGAAACAATCAGCAACTGCGAGAAAAGAGCTGCAATAACAGTGAAACTTCAGTATGATTTTCTAATAATGTGAGAGAACTGAACTTAATGATGACTATTTTGAGCTAAGTTTCGACAGTGAGTGCAACAAAAGATGATAGAACCCAGTAAAACTGCCCACAACGAAAAAGATTCCGGTGTACAAAAATTCAGAGATCCTTGGTTGAAAGATGAAATTATTAAAAATTCGTTAGTACTTGTTCCAAATGATCCCTACTGAGAAATATGAAAGTTGTAGTAGAAATTAAATACTTGTAATGTGTTACCATATATTCCGTTTTAATCCTACGTAATCAATTGTCGATATTCCAAATGAAATTTCGCGCAGAATTTTTTACTTTCTCTACCAGGTACATAGAGGGTTGAGAAGGTATTGCATTGCACCAAAAATTCGATACCATATTTCACCGAAAATACATGTTTTGAAGCCCCTGAATCCAAAAACAACATTTTTAGAAAAAAATGTATCTGTGGGTGTGAACAGCATAACTTAAAAACGAAAAGTTGGATGATTACCAAACTTGGCATTTAGGTTCGTACCTTCCAAAGATACAACACGAAGATTTCCAAGAAAATCCCCCCAGCCCAGACTACCCTTTATGTGGAAGATTTTTCGAAATTTTTTACTTTCTAAAAAATGGCTCTAACGATTTTGAATAAAATACTGTATATTAAATACATTTCCATTACAAAAATTTATAACTTGAATTTTCTGGGAGTAGTCGGTGAAGAAATTTTATATAATTTTATATAAACTTGTATAACAGATAAACGTTAAGCGATAGACGAAAACTTGCTGCACAAAAAATGCAGATCTCTAAAACACAGTTTATTTCAAATAAGTTTTTTTTTGTGGCATAAGTCATTTCTGATATATCCGTTATTAAAGATTCGAATTGTTCCTTTCTTAGTCGTTCTTTTAAAGTCCTGTCAACATTCAATTGTTTCTTGCGATTGCATGGAAACAGTATGGAATTTTAAGACCAGTTCTTAAAACATTTGACTATCGCTGCTCCCTTTGTACCTTTAACGAAGTGTGTAATGTAGCTATTTCTGATTTGGATTAAAATTTAGTAGACAAAAAATAAGCTTTAGTAATAATACTAATAAACGATAGGGGTAGAGAAAGGCTTGTGAATGTATCACATCAATTTTTTTTAATATAAAAAGCAAGAGAATTTAAAGTTTTGTAGGGACTCGAATAAGCAGTTGGCAACAGTTATAAGTTTGTCTCAGTAATTAAAACAATAGATTTGCACCGTGTAGAACAAGTGAACGTTTAGTCGTTTTTTGTTTGTTTTTTGTTTAGCGTCCTTTAACCTGGTAGGTTATATCGGTCCAATGAGTGAGATTGGTGAAATGATGCTCAAATGAGTCTGGGATCCATACAGCTTGAAGTTCACCGACATTCGTCTTCACAGAATAAGAGAAAATCCTAGAATAAAGCTTATCTGAGTAACTCACCCTAACCGAGATTTTAACTCGGGATCTCTTGAATGTGAGGCAGACACGCTACCCCCACACCACTGAGACGAGCTGTAATTAAATTTTATTTTTCACTATCTTCTGAATTATTTACAGTACTAAGTTTTGCGTGTGCATGAGAGAGAGAGAGAGAGAGAGAAAGAAAGAAAAAAAAAGGGGGGCTTCCCCTGAAATTCCGAGAACATATATGTTAAATGAGCATTATAAACTGGTCGTTTCGGCCTAAACAATGAACAAATGAAAAAAAAATCATAGTTTTACTCCTAAGAAAGGGTCATAGGTGATCAAAATGTTGTTTATATAGTACAACAGTGGTATTAGTGTTATTTGGTGGTGTATAATGTATACAACATATCAGCATATCCTGGTAATTTAGTCGTCCTCCGTGATCTAGGGGTACCACGCTTTCTGGTTCCCGAGGTTGCGGGGTCAAACCCGGCGGAGGGCGATGGATTTTCCAGACGCAGAAATCCTTAGTATGGCTTCCTTCGAAAGGACAGTAAAGCCGGTGTTTCCGCGTCGTAGATTTACGGCACTTAGAAGAACCTCAAGCCTGATAAAGAAGCCTCTGAGCAAAATTTCCGGTCTTACACGCCCAATATAGAATGGGACGCTAAGAACCATAGTGGTTAAAGAGCGTCTATAAATAAAACTAAGTTTGTTTAACCTGGTAATTAGACACACTGTGAAA
The DNA here is from genome assembly GCA_030765065.1 of Deroplatys truncata. Lineage (NCBI taxonomy): Eukaryota > Metazoa > Arthropoda > Insecta > Mantodea > Mantidae > Deroplatys > Deroplatys truncata. The sequence goes on along the minus strand of CM060988.1, from coordinate 144,607,324 downwards.
GTTGCAACATCACAGGAAGTGAAATAGATTTGAAAAATTGACATTATAGCAAGATTCGACTCCCCGCAACTTACTGTTAGTCGGGCGTGGTCAGTGGACAAATTGCGGAACATACTTGTTTCGGATCCTCGACATGATCCAAATTTTTCAAGCCTAATGCACCTTTTCCAACTCGCATTGTATACGACTGAGGTTAAATAATTTCAAACCTACATGAAAATGGAAATGAGATACGTATATTGCTGGTTTTAGAAGGACGGCTGCGGAAGCCCTGTAGGTGACAGTGTAGACGTTGAAGGCCGAAGATTCGTGATCCAATATTTCAGACCCGACTCTTCCTCCAACCTTTGTCCTTATAAAGCGTCAGTGTAAAAGATTAGATTAACTATTAAAATAAAAGAACGTCATAGGCGGTGGGGAACTATGTGTAGAGTTGGCGGTCAAACCAAAAGCCAAGGCACGTTTCTGCAGCTTCAAATAAACCTCTCATTGTTGAAATAACTTTAGAGGTCTCTGAAATATGCAGAATTGGATGAGAGAGTTTGTGGTTGCCGTTTGGAAGGACATATAGCTCCTTTGGTTAAAAGCTTGGGTAACGAATGCTGAAGTTTCGACTGTGATTACGGACGTAAAAGAACCTCAAGCCCGATAAAGAGGCCTCTCAGCAAAATTACCGGTCTTTAACGCCCAATATAGAATGGGACGCTGAGGAACACAGCAGTTAAAGAGCGTGCATAAATAAAATTTAATTTAATTTAATTTCGACTGTGATAAGTGATAAGCTTTTTACTTTCACTACTACTTAATCCGTAATGAGTAGGGGAAATATTTCGCCCGAAATTTCGATACCAAGATTTCACTGAAAATACACGTTTTAAGGCTCCCTCAAAAAAGGTCCTCTGTGTGTGTGTGTGTGTGTGTGTGTAAACAGCATAACTCAAAAATGAAAAGTTTGTTAAATACCAAACTTGTTAAGTTCAGCGTCTTGCATGGATGGACACGAAGACTTACAAGAAAATTCCCCTGCCCCAAACTACCATTTGCATGGAAAAATGTTCGTTATTTTTCATTTTATTAAAAATGGCTGTAACGATTTTGATTAAAATACAATATGTTTATGATATTTGCGTAACAAATGAAATGTGTATCTTGAATTTTCTGAGAGTAGCCTGTGAAGTCCTCTACATTCTGAATGTCTTTTGTGTAATTGGTAAACCATTAGAGATAGACAAAATCTTACTACACAAAAAATAGAGATCTCGTTAAATACACAATTTATGTCAAGTAAACTTTTTTTTGGAATTAACAATTTTCGAGATATTCTTTGTTATTGGTTTGAATTTTCAAATAATTTTACTTTTCTCAACTAATGATTGGCTATTCCTTCTCTCTCTCTCGCAAAGAATATGGAATTTCAAAGCCATTACGTAGCGACACGCTCTTTTCAAATCTGATTCGCTTCACATACTGTATCATACAACGAAATGTAATCGTGTGAAATGTGAAAGTTATGTGGATTAAAAAGAAATAGAATAACAAGCTTGGTTATTATAATAGTTGGTAGAAGAGTGAGTAAAGAAATTCGTGTGAATGCAACACATCAGGTTATTAAATCTGATTTTGCTTTTTCATTGTCACGACTATTGTGAAACAACCATTTCAACATGGGTCGGTTTCTATTAGCTTTGTTCTTCATTACAAACCACTGGACGGTGATTTTTTCATCAGCACGCAGCTGATCATTATGGAAGGGACGGCAATTTGGTTATTACAATGCTATTAGCTCACGCGATCATTACTGCGTAGGAATGGCAAACTTGTTAGTGTATGCGGTGAGACTAACAGGCGTAGTTTTTGTTGCTGAGAACTTTGCGAGTTTGTCGGGGCAGTGATTGTCTGTTTCATAGAGTAATTAACGGAGAAAGGAAATTTAATAACGAACTATTTTTATTTAGGAAAATAGCATTTGCGTGTCACAGACCCGACTCAGGTACAAATTAATGCATGTACTCTGTCGTGTGGAAAAACTTGACGATCCGTTCTTCCATGGTTGACTGCCAACCTACCAGTGCGTGAGAAGTACATATAACAGCTTTCGGTGACTGCGACTTGCAGAAGTAGCAGGAGCTGTCTAAACGTCTGGTATTTTTTGGTGTGTTAATACAGTGATGCTATCTCAAAACTTTCATTGGCTTTTGTTAAATTTTCTTTTGTCAGTCATTGAGATACGCACACGTTCTTACAAAATATTATTTCTCTACCTACTTCATGTTAATCGAGATGAACTTTGCATAAATTGTTTCATTGTCGTAGGTAGAAGCGATCCAGGAGACCAAAGCGACAGTCAGATCTTTAAAACTGGGATTGAAATTCCATTGTTTGTATGACATAACGAGAAACAAAAGATTGGTGACTTAGCACTTCAAAAACTATGTGATAAATTTCTGGAAAATTCAAACTAATAGCAAAGGACATCTTGGAAATGGTAAACTCTTCAAACATTAAATGAACATATTGTGTTTAACGAGTTCTTTTTCCTGTTGGTAGTTTTAGTATGTCTAGTTTTGTCAGTTATACAAAATTCATTCAGAAAAAGAGACCTTCACAGGCTATTCACACAACAAAATTTAAGGTATGCATTTCTTTTATCATGCACATAAAAATCTTGTTATTTAAACAAAAATTGTTAGTCAATTTTGAGATAATTAAAACTAACGAAAACATTTTGTGGTAGGAAATTTCCTTGAGAATCGTGTCGCATTCCTGGAAGATGCAGAACTTAATTACCAAGTATGGTATTTATCCGACATTTCTATTTGAGGTACGCAGTTCACACACGCATTTTTATAAAAACGCTTTTTCTATTCAGGAATCTCAAAATATGTATTTTCGGTAGTCTTTGGGTGAATACAATACGTCCTATATCTACTATAGGTAGTAGAAAAGAAGTAAATCCTACATGGGATACCAGAGCACCGCAAAGCTAAAATTCGCTAAATGGCAGTTTTAATGTATTGAAGCAAAGCAACCAAGTGAAATATTAATATTGTAACTCTGTCTAGTTTTCCAGTTGTCACTTTTCTCAGTTGTCACTGTCACTATTTCGCTGGGAATTCACTTCACCAAGGTGAACTAGTTCAATTCTCCGTCGCTTCACTTCCTTCGTGACGTAGCCCCTTCACGCTGGACGGTTCACTTCACTCACTAACTCACTCACCCACTGTCTAATAGCGAGCCCGGTGTTACGCTGGCGAGCAGAGTTATCGTTGCTTACTCCGACCGCCCGGCGTAACTAGACCTCGGACACGTTGCTGCTTCGTTGCACTTAAGACTGTAAAACAGTTACGTGCGCACGGGGTTTCATAGAAACCTCCCCAAGCACTGCCAGCCATTCACCCTAAGCAAGCGATCAGTGTGTATATATATATATATATATATATATATATATATACAGCGTGTTTTGAAGTTACTGGTCCGGACGTTGATAGCTGGCAAAACATGCAAAATAAACCAGTAAGAAGAGTGTCTTACTTGTAAATGAATGTGGACGTGAGTATTTTGATGTAAGAGGGCAAAATCTATTTTGTAAAGTATACCACATTGAAATCAAGGGGGAGAGAAGGGCTTTTATTGCAAGACACTGTAAAAAAAACTCACAAAATATTACATTGCTTCCTAGAAATGAAGTGGTGATGATATATTATCCACATCAGAAACCATGAACTCATGTAGCCTTACAGGGATTCGTCTGACATGATGGTAAGCACAAATATCCCATTTAATAGGTTGCAAAATTCTGCATTTAAAACGTTTCTGGAGAATGCATAGCTATGAAATTTCCTTGTGAGTCTACTTTACGCAAATGTTATTTGTCATAGATGGTAATACCAGAGTTCTTGAAAATTGACACAACACTTTACAGAAGTAGACAAATGTTCTGCTGCTGAAATAGCACAGCAGAAACTGAAGTGTTTTAAATAAAAACCCAGGATATGCAATTGTATGCCGTATTAGGCATTAATAATAATAATATTATTATTGCTAATAACAATTCTAAATAATGAAAATGCATGTGTTTCCCAGACGTCTGTGATGTTCGTTTTGCACTAGTAACATCATGTGATGTAGAATGAAGCTTTTCAAGATATAAACCTTTTTGAGTTTGAGAAGACGTTTTGCTTTTGATACATTCAGAAAAATATTGTAATCCATTGTAATAGTTGTCCAGGCATGTAAATCACGCATGAAACTGATTATTTCTTCTGCCACAGTTCAGATTTATTATTTTGCTCATCTTATTTATACTTTGTAATAAAAGCTTAAGTTTACTACAGAATTGTATACTTAGTTCTGTGCCCACCTATACCTATAGCATACACAGTACTCAGCACAGCACAAACTCAGTAGCGCACGAGACTACTGTCTCTCTCCTCTCCGTTCGCTTGTAAACAAAGTAACTATAATAAAAGTTAACTTATCCTACGTAAAGTATGTCCGAAGCCTACTGATAACCTTGGGCCGGTCATTGCATCACAATATAATGCACAATAATGCCTTTAATTTAAAATGTGTAGGTAGAATTCTTTAAAGTTACATTTATATTGAGAATTTTTTCTTTTATTAAATGCACTTTTACCTTATGAATTTAGAGCCTATTATCCCACATTTTAGAACGAACTTATAACCAATGCAGGTTTTGTAGATTCCCATTGTTTTAATGTTAGCATATTCTCGGCACACAAACGAAGTTGTGCTTACGACATTTTGTTTTATAAGTACTGCCTTTTTTCTCGGATTAGCCGTCCATTTCTGAACTTCCATTGAATATGATTGCGATTCAAATCTTCACTAAGTCATTCCTTCATTGCTTTTAGTATGTTTGGAGACAGTCCAATATGCTTTTGCACTCTTTTCCTTCACATTCGGCTTTCAAGTTGTTATATATTTTGTATAAATATTACAACAATTTTCTTTCCCGTTCTTAAACATTTTTGTATCTATAACGAAATGTGTAATGTAGCTATTTCTACAAAGGTTTATTTGAATTAAAATGTCGTATATAGAAAAATAAGGTTTAGTAAGAATAGTTTGTATACCCACGAATAAACGATAGAGAGTAGGGAAAGGAATGTGACTATCACATCAGATTTTTACTTTCTCTAAAGTAGTAAGTAGAAGTATTGTATTCCACCCAAAAATTCGATATCGAGGTTTCGCCGGAAATATTTGTTTTGAGGCACCCAAAATAAAAAAGAACATTTTTAGAAAAAGGTGTGTGTGTGTGTGTGTGAGAGCACATAATTAAAAAACGAAAAGTCGGATAAATACTAAACTTGATATTTAGGTTGATTACATTCCAAAGATGCAACACGAAGATTTTCAAGAAAATCCCTCAACCCAGACTACCCTTTGCATGGAAGATTTTTCGAAATGTTTGATTTTCTAAAAAATGGCTCCTATCGCTTTTGATCAAAACACCATATATTAAAGATATTTACATACAAATAAAATTTATATCTTGAATTTTCTGGGATTAGCCTGTGAAGTTCACTTCATTTGGAAGAAATTTTCTACAACCTTGTATCACTGGTAAACGTTAAGCAACAGACAGAAACGTACAAAAAACAAAAAAAAAAAAAAAAAAAAAAAAAGGTACAGAGCGGTCCCTCAGCCATCTGGCCGGTAGTCGCGATGCGTGTTCCGCGCGCGATTCCTCAGCTATCTGGCCGGTAGTCGCGATGCGTGTTCCGCGCGCTATATTCAGTGTATCTGTTTATTATTCTCATTATTGATACTGATACCATATTATTGCTGGTTTTATGATTATTACGATATATTGATTACCTATTGAACAAACATAATTACTTTTTATTTTATCAGTACTAACCTTTTTCACAGTCGGTGTTGAAAGTGGTGTCCTTCGGCAGATAAACATTCTTGGCACCTTCTGATGAAATTACCATTCACACGCATAAGTTCTTGTTGCATAATTTCCCTAATTTCTGTTCTTATGTTACAGAATGCATTAGGAATGAGCGTAGTTCCAAATATTTTCTTATATACATGCATTTCAATGTCATAATGTGTTAATTCGGAAAATGATTGAAAGTAAACTGATTTTTGTCTCTCCTGAAAACTCCTACCATTTGTTGCATGAAGCCCTTCGATTTTGTTTTGTATTACATTGCGACCAGTGGCGACTCGTGAGTAGACATTTTGGGGTTCACAAAATGTTAGATTCAGACAGCTCTGAAAATGTGAAATAATGGTTATGATTATAAACAAATGGATACAATTGCAGCCACTCCCAATAATAATAATAATAATAATAATAATAATAATAATAATAATGCATAGTTTGTCTGACAAAAGAAAGGGTTGTTTTGTGGAATTTTATTATATGTGCATAATTAAGTCACTTTAGAGAATCAACGATGTAATGTTTAAGCTTTCGCAGTACCGCTTTCGCTGCTCTCAATTTGCATTCATTCGCCAGCCATATAACTATAACATATACTCACATCAGATCTAAATCTCGCTGTACAGTGAGTGGATTGGTATAACTATTCAGAATGCTACCATCTAGCGAGATTTATGCCAAACTAAAAAGTGAACTGGGGTTCCCAACTTACCGCCCTTGCACTCTCACACGAAAGAAATTTCTGCAGTAGTTGGCATACCATCTAGTGGCATTGACGTAAATTTGTTGCTGAGAGATGGATAAGGTCCAGAGCACGTCTTCAAATGTGCACGCCCCGTATGTATCTCACAATAAGGTAATTACGTCATACCAGTAGCGCAGGCATAAAAGCTCATTAAAACGTGCACAAAGTCAAGTTGTTTTTCGAGACTCTGTTGTCATATCTCATCGAGTTTAGTGGAGAAGCGCGGTAGATTTAAACGCGTAGATTTTAAATTACTGCATCTATGTTACGTGTAATAGCATTCAAAGAAAAAATAAACAATAAATCAGCACGTGCTCTGGTGTTCTTACACAGCAGCAGTCACTGATTTACGATATGTTTTTATGTTTCTGGTTAGTTTAACACTTGGAGAAAGGTATGTCGCAGAGTTTTGAGTTTCATTACTAGTCCCCCTCCCCCCCCCAATAAATGGCGGGACGCCTCCAAACATAGGGAGGTGACATATGGGTCCGAACTGAAGACAAGAAGTAAAAATAAAGATTACAAGATTTTCATTGACTGGCCAACAGATGGCAAAGATTTTCTGCTTATGCTAACGATTGATACGAATCAAAAGTTTGTCAGTTTGCATTAAACTGAAGTTTAAATATTATTTTGGAGGATAATTCGTAAAAAAGTAAAACTGAAGCATATAAATTAAAAGATATAGAGGCAGTTTATTTAATAAGATGCTAACTTCAAATAAATGTGTTAAAACAGATATGCAGCTTTTGAAAAAAGCTTCGGACTGAGCTAGTTTTGTAAGCTGATGCCATATAAAAGAATCATGCAATTAAGGGTTATCTACGCAGTGAAACTCTATATCAAGATTATCTTCATTTAGTACGGATTGCTAATACTAAAGTCAGCACTTCGTTGTAAGACCGAAAAAGGTATTTTTACGAACAAACGTTTCTTCAGGCCACCAAGATGTCTTAGATGCAGTCAGCTGCACTGCATTATTGATCCACTCTCAGAGCTTGTTCACGACTCGCGTGGTAGATGCAGCTAATACGATCCCTACGATCGCCGATTTTGAGCAGTTTTTGTTCACCCTCCGCTGTGGCGCATAGAAATCTGCGTGTTGCCTGGAAAAATGGGAAGCTTAAACCCTTAATGGAATGCAGTGAGTGCAGTGCTCTCTACCTCACTAGAAGTCTTGTTAACGACGTCATCCAAATTCCAGAGTTCTTCGTTGATGAGGAAGAGGGCAACACTGTAATGATCGGTTTATTAGACACGCAGTAAAAAGAACGTGAATTCTTGCCCCTTTCCTTCATTGCCATTTAATACCCTGTCTTGAACTGTGCTTCAAAAATCATTAGGAAATGCTAAATTAAAGCCGTTGGTTTCGTGTTGTTATTTGTGTTCATAATTTGCACGTAAAAGAACCTGATACCTCGAAACAGATTGTCCCTGAGTAAAATTGCAGGCATTTCATGCAGTTCTCTACTTCTCTCCCATGAAGCTCTATGGACGATGGATGCGTCAATTACCTGCCACCATGAGCGCCTAGTGGCGGAATCAGTGACTAGAAATTCAGCAAGCACCGCTAGTGTCCCTATACACTAACCGCATGACAGGACACTAATTAAATAAGTAAATTAGAGACAAAATCTTATGAAACTCTGATATGCTACAGTTAAACGATTTTCTGTCCATTACAAATTCTGAAGTATGCTTATAAAGTATTATAGTATTCATTATAAAAGTGATTCTTCAATCCACTTTACGTTATTTATGATACACTTTTGCCCAGAAATGATTTTAAATTAAGCAGTTGCTTACCTGCAACTTGCGGAAACCATGTTCAAACGATTGGTTGGCGTTCATTGTTGACCTAATAACGGTTAACTATGAAGACCGGAACTTACCTACGATATTGGGGTATGCTATCTCAAAATGAATTCCAGAACGCCTTGTGGTTTACTGGGAAAATATGAGTCAGTTTCGGAATTTAATGGCGTACCGGCATGTTGTCATGGAACTCAGTTAGAGCAACGGTGCGGAAAGCCGAAGATCCGTGGTTTCAATCTCGGCTATGGCATTGAATTTTTCGGTCTGATTCTACTTTTCTAGCGATGTTCATGTATGTTGCAAGCACGGAGGAATAAACTCAGAAGTCACAGTAACGACCTCTAGGGAAGGAAAAGAAAAGGGAAGAGTCGAAAGGTTTCAAACACCTTCCGTCAGATGTCGCCCTTATATTTAAGATATACAGTATGAAGTATTTCGAAAACGGCTAACGCTACGGGAAAAATGTTTGATACAAATTTATGTTTTAATGAGCTCCACGTTTTACATGAAACAAGTGTTCGTTTCCAAGTTAACAAAACTCATGCAGAATGAACAAAGTTCAAGGTGCACTTTTTATCACGCATACAAACATCTTAATCGTGCGATATATTAATCAAAACTCTTACAGTCAGTTTTGAGAAATGGGGGGGGGGACGAAAACGAAAACTGTACCATATAAAGGGCATTTTAGTGAGCACAAATTTTCTGAAAAGTTTCGCCTGGCATGTTTAAACAGTGTCTGGCTGACTCAAATATGAAATTTATTTTTTTCCCCGATTTTTCGATTTTGAGTTATGCGGATCCCTCTCTCTCGCGGACTTTCTAAAAATGCTTTTTGCGAGGATTGCTGGACCTTAAAGATATCGAGTTTTTCGCTGGATTGCAAAATTCCTTCACCTACTATGTGCAGAAAGTAAAAGCAGATAAATGCTATTCGGAATTAAAATATTATGCATGAAAAAGATCTTTAAGGCTTACTTCTTAAAGCGAGATAAACAAATGTATGAAAAAGAGTTGTTCCAAAAAGTAAGCCCTTTTAAAAAAAATTGATATTTAAGACCCTGTGCTGAGGAATATTCTTGAATATTCTTTTATATTGAATAAATCAAAAACCTGCATATAGTGGTAAATGTCATGTACATTCGTTTTGTAGCGCAAATAATGCTGTGACATTGGTAAATCCTGATAACCTTACATTTTAGCAGATCCTTCATATAAACTACTTTTAATTTTGTAAGAATTTCAATCAACTTAAAATGTTCTCTAACATCTTATATATCAAATTTTAACTCGTTGTGATTCGCCTAAAACTCGTACATTTTTTACTCCCCATATAAATTACTCGTGTTTTGTAGCCATTTCAGCAAACTTGAAACATTATATCAACAATGTGCTTAAAAATCTTTCACATAAAATTACAACTGCGCATGTGCAGCGGATCATGAGTTGTTTCATGAATATAAACGTACGAAGGACGCTGATAGGTAGGTGCTCCACAGTGACAGCGCGCCAAAAAAAAGTCACCAATTAAATGACAGCGATGGTTAGAATGGAAAAGAATTTAAAAACTGTGACAAGAAGAAGAACATTTGAAACATACTCTGTGCGTACTTACAATACTAAAATCAACTGAATCCACTTTCCTGTTTTTCCATGAATTCAGTTCGAACTGAATCCCCAATCCGATCCCTCTAGAGAAAAGCGAATGGATCGAATTCCATAATCAAATATTGATATGTAAACGCGGATCGTACTCAAATCGAATTGAAATCGCATAACCATTTAAGATGCAACTCATTTCTCTCTATGGTTAACCCTCAGCAGTCAAAAGGATGGCTCAGGCGGTAACGTCTGTGGCCCGCACTCCGGAGGTCGTAGATTCGATTCCTGTGGCCGACTTATAGGTTTATTCGGGGTTTCCCCGGGTCGTTAGGCGAATACTGGGAAGGATAATTAAGTCCTCCGAATTTCCTGTCCTTCCATTCTCATTTCACTTCGCCTTTTATCGCTTGATCTCCTTCAGGGCTGTACGTGTCGGCGGGAGGTCTCGGGGTGTGCATGGTAGGAGAAAAGGATTCTCTGAGGAAACCTTCGTCCCCCGGAATGGGGCGTTCTCTGGGTCTCCAGGGGATATGTAAACCCACAGGGGGGGGGGGAGCAGGCAGCACCAGTGCCCATCCGGAGAGTTTAAATTTGTAAATGGTAAGGACCTGCCCTTTGCCTGTCGTGCCCCCTCTCTTCTCACCTCATCCCTCCCTCCCGGGGCATAGGTTCAAAAGATCTATGTAGTCATCATTACTAAGTCCCCCTTCGCGTTGAATCCTAATCCCTAAATTACCTATTTAAGATACCTATAGCCAAATCTCGTGAAATCCAAATCGATCTCAATGCGTATTCAATTTTGTATGTAAACGCGGAACGTGATCAGTATGGAAAATATAGTCCTGGAAATATTTATTGTATCACCTATGATTTATACATTTGATCTGTATAGCAATTTTACATTCAAATAATACGAAGGATTAATATACCATGTTGTTAACAGTAAAACAGGGAAAAAAATATGTGTTAATGCTTACGTAAATATGGTATTTCAAGTATCAACATTTTCACTTGGTCCTGATATCTCACTGAATCACACCCTATGTATTGTTTCAACTTGATCTTTCTCGATTTTTTCTGGCTCACTGCATTGCCATGATCTTCTAATAGTTCTCGATGGGGTTGAGATTTGGGCTAGTGTCTGACCACGTGAGGGTGAAAATTTCCGAGCTACAGGAAGTCTTTTAACCTAGGGAATGAAATTACCAAAGTTTGATAGAAACTAAATCGAAAGGAAATTTAAGAATGCAAAGAAATGTGATTTTTAAAAGTAATGTACTAACCTTCCTAGCTCTGGCTGGCATGGTGCAGAATCATCTGGAAGATCAGTTTTCTGCTGATGCAAAGTGTTGACAACTGTTGACAATAAATCATCCTGTAAAATCCTTATATATGCATCTGTATTTACTGTTCCTTCCATAGTGTAGTGCTCCCACTCTTTGCTAGATATGCAACCCCAAACCATCACACTTTCAGCGAACTTCACTACTGTCTGCAAACATTCTGTCGGAAATGCCTCCCTTTCCTACGACGGACGAGTATTTTTCCATCGTTTCCTCTGATGCTACCTTTCGATTCATCGTTCTTCATCCATTGGAATATGTTCCTGGGCCCATTCCAGGCGTGGTTTCTTCATTTTTGATGTCAAAAGGGACCTCTTTCGATGCCTTAAACCCATCTGTGAAAGCCTGTTTCTAATGGTTCTAGGGAAAATCATCATACCATAAGCTTCTTCCCACTCTCTTTTCATTTCCACAGAAGTCATACGTCGATTCCTCAGACTAATTCGTTTCAAAATCCTGTCGTTAGAGCAGTAGAAGAGCTTTTTCTGCCTCTACCTTTCACCTTCCTAGATTTCCAATTTTCTTAAATGTGGTCAATCTTGATATAGTGGACTGGTTAAAACCTATCTTTGATGCTACGTGTCTTGTAGAGAAACCCTGGGAAGCTAATGCAACAATCACACTCTTCTTACGAAGAGTTAATTCAACTCCTCTGCCCATGTTGCGGAGCATGTACTTATCACATTCAAGAGCAAAACTACACTTAACATTATAAAGAAGAGAATAACATTGCAACAATGGCATGTATGAGTGTTGCTGCACTACAACTAAGCAAAATCACAACAGTATAAAGCAATAATGGAAAGAGTGGGTATTGTTGATGTTCATATGGAACCAGAGTAAAAATGTGTACATTTGGTGGGTGATGCAATAAATATTTCCAGCGCTGTAGTTTCAAATCGATTTCAGTGTCATGTAAACGTGATAAAAGAGCTTTAGTGATGAAATTAGAATATAATAATCAGAGACCGAAAATTTAGGCATCATAAATGATTGAAATAGCCATGCAAAAAGGCATTATAAATACCTAAAATAGGCGATATAGAAAAGTCTTACATTATGCCTATTTATTTACTAGATTGCACTATTCAGGCAATCGCAACAACAGCATGTTTATGTTAACATCGTATTGTATTATACTTTTAAAGTAACTTTAAAATTTTAAACAAAATGCTAATTGTACTTGACAGAAAAATGAAAATGTTTCTTGAAGGTCTATATGTATTACAATGCCCTATCGCCTTATCTATTGGTTGCACATGACATCCAAATGCTTTTTTAAATTTTCTGGAGTCATGTTGAGTCTCCTGTTAGTAATAACTTCATCTGAGAAAATGACCTCTCAATATCTACAGAGGGAATTGCAGCAAATCTAAAACATTGAACTGTTGTAGGGTTTATTTCTACTGCAATATAATTGCAATATTGTAGAAGTTTTAATTTGTTTCTAAGTTTGTCAAGATCAGATTTTTTCGAAAACACCATTTTACACTTTTCCCTAACTAAAGAACCCCATTTCCCTAGCACACTCTCCAATCTTTGCACTGTATCATCCACAATGTTCACTAAGTATGTCAAAGACTGCCCTGTTTCTTGAAGCTGGCAGATCACTTGTGGACAGGAAACGAATGAAGCGGCCGAGTTCATTTCTCACTTACAAAGATTCGAGAAGTTTCTTTGCCTGCTATAGTTGAAGATGCTTCATCCTCTAGAACTGCGACTACCTTAGTTATACTGCTGAAATCCATATCCCCCATTTTGTTATGATAGGTTCAGGGGGCAGAGAGGTATATCTGTTGCAATGTCTTTAAATGCCTGAATCCTTGACGGGACTTTCACAGAGATCTTAATACTGGAAATAAATTTGTTGACATCCGGAAACAAGCTTCGTATCTCTTCTGACACCCTGTGAAAACCATGTGCTACGCACGTCACGTGAAGTAAGTTTGGAAATAGCATTTTTAAAGTTGTCCCAGCCTTTTTCATGTATGGTGCAGCGTCTGAAATGAGAAGTAATACATTGTGGTATTGAGTATCTTTAGAACTGGTAAATAACTGTGCAATAGTTGAATTGTTAACTTTTTCCAGACACTCTGTTGTAAGCAGGGATGCTTTTATTGATTCACCTTCTGAAGGATCTAATTGTATCAATGACATTGGCAATAAAACGATCCATAGGATCAGTTGTCTCGTTGATTGAAATCCAGATCATTTTATTTTTTAGTACATCTTTAATGATGTTCATTACATCATCGTAACAGTCACTTAAATAACGTTTTCGCAAACTTGACTTACTGGGTACAGATTCGTCCGTATACTTCTTCAAAAACTGTCATAATCTAGAATTCCGTTATTTTCACAAAGGTATTCCGGCATCAAAAAAAGCTTTGTATAGGTAGAACGCAAATTGCTATTTTCGACTCTTGTGTTGCAATTGTCGTTGAAAGCAAAGAAATCTTCTTCCCAGTAACCTTGGAAAGTGCATTTCTGTGTTTGGTTGTACTGATATGTTGAGAAATGAAATGTTTCTTTTCGTAGTTCATTGCTGCTCACATATTTTGCAAGAAATATTTTACCGTCAGTAGAAAATACGTCGGATCTTAAAGTATTAATGTAACTTTGCAATTTACTGTGTAAAGGAACACTGAATTTAGACATGTTACTAGCTATATATCTTGCACAACAACATCACAATGAAAGCTGAAAGAAAGAGGACTTAGAACAATAATGAAACCACGTTTTAGCTCCGGCACTCGTTGCTTTTAAAGGAAGCCAAGTACACAAGCAATAATTAAAAACCTTACCTGCTGTTACCTCTTTTTACGGTGACACTCGTTGTTACTTGTAAATAGAATATGAACTGACTAGAAAGCAATAAGTAACATAGTTTCAGTGGAGTTACATTCATTGTAGCGGTTACAGAAATAAATTAAATACACGGGAGGCAAAGTTTTAATAATAAAGGAATAAATAATAATAATAATAATAATAATAATAATAATAAAAGGCAACAAACGGCATTTCTTTCGGTAATTAGACATAAAAGGCGACATAACACTGCGGCGTTTCAATCACAAAGATGTAAATCCTACAGATTCACTTTCAAATAAAATTGAACATAGAACACACAATCCTGTAGAATTATTAGTGCAGGAGTCATTCCTCATACATTGGAAAAGTTTAGAAGTACCGTCCATTGATCTGAAAGTTTGGTTGTGGTGGACAGTATGATAAGCGAACGCTCCTTCAACAGCTGCTAATTTCATATCTTTATCACCAAAACTTTAACTTTTAAAAACATTAGTCAATACGGTGCTAGAAGAAGCACTTGCATACACCATTCTTTTAAGTGTTCACTGTTTATATGTTGTGATATATCTGATGGCCTCCCATGGCTTATACTGAAAGTAGATGCTCACTATTGCATCGAACATCTGAGTCTGAAATTGTTTTTTTAATGCTTGGATACCTATTTCTTTTGCAGGTCACTATTCGGCGGTGACATATTATTAATTTCAAGTGTTCTAGTACTTGCAGTTTACAAAAGTTCACTGTATTTTATTATTTCACAAATGCAGAACACACAGTGCTGTCTTCTACCAAAGTCACAACTGTGATGAATTTCTTTTGACTGAAGCATATGCCTTAAAGTTTTCGTTATTATTGTTGTTGGCAGTCGCATCAAACACAAGAGATGATTTGTTTGCTGACTGGCGCAGCTCAATTGTCGTCAGCAACTGTACTTTTCCAAGCGAAGTCTCCACACGGTTTCAGGTCTATATGTACTGTAGACCCATAATATAACCAGCGCTTTGCTTTATCAGTTGTTAGTGTGTCTAAATTTTTCATCAAACTGATGCAAAACAGGACATTTTGAATTTTTGAGAACTATAGTTAAGGACGTTTTATGCCAACAAGTCACTGCCACAAAAACGGGACATCTTAGCGTCCCGTTTCTACCTTAGATGGGACAGACAAAGAAAGGGACTGTCCCGGCTAATACGGAAAAACTGGTCACCTTATAGTTAGCAGTAATTATGAAAACAGCTAAAAAACAATACTGATATGAATATCTTGCTTTATGGGACAGACAAAAAAAATCTGTGATATTCGCATGACTTTTTCTACTCACCATCGTTTATTATTTATGTAGCTTCTACAAACTATGCTTATGAAAGCTTATTTTCCTATACTTCATGTTAATCGAGATAACTCTTTGGGGAAATAGTTTCATTAAACATTTCATTGCAGGTTTCAGTGCGGGAAACCAAATCAATAGTCAGATGTTTTGCAATATGCTGGCCATACTCAACAGGAGAAACAACTGAATAGCGACAGCATTTTAAAAAATTCAAACCACATATAACGAATATTGCTGTTGCCACAAAAAGTTATTTGAAATTGTGTGTTTTAAAGATCTACATTTTTTGTGTAGTAAGTTTTTGTCTGTCTCTTATGGAGTAACCGTTATACAAAATTTCTTCCGAATGAAGAGTACTTCTCAGGCTGTTCCCAGGAAATTCAAAATATACATTTTATTCTTCATGTAAATATCTTAAATATAATGGTATTTTAATCAAAGTCATTAGAGGCATTTTTGAGAATAAAAGATAACGAAAATTTTCGTAGTAAGGGGTAGTTTGGAATGAGGATCCCTGAAAATCTTGGGTCGATCTCGGGAAGATCCTGTACTTAAATACCAAGTTTGGTATTCGCCCGATCTTCGCTTTCATACACATGCGCACGCCTTTTTCTAAAAATACTCTTTCTTTTCTTTTCTTTTTTTTTTTAATTCAGTGAGCCTCAAAATTATCTTCGGTGAAATCTCGATATAGAAATTTTGGATGGAATGTAATACTTCCTCTACCTACTAAAACGTGGTAGATGAAGTAAAAATAGTATGATCAAACTGCTTTAGACGATATGCTAATCGACGACGACGACGACGACGACGACGACAGGGACAGGCTCGATCGGCTCAGATTAGGTCATAGGTGAGAACCGTAACGCAGTGATGTTTATGCCCTCCGCAGGAGGGGGAAAACAAGGTAAATATTTTCAGAAAGCACCTAATATAGAAACGGAAATAGGAAGGGGTAGCGAGATTCCGTTGTTAAATTGTCAAAAACAAAAAATGCGGACCTGTATAGACATTTGTTAAACAGTAGTGCAGCAACTTATGACTGCGCTGCTATGTAGTGCTGTACATCCTGTTGTACTTTGCTGAAGCTGTAGACAACGCACATTACTGGCGTCCTTCTGTTTTTCCGTATTCTGTGTCACAGTGGGGAAATACACTCCTCCATTCATACTCAATTCAAGTATGATGCAAGATCACTTAAGGGCGGGAGGGGATGATTCCCTAGTTGTTTATATTTGCTAACGAGAGGGGAGAGGACCATATCACTGCTTATAAGAGATGTGCAGAATGTGGAGGAGCGTACCGCAAGCCATACTGATTTCGGACATTTTCGTCCGTCTTTTAGAGGATCCGGAAAGCTCTATTCTTCAACATTGAATTATGAATCCTTATACATACTCATTATGGTTTTATAATTTACTGATGCAGTTTTTGCTATCTGCTAAAGCTTGAGCTTTAAGATTCAGCTTCAATTTAAGCAAACATATTTTTGAAAATAAACTTTCTTTTTTCACATTTAACACACAAATTAGTATTAAATCTGTTACAACATTGACATTTATTATCTGGGAATTTCAGTTTATTTGTAATATACAAATAAATTATGAACATTTCTGGTCCCTGTACAGTGGAAACTCAAAGGCTGGCCACCATCGAATGATACATAGGCAATCTAAGGCCAACTGTATGGTATAAGTGAGCTTCCCACAAGTACATATGAACAAACTCCATAAAATGTTGTAGTATAACTTAGAAGTTAAAGTGAAATTAAGAAAGTAAGTAAATGGAAAACAAAAGTTGAGAGGGAGATTAAAGCCTCATTTGAGTCCCCATAATATGTGGGATAGATAGAAAATAAAAAAGGAATGAATTACTACTACTTAAATATTTTATTACGAATTGGTGTGCTTTCAATTATCATTTTATTTATTAGTATTTGTGTATGAATTGCAGTAATCTTTTGGTTGTCTTATACTAGCTGACTAATGAAGCAATTTTTGCATTATACAAATTTATAAATCAAAATAATGAACAACAATCTTATTGACTTTAACAGACAGCAAAGTTACTATTAAAACTGTTAGATCTCAATGTTTTTTCTCCATTTCTTTTCAGTACTCTTGAGTGAACCAATAGAAAATGATGACCTCCAGTTCAAGACACTCAAGATTACAGATTTTGGACTTGCACGGGAAGTCTACAAAACCACGCGAATGTCTGCTGCTGGTACATATGCATGGATGGCACCAGAAGTTATTAAAACATCAACATTTTCCAAAGCTAGCGATGTATGGAGGTAGGTAGACATTTATTTATATTCGGCCTTCGCAAACATTTGGGTTAGTGTCAACACACGCAGTCATAAAATTTAGGCTTATAATAATGCCCTAGAAGGGAGGGCATTTAAACATTTTGATTTGAAATTGTAATGTTCAGTTAGGAATAAAAAATTAAACATTTGGTGCAAAAGTATTTCATCTCCTTTATGATTAAATGGCTTGTTTTTATAACCTGCTATTTTTCTCAAAAACGTTCATTCAATAATTTAACTATAACTTTCTTACTTTTCTGAGTCCAATCTTTTTCTCTCAGGTTTATTGGTGAAAATTTAAATTTTAAATTAATTTTATGTACCACTTTATTACTACTAATGTTATAATATAATGCAGGATAATTAAAATCATTAAATAAAGAGTGTTGATTCACTTTTGTTAAATACTTCTTTCTTTCGTTTATATACAGTTTTAGGGGCAAGTGCATTGCGATAAAAGATAGAACTATTACATTTAAAACATCGTACCATAAACGTTTTATCTTCAATTTATCATGGAATAGTATATTGAAGAGAGAGTGCAAAAATTTGTGGACACCGCATATAATGTGCCTTAAGCAGAAGTTCAGATTTGGGGTATGGGTAAATGTATCAAATAAATGTGCAAATGAACTTGGAGGCCTGAATCATGGGCTCTAAAATCTAACCCGGAATAAAATCCTCAGCCAGGCAGCTTAACCCAATCAAGATTTGAACCCAGATATGCATCACACAGTGTCTTGTATATTATTACAACAAATAACACTTTGGTTCATAATTTAATTTCTAGATTTTTTTAAAAAATAAAATTTGTTTGAATCCCTCCATATGGAAGGAAAGTGGTCCACATTTCACCAATGTAAAACAAATATGCAAGGTTAAGGTCACATTTGATACTTGTATGCTTCATATTTAATTTTAAGATCATGCTATTATACTGAAAAGGAATAAATGTTCAAATCCAGAATTGGGTTATGATTCATTAGCTTAAATTATTAACCTTGTTCTTAGTAGTATAGTCAAATAACTGCAATAACTATGGTGGCAAAATATTCAATTGCGGTGTTACTAGCATTAATAGTACTCGTCAAATATTCCAGCAAGCTCAATGAGCAATGTGGCCAATCCTATCATCTTGATATCCTGATGCTTGGAGAACCATTTTCAGATCTCTCTGCATATATAAACAGGTTGACTATTCAAATGGATTTCAGTTTTACCTCCAGAGGAAACCATTGTTTTATTCCAGTTTGATGTTACATTTCCTTCATGCTTCAAAACCATCAGTTTTTTGCATTGTTATTCATTCCAGACATAGTTAATATTTGTATTTACCCAAGGTAGGTTAAGAAAGCTTATAACAATTTTGCAAGAACTTCAGTCATCATGTACGAAGCTATTTTTGTTTCCATTTATTGTTGAGAAGCTGTGCAACAACATTCCAGAGAGCTGAGTATGAGTTTAACTGCAAAAAGTTTGGATATAGTGATAGTATGAAACTCACTAAAAAGAGAGAAAAGAAATAAGCAAGGAAAGAAAAACAAAAAGGATAATTACTTTATTTTTATATACAATAAAATATTTGACAACATGTGCTAAGGATTTCACACATAGAAAGTTCTGAGCTGGACCTAGGTCATTTGGAGTTTTTTGGAAGTAGACGTAGAGCTGCTGTATGTTTAAGATTTAACAAACTTATAGACTGGTGGTAAGACTGAAAAATTTATAAGGTGGTATTTACTCGTACTTTCAAATGCAAACATTTACCCAGGACAAGAACTTGCTGTTGATGGAAGATATTCTCTAAGGGAGACAGCATGGTCTAAATCTTTGTCCTTCAAAACAAAAATAATTAATTGGTAATGGCTTTAATGCATCTTGTTTAATTGTTCTGGCTGATAGTGTTTCCAAGTTAAACATTATTTCAATCCTCCAATTAAATTTGTAACTACAGGATTTTAGGTAGGTGCAGCAATATGTTTATAATGTTTGAAGTTAATGGACACTTAATTATGAATGTTTTGATAAGATCCAAAGGAATGGCAAACTCAAACATTTATTTCCCCAAATTGTTATTAGTTTAAGGATGGAAAGTGAAGTTTTTTAATTT